>CM071869.1:33268004-33320657 GCA_036759665.1 Gynandropsis gynandra
GATAACCTCGCCATGAACCACACCATGTGGTCAACTCCGAGAGGTATGCCTAATAGCACTCGTCGTTTATATGAGCCTAATCAGAATAGAGCTATGGGTAGTGCAGCGAATGCCATGTACTGTGCGAATTGCGGAGATACGAAGCATGTAGCGTACCAATGCACGGTACATGAGGATTACGAACAGGTGAATTATGCCCAGCAGCAAGGTAACACTCAATTCGGGAATACTTACAACCCGAATTGGAGGAATCATCCAAACTTGTCATACCGAACGACTCAACCGGTAAGGTATTTAGAGTTTCCGCAAAGGCAGAATAGTTTTCAGCAAAACAACCAGCAATTCCAGCAAGCTCAGCAAGTTCCGCAAGCTCCTCAACCTCCTCAAGCCCTTTCGTCAAATCTTGAGGCGATATTGCTCGAATTTATGAAGAATCAGGAGCAGCAACAATCGATTCAAACCAAATTCAACACAGATGTGGGGACAGCGATCAATGAGCTCAAAACTTAGATGGAATCTTTGGGCAATCATTTGAAGAGTTTAGAGAACTCCGTAGCACAGCAGGTTACCTCATCCTCTCGGAATCCCGGACAGCTCCCAGGTTAACCCGAGCTAAACCCGAGAGAGTATGTGAATGCTATTTCTGTGTGCAGCGGTGATGTGGTTGAGAATTCTCCCTCGAAAGAGCGAGGGAATGCTGCTGGTACGTCTATGAATAGAGGAAAAGGTAAGGTTGCGATTATGGAAGGAGTTGAATCAGATTTAGATAAGCCATACGTTGCTCCTCCGGCGTACAAACCTCCGATACTGTTTCCTCAACGATTGGTAAACAGTAAGAACCAAGAGAGAGTGGGCAGATTTGTAGAATTTCTCAAGAAGCTTGACATCAATATCCAATACGTGGAAGCCCTCCAAAAGATGCCTAATCATTCCAAACTCATCAAAGAGTTCGGAAATCTTAAACCTACGAAGATGTCTCTACGCCTCGCGGATCGTACGGTAAGACATCCGGTGGGAATCGTTGAAAACGTTCCCACCATGGTAGGTAAGCTTTGCATTCCCACTGATTTTGTTGTACTTGAGATAACGGAAGATGCTAGAACACCTATTATTCTTGGTAGACCGTTTCTAGCTACTCCAAAAGATGCTTTGATAGACGTACAACAAGGAAAGCTGTCCTTATGTATCGGAGATGAGACGATCGAATTCAACCTGTCCAGCCCCATGAACGAATCCTCATTCAAGGAGTCTTGCTTTACAGTTGATTCGCTGGACGAGTTAGAGAAAGACATGCACGACCAAGTAAGTGTTCCCGATTCGGTTATACGGTTTTTGACACGAGTTTACGATAATGCAGGATTTGCGGACGAAGGAGCTGAGATGTACACGAAATTCATGAGTGCCATTGCAGCTCTTCAATGTGTATGCACAGAAATTATACGGAAGACAGCCACGAACCTTCAGCCGAAAGTCAAAGGAGGCTGCACCCGCACTTGCACGAGGTAATGGAAAAAGATGTCATAAAACGTTTCAATGCAGGTATCATTAATCCAACCTCGGGCAGCGAGCAAGTGAATCCCGTGCATGATGTGCCAAAGAAAGAATCAGTGACTAAAGGATGGCACGACGAAAAGATCCTACCTCATGAGATCCAACTAGGTGACTTCGTTCCACTTTTCAATTCTCGACCTATGTTTTTCTCGGGAAACCTACGTTCTCGTTGGTCTAATCCTTTTCAGGTATGAGAATTCTTCACACATGGAGACGTGGAACTATGGAGCAATTTGGGTGACACATTCATAGCTAATGGACAGCGGCTAAAGCTCTACCAAGCCGCTCAACCGATCGAAAGTGGAAACTCCATTTCCCTTTCCGATCCACTCGTCGCGCACGCATGAGGAATGGAGACGTCAAAGCTTAAAGACGTTAAATAAGCGCTTTCTGGGAGGCAACCCAGCTGATTGCTTTTTACTCTTCTTAGTTTTTAGTTTAAGACTCGATTATTTATTTTCGATAAAAAATACAACACCACAAACGTGCTTCACTTCCTTTATCCTCCATAGGAGCTTCACGTCGAGGACGCCGTTCAATTCAAGTCTGGGGGAGCAGCTCACATTTGTCAAGTGATTTCTTTTCATTTTCTTTTGACTTTGTAGGTTTTAGGTTATTTTGGTAGTTTTAGTTTGTTTTTGTTTTCATGAGTCAGAGTCGTCCCAAGGCACTTGTCCGGTGCCACGTTTTGAGATGAACCCTGAACTTAGGATGCTTAAGAAGTTAACCTTTTCTGTGAGACTTTGAATGATTGAGCTAGGTTTTCCCTAAGCGTTAGAGCTTATTAGTCGGTTGAAAAACAATAGGTCGTAGTTCTTGGGAATCCTAGAGTTGCTTGTGGGGAGGTTTAGACGAGGTTGCTAGGCTAGTTTATCGTTTATTCTTTCTACCCAGATGTCATACTTCGTGTAGATGATGCTTTACTTCTGTTATATTGAGGATTATTGTATCACATAAAATCGAGCTTATTTTGCAGATTAAGAGCGCACACTAACACTCCGCTGTCGATAGAAATAATGCCTATAAAGCATGATCAAAAATCGATATGAGTGCATCGACCTTGTTACTCCTTCGGTGGCTCGGGTCTAAGTGGTGGGTTGGCGGTCATATTTCTACGTCCTAAGGGCATGGCACAAAAAGTCGCCTACTCCGTTGCACTCTTACACGGGATGCATGAGTATACCGTCATCGGTAGTCTGGGTCTAAATAGAGGCTGGATCCCTTCAAATCCGCCGTCCTAGAAGCCTAGTGTGTATGCAAAGAAAAAGAAAAAAAAAAGAAAAAGAGAAAAGAATAAAAAAAGGGAAAACAAAAGAAAAAGAATTCATAAAAAGAAAATAGAAAGAAAAAGAAAAAGAAAAGAAAAGAAAAAGAAAGAAAGAAGCTCGGAAAGAAAGAAACAAGTATCCTCAGTTGATCTAGGTTTGGCATTGTCTGAAGTCTTGTTTGGTGGAGGGAGTTACGGTAGCATGTCTAATTTCCTTTGATTTACTTTCTCATGGGTAACCGTGGTGGACCTAGGATTAAGACTGAAAACTCGATTAGGCCGGATTTGCTCTCGACATACTCGTTGATCGGTTAGGTTCGTTTTAGCGGTATTTCTAGGAGAAAGGGGAATTCTCGTGTTTTTGCACCCCATGTGTTCCCCGTTTACGTTTCCTTAGGGACAAGCAAACATTCAAGTCTGGGGGATTTTGATCATCTCATTTTCATACGTATTTCTTGCACGATTTATGAGACGTGTTTGATATATATGTGTTGCTTTACGTATGATTCCGTATCTGTTTTCGTGTTTTCATGTTCTTACAGGTTTTTACGCGTATTTGGATCATTTTGGAGCTAAAAGGACATGCACGGAGCTAAGGAGCAACTTCGGGGATCATCACGGGACAAACGGGACGAGATCTAGCAAGAAGAGCCTCCACCCGGTCGGGCACAACTCATGCCCGATCGGGCAAAAGCTACGACAAATTTGGTGCACAATTCATGTGCGATTCGGGCAAGAAAATGCCCGACCAGCTGCCCTATACCCGAGCGGGCTCACACCATGCCCGATCGGGCATCCATTGCAGGCCATTGTTTATGTTTGTTTACAGACGCATGAGCGAATAGTTTGTCTGGTCTAGTAGAAGGGATTAGCCCTTGGCTATCCCGGAACCACTTTCTATTTATCTTTGAATCCATCTTCCCGTTTTCGTTTATCTATTCTCTATCTGAGCGCTTAATTGACTTGTGTTTACAAAGGCCACGTAGATGCATGTGTTAGGGATTAGGAGAAGGACCGAAAGGAGAATTCTAGTCCTAGAAGATCAGGTTTAGAACAACCGAGGTTAGGCCACGAAAGTAGGGTAGCAATGGTTGAGGGTAAAACGGATGAATCACAGATTTTATGGGTTTAGTTCAAGGTGTCAGCCACGAAAGTAGGGGGAAACTTGTCTAGATCACGTGTCTATACCTCGAGAGAGGGTAGATATCATATTAGGATCGTCTGCCTTAGATAGCTTAAACAGGGATTGCATGATAGATAGATCGATTGTCGGTTTTGGTAGTCTTATGGTGAAACTAGATTCTTAGAACGTTTGTCCTATCGTTAAGAACCAATTCGTATATTTACTTTCAGTATTTCATTCCTCAACCATATTTGTTCGTTTGCAAGTTTGATTCATAGTTCGAGTTTAGATAGTGCTGCGTAGTCTCTGTGGGATCGACACCTAAAATACTACACACGTGCTGTGCACTTGCGGGTAGTTTAGGTTATTTTATTTAACTTTGAGAACGCATCACCTAGACTATTGTTCACGATTCGACAATGTCGCAAAGATGACTAAAGCTCGAAAATTTGTACTAGGTATCCATCTCTTATTCCTAAACCTAATCCTAATCGCAAATATGTCGCTCATGATGAAAAATTTGTATCACTCAAAAGACACTCAAAAGAGTACCCCCAGACCTGAACGGAACACAGTCCCGGTGTTCGAGATCTATGAGGGATACCCGCATGCCAAAAAATTCGAGAAAATATGAGAAAGAATAAGAACGAATACACCTGGTGTGATTAGCTTTCTCGAATTTGTGATACATCCGGAATTGTGATACTCTCTTGTTCTAATGCGGGTGTTATCATGAAGGACCTGTGATGTGAATCATGCAATGCAAAAGATAGAGAAAAGAGTACGACATCAATTAGTCTGAAAGAGCGCACATAAGAGCGAAGACGAAAAAGAAAGAAAATAAGAAAAATAGGTCCATAAAACAAAAAATAGAAAAAGAAAGAAAAAGGAAAAAAGAAGAAAGGTCTAATCCTCTTCCTCTCCACCGCGAGTGGCCGGAAGGTCTACTGGCGCCGCGGGTGCCCTTCCCCAGATGGGAAGTAGAAGGACTGCAACTCGTATGGAATGTGCGGGCGGTATGGAATGGCGCCAGTATGGTAGTCCAGTAGGATCGGCACATATGGCTCCTGGTAGTTCTGCATGCTGAGCTACTGGAATCTGCGAACGGACTCCGTGAGGTAGTATGTGTGCTGAATCGACTGCTCCGGAAACTGATGTTGCTCCACATATCTCGCAGCCTCAATGTCGTGCCTCGCTGCCTCGAAGTCGTACCTCTGCTCTGCCATATAAGACTAATACCTGCTCTCCTCCGCAACATACCTGAGGACGTCGGAGACACCTTCCATGGAAGGGAAATCAGAGCGATGATGAGGGTACTCTGGTTGGGCGCGAGAGTGGGTGGCGCGTCGGCTGCGCTGTCTAGACATATATGGTCCTGGTGCATCGGCTGGAGGTGGATCTACCTCACCTAGTCCTGGGCCGATGTGTTCGATGACTGGATCAATCCTGAATCGAGAGCCCTCCTCGTCTAATCCTAGCATCTGAATCTCTTGTAGGTCGACTTCCAAGTTTCGACCGTGCTCGTCCTTGTAGCTCCAGATGACTCTATACCTCTCGATCGTTATCGCCCTTCGGTTGCGTAAGTTCTGAAGGTTCATCTCGGGCTCCTCATTGATCTTGTCCTCTGTCAGGATGCCAAGGTTGATCCCAACTCTACTGCTATCATCGTGACAATGCCACCACACATGATCTTCGTGTCCGTGCTACATTTCTCGGTGGCGATGTCATGGAAGTGCCGCATGACTAGCGACGCCAAGTAGACGTCTAGAATGTCTCACTCGTCTACGGCGAAGCCTGACTGTACCACCCGCCTAAGGTATGCCAACTCTGTGTGGTTGACTCCGCCTTGTGCTCCTTTTCCTAGTATGGAAGAGACTAGGAAGTAATGGAAGTACCTTAGAGCGGGGTGGCGTATATGACTGGCTTTGGACCTTGTCGAGTATTCACCATAAGCAATCTGGGTCCAGAATTGCGCTTGACGGCTCCAGTTGTGCTCAGACATCTTCCTGAAGTTGCAGTGCGGAGCGTCAAGTATGATTGCAAACTGTTTCGCGTTGAGCCGGTAGTTCTGTCCCAGCAGACGGAACTCCATGAAAGCTCTCTCCCGATCTCCGGACTCGGGGAAGAATGCCATGTAAGACGCGAAGAATTCCACTATGAGGTTGTGGTATGTATACTCCTGAGTGTCCCGCAATCCCGTCCATCCCAAGGTGTTGAAGATGGCGTCGATGTGCTCCTCGATGTGGATGGCACTCATAGCTTCCGAGGATAGGAAGCGGGATGGGAAAATCTGCGGCTGCAGCTCGGTGAATCTCGATTTCTAACCGGACAAGAAAGTTGTCATCCGGTAGTTGTATTGCTGGTGGGACGTAGTGATCGGCATATAAGGCGTTAGTTCCGTGATGGCATCCGACTTTGCTGGCCATCCGTGTTGTGGATCGTAGGCATCAAATCGACATTTCTTTGAGCTTTGGAAGAGCTTTGCGGCCATCTGCAAAACAAACGAAGAAGAAAAATAAGCGTTAGTCACCATTTTGCAGGATGCCTGATCGGGTAGGAGGTGTTGCCCGCTCGGGCTCAATTTCGTCAAATCTACCCCGTAGGCACCGCCCGACTCAGGTGAATTAACTGCCCGATCGGATTCAAAATCAGGACGCCCGACCGAGTCCTAAACCTAGCCCGATCGGGTTGAATCGCGAAATCGTGACCCAGCCGTCCGAATTCGATTTTCAATCAACGATTTCAACCTAAATTTTCTCTAACCAGACCTAGATCTACTCCATAGCATGCAAATCGATTGAGTCCCTTTTAGAGAAATTGAAGGATTTCGAAGTTTTTCGAGAGAGGAGGGAGAGGGTATTTCGAGTAACCGAGGGTCGACCGGCGACGATGATGAACGGCAGCGGCGTATGAGTGACCCCGGCGGATGAGTTGCGGCGTGAAGGTTTGCAATTTGTGGGAGCACGCTCGGGTAGTGATTTCTGAAGTGAGAATGGCCGCTCGAGTTACTCGAAATCAAACTTACCTGTGCAGGTGATATACGATGCCCGATCGGGTCCCCGGATGCTGCCCGATCGGGTTCTCTTGAATTTGACGTTGCCCGCTCGGGTCTTCTTAGTTTCCCGATTGGGCGTCTTTCGTTTTGACCTACCCGTTCGGGTGGAGATGTCTGCCCGAACGGGCAGTGCTGCAAAACAGACAAAAACTCTATACGAGGAAAACCATGCAGCATAAAAATTCGATAAGACCACTAAATTCCTAAATCCTAAAAAAAATTGTTCAAGATCTAAAAAGAGAAAAAGAGTTCGAAAATATAGAAATAAAACGAAAACGACGAAAAGGATACGGGGCTCGGGTTGCCTCCCGAGAAGCGCTTGTTTAAGGTCCCGAGCCTGACTAAAGCATGCTACTCATCAGGTGGACGTCCTCGACGTCGTCTTGTACGTAGCGTCTCACGTGCAATATGTGCTCGATAAGGTGTGGCATGCGAATCGATTGAGTCCCTTTCACGATCGGTAATGTCTTCCCTAAGATAGGTCATGATACTCTCTAAGTTGGGTGCTAGATCGTGCTGTCCAAACATTCTGGTCGAGCTGTTCTTAAGTCCGGTTGAGTACTCCATGTAACCGGTTAGGCGTTTGTCGCTTGTTTCCTCCAACATCTCCAGAGATGTTTTGTGAGTGAGCCTTTGGGATGAAGGCTTCATCTTTATTTTGGGTGCTTTATCGATGTCCCAATTGTGAGCTGGACGTTTGGTGTAGCTTCTCGGCATCTCGGGATCATTTGTGTACTGACTCGCACCGCATTTAGCTCGGGTTGTGTGGAAGTCTCGGTTGGGGGATTCCTCCTTCTTTTCATTGTTAAGCAGCGCATTTGATACCTTGTAATTTCCTTCCCCAACTGCTATGCGATTCATATCTTAGGAATCCTTATTCTGAAATTTCTCACAACCTTCCTCGGCTAAATCTTCAAAGATGCCTTCGGGGAACACGAAATCAATAGCGCATGGTTGCTCAATTGTGTCCACTAAGCTTTATTCCACTTCTACCTCGGATTTCTTCATGTGCTCATCAATGTCCGTAGCCTCATCCACTGTCGTGTTAAATTCATATTCTTTTTCAATCAACGAGGGATTTGGCCAATCTATTGTCTCACAATCCCTTAGGCAGGTTTCGCTGACATGTTCACGAGGATTTATTTCTGAACTTTCCGATGGAACCTCTTGTGGTTGTAATGCCCCTTGTGCAAGTTCTGAAGCTTGCGTGTCCAATTGTCTAAATAAGCTACCTATCTGCTCATTGGCGCTTTCTTGTTCCGCTTCCACTCCCATAAACAAGTTGTTTCGACTCTCAAACAATCCAAGGAGGTGGGTGTACGTGGCAGAACAATCGGGGGCTGGTTCGGATTGGGTTGGGTATGGCTGAGGCACATATGATTGATAGCTCTGGGTTTGGGGCTCCGTCCATGGCTGAAGGTTCCCAAACGATGGTTGTGCATCCAACATACCCTCGGTGTCCCTGTACGGAAAGGATGCGTGATCGCTCCATCCGTGATTGTACGTATTCCCGTAAGGCCGATTGTAACTGTCGTAGATCTTCTCTTCATACCCCAAGCGTTTTGTTCCCATGATTGCTCTGAGTATTGCGGATAGTATAAGTCAGAGAGCATACGACGAATATCGGAAAGTTGATATCTCAATTCAGCTATGTCGGCATCCAAAGAGTGGAAGTTGTTCATGTTACCTCGCAAGATAAAGAACACCAAATTCGATTAAGCTCCGCGTGGTAAAGAAATTTTGACTCCATAAGAAAACAAAAGCAAAAATACGAAAATCAAAAGAAGACTCCGGAAAGGACTAGATCTTAATCTAGCTAATTCCTAGTCTAAGCCGTAATTAGTCCTCGGCAACGGCGCCAAAAACTTGATGTGGTGAAATTCAAGCTAAATATTTCCTAGACCACTTCACCGCAAGCATACGGTTCGTGTAGTACCAGGGTCGAACTCTAGGGACTAATGTAGCCAATCCTAAGAATATCACTAAACTAAGACGGTGAGAAGTAGATGATGGCGTGGTCTGAAATATCTAAAACACTAAACTAAATGGTAGCAACGATAGAAGGTTGTGGAAGACTTGACGATGACGAACACTACGGGTGTCGGGATACCGGGAATCGCAAGGATGTAACAACTAAAGATCATAAACCTATCGAATTATCTTGATAACGAGAAATTCATGCTCTAAGATGAGGAATGATTCTGCCGAGCCTAGACCTCCTAACCATAAGTACAAGCAATCCTACCTTCCAGCAGCGATTAACTCGTACTATGGCAGCGTTACGTGCGCAATCCTAATTCCTAAGTTGATTAACCGACCGGTCAGATTCTCATTAATCCAACTTAACCTACAATTCAACAGTTCCGGATTCATACTTTAACCTTCCAGCAAAATACGAATTCCTATGTTACTGAGCGGGCAGCACTAGTATAAGCGTTACGATGTTGATTATAGGACCGAATATCAAAACAATACGATAGATCTAAGCATTAACGCATAAATTTGTACATCCGTTACAAAACCGATATCCCTAAACCATAGTTGGGAATCTACTCACTCATGGAGTTTAGTGACAACGAAGATGACATAACCCTAAACATGATAAACCCTAGGAAACCCGATGCCTCGATCTTCCCTATTGTGTTACCGATGTGTGGATTGATGCTTCTCTCCTTTTCCAGCGTCTCCCGAGCCTTTCCTGATGATTTCCAAGCCTTTCCTTGCCCTAGCCGTCGCCCCCGTGCGTTTGGATCTGTTATGTTCACTTTATTTGCTCATTCAAACTCTAAATCAAGGTTGTTGCGAGAAAGGCGGCCCGCTCGGGTACACGTTTTACCCGGTCGTGCAGAGACGCGCCCGATCGTGTACTCCGTCCTGCCCAATCGGGCATCAGCACCCGATCGCGTGGTTGAACCGGCCGAGTCGTGTAAACTCTCAGGGATTTTCAGGACTAATTAACGCCCGACCGGGTACCATGTTGCGCCCGATCGGGTATTGTCACCCGATCATGTTGTCTTCGTGCCCGGGTCGTGCAGATTGTTGTAATTAAACCCCGTAGCTTTTACCCGAGCAGGTAGACCTCAGTGCCCGAGCGGGCACTCTTGATTTCATGTTTTTACTTCATCCGCTTGATGCTCGGGTGTTCCTTTGGGTCCCGTGACTTGATTTTGGCTCCGAGTGAATTGTATCTTCAGAATGTATGGTTTGACTCAGGAATTTGCCTTTTTACGCTCGTTTAGACCTTGTCGCCTTAAAACCTGAAAACCAACAAAATAGGCGTATATAAAAAATAATTGTATCGGAAATGTGACTCGTGCTATCCAATCTATGCGAAAATGATACTAAATACCTACACTGATTTGACTTTCTAGCCCTTGGTTTTAACTTTCCCTGTTATGTGTGAACATAAACTATAGACCTAAACCTTTTAAGATTTGAAAACTGAATTTCTCTTCTATGTCATACTTCTTCTGGTATTCCGAATTTGATTACATTAGATGGTGGCTTATTTTTGTTCAAGGCCCAAATCACTCAACATGCTCATCACTTAATCCATTATCATTCAGTTAATTTTTTCCACCACACCATTTGTAGGTGTATATCCGGTGTCTTGCTATCACATTCTTCTTGCAGAAAATGTCAAATTCTTTGTTATAGAATTCAAAACCATTGTCATTTTTAGATGTTTCACCTTTATGCTCGTTTGATTTTCGACTTGATTTTTTCCCGCCTTAAATCTTGTTAAAGTTGAATCTTTTATTTTCAATAAGTAAATCCAAACACGCCCACCATTATCATTAAAATACTAAACATTTCCAAGTGATGATTGTACATGTGGGATCTCCAAATATTGACATGTATATAATCTATATTTTATTTGATATATGTTTTCCTACTTCGAAACTCAACTTATGAGTTTTTCCTAGAATGCGATCCTCGAAAAAATTTCAGAGTCCCTACCATGTTCTTTTCCAATATACCTCTCTTGATCAGAAGTTTCATCCACTTGCTATTCATGTACCTTGTTCTTGTGTTTCCAAAAGAGTGTGATCATTTCCTTCTGAAATTTGCTGGAAAAAACTCTTATAATTGTTTCTCTTTGAAGCACATATAGACCCGTATCTCATTCTTTTATCATCACTTGCATAACACCCTTCCAAATTCTGAATTACCCCTCAAATGACTTGAAGATCAAATCTTGTTTGTAAAGAGACCCTAAGGAAATGAAGCTTATTTCAATCAAGGTATGACTCTAACCTGGCTCAATGTTTTTACTATCCCATCATAAAACTTGATATTCGCCTCTCCAATACCTTTAACCTCACGTATATTATCATTTCCCATTAGAACATTTCCATTACCCTCAAATTTATGTTCCATTGTATGGAATGTGCATCTAGAATCAGGGATCCACTGCTCAGTTGTATCTCTTTCCGATACAGTTAGAACCTCAAAATCATATTATTTTTCTGATACTACAGTAACACATGATTTCGTTGATTGTTCCTCTAGATGTTTCTTTTGATTCTTGTCATGCTTCTTGAAATGAAAATCCTTACCACACAATCGGCATTCATGATGATTTTTCCTTGTTAGAACATTTTTTATCGCACTCTTGCTATCCAATGGATGAAATAGGAAACATTGTTTTCTCACAATTGAGTGATCGATGATAGAAAACTCGAGAAAACTAGATCAATTACGAATCACACTTTATTTCTTATAATAAAACATAGTATCTAATATAACTAACTCTGCAACAATGTCAAAACTGCCTTTCTTAATTTCCTTCGAACTAAATTTAATCACCATTAAACCTTGAGTTCCTTTACAACCTCAGGCAGGTCATTGACCCAACAATTCATTTCCATTTACATGTTTTATATATATTTTGACTTGCCGAGTGTAAACTCGATTTTGGACTTTCCAAACATTAAAATAAAACAAAATTAATCTTACTTTACAAATTTACATTAAAATAAAACAAATCAATCTTGCTTCACAAATTTTCATTAGACAATGTTCAAATTCATCTTCTAAAAATTGTCGAATCTAAATCAAAATTTTCTTGTAGAATCCCTTATAATCCTGCTCTAATTATAGTCAAACGAAAACTTCGAATTTGTCAATTCTATTAAAATTTGGAGAGAAAAAATGTCATTAAACATCTCATTTGCATATATAACAAAAGAATAAAAAACTCGATTCATAATCCAATAGTATTTAAAGAACATTTAATAAAGAAGGGCTACATGTGAAATTAAGTGAACATGAATAGGAAAGGAGATATCTATATTTATACATATACACGGACAACAATTATGTACAAATCACACATGCTTCACCAACCAAGTAGGTAAGCCAATATGCATGTCTCCATACACTTTACAGAAACTGTTACATATGATATTCGTGAAGGCATGAAAAACTCTTTTACCGAACGGTTTAATCTCAAACCGGTGATTATGCATCCGGTTATTCCGATGGTTTACTTACTATGCATAATCCATCAATGGCCTCAAAACATTACACATAAAGAAGATTCTAGAAGGTACTAAAATCGCTTTCGGGTGAAGATTCAGTTATACTAAATCGAAAACCCAATTCAACAGGCGTTGTAACATATCCTGCGTTTATTATCTCCCAATTCTCCGAACCAAACCCGGTTTGTTGATTTGGTTTACCGAAATCGTTGTTGTGATAATGGTTCACACCATTTTGTTGACCCATTGAATCGCCTAAATCCATAATATTTGCATAAGCAAAACCATAAAATGTATCCAAACTAACAAATGTAAATATATGGTTGGATGCATGATAATCTCATCATATATATATATATATATGAAGTTATTCCAAAATGATTAACTATACATAAATTATCATTTATTTTCAGAACGATAAATACAAATATCAATGATATTTTCTATATTAATTTATAAATGTATATTATGTCGATGTGCAATTCAACTATCACATATACATTTAATCATCATAATCCCTATATTATTTTAAAAATAAATGATAATTCATACATAGAAATAAAAATGAAAAAAACCATTAATAATTATAGCATTTTATAACAAATGCGTATATTATTACCTTGGGTTAAGAGGGCAGGGTTATGCATTGAACCTTCGACCTCTTCTAACGAAGACCAGTTCATGTAAGCTTCCCTAGCCAAACTCTCAAGATATGTCTGCATAAAGATTTATACACAACAGTAATTAACGAACATCAAAGTAAAAATAAATTTGGAATTCGATATGGAATGAAATTGGAAATTATAATAATACCTTATTGATGTTAGTCATATCTCGAGTAGAATATATATGACCATCAATCACAACTCTCATAATTTGACAGATAGGATTGAGAATCAAAACGAAATTGGATCCTCGGAATATGTAAAGCTTTTTGCCCATCAAACATTCTCTTGCATGTTTCAAAATAACATCCCACATTTTCTCAGACATGCCAGGGCCTAGGATCTGTAAAAAAAAGGTCAAAATTTAACAAAAGGGAAAATGAGTAAATATATGATATGCAAGTAAAAGTTAATTAGGGATTTACGATTATACCCTTTTGAGTCTTCCAGGGTCAACGACCGATAATTTCAAAAAGTCTTGGACTGTGTTGATGCCTTCGGCAGAGAGCTTCTTGTGGAAGGCCCCATCTTTGCCTATCTTCTCAAGCCTCCACACATCATCTTCAAGCATTGGAGGGTGATGTTTCTTGTACACTTCACCCCAAATACATTTAATAAAATAAAATGACAAGTTAATATATATGTACATATATATTATATTACGTAGTTCTATGTCAATGAAGAGATGAGTTATGGATTTATATACATAATACCGAATGTTATATATATATGATACCGAATATTATATTAAAGTATGGTTGATTCGATATCAAACCCTCGTTTGTTATATGCATCTTCGTTTTGTGACATGTAGATATTAAAGAGTATTATATTATCTTATCTCATATCAATTAAATAAGAAATATATATATATTATTTACCAAATTTATATGAAATAACATAGAATAAAAAAAATATCCCATTTGAATTTTCGAATGTTTTTTTGGCCTATAGGTTAAAAAGATGCTTAAACTAATAGAAACATAATTTATTAATAAAACAAGGATATTAATCTAAATACATAGATTCCAATAACTCAAATTGAAAATTTCATCTATATTATCTATAAGGTGTAAAATATTTTTTAGAAAATATATTAAAATAATTTAATATATTATGTATATTTTTTAAATATCTTTTAAATATTCTAAATTTCAATAGTATTATTTTGAATAAAACTCCCTAAAACACATTTCTGCTGATTATGTTAGATATAGTATAGACAGATAAAAACATGTGTGTCAATATGTATTTATATATGTCTCTATGTGTTTGGTACACGCATTAGACTAATATTAACTTTATACAAGATTCCGAAAATGATATATCACCACATCACTTTATCATTAAATTATTTAATATTGACCAAGACTTCATATATTTAAATTATGTGGACAGCGTTGCCTTGCTAAAGAGACGACCACATCGAAAACTATTCATATATCTATTAAAACATCTAGCCATTATCCATTTTAAAACAAATAAAGGATAAAATGAATTAGATCAATGTGCTTTAAACTATATATGAGCTATATATAACATTTTATAAATATAAAATTGTGTCATAAATATCATTTGGAAACGGTTTGTTTACTAATTATTTAAATAATATCAAGAAAATTTCCATTTGAAAATTAATTAAAGATATAATATAACCTAATTAATTTCTCTAAAATATAACCAAATCACAACAAGCAATTATTAATTAGAAAAAAAGACGTTGGAATAATTTAATAAGAATTAGAAATAAAAAAACAAGACGTTGGAATAACTTAATATATATTCGCCAATCCCTTTAAATATATATATATATATATACATAAATTTAAACCAAATAATCCCACAATTAAAAAATGTAATGGGTCTTGGGAAATGTTACCGTCACATCTCTAGTGGACTCTATTATATGCAAATATATGTGTTTATATATACATATTTCTATATAGACATGTGGGGGGATCGTTTACTCATAAATTATAATATTGTCAAACATGGATTTTTACGAGTTAATATGAAGTCAAATTCTTGTTCTATTTCTATCATGTTTACCATTATAAACGCATTTGTAAAGAGACACAAGTTTATATATACGAGAGATTTGAACTAAATTGGCAGAAACTATATTGTACAGGATCTATTCCGTTTTCAAATCGTTAAAAAACGATTTCAATACGATTTTGGGACCATTAGTCCGTCTCTAAATCGAAATAATTTCTAATAACAACAATAAAAATAATAGAACATTTCACGTGAAATTAGTCTATTGGTATAATTTTTTCATCTAAATATATAATTTAATATATTGGTATGTGGTTAGTTAATGTTTGGGAGATTTTAGAAACCCTAAAATTTCCAACTATAATATCATGACTTAAATTCGACGAGACAATAAAGTAAAATAATGGTAAATAAAAGAAGAAAAGAAATTAACTTACATTCTCCACGGTGATCTCTAACGACGAACGCTTCGGTCATTGCTTCACGAATATTAACGTCTTGACAACTCCCTCGTGCAACCTTCGCTCCAATTCGGAATTTACGACTGCGAATCCAGCTCGAATTATCCGTAAATTCGATCTCTCCGATCGTTCCAATGCCGTTTCTCAACACCACTGTTACTTCTCCCGCAAGCAACGGTCGCTTCCCATGTCTCTCTTTAACTATATTGCTCTCGAACTCTTCATTGCTCCAATTCTCCCCATTGTTACCAGAGGGAAAATCTCCGTGGAGGGCAACGATGTCAAGTTTGATCAAACGGTTGAGATTCACCGGGTTGTTCGAATCATTATTTGTATCCACAAGTAGGATCTCTAGATGATTGTTGTCGACGTCGGTAATTTTACTGCCGGTGAAAATTGGTTGCATCAACTTTTTACTGAAGATGAGTTTTAGGGTTGGAGTCTCAGGTGCTTCGATCCGACGCGACCAAGAATGTAAAAACGATCGGGATTTTTGCTGTAACCCACGTTCGAGTTCTTCATTCACCTGTCACGGTCACGGGTATAGAGATATTAGATTTGTTTTTTGGGGACAAAATCACAATTAATATATATTATAATGTTGATATGTTTAGATGTATATGGATCAATGTTGGACCTTGCCTTTTTGTTCTTTAGTTGTTTTGTTTACTCAAATATTCGGTGTATTGTATATATAAATTTATATATATTGAATATGTTTACATGAGTATACCGTCAATATATATATATGTGTGTGTGTGTGAAGCTTGTAGACATGTACTATCATTCTTTTTAGTATCCTACATATAGCTGACCGGATGTTAGGTTAGAGTGGTCATGTTTTACATAATATAATATATAATATAGGCAAGTAGACATACAATTATTTTTGTACGTATATACATGTACATATATGATCTATGCGTATGTATAGATATATAAAGATAAGATGAAATGCATCCGTATGTTAATTAGAAAAAAGAATCTTACTTTAGGGCGTCATTTTGGTTATGTGTAGTAAGCCCACAAAACATAGGCATGCACATTTGAATCACCGAATCATCATCTACTTAAACCTTGAAATTATATATGCACAATTTTTTTATTTACAATAGAGCATATCTTTGTACTTCCGTGTATAAATACAACAACGGAAATTTGAGAACTTACCACTTTTCTGATTACAGGCTCTAGGGCTGAACACAGATTGTTCAAAGAGTTCACCATAATCACTTCTCCAATCACACTGAAATTGATAACAAAAAAGCATATAATAATGAGAAAACACACACAATATCAATACAATCTCCATATATAGATAAAATCTCAATATATTATTAAACAACATACGAAGCGAAAGACGGTCTAGATTTCTTCCGTTTCTCGGTTGGTTTGTCGTGATCCAAATCAAAATCTTCCATAAACCTCTTCCCAGCCATTGAAATACGGTTGGAAAAGCCAAAAGAAAGAGAGGAATTGTGAACTTGTGATGAAGAGTTAGGGTTTACGAGTGGGAATGTAATTGTCAAAAAAGAGAAACAAATGGTGCATTTATATAAAAAAGGAACAAAGGGCATAGTGGTCATAATATTTATAAATATGTAGAACAGTAGAAGAAAGTGCCTAGAATGGCAAAGGAAACAACCTGGCAACACACCAAACCAACAAAGTGCAAGGAGCATATTGATGACGTCACACACAATGAAAGACTTTGACGTCAACAAGCGATGAGAGATAAAAGTTAGACAAACGGAGTGACCCTTCTTCTCACCTTGACAATTTTTGATCGTTCATATATTTTCTGACACATCCAACGGTTGCGTTTCAATTATAGTTTTAAATTTTAAGAAAACGCTAAAACTTGGTTGGGAAATGATTTAATATTTAGCCTCTATAGTGTGTGACGAAGTCTAGATGGAATAGACACCAAATATGAATATATATATCTATATATATTATATAGATAAATAATATTTGTACTCTATAGATATACGATGCAAAAGGCATATATATATATATATATATATATATATCTTGGTAATGATATATAATTTTACGCATATTTTTTAAAATATAGTGAAAAAAAATTAGAAAAAGGACAATTTTGCCATTATTTTTTGTTTGTAAAAAGACATACGTTTTAATAGTTTTGAAGTTGTCCAAATTTCAAAGTTAAGAAATACAAGTAGAGAGGCGATTTAGAAGTTGAAAGCGATTTTCGAGCCATTCCTAGCGTTTCCGACCGATTCCGAGTGATTTCAACGGACATCCGTTGAAATAGATGCCCAATAAAAGAATATCAAATCGTAACCTTTCGGTTTTTTAAGAGGCATCTGTTGAAATTTCTAACGGATGCCCGTTGAAAACATGGAATCGGATCCATTCGTTGAAATTTTGGTAATTATTATTTTTTCCAACGGGCATCCATTCAAGATTCCAACGGATGTCCATTGAAAAAATAAAATGGCTAGGTGCAAAATTTTGTAACTATGATTTTTCCAACGGGAATCCGTTGAAAATGCCAACGGATGCCCGTTGAAAATGCCAACGAATGTCCGTTGAAAAAAAATAAGATGGTTAGGTGTAGAATTTTGTAATTATAATTTTTTCCTAGGGGAATCCGTTGGAAATTTGGAAAAATTGCAACGGACATCCGTTGATAAATTTAAGGATTTTTAACGGTTCACCATGGAATCCGTTGGTAAATATTTTCAACGGATATATCCTTTGGAATCCGGTGGTAAAAAGTTCCACAGAATGATCCGTTGGAATGCGTTAGGACATATTTCAACGGACGGATCCGTTGGAATCCGTTGGTAAATATTTCAATTGGCAGACCCGTTGATCCATTCGTTAATATTTACATGTTTTTAGGAGTACCTTCATAAAAAAGTAAACTTTTATTTATTCATACAACTAAACTAAAAGATACATAAATATAAAAATTTTGTTTAATCACTTACCCCTTCAAAAATATTCAAATTTCGTTCACATAACGATAACCTAATTGTTAAAGAAAGAATGTGCATCACCAATTTTTTAAATGACACACAACAATTGCATTACTATCCCACCAGTCAACTACAATGAATAAAACAAACTTGAATCATTCCATCATTTTACTGACATCTTTTGATGATGTATATATACTTTTCCAAAGACATCTTCTCTCTTTTTGTACTTTGGAAGCTCGATGTTGATTAATGAACTCTGGGCATCAAGATCATTTCGAAGAAAGCTCCCATGAATTCGAAAATAGCATCTACGATATTGTCATTGAACCTTTATAAGTGTAGTAAGGATTCAAAAGATATACCATAAATGTAGAAGACTATCAAGTCGATCGTTAATCCTTTTAGTACAAAATACACGAAATATCTAATGCAACTGCCGACACAAATTTGGTTGGACGATACCCCAAACCAATGCAAAAGTAACGCAAATGCTACACCAGATTTATGTTAAACTTGCGTTGCACTTAGTTACGTTATTCTTACACCTGAGTAAGGGTACGTAAAGTTTGTGTGGCTATGGTGTTGAACATTTCTAATGCAGTTGTGATACAATGTTAAAGTATAGGTAACACCAACACTGCAAGTAATTGCTTCCCTAGTTGCACTGAAAATGTAATGCTGGTGGAACGCGAGTCTAATGCTGCTCTCTGCATGGCAATAATGTTACAATTAGTTACGAGAATCTAACCCCATCATAACATATAACTTGTAATTCAAATAGCGTTGTATTTTTAAGTTTAGAATGGGTAACACGAAAATGGGAACGCGTAAGTTATTGGAATAATGCCATTGCGTTACACCACTCACAAATCACGAACGTCATAATAGTCAACAGATTTGTGTTGCTAAGTTGGCCAAGGTAATGCTACATTAACACATGGGTATATATATATTACATTGGACCTAATCAATTCATATCTAAAACTACAAAATACTCTAAACTCTCTCACTTAGTCATATATAATGTCTTTATGTAGTTCATATATATATATATATATATATATCATTTCAAAGGTGATTGTATGAGAGGTTTGAGTCAGAGATGAACAATGTTTGTGTCGAATTTGTAAGTGGGTCAATTTCTTTTTTTGGAAATTAGCCACAAATCAAGTTATATATGAAAGGATGGTAAATATGAAATATCTAGTTGAGGCAAAATGATGAAGACCTATATAACGAAGCCGTACCACATGAGGATTACATCAACATGGAACTAATCTAAGGAATCGAAAAGATGAAACTTTCTCAGAGCCTATTCAAACAAGAAGCTTGTAGAGCAAAGCATTAGAGATAATGAAGGAGGTGTGGGTAACATTGGATAAAAAAGATGATTTGGGACCGATTCAAGGGAGATTGAAAGTGTTTTTATCCATTAAACCATCCCTCGATAAACACACCTATACCGAAGCTAATTAATATTTCTTCAAATCTTTTGCTTTCCTTGTACAAAGATTTCTAACGGGTAACAAACATTCCTAAAGGCAAGTAGATCAATCTCAATCTTTTATTTGAGGATTTCTTATGTATGATGTGAAACCTCTATATAGGAGATTCCACCCTTTGTGTACTCTTTAGACTTGAAATTTGAAAGAAATAAAATTTACTCTTTTCTATCATATCTAAAGTTTGGTGTCTTCAACTTGTTCCAAGAGCATTTGAAGTCATTTTCGACTGTATCAAGGGTCTTTCATAGCTTTTTTGGTTTCTTTTTATATCTTCTTCATTTCATTGAGCTATTTTTGCCTTAATGATTATATCATACACCTTTACCATGAAGATCTCTTGAAGAGCGCTCCTAGGTTAGTCAAAAGATCCTCCATGGCTCGAACAATTATACTTGAGAGATCGAGTAAAATGAACACCACATACGTCTTATAAGTTTCCAAGTCTCGAGGTGTGTATCACAATGCTTGCAAAGGTCTCAACAAATATCAAAGTCGACCATCTCATTACCATGTTTTCTATTATGAGAATGGGTTAAGCACCAATGTTTAGCAAACGTTTACCAACAATTTGTATTAATCTTGATAAGAAATAACCCCTTGATCATCTTCACTAGAATTTTGAATGGTTCTTTCATCATTGTTTCTCATCTTCAAAATTTAAAATGTTATGCAGGTTTACAAGATGCACAAGATTAGTCTCCATTGATAAGTTATCATTTGTTTGAGTTCCTGTAGTTGGATAATTTTGTTAGAACATATCTAGATGAATATTTGGATATTGATATATATATATATATATAACTGAACATTCCCAAAGGATTAAGAAATTCAGTAGCATCAATAAAAACCTAAAGAAGTATTTGCGATCAAATGGAAAAGATCTTCGTATTGATCAAAACAATCTAAATGTATGTACACTACAAAAAAACAGGCGTTTTCCAACGGATGGCAACGGATACACGGCCGTTGGAAAACGTGCGTTGCAAATTGGGATATGTTGCAATCCGCAACGGCATTGCAATGGATAATATCCGTTACAAAATTTTGACGGACGACCAACGGATAACGCCGTTGAAAATTTGTAACGGACGCTCGTTGAAAAAATTTGTAACGGACGTCCGTTGTCATCCAGGCGGGAAAAAATGAGCGGGATTTAAATATTTCAACGGGCATCCATTGGAAACTGGCGGGAAAGAGCAACGGACGCCCGTTGCAAATTGGCGGGAAAGGGCAATGGACGTCCGTTACCATTTGACGGGAAAAGTCGCCAACAGATGCCCGTTAGAAATTGCAACGGGCATCCGTTGGAATGTTGGTTAAAAAAATAAAAAAATAAAAAATAATAAAAAATAATAAAAAATAATAAAAATAATTTTTAAAATAAAAACTTTTTAATTTGAATATTAAAATTGTTTACAAAAACCATTAAATCTAAAACTAATCCTATTAAATTTCATTTAGATCGGCTGGATCGATATCATCTCCCCGATCGCCACCACCTCTAGACGGCGTTGCATCCGAATCGGGATCCGGTTCTTGCCGCGGCGTTGATCCCCTCCCCTGGCAGTACATCAACTCGATGTCGCTCTCCAAGTGTTGTACTTTGGCTCGAGTTTATCGAACTTATGATTCGAGATCCTCGATCCGTCGTTGTTGCGTGTAACTCTCTTGGACTATGGGAGGTACCATCATGGCATCCTCGACGATATCTTTTTGAAATGTCCCGTGACCGTATAGACGCCCCTATACGGTCTCACAGACTACAAGACAAACAAAATTAGAGTTAGATTTTTATAAAATATTTTATTAATAAACGAAAAACGAAAGAAAATTTTTTATCTCTAAATAAATTTTGTCCTTTTGTAAATGACTCAACTCATCGAGAGTCAAACCGCAACCTTGTGATTGTTGTGTAATATTTTCCGCCAACCCTTTCAAGGTTCCCTCCACTCGAGGATCGACGAGTTCGGGTTCATCGACCTCTTTCCCAACGACCGGCTTCTTCTTGGCGTGGGTTTCCAATACCAGCTCAATAAGAGTCGGTTCTCTTCCTATCCGTTGCATCCGTAATATAAAATAAACTTAATTAGATAGATATTTTAAAAAATGAAGTAATAATAAATTTTATCAATTCTTGTTTTCTCTTCGGGAATGATTTTGATCCCGAAGTATGGCGATGCGGACCATCTCTGGGAACCTTCTCGCCGTATCGACTTTTTTTGGCCTTCTCGTTCTTGGCCTTGAAGTCTGCTGACTCCCAATGCTGAATCAGTTGATGGAAGACCTCGTCCGTTGCCCATGTCGGTTTGCAATTTTTGGTGTAGTAGTTGCGCTTGGTGTTGTTCATCATAAGGCGCATCCGAGCCTGCATGTCGTGCACCCATGTTGTGTAGATGCGCAACGTATCCTTTCTACGTCATCTGTATGCGCGCTGCAAAATAATTTATAATTTTGTTAGTTTTATAACATATTTATATATATATATATATAACTAATAATTTTAAAGAAATGTAATTTAAAACTTACGATAAAAGTGCACCACTATCGCTGGCGCATGACTTCTAGCGTAACTTGCTAAGGATAATATAATTGGTCATGTAAGTACCCTTGAATGATGTCGTTGTTCGTGTGTTTGATCACATCATCCACGTCAAACATGTAATATCAAATTAGAAAGTTAGATATTATTTATAACTTACAATAATATAAATGCAAACATGTTGTAAGTTATTTTCAACCATGCTGCATTTTATTATTTTGTCGCACTCTCGTTGACTACGCATAAAACCTTGTGGTGCGGTGTGGCGTTGCGATTATGTTACCCATCCTGGTAATGGATTAACGTTTGCCATTTACCAACAATGTCATAACCAACACCATATCTGCATTACCATAGCATTGGGAACCACGGTTTGCAACCCAAAATCAAATGTTACCAACATGGTAGTTTTTATGTGTTTTGTGGATAATATTAAGAACTAGTTTATAGTTCTTCTCAATAATTTTTATATGTCACACATATATTTTTTTTGGCTATTTATAACTCTTCATGCAAAATTTTCATTGATATATTCACATGTCTATAAACTAATTTTCAAGTATAAAGTTACGATATTCTGAAACAAACTACTCATCACAATGACTTATGTCATTTTTCTCTTAAGATGCTTTGACCATTTGCAATCTTTCAATTCTTTGCTAGCATTCATCATATTCAATCCTTCTTCATGAACATCCAAACTTTGCAAAACGAGATAAGTCGACGCCAATCTAATAATTCCAAACCTTATAATGTGATCTTCATTCATATAAACCTTCAATATCGATGACATAAATAAAAATTATAAATAATTTAGTCTTTTCTATTATCTACTTAAATTTTTTTAAATTTTGAAATGCTCCTTAACATCAAATTTATTATATACCATATACAAAACGTCAAAAAACATCTCTGAAATTATATTCTTTAACTAACTTGATCCGATAATATTATTATTCATATTATTATTATTATCACTTGATAACATTATCAATATCAACTTTTTCAATGTATCTTTTAAATATTCAAATATGTATTATCCTATATGTACCTCAATTGAGGGAGTACACTCGACTGAGTCCAATCTTTGTAGAAGTCTACATAAACTATATATAGACGTTTATAATCGTTAGATTTTGTATTTGGTGTCCATTATATTTTTCGTGCTTATAAAATCTCGGATTATAACGTTAGTCTTATATTTTTTGGGTGTCTTTGGTGTCCATTTTATTTATAAAGCTGGAATTTTTTTATTTGGCGTCCATTATTATGTCAGATATTTTATTTGGTGTCCATTATATTGTTTGAAAAGTATTACATCAGAATTATTTTCTTTTGGTTGTTTGTGTTGAGTTTATATGAAAAATATATTTTATATCAATATTTAAAAAATAGATATTAAAATTTTAACCAAAATTAAAATATAAATTTAAGTTGAATTAATGTAATTGAATTTAATCTAAAAAGTGGACGTCCTTTTAAAAAAAGACAATTATATTTTTTTAAATAATATATATAATCAAAGGATGCATATAATGAAAAAACTAGAAAATATCTTTATACTAAAACTATTAGCATAATTATGAATAATTACCATGCAACGATGCTCTTGTATTTCGTTGTATGTTTATTTTCATAACGGACATGTTATCCGTTTGTTGGAAAAATGGACATTTATTTTTATTTAAAACATGTAATTAAAATACATAAATTTATTTGAAATTCTTAAATTATATATTTTTTCATTTTTCTATATAAATTTCAGAATAATATATAAACTACAATAATTATTTTAAATTAAATCATATATATACCACATACATGGACATAATTATTATATATACATTTATGTGTTAATTGAAAATTAATTTTCGTAATTCATTAATTTTTAAAATAATATAATAATTTATGTATTACATATAAACATAATAATTTAAAACAAATAGATATATATATAATTTCAAATTTTCTTATAATGACATTACCAAGTTTTTTCAAAAACCTAAGGTATATTAAATCACCAACATTATGGATTTAATATGATGGGATGTTTTGTAACTTTTAATGTTTTTTTTTCGGGAAAAGATATAATATACTGCCCGGGGTCAATGTGAATAATTTCTAAGAAGGTGCAAAATCCTTTAGCCTTAGGTTGTCTCTTTTACAATCGTAATCACATATGTTTTTGTGATTCGAATTTTATTTTGAGAATTTCTTGGAAACATAACGCGACGTTGATAAATTTTTGCCCCATTTTTGTTTTCGTTTTATTTTAATGGATTGCTAATATCCAGTGAAAACAATAATGCGAAATTATTATATTTTCACAATTTGTTTTCTCAAAATAACCAAATAAACCCTAATATTTTTTATTTTGGCATAATAACCAAATTAACCCTAATATTTTTTAATATGAATTAAACATAATAGATTAATTTAATATATAAAAATATTCATGAGTCTCAAATTTTAATTTTATCTTTTTTAAAAATTATTCATTTTAATTGAAATGAAAACTGAACGAAAATATAATAATTTTTTTAAAAAAAATTTTCAAAACAATATGAAAATTATAAAGTTTGAAAATTGTAAAAAATTTGCTACACAATCATTTTACTTTTCTGCAAATATATTTGTAAAGTGCAAAAATAAATTATAATTATGTTTTACTTTAATGTAATTTATAAGTTAAACTCAATGAAAGAGATATAATGTTTTTTAATTTTAGATTGAAATTTTTATTTTGAAAATAAAATTCATATTTAAAATTTATATGGATGAAAAGATATCTACTAACAATCAAAATTTTTCTCTTTTTGAAATAAAAAATATAAATTTTGGACATTATTAAGGTGAGAATAGATTGATTCTGGAAAATAATATTCAAACACAGTTTTATAAAATATAATAAAATTTTTAATTAACGAAAAAAATCCCATTAATAAATGCAATTGTTCAATATTTTAAATCTTTGGATAAGACTGAAATTGTAACGTGTACAGAAATGATTAGTTTTGGAGGGAGTACATATTAAAATGATTAATTTGTTTTTGTTTGTCTAAAATAAGAATATCCTAAAATGGCATGTGTTGTCTGTCATAGTCTACCTCTACTAATATATTTCTCTCACACATCACACTATTTTCCACTTGAAATTGACTTTTGCAATGAACATATAAATCAAGAAAGAAAGAAAGAAATAGTGAGAAATAAAGAAAATATTCACTTAGATTTCTTGGAAGCATCCTTGCGGTGTAAATTCCTGGCATTTCTTTTTTTTTTAATTTAATCATAATTGAAATAGTCATTCTGCCTTTTTGTGATCCTTAAAGTTTTGCGTTTCAAATAGATGTTGAAAACTATACAAAAAATATATAATTCTAAGATTTTTCGTATTGTAGTAAATTCGTATCGAAATCAACATTCTATTAATATATTACATGATAACTACGCTACGCATGAATTTATAATAATTAAAATCGATTTATTTTACATTTTGTATATAATTCATTAATTTGAAAATTGTCTTTAGATTTGATATGCATATTGGGCAATACAAACACACAAAATAAAAATTTCAATGTATAAATTTGAACAATAGATTTATAAGTTGTAATGTAAACAAATAGTGTAATTTGTTTATAATAATACCCAAAACCGAAAAGGAATTGAATTAAAGCACATGCATGAAAATTTCTCCTCGAATATTGTTGTATTTCGTAAATTATTTTTTTGTCAAACTATTGTTTCATGTGTAATCTCTATATTATATTCTAAAATTAAACATATCTTATATATAATATAATATTCTTTATTATTTTTTAATTCATAATATATTTTTTCTTTGATAGACCATTCAATATATAAAAATATCAGAATATTCACATTTTCAAGATTTGGTCTACCCTCAACATTACATATTTTATATAATATAGTATTCTCTATTATTATTTTTTAGTTCATAATAGATTTTTTCTTTTATAGACTATTCAATATATAAAAATACCAGAATATTCACATTTTCAAGATTTGGTCTACCCTCAATATCACCCTCAACATTACATTCCCTCGAGACTATTTTCGCGTTTTTTTTATCGTTTTCTTGCATTCCTTGTTAATGGTTTATAATATGAATTTATCCGTTTAATCCCTAATACATAATCCAATTAATTGTAAAATAGAAGATAAGATTGTCCTAATTTCCATAATCTTCATAATTTCAAACTAATTTTGGTTCATTCTTCCCTAGAACAAAGTATACGTATCTAAAGCTCTGCTGAAAACTTTGAAGGCATCAGACCTATAAATATGAAAAGAATACCTCAAGTTAGCTATGAATTTGTAGAAGTCATGAGCATTGTGTGGGATGTGATAAACCTTTAGCAATAGGAGGACAAGTTGGTACAAAAAATACCTACATGGATGAAGGATTAGTTTATCCAGCCATGTTAAAGATTGTCTAGCAACAATTAGTTCGAAGTTGTTCGGTTTAGCTGGGATTATCCAACCATAATTATACAAAAACAATCCAGCACCCATGTGTCCAAACTAATTTTGGTACATTCTTCTCAAAAACAAAGTATATACATCTAAAACACAACTGAAAACTGTGAAAGCATCAGACCTATAAACATGAAAACAGTACCTCAAACTAGCTATATGGTAAAGGATGAAGCGTACACATTACGATGTGGAGATTCGGACCTAAAAACCGGACAAACTTTTGGACGTCTTCTTTGGTGATGAACATTTTAAATTTGTTTTTTTAAAAATGGAATATTTTAAATTAAATGGGATAATACCAACGTTAAAATCTGCATAAAACTATCATTATAATGCCAAATTCAAATTCCTCCAAGAAAACACTGCTTTGACTGAAACGACTAATCAAGAAACCTTCATAATTCTTCTTCTCCAGCATTTTGGGTTACTCAGGTATTCCATTTGGGTCTCTGCAACATTGGCTTGTTGTTCGTCAAATTGGTGGCAAGCTCCAGTCTATTTCACCGTTTCAATAGCGTAAGCTCTCATGGTCGTCTTCTCAATATTACGTTCACATTATGATGTGAAACCGAACAAACCCATCGGCTGTCTCCTCTCGCTGAACGCCTCCGCCAATTCAACTTCAAGACAATCGCCGCTCTTCTCCATATCTCACCTGAGATCTTCCTCTCTCCTGCAAACTCAACCATCTTTGCTGTTGATGATGCTGCCTTGTTCAACACGTCTTTACTCCCTGGGTTTTGAAACAACTTCTCCAGTACCACACTCTTCCTGTGAGGTTGTCGTTGGGCGTTCTTCTCTAGAAGTCTCAAGGTAGCTGTCTTCCTACGCTTCTTCATGATAAGGCCATTGCACTCTCCAAGATCGATAGAAATGAAAAAATGGCAGAGGCCAATCGTGTTCGTATTTCGCAGTCTGATATCTTTCTTGGAGATTCCTTGGTTATACATGGTGTTCTTGGGCCTTTCACTCCTCTTGATACTCACAATTTTCACCTAGAATTGGATCGATTCAATCACCAGTATGCCTTTCCCAGCAAAGCTCAAGTTTTGATATCAACCAAGCCATGAACCTCAGCGAAATAGAATGGGTTCAGATTATTCACCAACTTAGCTCGAGATGATTTGTGCCCTTTGCTATTGGCTTGCACTCGGTTCTCGATTGGATTCTTCGAGACCACAAGAATCTGACTGTTATACCTGTTCTTGCCCCACCAAACTTGGCATCCTTATCTTCTGCTTCTCCATTGCTATACACCATTGTAACACACCATATCATAGGTCATCGGCTTATGAGTAAAGATTTTGCTTCCATGCCAAATAAAGCTTCACTCAACACACTGACTCCCGACCGAGGTATTGAGATCACTAAATCAAATGTGAATTGCTCTCAAAAGTGATGGTCTCAGGAGTTCAATTGTCGCTCCAGATATTTTCTCTTCCACTAACTTTATAGTTCACAGGATTTCTGCCGTTCTTGATTTACCTCTACATAATAATGCAGCAGTTTAAGCCAGAGGATAGTTGTACCTTTGTAGCACGCCTTGATGTTTTCCCCTTCTTCAGATTGCATCTTCATATTTGCTGACGCTGCTTTCGCCATAGCTGGTGAATACAATGGTAAATGAAGACATAAGATTCATGGAAAAGAAAACCGAAGTACCAGATGCAAGGATACATACTTACCGGTGTTTCATCGAAGAACAGGTGAGATAAATTTTTCCATCAAGATGGAAAAAGCTCCCAGATGATGTATGAAGTTACCATGCATAAAGAGAGAGTACTGATCTACTCTAGAAAAGGGTTTTATGCAATCAGATATATAGAGTGGCATAAAAAAACATACTCGCCAAGGCTCAAACAGAGACCTTCCTATTTCCTAGGTGTGCTTGCATGATCATAAACCAGATACTTCCAATATCTTCTAAAGTTTCAACATAGTGAAAAAAAGACACAGTAAATCAACCCAAGACGTGGTTAAAATCTTCAGTAGTCGATAGGAATAAATTTGGTTCCAGAAACCCATTGACATGCATAAAGCTCTTTGTGATCATCAAAATACATGCCGATCAACATCACCACTTCTTTGGCATAACAATTACATGATCCAACCACAATCTCACTCTATCTTTGAACCTTGAAATTTTTCCAAACCTTAGGTGCTGAGCCCATAGGCCTTAAGCACCGTTCACACAAAACTTCTGTCAATCATGCTGGCTTGTTACAGCTCAGGAGCCAAACAGTTTAGATAAAGAAAAATATGGTCATGACCATCAAAAATAGTATAGCTTTCTCTTGGGTATCTGAACAGACACGTTGATAATCATCAGAGTTTAGATTATGATGATCATATAGCAAAGGCTTTGCGGGCTAAGATTTTGTTGATGAACCTAAAACATTTGTGGAAAGAAACCATTCAGCTTAACAAACCTTGGAAAAGAATAATCTAAAATGATATAACAAAAAATAAATAAATCTCGTTTCTCCACTGTATATATAGTTAATGGGATATTAATGGAGATACATGTACAAGACTTTTATGAATGGACTCGATAACAAAGTAGAAGAGAATGGACTTTTATGAATGGACTCGATAACAAAGTAGAAGAGAAACTAACTACACAATGATGAAACTCCAGAAAACGAAATATTGAAGACTAATAGTTACTAAATTAAGAGTATGTGATTTTCATGACAAATTGAACAATTACTGAAAATGTGCAAGCAACCTCAAGCCAATATTTTCCAAAAAATAAGAGCAACCTACCATCTTTTCTTAGTCTGATATATTGCTGAAATGGCGTTTCAGGCTCTTTGTCATATGGTATCTCATCATGTTTCTAATTGTTAGCAACCTATAACCACAAAGAAACAATAACGCAAGAGTAAGCAAGAGAAGCTAAATCACTGCAAGTAAAAAAGAGGCGACGAGACTTACAACTGGAAGTTCGGAAATCGAATCCTTGAGTAGAAGCTTTTCTGCCAACTTTACATTGTGGCCTTCATCATAAGCCACTGTGTTTCCCTACCTTCCAATCGTCACCCTTCAACTAACAATTCTTTGCATCTGCAACAAAATAAAGTTGAGGGGTGTCCAAACTGTTAGAAGCTTGGCCTCCAAACCGAACCATACAAATGTAAAAAAATTTCGATCACCTTATAAATCAAACCCTTCCAAATGATTTTTCTAGCCTGCTAAATCCTAAACACAAAGAGTAATGATATCTAGCCAGTTAAGCCTCAAAAAAGCTAGTAGAGAGAAGCTAAATATTTACTTGCAAAATTCTCAGTTACACACGAGACAACAGATTTATACATGCTCATGATTAAAATTACTACCAAGTATTCATACAACTCAAATGAGACAGTAGATTTATACATGCTAATTACCAAGCAAACTTCGAATTTGAATGGTTCATTTGGCACAATCATTCGGTCTACGGTCGCTACAACGTAACCAACAAAGGTGGCGTTTGCATCGAGCTTTGATAGTTATGTAGAGCAGATGTTGTCTTTGGTAAACAAAGACGTAGTAAGGAGAGCATAGATGTCACAAATTGAATACAAGATGAAGAGGAATAAAATTTTCAAACGAAAAAAATATGACCACACTAAGAAGATTTTGTCCATAGAACACAACACCAAATCCTTCTTATAAGCACAGATGATCATATTCATGAAAGTGTAAAAAGAAAACAAAATCCATTCCCTCAATCTCAAATTAAAACACAACAGATATCATGAATACCTTATACTCAATAAATTGATCTTGGTAGGTGCTCTTCCGCTCACCAATTGGATCTTCTTCCACGATATTCCACGATAGACATGAAATAAAAGCTTCAAACAGATCAAAACCTAGATTTTGGAAGAACACAACAAATAGATTTTGTTGGTTTAGACGCCAATTTATCTAAATCAAAGAGCTGGGATGGAGATACATTTTTTGAGTCTTTGTTGGAAGACTACCTTAATCGAGAAGCTCAAACCCTTGATCCTCTTTTGAAAGACTACTTTGATCGCGCGGGTACCACCACCTCCATCTCCGTCGCCGCAGCTGCTTCTTAATCGGTTCGCTTTTCTCCCATCGCCGCTCCGTCTTCGCTTGCCTCCAAGCGCACTGGGGAAGACGACGATTTGTTTAAACTCCCATTGCCAGTTTTCTTCGTGGAGGTGAGAGGTCTAAAGAGGCGTTGGTGAAGACGCCGATTTATTGAAAGCAAGATCCGGAATCGAACGAAATTAATTCCATCACTGCAGCTGCTTCTCCGCAGCTGCTTCTGAGTTGGTTCGCTTTTCTCCCGTTGTGCTTCGTCTTCGCTTGCCTCCAAGCACGCTGATGAAGACGATGATTTGTTTAAACTCTCGTTGCCAGTTTTCTTCGTGAAGGTTAGAGGTCCAAAGAGGCGTTGGTGAAGACACCGAGTTATTGAAAGCAAGCGCCAAAATCGAACGAAATTAATTCCATCGCCGTGGCTGCTTCTCAGTCGGTTCGATTTTCTCCCATCACCGCTTCGTCTTCGCTTGCCTTCAAGCGCGCTGGTGAAGACAACGATTTGTTTAAACTCCTGTTGCCATTCATTCGTCACTGCTCATGGAGAAAAGAAGGATGGAAGCGTTGATATCGAAGGCGGTGCCGGGAGGGAGAGTCCTCGAATCCTACTAGTTGCAGACACCTGTGATTTGAGGAGAGTGCTTTGTTTTGAATACAGGAGCCATTAAGCAAGAGGGAAAGGAAGAGGAAGAGACCAGGCTGGTCAAATTAACCGAAAAACCCGTGCTACTCGAAACTCGTCCCGAACCCGTGGTTCGGGTTCGGGTTCGGATTCGGATAATGAAATCTCATTATCCGCGGATTCGGGTTCGGATTTGGGTTCTAAAATAACTGATACGGGTATCCGTAGGTACCCGAGAATATATGTATATATATATATAATTAGACATATATATTATATTAATTACAAATATATCATTTTAACCTGACCCTAGTTATAATTTTCTTCATTTTTTCTTTCTTCCCGCTGCCGACCTCCCTCTTGTCTCCCTCAACCGACCTCTCGTCTCCTTCAATCTAACACTCTCTGTGATTGCTCGATAAACCCAATTCAAAGGCACGAAATCAACCAACTCCCATCTCTCTTTTCCTCTCAATTTCCTCTTACCGACCACCTCTCGCCGATCTCCCTCTTGCCGACCTCCCTCTCGACCTCCTCTCGTCTCGACGCCAACAACGCCCTTCTTCTCTTCTCTTTTCCTCCCGACGCCCTTTTTCTCTTTTCCTCTCGTCTCTTCTCGGCCTCCTTCTCCTCTCTTTCCGACCTGCTCTTGTCTCCCTCCATCACCTCCGTAGTAACTCGAGGTGAGATAAACGCGAGGTGAGATAGAGAGAGATTTTGGGTGTAATCATTTCGGATTATATAATGTGTTGAATTGGGAATGTAATTTAGGTAAGTCGATTCAACAAGATCTTGAAGAAAGTTGGGAACGATTCATGTTCGTCCTATTCAATCCCTTCCAGTTCCATCGATTCTTAACAAGACAAACAAACAGTTCATTATAAAATTAGATTCGGGTTCGGGTACCCGCGGGTACCCGGGTTATTCGAACTCCGGGTATCCGAGCCTCTCGGGTTCGGGTTCGAGTAGGAAAATGTCTACCCGTTCGGATTGGGGTTCGGGTTGGGGTTCGGGTACCCTAAAAAATCTGGGTACCCGACCCGTGCCAGCCCTAGGAAGAGATACACTGAATATGATATGGAAATAAAGTGTTTTTAATACGTTTTTTTTCTGATGTTAATAGGAGGGTGAGGGGTTTTTTCCTCTCAAAGCACAAAAGGGAGGAAAAAACCCCTTATATATATATGGTTTGTCCATTAACAATATTAATATATTTATGGATAATTGTTAAGTTTTTTTATTACGATCAACCGAAAGAATTTGGGGTCGAATATTCTAATCCTATATAAATATGACTATTTTGAGTTTAGTTCAATATGTATATTGTTTATTGCGTGATTTTATATTGTACAATTTTGTGATAATTATATTGTATGTTTTTAAACGTTATATATAATTCATTAATTCAATTGTTATGATATTTGATATATGTATCGGTCAATACAAATACACGAATTCTAATTTTCACTAAAGTTTAAATAATAGATTTATAAGATGTAATGTAAACTAACAATGATATCTGTTAATAATATCATTGAAATTGTAAATTGTAATCTGTTGGAGATAGTGTTTGCATCATTTGGACTGGAGTTTTTTTTTTATTTTTTTTCTTATACGTATTTGTATAATTTTTAGGACTAAATTGAATTTAAAACATGAGTTAAAAATAATTATTGAGGTATGGACATAATTTGAGAATCTTTAGAACTAACCTATGTTTGAATTTCTTGATTGTCTTTAGATTTTGATTGGTATAGATATTTGTGGAGCATGACGGTCGAAGTATTAACAAACATGATTGATCCATTTACAAAGGATAATTACGCAACGATATGAAATAAAAACATATATTAATTAATATAAGTGTTAATTTTTTTAATATTGTTTATCAAAATCTAGATGATACTCGTGTGTTGCGATGTTTTATAATAATTAAACTATGTTTTCTTAAATTGTTTGTCCTCCATGTGTAAGTGTCTATTGCAAGTAAAAAACCAACAAAACAAATCAGATTCTAGATCGTTGAAAACTTTTAGATTTTTCAGATTGTTGTATATAATTTTTTTATAAGTAGAAATTTAAAATGCAAAGATAAAAACCGAATATATGTTTACTTTAATACAGTTCTATATGTGTTTGTAACCTATATTTATATTTTGTGTAATGTATTGGTTGTGTTCGTTAAATATTAATATTTTAAATCTTTATTTTATTTTGATTCTTGATATGATTCTATATATACATATATTGATATAAATATAATACGATTCAAGTTTTGTTTTTACATTTGTGTATTATAACGAATAAATTACTTCAAGCGAAGAACTTGCAACTTAATTATTTTTAATATTTTTATTTTTAATAAATATTATTTAATTTTGTAATATTTTTAGAAATTTTAATTTGATAAATTCACAAAAAAATTATAATTTATTCACAAAAAAAATATAATTTATGTTTCAAAAATTTGTAAATAATTTTTTATAATTACAATAATAAAAATAATAACAGCAACAATAAAATATATGACTACTTTCTATTTTATTACTATTAAGATTATATCTAAATTAGATATAATTAGATGTTTCTCTCTCTTGATGATATGCTTTCACCATTAAGAGAGAAAAAACCTCTTTATTATATATATGATTTTATAAATTATAAATCAACTTTAATCATATTATGAATATTAATTTTTTCAATTTTTATTTGATTTTGATTCTTGATATGACTCTATATCCACATATAGATTTATATAAATTAAAATGATTTTATTCAAGTTTTGTTTTTATTTTTATTATAAATAAGAAATCAACTAAAACGAATACCTTACAACTTAATTATTTTTAATATTTCAATTGTTTTCAAATTTTATTTAATTTTTAAAATTTTAAATTTGATAATTCAGAAAGAAATTATAATATATTTTAAAAATTTTGTAAAAAAGTTATACTAAAATAATAAAAATAAAAATATTATTATTAATAATAAAATATATTCTCACCTTCTATTTTAATAATATTTAAATTATATTAAATTAGATATAGATAGAGGTTTTTCTCTCTCCAGGTGATGTAGTTTCATGAGAAGAGAGAAAAAACATCATTATGATATATATATGATTTTTTTCAAATTTTATTTAATTTTGTAGTATTTTTAAAAATTTTAATTTGATTAATTCAGAAAAAAAATATTATTTATGTTTTAAAAATTTGTATATAATTTTTATAATTAAAATAATAACAATATCAATAAAATATATTGTTAATTTCTATTTTATTATTATTATTAAGATTATAATAACAATAACAATATTATACGATGCTTGATGCATGGTTGATAGGGACTTGATGCAATGGACCTAAGATGTAGGCAAACACAAAATGCAAGCTAGACATGAGATGTAGGCTGGACACGGGATACCGACCAGATACAAGACATCAGAAAAATAAATATGATGAGGAACATCTAAAGAATACGATGAACGAGTGAAACACAATGCCTAACAACGACGAAGACATACAAACGGTTACAAGGCGAGCGATGGTGGTGGGCACGGATCGGATATCTAGATTTTTTAGGGAACCTAAACCCGAACTGGTGGAGACTTTTCTAACCGTACTTGAATCTACGAGACTCGGGTACCCGAGGCTCGGATACCTGATCAATAAGTCGAGCACCCGTAAGTACCCAAACCCGAACCTTAATTTAGATTTTAAATGATATAATATTTGAATATTATCAAAAGATAGTCCCACGGTTTAATATTCACTTCTGCCCTACAATATAAGTTATTCTCGTTAATATTTTTTGCGAGTTCTAGAAATTACATATACAACATCTATATACTCTCTCCTTATGAAATAATTTGTTTCCTCTAACCACTATATAAAAAAATGAAGAATGATCTAACTATCAAGATCCATAAACTCTCATGTTTCAGAACATCCTCTATGATGGATATGATCCAGTTTTCATCTAAAGAACTTAGCATAACTCCAAAAAGCCTTATAGTTTAGGAACTCATATAATCCTTCATATTTCGAAGAACCCTCCTGCCTAGTTATTCATAAACCTAACAAAGACTAAAAAGGTATTCAGATCATTATCATCGTCTATCTAAAACATATTAGGATTTTTATTTATAAACTCATAACTTTTGTGGTCTATTTGACAAAATTGAAAACTAGCGGGCACTAAAAAAGTAAGAACTTTACAGGAGGAAAAATTCACCAGCCCCAGAAGGACCAATCTTGGAATACAATATCTAGCGTCTCGTTGTTCCCACAGTAACAAAACAACGGCAACGACGGTCGTGCGCCAGCTGCAGTGAAGTTTGTTATCGGCCAATAAATGCAGTAAAACATGATCTCTAGATCTAGAATCTTGATAGTATCAGTAAATGAAAAAAAATAGTTGGTTGCTTCGAGATAATCAATCTCCAAGGTTCACTTCTTATTTCATAACAAATTCATCAATAGTAACACAGATTTATATCCTTCAATGAGAATATTTCACAACAAAAGCATGTACAACATGTTGTAACCAGGACAACATCCAACTGGAAAGAAAATACATGTGAAATGTGTTGTAACTAGGATAGCATCCAACTGGAAAGAAAATAACAATCTAGAAAGAAAATAACAACAAGAACAACATCCACTCACAACAATTTAATACCTGTAAAAACTCTCCTCCACGTCATCTTCATTCCTATGGTTTCTCTCTTGCTCCACAGCGTTGTAACCTCTTCTTTCTGATCCAGCTTAACGAATGGAACCGCAAGTCTGTCAATACTTTCCCCAAAAAGAAGCACCATGTCCTCAAGGTGAGCTGTTGGAAATTTTTGGACCAAATCAGTCAGTGATTCCTAGGTTCTCTCAGACTCTGTTTGGCCCGACCAACAGATTAATAATTCTTTATCCACAATTGTCTAAAAATTACGAACGTCGAGAACTTTCTCTGGTGAAACTCGTGTTGTGCATATGTCTAATGCAGTAGGTAACTGTAACACCACAGCCGTATCTGGTGGAATGACTGCCTTCAATTAGGAGACATGAAAAATAGGATGAATCAAACTATTAGCCGGCAAAATTAGTATGTATGCAACAAGGCCAATCTTCTACTCAATTAGATATGGAACAAAGTAACATGCATCTAATTTTGGGTTTCTCCTCGAACATAAAGTTTTCTGTCTATAGGGATACAACTTGAGGTAGACAAGGTATCCCTGTTGGAATTCCAATTCCCTTCTACCATTGTCTGTGGTGACCTTCATGCGCTACTGGGCTCATAATAATTGTCGTCGAATGAGTATTAGTGCACCATCCCTCTTGTGTAATAGGTTTTCAAGTGTTGCATCTCCAGCTGGCATATCCTTGTAGGTAAGAGCTTCGGTGGATCATGTCCATAAAGGACCTAAAAAGGAGTGGTTGCAAGGGCCGAGTGGTACGAGGTATTGAACAATACTCAGCCCATGGTAGCCATTGTACCCATGATCGCGGTTTTTCTCTTGTAAAACAACGGAGGTAAGTCTCCAAACACCTGTTCAATACCTCTTTTTGCCCATCCGTCTGAGGGTGATAGCGGAGCTCTACCTCAATGTAGTGCTATTAGCTTGGAAAAGTTCGTCCAGAAAGTACTAAAGAAATCTTGTTTCTTACCGAGATGATGCTCTTAGGGTATCCATGGAGTCGAACCACCTGCCGAATAAAGACTGAAGCCACTTGAGTTGCCAAATAAAGGTGTTTTAATGGAAAAAAATGTCGTCCTTACTGAGGCGATCCACTACCACAAGTATGCTATTGAATCCTTGTGATCAAGGGAGTCTTTTAATTAAATCTACGCAGATATCTAACCACACTCAATTGGGAATGGGTAGAGGCTAAATCAAGCCATCGGGTGAGAGTGTCGAATACTTGTTTTCTGACAAACTGCACATCCTCGGATATATTTTACCACATCTAATTTCACTCCATTCCAATAAAATTCTATGGATAACCTTTTTTTTTTTTTAATTTGACCTTCGTGACCCCCAATTGGCCCACAATGAAACGTTTGTAATCAAGGGTGGCCCTCGAGGAATCACAATTATTCCTTGCTTACACAAGAATCCATCTCGTATGTGATACTAACAATCAACCTTATCTTAACCTGCTTCAAGCTGTTTCTATAACTCAATTATTTTAGGGCTCATCTCAAATTGTTGATTTCGCTCATCCAAGTCCCGATTCCAAACTGTTATCGATCCCATAGTCTCTTCCGAATTCGCTCCTCGTGATAAAGCATCATCCACCTTATTCTCTTCGCATGGATGATAAACGATGTCGAAATCTAATCCCAAAAACTTCGTGGCCTATTTCATTTGTCCTAGCGAGAAAAATCCTTGTTCCAACAAGTGTTTCAAGTTTTGTTGATCAGTTTTAATAATAAATTTCTTACCAATCACATAGTGGCGCCAACGTTCCATCGCTTTAACAATAGCCAAAATTTCTTTCTCATATACTGATTTCATGTTTCCTTGCAAGGAGAACCCTTGACTTAAATAATCCAATGGTCTGCCGGTTTGCATAAAGACAACTCCAACCCCATGTCCCAATGCATCAATTTCAATCTTAAAGGGGCATCGAAATCTGACAGAGCCAGTACCGGTACTGACGTCATGGCTAACTTCAATTGTTTGAATATTGTTGTTGATTCGGGAGTCCAGTTGAAGGCCTCTTTCTCCAACAAACCTGTTAAGGGTTTAGCGATCTTCCCATAGTTCTACACAAATTTTCGATAATATCCTGTAAACCCGAGAAATCCTCGGAGTTCTGTCATATTCCTTGGTTGTTGCCAATGTAACATAATATTTATTTTCTCAGGATCTACCATTACCCCTTCGGTTGTGATAATATGTCCCAAGTATGCTATATGTGGTAAAGCAAACAAACACTTCTTTCTATTAGCATAAAAACAATGCTCTTTCAAAATCTATAAGATTTTTTAGGTGATGAACATGCTCTTTAATCCCTTTGCTAAAAATTAGAATATCATCAAATAAAATCAAAACGGACTTCCTTAGAAAATGACAGAAAATCTCATTCATGATAGATTGGAAAGTGACTAGTGCATTAGTCAAACCGAAAGGCATGACTAAGAACTCAACACTACTAAAAAACATGTAAATATCAATGGATGGATCAACGGATCCATCCGTTGAAATATTTACTAACTGATCCATCCGATGAAATTTGTACCGACGGATTCTAACGATCATTCCATTGAACTATTTACCAACGGATTCCAACGAATCTATTCGTTGAAAATATTTATCAACGAATTCCATGGTGAACAGTTGAAAATCCTTAAATTTATTAACGGATACCTATTGAAAATTTTCCAAATTTCCAATCCGTTGGAATTTTCAACGGGCATCCCTTGAAAATTCCAATGGATACCCCTTGAAAAAAAATCATAATTACAAAATTTTGCACCTAACCATCTTATTTTTTAAACGAGCATCCGTTGACATTTTTTATGAGCATCCTAACCTATTAGAAAAAAAAACTTAATTACAAAACTATCAACAGATGGATCCATATTCATGTTTTCAACGGGCATCCTTTGGAACTTTCAATGGATGCCCCTTGAAAAAACGAAAAATTGCGATTTGATATTCTTTGATTGGACATCTATTTCAACGGACATCCGTTGAAATTTCCAACGGATGTTTGTTGAAATTTCGGGTATTTAAGATTTTTAAATAACTAATTTTTAACATATTCAACAAACCTCTCAAATCCTATCAAAACCTCTCCCAAAAAATTTAAACACAATACACTATGATGATTGAACGATTCAGAGATTATAAAAGATTATTGCCTAGTTTTGATGGAACTCCACCATCATCCGGTTATGAAAGATAGTTACCTAGTTTTGATGGAACTCCGCCATCATTTATTTTCGTAATACGGAATAAAAGAAGAAGCATACAAAGTTTTAGATGATTTATATGATATAGTATTTTATTTGTAATGTTCGTTTTAAATGTTAAATTAACCTTTTTTATAGATTTTGAATTAATATATTAAATTTAATATTTATTAAAAAATATTTTTAAAAATTCATCATAGAATCTCCTTTTATTATACAATCATAACATCAACAGGCACCCGTTGATATATTTAAAATTTATGCTCAAAACTACCAACGCACATCAGTTGGTAATTTCCAATTTTTCCGCTAAACCTTTCAATGTTCCAAACGGTATCCGTTGAAATATTCAACGAAAATTTATTAAAATTTCCAACGGATGCATGTTTCCAATGATCGATTACCAACGACCAAGAATCCGTTGAAATCCATTGCAAATGACTAATATCAATAGAAATATTGTCATTTCCAACGGATTTTTCCATTGAAAATAATATATTTTTCGTAGTGATATGCCCCCCATGTGTGCAAAATTTTGTCTTTGGAATGTCCTCCTCGCGTACTCTGATATGATGATAACCGACCTTCAAATAAATTTTGGAAAACATCGAAGCTCCACGTAATTCATCCAACAAACTCGTCAATCATGTATGGGATATCAGTGTGGTATTATGAGTTTATTCATTGCTCGATAGTCCACACAGAACCTCCAACCTCCATATTTTTTCGGAACCAGTAAGACCGGACTCGAGAAAGGATTAATGCTTGACCATATGATCCGATCCTATAATATTTCTATGATCAGTTTCTCGATCTCACACTACAAGAAAAACAGGTTTTAGGAACCGAAAAATCAGTTCTCAATCCGTTCCTAAACCAGTTTAGAGACGGATTGGAGACGACCATTGGTAGTATCCAATCGCGCGACTCTAATTTTTTGTGGTCTCCAATCCGTTACTAATTAGGGACGGAAATTTTAGTCCCCAATCCGTTCCTAATTAGGGACCGGAAAAATAGTCTCCAATCGGTCCCAGGATTTGGAAACGGAAAACAAACCGTTTCCAAATTGGAAACGGAAGTTCGCCGTTTCCAATGTTTTTTTAAAAATAAAAAAAAAATTAAATTTTTAAATTTAATCAATTATATTAAAAGATAAATATTAGTATTACATAAATTTAAAAGTTCGATTATATTACATTCCGATTACATATTTTTAAAAGTTCGATTACATTACATTAATCCGATTACATATATATAAACCTAAGCCGTCCGATTACTCCTCGTCGGAATCACTGTTCTGAACTGCATCCCAATCGATGTTAGGCATTTGCGCTTTCATCATGCGCAGAAGCTTATCCATACGCCTATCTGATCGTTCAGCACGCTTTTTTGATAGTTCAGCCTCCTTTAGTGCTTGTTCTACGCGCCTGTCGGATTCTTGGAACCTTTCGTCCATTTGATGTCGGAGCTCGTAATCCACTTTTTCTTTACCTTTGGATGAAGTTGAATGTTTTGAGGACATTGCTCCAAGTCCGAAAATACGACCTTTGTAGGGCGTAACTTGCTGTAAAACAAATACCGAGAATTAATAACATTTCTAAATAATGAAATTAGATCATAGTAGAATGTAATTATTACCTCGAGATACAACTCGTTGTACTCTTCCTGACTAAGAGTAGTTTGTGAGCCGTCTTCTCTCGGGGGAATTTGCGATACTCGCTCCGATGCAATGTTTTGAATTTCATCGTGAATGGTTTTCGCCTTAGGATCCACCCACGAACCATCAGACTTCCTAACGTGTGTACGTTCCAACAATTCTATATACGATGGTTCGTATCCCTTCTCTTTCGCCTGAAAAAAATAAAAAAGACATAGTTTAATAAAATGTAAATTTTATATAAATGCATAAAGTTGAATAAAACTTACCAGATCTTGGTATACTTCCGCAAAAGAACGAGATCCTGCCGTGTCCACGCTCATCCCGTATCCCGCTCTATCAGAACGTCGGGATTTACTTGCTCGCTCACTCTTTGCCTTAAATTCTGGGGAATCCCAAAGTGCGCACATCTGATTCCAAACATCTTCCGACATCCATAGGAGTTTTGCGGCCATTCCTTTTTCACATCGTTTTGCGTGCAATTTCCCCACGATAGACTTGAGACGCATTGCCGCATTTTTTTCAAATTCGGACTTTACTAGTCCGGTAATGGCGGGATTCCAATAATATTTTTGCTGAAATAATAATAAGCTTATTAAATTTAAATTGTAATTTAAATTACTTGATAAAATTTAAAATTGTTTAAAACTTACCACAAATGATTTCCACCATCGTTCCTTAATTTCTGGATCGGTATGTGTCCAATTGTAACAGAACCGATCAAAATCAGCTTTTATCGTAAGTGTTATTTGCCGATTAAGTTGCCTAATGCCAAACCTACAAATCACAATTACGGATAAATTAACATTTAGTTAATTATGTATAGTTGAGATTTGAAATTGAGTATACGTACCATAATGCGCCGGATTCATCAGGGTCTATAAGCGGAAGCTTCCGCCGCTCTTCATCCATTGCTAAAATTTCTTCCACTGTTGGTTCCTCGTATATATGTGGATCGTCATGCTATACTTGATCTGGTGGTGGTTGCATTTGCGGATAATACGGCATATATTGCCCCGATTGTGTCGCTTAGGAAGCAGAGACGAACGACAGAGAGAAACGAGGGCTCGAACGTGATTAAAATTTGGAGACGGGCGCCGAAATTCCGTCTCCAATTGGAAAAGGATACTTATTTCCGTCTACAATTGGAAACGGGCTTCTAATTTCCGTCTCCAATTGGAGACGGTCGAAAAATTTCCGTTTCCAATTGGAGACAGCAGAATCGGTTCCCAATTGGAGACGGCTCAGCCCGTTTCCAATTTTTTTTTATAAAAAAAAATTTAAATCGGTTTTGGTGAAATTTTGACTTGAGAAAATAGAAACAATCATATATATGTGGATATGTGGATCGTTATAAACAAATCGGTTCCTCGTATATATGTGGATCGTTATAAAAAAAATTAAATCGGGACGATAGATCGGGACGTTTTAACATGAGAAAATAGAAACAATCATTAAAAAGTATATGAAAAACAATTCGTAAACGTTTTAACATGATTCATCATCAGAGTCACACAATTGTTCCGTCGAATCTTCCGTATCTGATTCAAATTCTACATCTTCTATATCTTCATCATGAATATCATCTCCGTTTCTTTCGAGCTCCTCCATTTCACCATGCGTAAGTTCTTCAACGCGTACATCGTCAATAGCAATAATCTCGGTCATTTGTTGTTGCATTGGCAATTGTTGTTGTTCTGTGTTGTCGATAAATTTGCCCCTCGGAAGTATCTTCATTGCGACACGCCAACCTGAAGATCTTCTAATATGCGGATAGGAAACGTAACAAACTTGATCAGCTTGTGACGCAAGAATAAAAGGCTCGTATTTTGCATATCTTCGTGTGGAGTTAACTTCTACAACGCCTAGTTTGTTTACTCTTGTTCCGCGACCGATTACTGGATCGAACCAATCACATCGAAATAACATCACTTTTAAACCGACATAACCTACAAAAAATATCAAAATATGAGTCAATATTCAAAATGACATATGTGGTAAGGATAACATTGTTTTAAACTTGTTTTCTATACCTGGATATTCCAATTGCAAAATTTCCTTTAAAATCCCATAAAAATCTGGTTCATCGACCGATGCACAATAGCTTTCACCTTTCACACATACACCGTAATTCATCGTCGACTTCAATTTTCCATGATCGTAAGTGTGAAAATTATAACCACGTGTAAAATACATAGGCCAACTCATAACTTTCACAATCGGTCCTTTGACAAGATCTCGTAGCCACAACGGGTGATTGCCCATCTCAACCTGCAGTACATATGTACTAACTTAGACACATCGTCAGAATATTATAAAAGTTATTTATGTAAAATTTCATTACTTACATATTGTCGCATCCATGTCGAGAAATCTTTTTCTTTAAGTTCTTGGAGCTGAGAATCATCAATGTTCGTATATGTATTCTTCAATATATCCTCAAATGTCCTATAAAAAGAAACAAAATTCTATAAATATTACAACAATAAACAAAATTGTCATTGTGATAACCATAGTTAATTATGAGATTTTACCTTTCAAAAGGCTGTAGATATTCGCAGTTCAATAAAACATATGTATGTGCGATATGAAGATCTCGTTGTGATAACCATATATCTTTCGCCTTACCAGCAGCTCGACCAATTCCGCAAAATATGTCTGGAACATCTGGTATTGGATATGAATACGCCACACCACCATCAAAATATCTGTCTGGATTTCTACTCCGCGTTTGAACATGTGGCTCGAAGTAGTATGACGTAAAGAACGATATTTCCTCATTGACGTATTGTTCAACAATTGAACCCTCCGGTCGAGCTTTTTGTTTGGTTTTTTTCTTCAGATGAAACATAAATCGCTCGAACGGATACATCCAACGAAATTGAACTGGACCTCCTAGTGCGGCTTCGTGCGGTAAATGAACTGTCAAGTGCTCCATAACATCGAAGAATGATGGTGGAAAAATCTTCTCCAAATTACATAGTACAGTAACTATGTTATTTTGCAGTCGACGAACTACATCCATACTCAGATTTCTCGAACATAAATCTCGAAAGAATAGGCCAACACTGTAACATTAAAGTATTATTAGTGTATTTAACAAATCTTCACACTACATATTAATATAAAATCAACCACATACCTCCAATTGCTTCGTGTGCATGTTTGTCCATCAATTCAGAAAAAACATATCGGAAGTAGTCTTGCATGAATACATGACAATCGTGACTTTTCAACCCTAATAACTTTCCTCCTTGAATGTCAACGCACCTTCCAATGTTAGACGCATAGCCATCGGGAAATTTCACATCTTCTTTCAACCATTTCAACAATTTATATTTCGTATCATTTGACAATCTGAATATCGGGACTGGCGCTTTACCGTCATCACCTATATGTAACTCCCTTCGTGAGAAATATTCTTCTAGATCCTTGCGTGATTTAATATTGTCTTTCGTCTTCCCCGTGACATTCAGTACTGTATTGATGATGTTATCAAAAAAATTCTTCTCTATGTGCATCACATCAAGATTGTGGCGAAGTTTCAGATTTTTCCAATACGGCAAATCCCAAAATATGCTCTTCTTGTACCAGTTATGAGTAATTCCATAACCACCAATTCTCGGATGATTGTTCCCTCCGCAATCTATACTCCTCGGAATACCCAAAGCAAGAAGTCGTTCATACAAAATCTCTTCGCCGGTCAAAACTGGAGGAGGAGATTTCCGCACAACTACATTCCTTTTAAAATTTCTCTTGTTGCGCCGTAATGCATCATCAACAGGAAGAAAACGACGATGACAATCAAACCAACTCGTCTTTCTCCCATGTTTCAACTGAAAAGCATCTGTTTCTTCCATGCAATATGGACAAGCCAATCGACCATGCGTTGTCCATCCAGATAACATACTATAAGCTGGAAAATCACTTATTGTCCACATGAGAGCACCTCGTAACATAAAATTTTGTTTCCTCGAGACATCGTACGCTTGAACTCCATTCCATAATTCTTTTAATTCTTCAATAAGTGGTTGAAGAAATATATCCAAACTTCTTTTCGGATGATTAGGCCCGGGAATCATTATTGTTAAAAACAAAAATTCCCGTTTCATGCACATATCCGGTGGTAAGTTGTAAGGTGTCACTATAACTGGCCACAATGAATAATTCTTTCCAGACATCCCAAATGGATTAAAACCATCGGTACAAAGACCTAAATAGACATTTCGACTCTCAGCCGCAAAATCAGGGTATACCTTGTTAAAGTGTTTCCACGCCTCACCATCTGAGGGATGACACATCTCTCCTTCCTGACTTGAATGCTCAGCATGCCATCTCATGTCGCTTGCGGTCTCCACAGATTGATACAATCTTTTTAATCTGTCTGTAATTGGTAAGTACCACATACGACGATATGGAACCGATTTTCCATTCTTTGTTAAATAAAACCGATCTTTTCCACAAAATAGACAATTACTCATCTCCGATGTCTCTCTCCAAAAAATCATGCAATTGTCTTGACAAACATCAATCTTTTGATATGGCAATAAACCCAAAGATCGCATCATCTTCTTTGTCTCATAATAGGAGTCTACTGCATTATTATCTTCTGGCAAATAATCTCTTACTAATTGCAATATCGAATCCATGCAATTCTCAGACAAATTATTTTCAGTCTTCAAATTCATCAAACGTGCAGACAGAGATAACTGTGATAAACCACTCCTACAACCATCATAAAGTGGATTCCTAGCACTTTCTAGCATTTCAAAAAAACTTTTTGCTTCTTCATTCGGATCTTCTTCAATATTTTCGTTTCTTTCACGGAATACATTTTGCACCATTTCCACATAGGGGTTCATTTCTACATCTTGAGAAGACTCAAATTCATCATGATGTATAGTGCCCCTAAAGTTTTCCACAACATTACTAGATCGTGGTGCAAATTTTTCTCCATGACATAACCACATGAAATAATTCGGGGTAAATCCTCTTAAATAAAGATGCTTCCAAACAGTTCTCTCATTAACAAATTTTTCATTCTTGCATTTCACACATGGACAAACCAACGTACCCGTTTCTTTGTAAACTTGTTGATTCGTCGCCATTGTCATAAACTGTGTGACGCCTTCTATAAACTCTTTCGATACGCTTTGAGATTCTGGATCAATTCTTCTGTACATCCATTGTCTAGAATCGAAAATGTTCGATCTTGATGAAGATGCCATTATATCGCAAACACTAAAGAAGTTATGGGGTGAAAAATATGAGAGTAGCTTATGAAAAACGGATCAATGGTTGAGGGGTTAAATAGATTATTTAGGAACGGATTAGGAACGGATTAGGGACTAAGAGAGTAATTTTCCGAAAAATCGTCCCTAAACCGTCCCTAAATCTGTTGTTGAAGTCCTAAATTTAGGGACGGTTTCAAATCCGTCTCCAAAATTGGAAACGGATGGCATGTCCGTCTCCAAAATTGGAAACGGATGGCATGTCCGTCTCCAAAATTGGAAACGGATGGCATGCCCGTTTCCAACATGTCCGTCTCTAAAATGGGAAACGGCGGGCCATCCGTTTCCAATTTTGGAGACGGCGGACCATCCGTTTCCAATTTTGGAGACGGATGGTTTGCCGTGTCTAATCGGTTCCCATTTAGAAACGGATTAGACACGACTCCTCGGTACCCAAATTTGGGAACGGATTAGTGACGGATTTCATCGTTCGTCCCTAATCCGTGTCTAATCCGTTTCTAAATTTAGAAACGGAAATTTCGGTTCCTAAATTCCGTCCCTAATTTCCAATTTTCTAGTAGTGTCATTCTTTTGAGTAAATGAGTACCTATATGGTCGTAAGTTCACCAGAGTAGCCCCTTCCTCTAGGTTAATGGCATGTTCACGACATCTTTTAGGGGGTAAAATTTTCAGTTCCTGAAAGACATCTTCATAGTCCCGTAACACACCAACAATCCTTCCATCAAGTATCTTAGTCTGTTCTTGATGTGTACCAATAAAGAGTATGGTTAATTCCAGCAAATAAGTTATGACCTCTTCTTGCGTATGTTTTACGTACTTCAGCCCTCTTTAAGCATGGAACACCTCTCAACTCAATCCTTTGTGTTCCCAACCTGAAACCGATGTGATGCAACTTCCAATTAACCGTGTTTTTCCTAAGGTCGCAAGCCATTTGTATCCCAACACTACATCTGTATTTCTGAGATCAAACAACAGGAAGTCTTCTACAATCTGTAATCCTTGTATCACCAGCCGTAATTGCCTTGCATTTTCCCATGCTAGATATCACAGCGCCATTTTCGATGGATTCTCCAAACCCTCGGGTGGTTGTAACCGTCAACACATATTTTCTGACAAACGACTCCGAGATGAAATTATTGGTGGCTCTTGTGTCAATCAAAACTATGACGTCCTGGCAGTCAATTTCCCCCCTCATACGAAATGTTCTATTGGCGGTGAGGCCCACCATTTATTTGATTGACAGCTCAACAACTTCATTTCCTTCTTCCTCTTTCAGCTCTTCGACGAATTCAACCTTGTCCATTTCCTCATCTTCTGTCTCCTCATCCTCGTCCACTGCGGGAAACATGACCTCTTATATTGCAATGGTGCGCTGTATTATATTTCTCACCACACTTGAAACATAGTCCCTTGGTACGTCTCTCTTGTATCCCTGCTACTGATACCTTTCTCATGTAAGAATTAACCTGTTTTCCTTAGGATTTTTTACCGTAAGCCTGAGTCCCGTCGTGATTCAAAGGTTGATAGGGGTGTGTAACGAGTGGCCTGGGTATATAAGTTCTTCCCCATGGTTCCAAGCTATCTTGTTCTTCAATCATTAGGGCCAACACAATGATCTCATCTAACCCCACAGGTTTGTACCTGCTGACTGATTTGGATATTCTGTTTTAGGCCGTTCATAAAGGCATCCTCAAGCACATCATCCACGAGATGTGGAGAAGCCACTGCCAACTCTTTAAACTTCAATCTATATTCCTATACGATTTCATCGTGTCGAAGTTTCATCATCTGTCGCAAGAAAGACCCTCCATAGCCCCATTTGTATCTCTTACAAAGTGGCCTTGAAATCATTCCATCCCCTTAGCACGAGGCGATCTTGTATGCATTGAGACCAGGTGAGTGCCTTTCCATCCATACTCCCCAAGGCTTATTCCAGCATCTATTAACTGTGGAATATTTATCACCTCAAAACACCTAATCATCCGGGTTGTTCCTTGAAAAGAGCGGAAGATCCAATTTCCTTTGTCGTTTCCAACCGAGTTTCCATTATGGTAATTCTCTATTCTTTGAGGAGGATGAGTCGGTACCCCTCTGCTTATTGCTTCTCGTTCGTCGATATCCCTTTTCCAGTTATCTGCCTACGTGTCTCTGTCCACTCGGTCGCCATCTTCATAATCTTGTCCCTCGATCCCATTATGACCGCCATATTCTTTGTGAGTTTCGACATCTATGCCTCCAATACAGATGTATGTTGTGTAGCTTCTTCCTTAGCCACTGTGTCGGCTTGCTGATTTCTTCTCGTCATCATTGACTCTGATACCAAATGATAGTATCAGTAAATGAAAGAAAATAGTTGGTTGCTTCGAGATAACCAATCTCCAAGGTTCACTTCTTATTTCATATCAAATTCATCAATTGCAATACAGATTTATATCCTTCACTGAGAATATTTCTGGAAAGGAAATAACAACAAAAGGATGTGCAATATGTTGTAACCAGGACAACATCCAACTTGAAAGAAAAGAACAATCTAGAAAGAAAATAGCAACTAGAACAACATCCACTCTTTATACCTGTAAACACTCTCCTCCACGTTGTTTTCATTCTTGTGGTATCTCTCTTGCTCCATGGCATTGTGACCTCTTCTTTCGAACTAGCTTGATGAGTGGAAACGAAAGTCTATCAAATCTTCCCGGGGTATCTCTGTAGTAGTTGGAGAAATCCTCATATCGTGTACACATCTCTCGTCTAAAGGCCTCGTTGAACTTCTCGATGTAAATTCTACCACTGACAACCACCAAATCGAAATTCGTTGTCGTTTTAGCGCACTCTACAGTGTTCTTCATGATCCTTGATCTCGCCCAGGCCAGATATCCTCACGGATCCATCGAAGTTACTCAGGACACATCACGGAGGAAGAATCGCCGGAAAAGGTTATCCTCGGGTAGTTGTCTCTCGGGCAGGTCTCGTTGCCGGAGAGTGAAATGCAACTGATTAGGTCTCGTTGCCGAAGAGCTACTTACCGGCGGCGATGAAGGCTAGAGGCGAGGTATACACACCGACAAAGGTAGACACGACCGACGAAGGGAGCTAGTGTGAGTGGAAGAGGCAAAACGATCGTGCGGACTGAAAGAGTGGCGATTTTGTGAGACAGTGAAAGAAAGAAAGGAATGGACTATAAACACGTAATGTCATTTTTTAAATAATATAAGATATATATAGGTATTTTAGTATTTTTATTTATATAATATCAGATACCTATTTTATAGATTAAAAACTCGAATATGAACACACATGTGATAAAATTTTATTATCCGAAACCAAATCCATAGATTCAAATAAATTTTTGCAGGTTCAGGATGGAATTCAAGCGGAACGGATTTTTCGGGAATTTTTCCACTCGTGACGAGCGATGGGATACCCTCGCCAGCGATGGGATGATAGATGGTGACGAAAATGAAATAATGAAAAAAAAATCTCATTAAAACGAATTCTCGACGGCACACACATATTTTTGATGGCACATCGGACCGTAGACGAAAATGGATTGATTCTGGTTACGAAAATATTATGACTATTGTCAGAAGTTTTAAACTGATTGTAGATTTCTTTGGTAAAATACGAAAATTTTGGATATTAGTCTCGAAAGGACCGATATAAATATCATTCATAAAATCTTACATAATTCTTGACTTTATAAATTCTATCCCTAATTAAATCCTTAATTCCTAAAATGGAAATCATTAATCGTTAGAGATCTTGTCTATCGTCTCAATAACTCACAAATGGATAAGAACTTCATAAACTGTACGGATGAAATTGTTATTCAAACGAAATTTACTAACGAAATTACCAACTATCTATATTTATGGACAATTATATGTTAGTCTCTAATGTCCTCACTACCATAACATCACAAATTTGTCACAAATAGTCTAGTGATTAAGAAATAATAAAATTTTAAAAAATTGTTCTATAAATAAAATTAAAATTATATCTTCAATATATTTAACACTATAAATCCTTCCTTTAATTAAAATTATGAATTAAATACATTCACACATTCATACCTTTAAGATGAATATTCTTCAGAATTAGTTGATTTATCCATTAATTGTACTATGTCAAATTGGATTCAATTTTTCTCATTTTTTGTTTCAGTTCTATGCATGTCAGTCGCGTTGATAATTTCAATTATCCTATGCTCGAGTTCATTAATCTTTACAGCATCCACCAATAGTATTGGACACGGGTCGGGTACCCAAATCCAAACTCACGAGTTTCCATGGTCTTAATACCCAAACTCAAACTCATTAGTTGTAGGTACCTGATTTTCGAATACATGTGAGTATCCTAACCCTAATTACATCATCTACATTTTTTTTCTGTCTCACCTATCTCATTGTATGTTTTTCTTGTGAGCTTCATCTTTTGTGTACAGAAGGACATCGTCGTCTCTCCATCTCATGAGTTTATCCATACAAAAGACGATTGCGAAAGGAGAAAAAATCAAGGTGGGAAAAGTAAGAACTAGGATGACACAGAGAAGAAAGAACCAAGATGATAAAAGAATGAATAAATTAGGATGATGAAAGGAAGAACCAAGAAACGAAATTCGAAAAAATATTGTTGAGAAAACAAACACTGAGAAACATGTACAGAGATATTGAACGACGAAGAGCAACGAACGATGTAAGAAATTGAGCAAGGAACAAGCAGATGAAGCTAAGGATTGGAGGCTTGAGATGGAAGAACTCACTTTGGTAGAGAGAGGGGGTAGCAGGTGACACATGTATGGAAGAAAGGAGAAACACATTTTTAATTTAACCTAATGGCAATTTTTGGATATATTTAAAATATAAAGAGTAATTTTGTAAAAGATTATGAAACAAAAACCCGAACCCACGGATTTCAAGATTTTATTATCCGAGTATGAACCTTAATCCGCAGGTTCGAGTATTTTTCTTTGGATTCGGGACGTGATACAGATCGAGTTGGGTTTTCGGGGTAATTTTCTCACTCTATCCACCAATATAATTTTTGTAATTTTTTCAGTTTGCATATATACATGTTGCTTTTCGGTGTTATCTAAATATTATCCCCTAAAAGTATATTCATTGCACTAAGGTAACTTTAGACAATCATTTAGTATATGAATATGAATTGTAACAAACTTGTTGCGCTTGCGATACAAGAATAAATTGCTCATACTTCACCTTTTTTCGTGTAGAGTTGAGTTCCACTATGCCAAACTTGTTTATTAACATTCCTTTACCGATAGTTGGATTGAGCCAATCACATTTGAATAACATGACTTTTAAACCAACGTACCGAAATCCAATTGCAATATCTCCTTCAAAATATCACAAGTCATTACCCGATTTTACAAAATTTTGACCTTGCATACACATATCATAGTTAATTATTGACTTTGATTTTTTATCATATGTGTGAAAATTGTAACAATGAATTAAAAACACTAGCATATTCTTAACTTTCATAATGAGATAATTCACAATATTTCTCATCCATAAATGATGATTCTCTATTTCAATCTGCAAAATGAAAATATACATTGCTAAATATTATGGATGACTATTTCCCACACAATTCACAGTTCTAGGAACGTCCAAAATAATATGTCGCTCGTATAAAATATATTCACCAATTAACGCTACAATGTAGGCTTTCACACTACTGTGTTCATCTTACACTACAAAAAAACATCGAGTTTCCAACGGATGGGGCAACGGATCCATCCGTTGGAAACAAATCGCAACGGATTTTAACAGAGCCAAAAATATTTCTAACGGAACATTTCCGTTGCCATCCGTTACAATTTACGACGGATTTGCAACGGAAAATGCCCGTTGCCGTGTCCGTTGCAATCCGTCGCAATTTGTAACGGGTTTCTAACGGTAAATTTCCGTTGGCAATCTCCGTTAATCTCCGTTAGAATCCGACGCAATAGATGTCAACGGACGTCCGTTGCAATTTGTAACGGACATCCGTTAGAAAAGTTAACGGAATACCGTTGCAATTGTGAAT
>CM071869.1:33335712-33436258 GCA_036759665.1 Gynandropsis gynandra
AGGATGTTACTTCACGCTATCCGGTCGTTGGGGAGTGTTGCTAGACGCCTACCTCGATTAGTTAATTAGTGGAAACTAATTGACTACCGGTTTAGTGATGAACCTATGAGGTCACACGCATACGAGTGTCTCGGTATCTGCTTGTGATTGTTAGACAATCAGTGTGGAATACAATTATATTCTTCCGCTAGCACCGAAGAATATAATTGTACTTGATTTTCTTTTGGGGTTAGTACATCAGATGTACAGGCAAGTATGTGTATGGAGATACATATACTTTGACTGTTTGAAATATTACGTAAAGGCAAGTGGGAGATTGAAAGTTATATGCCTGTTATGTAATATTTGGATAGTCTCGGGTTAAAAGTGTAATTATTAAAAGTTAATAATTCTATTTAAGAAACGAAAATTAGGTTTTCGTAATCTGAATATATAGAATCACAAAACCTAATAGCCGTCAAAAAGAAAACACGAAGAACGAAATAGTTTTCGTTCATCGAGATTTCCGCACCAAACGTTGAAGGCAGAATCCGATCTCGGCGTGGATACACGTAGAGGACTTGTACTATCAAGTCTGTCATCCGATCATCGATTTCAACGCAACAGGTATCACAGAAACTGTTTCTAAATTTGTTTATCGTTGAGATCTAAAGAAAAAACTAATCCGAACATGACTAGATCGTTATTCGGGTTGATTAAAACACGTTTCCGCATAATCAAATTAACCCTACAAGAAATTCTTGAAGAAATTCTGGAAGAGGAGATTGAAATTGGCGATGAAGAAATTTGAAATAGTCGAAGGAATCTGAAATTGAGAATGAAATTACGAAAAAGAAGCAGTGAAGAAGAATCGAAAAAGAAGAAGAATAAACGGCGATTGAAAATTTAGAGAGAGACATTAAACGCCGAAAGAAGAGCACCGGTGAAGAAGAAGAAGAAGACAAATACTGGTAGAAAAGAAATAAGACAATTTGCGTTAAAAAAAAATACTTGCTCTCATACCATATTAGAAAATGAAAAAGCATATTTTTATTGATTATTTGATTGATTGATACAAAAATACATACGGTCATGTGTCTTTATAATACACAATACACTTAAGATCAAGAATTAAACAATTCAAGACCATTAATCAATTAAAGAAAGAATGAATGAAAAAAGAATGAAAGAAATAAAAAAAATATCAAGATCATATTTAATATTCCATTTAAAATTCTTTACTTTTATGTTAATTTATATTGAGAAAACAATTAATAGATAAAAATTTAAACGAGGTATGATTTTTATAGGAATTTTCATAACTTTTAAACTCGAAACAATTACTTGTTATCATTAAAAATGGGAAAAAAACTTATTATGCCTCCATCTTTTATGCTTTATCCTAATTCCCCCTCAACTATCTGTCACATCCGATTCTCCTTCATGTTGCAAGATTCAGTTGGTTTTTTCCTCAACTTTGTCAATTTGAGTTGATTTCCCACTCTATTATATAATCAGTGTAACTCTGTTACCCAGCCCGATTTCAATCAAATTCGACCCGATTTCGATCCGGATGCGACCCAATTCGATTACCGGATTTCGATCCGTATTTACCCGATTTTAACTCAAATTCGTCGAATTTCAATATGTTTTCACAATTTTAACCCGATTTCACATAATATCACCAAATTTTAACCCGATTTCACCTAATATCACCAAATTTCAACCCGATTTCACCCGATATTAACTCGATTTCATCGAATTTCAATCCGATTCCACCCAAATTCAACTTAATTTCAACCCTATTTCACCAAATTTCAACCCAAATTCATCTAATTTCAACTCGATTTCACAAAATTTCACCGAATTTCAACCCAAGTTGTCAAATTTCAACTCGCTTTCACCCAATTTTAACAATATTCACCAAATTTTAACTCGATTTCACCGAATTTCAATCCGATTTCACCCATATTTCAGCAAATTTAAACTCGATTTCACCGGATTTCAACCCGATTTCATCTATTTTAACTCAATTTTACCCAATTTCACTAAATTTAACTTGATATAACCAATTTTAACTCGATTTCACTCAATTTTAAAAACTTCAATTTCAACCAATTGAAATTGGGTGAAATCAGGTTGAAATTAGGTGAAATTGAGTTGAAATTGAGTGACATTGAGTTGACATTGGGTGGTGAAATCGAGTTAAATTTAGGTGAAATCGAATTAAAATTGGGTGAAATCAGATTAAATTTAGATGAAATCATGTTAAAATTGGATGAAATTGAGTTATGATTGATTAGAATCGGTTTAAAATTGGATGAAATCGAGTTAAAATTTAGTGAAATCGTGTTAAATCGAGTTAAAATTGAGTGAAATTGGGTTGAAATTGGGTGAAATGAGGTTAAAAATGGGTGAATTTGGGTTCAAATTGGGTGAATCAAGTTAAAATTTGGTGAAATCGAGTGAAAATTCGGTGAAATCGGGTTAAAATTGGGTAAATCGAGTTATAATTAGGTGAAATCGGGTTGAATTACAGTGAAATTGGGTGAAATCGAGTGAAAATTGGATGAAATTAAATTGAAATTTGATAAAATCGGGTTACACTTTCGTGAAATATGGTTGACATTGGGTGAATTTGAGTTGAAATTAAGTTAAAATTTGGTGAAATTGGGTTAAATCGAGTTAAAATTGGGTGAAATCGGTTTGACATTGGGTGAATCGAGTTAAAATTTGGTGAAATCGGGTTAAAATGCGGTGAAATTGGGTGAGATCGAGTTAAAATTGGGTGAAATCGTATTGAAATTCGATGCAATCGAGTTACAATTTGGTAAAATATGGTTGAAATATGGTGAAATCGAGTTGAAATTGATGAAATCAGGTTGAAATGCAGTGAAATTAGGTTGAAATCGAGTTAAATTCGGGTAAAATTGGATTGAAATTAGATGTAATCGAGTTAAAATCGGGTTGAAATTCGGTGAAATTAGGTGAAATCGAATTAAAATTGGATTGAAATTCGACGAAATTGAGTTAAAATCCGGTTGAAATTCCTTGAAATCAGATGAAATCGGTTAAATTTGAATGAAATTGGATTGAAATTCAAATCGGTTAAATTTGAATGAAATTGGATTGAAATTCGATAAAATTGAGTTAAAATCGGGTGAAATCGGGTTGAAATTGGGGTCAAAATCGGGTAAAAGACTGGTCAAATCATGTATTCGAATTGGTTCGAATCCGGAAGGAAATTGGGTCGAGTTTGGTTGAAATCGGGGTTACATTGATTATATAAAAGAGGGGAGAATCAGACTAAAATTGATAAAATTAAAGGAGAGATCGAATGAATTTTGCAATATAAAAGGGAGTTTGGTTGTATCAGATAATTGAAGGGAAATTGACGTAAAACACATGCTATTTTCCCTTAAAAGTGTATCGTATTTTCATCAGCTATTTAAAAATTTGAATGTTAGCACAATGAAATTTTCAATGCATGTCCATTAGAAATTTAGAAAATTGCAATGGATATCCATTGATAAACCTTAAGGATTTTCAACGATTCACCATAGAATCTGTTGATAAAAATATTTCAACGAACGAATATGTTGGAATCTGTTGGAAAATATTTCAATGGACTAATCCATTGGTAAATCTTTCAAGGGATGGACCCATTAGTAAATATTTCAACGGATGGATCTGTCGATCCGTCCATTGATATTGACATAATTTTTAGTAGTGAACGTTCTTTCACATTACTTTCTTTTGCGTTCAATTTTCGACAAAATCTTCTACATCCTTTTCGTTGATGTTCTCCAGTAGAAGGTATCCTAGTTAAATAAATCTTATTCCCGTGTTTGTTTTTTCAGAAAATTCCATCAATTCTCATTTCTGATCGATAACAATATTAAATGTCCTTCATATGCTAATGTCCATTTTTTTTAAATAGAACTTTGAACATAAATCGTAGATTTGTATATCATCAAAACATCCTTTCTCAATTCCACCAAATAAGTTTTTCCATCACGGCCAATGATATTGAATTCAAGTGTAAAAATGTTTAGTTCATGTACCTTTACCCTTATCGACTCCATGAATTGTGTGTGTAATATGCTTTCCAATGAAGGTGTCAGTTTCTCTCAACTAGAGCCATCAACATAATTTTTTCTATGCTTATTGAACGTTTAACATATTGCATTCAATATTGGCAACAACGAATACTTCCTTGAATATTTAAATACTAAATTGATAGATTCAACTCAATTGGTAGTATCAATTTTGTATTCTTCCCTAAGAAAACAAAATCTTGATCGTTTTTCGAGTTCAATACCATCTTCGACATAGGTAGGCTTGAGCGTACTTAGTCTTGAATTTTTCACACAGATCATGAAATCAAGATACTGAATATGCATTAGCACATTGTCTAAAGTTCTTCGCCATGGATTCCATATCCATTATCCTATAATGGTAAACTTTTGATTTCACATTTTGAAATTAATACCAAACGCAAAACCCATGTTTAGAGTTCTTGTATACCTCACTTATCGCATTTGAATGATCTTATTCTTATATGAGACGAAAACCAAATAAAGATCATCAGGTATTATCTCTTGAAGCTTCGCCATAAACTATGTCCAACCAGCATAATTCTCAGAGTCAAATAAGCCAAAAGAAACTAAATATTGGTGATAGTTGGAATCTTAACCGGTATCAATGATCAAGACTCCACCATACACATTATTAAAGAAAGTTCCATCTACGATAATAACTTCCCTTAATGCTCTAAACCCTCAATACAAGATCCCAATACAATAAATAAATACTTAAATCTCTTATTGTTGTCTAATTCAATATGTGTAACAGCTCCCTCGTTCATTTTCTTTAGCATTTGCAAGTAACATGGAAGAATTTTAAAACAAAATTTTGGACAATCGCGTACATCATACTCAACTTCTTTCCTATTCATGATTGGGAATATGATACTTTTACATCATTGTTCTAATATTTCTTGGACTTAGTGTATCTAGTTATCCCGAATATCTTTTTAAGGATTGAAACATTTTTGGTGTGCCAACATTATTATTTTTCTCATCCGAGGAGCATGTACGAGTCTAGTTGTGTATCTTCACTAAAAAAAATCTAAAATATTGTGCCTAGCCACACTTAAAGACCATTTGCAACCTAAATCTTTTTTGTTTTGAATGTTGCAAAAAACAATAAATTTTTTCAACTTCACTATGTTAAATCTAAAACATTTAACGAATGCAAGCTTTTTAAGTAACAACATGACATAAGGGCTTTCGTTCAAGAACATTGTACACATACATTGTGTAGAAAATTTGTGCTAAGTTCATCCTCGAACATTGCACCTCACATTGTAAAACGTTCTAGTGCAACGTTATGGCATAAGAAGAAAAAGAACAAGAATGTGTATGAAAAAGAATAAGACAAACGAGCATGCATGTGAAAGAGAAGAAGAAGAAGATGAACAAGCATATGAAAAAAGAAGAGGAACGAGCATGCATTCTTTTTGTTGTGAAGCCAAATTAGACCTAGTAGAAGAGGTTTTTTATGTGGGAGAAAAACAAGAAAAACATCGGGTTTTTTTCTTCATAAAAGCAGATAGGTAAAAAGAATAATTACATACAGTGCATCAACCAATTAAAATGCAAATTACATCTACCCATCAGAATGCACAAATATATTGACTGATGGAATGTTTATTTTTACCAATGAAATTGTAGGAAAATTTGAAACAAAAGATATATTTAGGAATTTAAATTATTCTAAAAAATCAGTGGAAATTAAATTATATTTCAAAGTCGCGTGAAAAAAAATATATCGAAATGAACTCTGGAAATTCCGTCTAAAGAAACCTAGATTATGAAAAAGAAGTAAATTTATCTTATTAAAGAGGAAAAATATCAAGGATGCCCTCCTAGGACTTCCTTGCTTCACATATATCCTCAAAGACCTAAGGAATACAAATAAAAATGGAAAAAGGATAAATGTGCCCTTATTTTTTGCACGTGAAAACACACACGATTTGGCATTTTTTTCGAAATAAAACCTTTTTCAAAGCTTAGAGCAAGGAACGAGAGGTAATTTCGAAGTTTAAAGTAATGATAGAATTCCAATTAATGAAGAAGGAACTTTCGAAGTTCATACCAAAGAAATTTCGAAGTGAGAAAGAAAGAAATAAATGGAAAGGATCAATAATGAAGAAGAGCAGGAGTCAATCTTCACTGGCGTCTGTGAGTGGATCAATTTCTAGGGTTTTATGTTGCAGATGAAATACATTAGGGATCAGGCTGTTGAAAGCAAAATATTCTGTTGATTTCAAATGGGTGTGAGTTTCAATGAGTCGCTTGAGTCGAAGAGGATCACTTCAATCTTAGTGATTCGTTTGAGTCGAAGAAGGTCAGGAGTCTTTATGACTCGCTTGAGACTCGTGATCTTTTTCGACTCAAGAGACTCATTGGGTCGCAAGGGTCACTTGACCCTCTTCAACTCAAGAGACTCATTGGATCTCAAGGGTTGCTTGAGTCTCATTGACTTTTTTTGAGTTGAAGAGGGTCAATAGTATCAATGAGTCGCTTAAGACTCATAACCCTCTTCGACTTAAGAGACTCATTGCGTCACAAGGGTCACTTGAGTCTCTAGGGTCGAATCGCAAGGGTTGTTTGAGTTTCTAGGGTCGAGTCGCAAGGGTTGTTTCAGTCGCTAGGGTCGTTTGAATCGTTAAGGTCACTTCAGTCGCTTGTATCGCAAGGGTCGCTTGAGTCGGTATAAGTCTAATGTATTCTTAATTAGACATTTTGCAGGTGCCGCCAAAGCCAAAGTTTCTTTATGAATTCAATCACATGGACAAAATGCCAAAAAATTTCACCCGATGTTATCCTTACGAAACAATAAAGAAGTTGAGAGGAATCTTAGATGAAGATGAGTTGCATTACTTCAACAAGTAGTCATAATTTAGGTATATATTCCATTTCCAATGTGACTCCATCTTGAAAAAGGTTCAAATATCTGTCCTATTAAATCACTCTGTGATTGTACGAGACAATAAAGAGTCGTGGTTTGTCATAAATGGTGTTCCCATCCGGTACTCTATAGTGGAGTATGCATTAATTATCGGATTGAACTACGGATCCTATCTTAAAGGATGAGAGCTCAAAAAGTGTGATACATTTACGCTGAATAATTTCAGCTGTGAAAAGTTGACCATCGCACAAGTGAGTGGAAAACTTGTGAAGACGAATAATTTTGTCGACCGAAAGAGGTTGGCAACTTTAATGGGCTTGTGGCAAGTTTTGGATCACAAAGCCTTCACTAGACAATTCTATATTGTACAACATGTGACCAACTTTGACCACACTGTTATATTTTTTGAAATGTTAGGGAAAACTTTGATGGGAATATCGGGTTACACATGTTCCCTTAAAACGGTCACAAGGACACAGATGTCACAAATACCATAAATTACGTTGAACGTTTAATTGTGCTTTCAATATATTTAGGAACGTAAATCTTATAATTTAAATATTTTACAACATCAAAAATGGTTAGAACGAGTTTTGACCGATGTGTCACAAGAAGTGTAGAACAAATACATGTGTTTCAAAAGTGATAGTAGTGTTTTAAGAACCTGTTGGATGAAGTTGAGCAAATTTCAAAACAATACATCTAAAATTTCAACAAATTTCGATATTATTGTATACATTGATTCTTAATTAAACATCTACAACTCAAAATGTTGAAAATCACATTTCTAAAGAGACATGCATGGGTCACATGGCTCGAAAGGTCACAATAGTCCTTTTTCACATAATTAGGAACAATAGATGCGAACTCGACGAATTTATGAATTTATAAAAATGAAAGGACATAAACCATGTAAATAAGATATTTTCAACGTTTTAATATACATCGTTCTAATTTATGTCAATTGAGGAAGTTAACAAAGGTCATATTGGGCCGCATGAGTCGGACGGGTTCCCATATTGGGTAAAAAAGTCACAAAGGTCACAAATTACGTTGCATGTTTAAATTTTGGTTTCGATACATTTAGGAATGTAACTCATGTTAATTCACATATTTTTCAACGTCAAACAATGGTTAGAACGGATTTTGACCCATGTGTCACAAAATGTGTAGAAAGAACACGTGTTTCAAAAGTTATAGTAGTGTTTTAATAATTCTTTGGATGAATTTGAGCAAATTTCAATATTATTAGTATTATTGTGTACATTGATTCTTAATTAAATATCTACAACATAAAAATTTAAAAAATGGCATTTCTAAATATACACACATGGATCACATGGGTCGAATGGTCACAAAGGTCACAATAGTCTTCTTTTAGATAATTAGGAACAATAGATGCGAACTCAACGAATATATGAATTTATAAGGATGAAAGGACAAAAACCATACAAAATAAGACATTTTCAACGTTTAAATATGCATCTTTCTAATTTATGCCAATTGAGGGTCGCACAAGGGTCATATTGGATCGTATGAGTCGGATGTGTTCCCATGATATTGGATCAAAGGTCACAGAGGTCACAAATTATGTTGGATGTTTAAATTGTGCTTTTGATACATTTAGGAGTGTAACTCATGTTAATTCAGATACTTTACAACGTCAAACAATGGTTAAAACAGATTTTGGACATATGTCACAAGAAGTATAGAACAAATACATCTGTTTCAAAAGTGATAGTAGTGTTTTAGAAATTCGTTGGATGAATTTGAGCAATAGATGCAAACTCGACGAATTTATGGATTTATAAGGATGAATGGACTAAACCATACAAAATAAGACATTCATTTAAATATGGATTTATTTATATGATTGAAAAAGGTTACAAAGGCTATAAAAAGGAAAAAAGGTCTCAAAAGGTCACATTTGCAGAGACACCACAATGTCTGAGTCTGCCTATTACCAAGAGCTTAAATAATACGGATACAACAATTTTTCCTCCATAAACATTGTAAGGACTTGTGTATGACTGCATAGAGACCGAGTCCGCCGATTATCTAAACCTTGAGTAACACCAGAGACACCACGATGCCCTACGTCAACCATATCACCTTCGTGACTAAGGTCACAAATTTCACAAAGATCAAAAAGACTTTTCAAAGAATTTGGGGTTAGAGAAGTAGACTAAGAGAGAGGAGAGAGGAGATTCAATCTCAAATGGGTGAGATGTTGAGACTTAGAGAACTTGATGAAACTTTTAATAGTAGAGAGATGGATGGACATATGAGAGCATGTCGTGGACACACGAATTTAAAAAATATAGTTGGCATTCGAAAAAAGGAATAGCTGGCATTCGAAAAGACATGATTCTGACATCAAAACGTTGAGTCACAAGGGTCTCATGGGTTGCTAGGGTCACATGGGTCAGTTGGATCCGAAGGTTAACATGGGTCATATGGGTCCCATATGTTGCATATGTCACATATGTTGTAAGGGTCGCACGGACCGTATGAGTCACATGGGTCGAAAGATCCCATATGTCGCATGGGTCGCATCGAAAGGGTCACAAGGTCGCATAGATCTCATATGTCGCATGGGTCGCACGGGTCGCATATATTGCACGGGTCGCATATGTCGCAAAGTCACAAAGGTCACAGTAGTCCTTAAATGTCAATGAGGAAAAATACATATGAACTTCACGAATTTATCGATTTATAATGATGAAAGAACGAAAACCAAGGTTTAGTACAAATAATATAATATTACATGATAACAAACCTTTTTTTAAGTTTTCACTGTCTGGGTTATCACATTTCAAACACTATCAGTGATGCTGACATTTGAATTCGTTTGTTTCGACGAAGATGGGGTTTTTATTCGAACCTCACCAAAACTAGGATAACGATTCTCTTTAGGCCTCCCCCTTTTCGTTTTCTCAGCCAACTAAGGAGGTAGAAACATAACTTCGGAATATTGAGAAGAAATGTTCTAATCACTATAATTAGGAACCAGATACACGGTTTCTTAGTAAGCTAAATGCCATGTATTCCGGAAGTAGTATATTGAACATAGTTTTGGTATCTTGTGAGTGCATGTATACTTATGTGAGGCCGCATTTGCGTGATTTCATGGATACTTGTCCACATCAAAAAAATTTCAGTTGTACGTTCTTTTTTGAAGACTCACTATAAATCTTATATCCTTCTCATTTCTTACGTCATACCCATCACTCAACCTGTTTAATGCTTGTCCAAATATTTCATGTGACATTTTCGCAACATACTGTTTTAACTTTTGAGAATCGTCACCAATAGCTGCTTTCAACTTATATCTATTGAACATTCCACTGTCTTTCCTAAAAAATATCTAAAAATGCTAGGACCGAAAACATTTTTGACATCTTCAACGTGTAATTTATTGACTCGACCCATTAGTCGTTAATAAATTCTTAAATTTGCATCTTCCCCACTCAACAGGATCAACTTCCCCTTTCTCCAAATACTTTACAACATTAGGATACCTGCACAAAGGTCACAATAGTCAAAAAGATCATAGAGGTCACAATGGTAAAAAAGGTCACAATGGTCATATTTGTACATGACTTTCAAATCATTGAATAGCTCTTCAAATTCGAACTGTGTATGTTGCTGCACATTAGAAGAACATTTTCACCATGATATCACCCTTTGAACTCTTTGTACCTTGGGCTTTATTGACATAGCTCTTTATGTTTTGCGATATATAACGTGCACAAAAACCATGATCAGCTGTTATATACACTTTTTGTATTGCTTTTATATAGCCTTTATGGCTATTAGATATCACAACGACATCACATTCATTCGGTACCTCTTTCAATCTTGATATAAACCACGTCCATGATTCGTCATTCTCCCTGTCACTATTCCCCAAGCAAGAGGATATTAGTGATGTTCACCATCTTGCGTTTTTTACCACGATCAATGCTCCATTCTACACTCATATAAGAAATGTTGCATCCACCCACATAAACCACTTTACATATGTATTTCCATCCTTTTATAGCCGCCACAACTGTACAACTGAAGATTTGTGACAGAGCCAAGATTTCTTTCTCAAAACATGTGTGACTACCCTAGAAGCCTTCTATAATGTTCAAAATCATCAACACGAATCTCCTTTTGAGCACTACATTTGCCTCTTAATGCTATCAAATATGATACGTTGGCACCGTACGTTGCTTTTACACGAGCCATCAATTCTTTTGCTATAGGTGTTTCATATTTCATAGCATATTCCTCATTCAAATAATCTTTAACCAATTGCGTTGTACCCTTTGTAGCTTTTGTCAATTTAGATACAGGTAAACTCTTATGAATGAAATAGTGTGTTCTCACACTAAACCGTTTGGAATTCGAGATTGCTATCACGCGTAATTTTCACTTACAACCACTTCTGACAAACTTGTATCGTACTTCCCACAGCTTTGAATCAGAATTCAATGTTGTATATCTAATAGAAGCTTCAAGTGAACCCTCCTTACAAATGCTTATACATCCTTCTGGCTATCAAATTCTTGCCCAATTTTAATTTGCAATCCATCTTCGAACACGTATACTGAATTTCGATTGTTTGCCTTCTCATAAACTACCATTTCCAATTTATTTTCACCATTACCATCCTTATGCTCCGTTGGCACGTCAGTGTCAACTTCATTACTGCCACAAACAACTTCATCAGTGACCATATTCATGGCATAACCACCATCTTCTCTTAACCCACTAGTATATTCACTATAAGAATTATCTGATTCCAAAATATTTATTGTTTCCATCAGATTACTCCCAACTCTACTCTTGTTATTTGAACCTACAATAACTTATTCATCATAATTTACAACACTTCCATTCTTACCTTCTCTAGCAATGCTTTCAAAGGTAAGAATTAGAAGTTTAACTTCCTTCTCAAATTCCATTTCACATTTCACACTTGTCGATTCTATTTCCACATATAGTAGTGGTCGAATTCCTCTTATGTGATCGAACATATAATAAATAACATTCTTGTCATTCATTACATATGATGGCTTCCTATTTTCAGAAATATTGGGCTAATATCTTAACTTCAACTTCGTTGTAGTTGTTTCAACTATCATCTCTATGCATAACTCATCAATAAATTGTTGGTATCTCAGATCAATTGGAAAATAATAGAAAAATACTCTCTGGTTTTCCTGAACTCTACTAACCTATTCAGATTCTCCGTTTACGTTTTAGTCACATTTACCATCATACAAAAAATAAATCAGCGTGATTTTCTCATTACCAAATCCAATATGACTCTGTGACCTAGTGCGACATGCGACACGATGATATTTTGTGACCCACTGCAACCATTTGTTTCAATATGACTTTGTGACCCAGTGCAACCGTACGACTTGATGAAACTTTGTGAGCCCCTACGACCATGTGTTTCAATATGAATATGTGACCCAATGCGACCGTGCGACTTGATGAGACTTTGTGACCCATTGCGACCATGTGTTTCAATATGACTCTGTGATCCAGTGCGATCGTGCGACTCGAAGAGACTATCAATCACTAATATCATTTGACTCACTCCATTTCACTCGGTGACTCGTTTTGACTACATCAACATAAGACTCATTTTGAAAAATGGAGAATCGAATCTATATATATTACTCACTACTCACTCGGGTTATCGGATCATCTCATTTTCATATGTGTTTCTCGCATGATTTTAGAGATATTTATGATGATAGATGTGATGTTTACGTGTGATTTTGTATCCGTTTTACTCGTTTTCGTGTTTTAGTGTTCTTACAGGTTATAATGCATATTTGGTTCGTTTCGAAGCTAAATAACATACACGAGACATAGTATTAGTATCGAGGATAATAACGAAACAACCGAGAAAAGAAACAGCGCAGATCATCAGCTCTAACACAGCCCATGCGGGTGGGAACTCATAGCCCACGCGAGGCACAACCACCACCAACCAAAGCACAACTCGGGGAAGGCTTCAGCACGCGCGGACTCATCATTCAACCATAGCTCGCGCGGGCACACACCTTATCCCGTGTGGGGCCTGACTTCCAGCAACTCCAGGAACTTCAGCACGACGCGTGGAGGCCTTCAGCACGCTCGGATCAATCCCCTCCAAGTGAGCCCGCGCAGGGCACACACTCCAGCTCGCGCGGGTCGCGTCCGTCACCTGCAGAAACAAGAAAGGAAACTTACGGAAAAGAGGAAAAGAAAGTGGTTAGTTGTTTACACATAAAAGAAACATGATTAGAGAAGAGGAATGAGAGTTATATGGCTGGAAAATAGAAAGGAAACGTGCCCACTTACTCTAGAATAGAAACCAATGTAAATAAGGATGGAAAACTCACAAAACAGCATGTTTACAAAGAAGAAAAAAGAGGAAAGGAAGGAACGACCAAAGAGGAAAAAGAGGAAAAAATGAAAGAAAGAAAAGAGGAAAGACAAGGAGGAGAGCTAGGGGACGAATTCACTTCAGTTTGGAGGGGAGAACACACGTGAGAGTTTAGAGAGAGTTGCAAATAGAGAGTAGAGAGAGGAGCCATTCATGATCACTCTTGATGCAGGAGGCATCCAAGGAGCATTGAAGATTGAATAGGGACTTCGATTTCGTTTGGTTTTCTATGTTCTTTAAACTATCTATTTCAATTATGTTGTTTGCTTTCAAACGCATGAGTGAGTAGTCGTTTTGTTCTAGGAGAAGGGATTAGCCCATGGCTATCTCGGAACCACTTTGATTATCTTTGAATACAATTTCCCGTTTTCGTTTATCTATTCTTTATCTGAGTGCTTGATTGACTTGTGTTTATGACGGCCAAGTAGATGTATGTTTTAGAAACTTAGGAGAAGGACCGAAAGGTGAATTCTTATTCTTGATGATCAGGCTTATAACAACCGAGGCTAGACCACGAAAATAGGGTAGTAGCGGTTGAGGGTAAAACGGATGAATCTAGAGCTTATGGGTTTAGTTTAAGGTGTCAGCCACGAAAGTTGGGGATAACTTGAGTAGATCACGTGTCTATGCCTTGAGAGACGGTAGATATCATATTAGGATCGTCTGCCTTAGATAACTTGATTGGGAATGCATGATTAGATAGGTTGATTGTTGGTTTTGGCAGTCTTGTGGTGAAATCATATCCTAGAACGTTTGTCTTGGTGTTAAGAACTCGTAATTTATTGTTTTTAGTTATTTCATTCTTAAAACCAATATTCGTTGTTTGCAAGTTTGATACGTAGTTTGGGTTTAGGTTGTGTTGCGTAGTCCCTGTGGGATTGACACCTAGAGTACTACACACGTGTCGTGTACTTGCGGGTAGTTTATGTTATTTAGTTTAACTTGGAACAGATCATTATCTAATTCATAAAAAACACGTAAAACTCACTATATAAACCAGATTTTTCTACAAAACATGCTTAACTCCAAGCTTCTTTGTTGACAACAAACGATTTCAACCTATTCGCGACAAATCTGATACCAATTTCCAATTATTTCCGGTGAATCTGATCCCAATTTTAAGCTACTTGCAGCGAATTTGATCTGATGGTTGTATAAATCTAATGGATACTTGATCCACATCATCCCAAAAAATGTTTTGATATATTTATGCAACCATTCATACATGAGTTGAATTATTTTTTAGAATATGCAGCTGAAGCATATGTATTTCACAAAATCAAAATTTCCACACAAAGTTTTATTGATATTGACAATACACAATTTTCTTGTTTATGTATGTGCGGTAGGAGTACACACTAAAATCTTTCATGATTGTATAGATGATACATATTCATTCATACTAAAACACGATAGAAACTATATTGGTTTGATTGTCATCATTTTTTTCTTCCATAGATCATCGTTTAAGACATAATAAAAGAAATTAAAAAAATAAGACGATGGATGAACATGCACACACATATTGACGAAAGATGAGACATTATTTGAACAATTAGTTTCTATTGATGGTCCAAAAATTTCATTGATTGCAATGGCAATAAACATGACATATGCAAAAGATTTAGAGATTACCACAATTGTTATAAATGTAGCACCCCTATTGGCAAAACCATCTCATTTGTCATAACCTTGATGTTACACATATAGAGAAAAGTATATTTTCTAACATTATCAACGTGATAATGAATGTTTGTCAAAAGTAAATGCAAAATCAATGATGTGTAAGTTTTGAAAGAAAACATTTTGCACGTCTTGTGAGCCTTAAAAAGGTCTTTCCCCCTTGTTTTTTATATAATGTTAGTAGACGATACATATTCATGTTGAAATAGAGTTGGGTGGCCTTGTACACTTTTGATGAACGAATTTGTTTGAACGATTTTTTGCATCATGCAAGGAAGATGAAAAACAAAGAATGAAAATCCTTTGTTCGGATATGGTGAAATTTTCACTGATATTCTCGATATGTTCAACAAAACTAGACGGTTAAAGGAAAACGTTATGTAAAGATTGTTTACCAATCAAGTGCTTCATCATGAACTTACATTTTATTACCTTGCAAAGAGATAAGTGAATATGAAAGATAAAATATAAAACTATTATCATGTGTAAGTACAAAACTATTTTTATATCTCATCATATATACATAGTATTTTTCTAATGACAAGATACAAAGGAATAATCTATATTTGACAGATAAAGGTCTAATTTTGTTAAAAGAAAAAACATATACACCATAATTGCAACATTATGTAAGTATAGATAAATGATTATATATATAGCTTAAATTTTTGTAACTATTGTACATGATGATAACTAACCATAATAAATATGTTTTTATAAACTATTTCCTTAAATTTATTTCACCAAGAATGATATTGGGAACACAAATTACATAACTTCATATATAATTGGTGGAAGGAACTTATGATAAAACGCCTCAAGCCACTAATCACGAGCGAGAATGAGAATTGACTTGTCGATCTACATTCCAACGATTACACTCCGTATTTCATCATTCAGAGATATAGGAGAGGTTCTTGTCGTCCACTGGTCGAGTCTAGAGTTTCTCGAGTGGAGTAAGACAACAAAGAAAATTTCGAAGACCCTTTTTCACCAGATTGGACGCCATTCATAAATATATCTGGTGCGTAAATATTTTTAATAGTCTTTATAATTTGGTAAGAAATGATTTAAATTGTTTTTAACCATTTTTATTATATAATATATATTAATATTCAAATATCCCATAAAGATAAGGTAGAGGCATATAAACTTGACTAACAAGTGAGCAACATATTACGATTTTTGTTTTTGTTTTTGCAGTAACAATAGTTGGATTGAGCTCCATGTATTTCGGAGTCCATACACAATACCCATAAAAAACAAGACGTGTCGTAGATTTACGAGAAGACTTTGAAATTAACTAAAGAGATCTTATAACTTCTTACAATATGTTTATTATATATTTAAATTAATATATAATAAAAGAAAGAAGTTCGATAAATTTGGAGATTATTTAGGCTCTGTACCAAAAACTATACATAGATGTAAATATTTTAATATTAATTTTTACGTTTTAAATTATAGTCATCTAATAATACTGCTGCTTTGTTGTGCAGATCGCCTAATCGAACCGTTGGAAAAGTATATTTGGTTGGATTCATTGAAGTCCCATATCAGGCTATGCACGAGATTGCATCTCGTGTGACTAGTTGAATGATTGGAGGCTCATTACACATAATTGCAAGAGCAACGTAAAGCCGAGTTCACTACGCAAATGGCAGAGATCAGATCAAGCAAAACTCGTCGATCTTAAATCGATAATATACCTTTTGTGTCGGTCGACATAGATTCCAACCTACTGATATTCGCACCTTGATCACCATCTTTTTCATTACCGTATATCATTATTGTATTATTAGAAGATTTTCAGAGAAATCAACACATTAATATTTTGTAATATTAAGAATACCTTTTATTAATTTTGTATATTTAATTTAAATATATTTTAAAAATATTTTTCAATGGAATACATATGTAATTCACATTTGTATGGAGTAGGATTTGACAATGCAATTTGCGTAAAAACTTGAATTGGAAATGTTCAAGATATTCCCATGCATTCAACAACGTCGATGCCTCATTGAAAGGTGCAACACATGTTTGCGTTGGAGCAATATCACGGGGTCTCATGTGATATTGCGTTATATCACCGTTATGGAGTCTAAAACTCATCTTTGATTATGGACAAGAGCATCAAACTCAAAACTCATAACACCTCTTTATTATGATTGTTTGAGTGTCTCTGTGATTATAGTTGGGTTTTTTGTAATACAAAAAAAACAACATAAGAGAATCTCTTGGATGGTTTTGATATGTTGTTTATAGCCATCGTGACCATATGATGATGGGTAGGGAATAAAATAAAGGTTATAGTGGGATGTGGAGCCAATTGGGTCTCGATGGATTGCACCTCTAATGTCTCGATGGTCGTGGATGATGCTGTTGGATCGATGTTGGGAACGTCATCATGTAAAGGTACTGATGGATGTGTGGTCTAAGGTGTTGGTCTAATGATAATTATTGGTCTTGATGGTTGAGTGGAATCAATGGTTAGCGACTCTTGATTTGAGTTGTGGTTGGGTAGATATTTGGTAGGTTCATGATAAGAAAATACATGCTCATAGAAACTAACAATCTATACGCGGTCTATGTGAGAAAAGAGGGCTGTGACGATGTGCCTGAGAGAAGACGAGCAAGTGAAAGAAGGAAATGACGATCTACACAAAGGTGTGCAGTATGACTAGAATGGTTGTGGAACGGTCAAACAGAGAGAAAGGAGACATGATGCAATGGGGTGGTCGACACTAAGAGGTGGCGACCAATTTAGGATTCCAGTTTAGGTCTAACGGCCAGAGAAATAAGAAAAAGGTGACAACTATTTCCAAAGCTCTTATACCCATATAATGTTAGTGATTAATCTATTTTATTAAGATTAAGATCATATTTATACACAAAATTAAGGAATAATAATCCTAATAATATAAATGATTATGTTACAATTTTATAAATCAAGAAAACCAAAAGCGAAAAACCAAAATTTTAACAGTTAGGTTCTCACCTAAACAAGGACGTACCTTGCCTGATTTCGAGAAACTTTTTGTTAGTTCAAGATCCAACCTCGTATATCAAATGCCTTTTAAAGATCTTTAAAGAAAATATTGGGCATTGAAGTACAAAGTGGTAAACTCGGCCATGAAGGTCATTTGAACTCGGATTGGAGAAACCAAGCTCAAATTTTGATTTTCTATAGCTTATCGACCTTACATGTGGCAAGGGACTCTGGGCATATCAAATACCAAACATGCTTAGTTAGTACTAAAAATTTCAAAACCTAAGATAATCCAAGGCTTGGTGCTTAATCAAGTGACTAGTCAAAGCATGAGCTATCCTCTTTTCGTTCTCCATGCTACTCCACTGCTTCCACTAACTACCAGACATAGTTTTGTACTGCAAAAGGGGGGAAGAAGAACTGGAGATGACACAAATAGACAAAACATTGGGCCAAGTCTAAATGCACCCAACAGAAATGTTTCTCTTTTTCATCTTGTGTCACCAAAATGAAACTACAGAAAAACTTTTGTAACATCATCAATGAGAAAACATGCTTTAACTATATATTTGCTACACCATTGCTTAGATCATTTGAAGATTCAAGTGTAAACAGAATCAAAATTGAGCGTATATTTCGACCGATACTACAATTAGATTCACATTGAGTATTAAAATATTCTAGCTTCCAAATTTTTGCTGAACAAGAAAAGAAGTATTGCCAAATCTGATCACAAATCGATTAGATATACGCTCTCTAACATGCCAGCTCAAACCAACTACATCAGACACCCTTGGTTCTGGTTAATCAATTCAGATAAACACCCAAGGCTGAGGCCCTTCTAAGTTTGGTTCGATTTGAGTTCGGTTTAGATTAAACCAGAACCCATTCAACCGATTTGCTTCAGTTAATTCGGTAAAAGTAGCTGTGTACCTTCTTAGAGAAACTAAGAAACTGTTAAAAATCTCGACTACATGTCTGAAACCTAAATCCAGACAAGACTCTACTAAAGAAAAAAACTGGAATCACATTTTTATCTCTTACCAAAGAAATTTAGAGAAGACTGACAAAGGAGCTATACAGAAATCGTGAAATAAAATGTTCCTGACATGACATTCGAAAGCACACCTTGGCAACTGATTTAGATCTTCAGTAGAATGATATGCTGTATACCAGTTTCCGCCTATGTTGTTTTTCGAAACCCGCAACAATATCATCGATCGAATCTTCCCACGAATCAGTCCCTTCAATCTGCAAAAAGATACAAAATATCACGAGACGAATTTCTGTGAGAATCAGGAGACATGAGATAAGAATGCCAGTTACAGATACTTTCTTAGATAACAAACCTCTTGGCAGATTTCTAAGGCAAGTCGGCCACCTATAGCTGCCTCTTCGTGGTTATCTTTGACCTCCAAATTCATCACAAGTACACTTTTCATAAGTGACTGTTCTCTGTTGTTAAGATCTACAGTGAAGCAATAATATATGACTCAGGTGAAAGTAATATAGGCAAGATTATTGACATTGCTTCCATAGGAGCGTAAATTGTGATATTTGCAAAACAAGGCATACAAATACTTGCAGCACGCAGAACAAAAATGAAACCTACCTTGCCTTTAGACCAGCATGAAGATACAATACCCAATCGATACAACTTCTTGTGACAATTAATTCAGGATTTCTCATTACTCAGCAAGCCGAAAAGTGTTGACGTCTGATCAATTTGCATTAATAATATACATGCCTACCTATAGTCAGTCTACCGAATGAGAAAATTAAGAAATTCTGTTCACCTCGCGTAAAAACAAATTTGCAAAAAACGTTTTGAAGCATCATCTACTACTGCAGACCGAACTTATATACTCTCCGATTTCGGTCTTCTCAAATTGGAAGCGGAGGTCAAAATACGGTGACACTATAAGTTCTCTGCAGATTTTGTAAAAGACTAAACAGGAGAGCTTCAACAGAAAACAATCTTCACACAATGGAATTAACCACAAGCTCAGTAAAAAGGAAAGGGGCAAATTACCTTCAAGGACCGAATCAAAAACCTTTTCTTCAAATGTCATTACCACATCAAACACACCATCCACAGCATTATTCTGCCACCGCTGAGGAGCAAGCTTCACGGACAAATTCCTCTTAAGCATTGGCAAAATTCCATTGCGCTTGTAACTGATCAAAATAGTCAAGGTATCTAACATCCGCTCATAAACATCATGCAATCGAAGCAGTTTTCAATCCATTGAACATGTTACTTATACACCTCTCGACACAAGTAGCTACAAATAAGATATAAATGACGTCCCAAACAAGCAACAGTTTAGTTCAAGATATCCTATTTTTCAAGCTATAAGAATTTCAATACTTTGGTCTCACAAAAAATATGCATCGGAATAATAAACTTCAAGGACATATAACTCAAGAACATATAATATGTAAGGTGAGTAGTGATGATACCGATGTTACTTCTAGAGAGAACACTGTCAAAACAATGTATTGCAAGGGAACCTATAGACGTGGGGTCCAACCTTTGCACTTACAAGCCTGTTAGCTTTGACCAACTATAACTTTAGCAGTTCGAAGCAAAGGAAAAGGTAATGAAGAATTCGCAGCGAGCATCATAGAAAATGCAGGAAAGCAGAGAAAAACTTCAGAAAGCGTGAGAAAATAGAGGATACAGTTCAGGATCCTTGCGCCGGAGATCATCGAACATCTGTTTGTAAGGAGTTCCGAAGTCGTAGATGTTAGGTTCTCTGAGAGATGGACCAGGAAGCTTGACGTGAGACCCAGTTCCGTACGAGGAAACGTCGAAGCCTTGCCTCTTGAGGAGAGCGTGAGCCTCCATGCTCCGGTTCTGGTTCGACGAGCACACCATGGCGTACCGGAACCTCATGGTGGAGCCGCCGAGAGGATAAGATCTCGTTTGAGTTCAGAATCGATACAAATTGGAGAGTGAAGACGAAGCAAACTCAGCAGGTCAGATCTCCGACGAACAATTCACCGGCGTCGGCATCCGCGTTCGACGCTGATTTCAATTTCAGGAGTAAGAGGACGAAAGACGGTTTTATAGAAAAACAAATAAAAGAGAAAAAAACGTTAATGGGCTTTCTCAATGTAGTTTATTAATGGGCTTTGTTATGGGCTTTACGCTCTGTCTTGAACGGAAATAAACGTCTAATGATTTTCAATCCGGCTCGATTTTAAAATCAAACCGAACTACACAAAATTAAATATGTTTAACGATTAATTATTTTAAATACTCGATTAAATATGTTTAACGATTAATGATTTTAACGATATTAAATACACTAGGAATGGACCCGAGCGTTGCGCGGGATATAATATTTTTGTATTGTAATTGAAGAAATAGGAAAAAATCAACAGTTAGTAGTCAATATAATGATTTGTTTAATTTGGGTAAATAAATAAAATTTTTTAGTATATGAATTTAGAACAACTAATGTTATTGAAGAAATAATGTTAAACATATTATTCTGTTTTTAGTCTTTGTTGCATATGGTTTTGTTTTGGCTTAAATATGAAGGGCGTGTACTTTCGGTTGTTTGAGATGTACTTAGAGTTGGTAGGAGGTTTTCTCGATGGTTAGAATATTTGAGGTTGTTTGTTATGAATTCTGCAAAACTTTTAATGGTCTTTGTGTTTGTATAGATGGAAATGGTTTGATATAGTTCTACTTTGGTACTTGATCGTTTAATTTCGATGAAAGTATATGAGAAACTTTTCTTAACTGCAGAAATCGTGATCATAGTAGTTTACTTTTTCCAAATTTAGAATCCCTCAAGATAAGGCATGTGATTAACACTAACATAAGCTTAACAATTCTATGGGAGGTCTACTCACAAAGAACTCGAACTACACATATGTAGAAGGCAATCATTGCATATGTGGGGAGCAAAACAGGTGAGTGACCATCCTTATTTTAAAGTTTTCTCCATTTCGTGTGTTTTTAGAATCATTAATCAGTCTTATACTAAGATGAACCGTGATAAAATTGAAGAGAACAACAATACTAACAATGTGAAATTTTAGAAACACTAACTTAAACAATCCTCATAAAGTCATGATAATCGAAAGCAAATATTTCAAATCCAAAATTTGTCTTTAAAGAAGTGTGAATCAAAATGTTAACATCAAATCATTCAAACTATTTTATTCGGATTATCTTACCACGGTATTGTTTTCCAACTATTGCAGTAGTTTCTGATCCATCAATATTCCCATGTAATGTGTGTCCATTGAATAACAAACCTACAGAGAAACTTATTAAATATAATTTACCATTAGGAAATCATCAATACCAAGATTTGATGTGAGTTTAAGCACAATATCATCAATTTTTGCATCTTTTATAGTTGTTGGTTTGTCTACAATCATTCGGGAAACCGTGAATGATTGGTCTCCATCATCAATGTTCCCTTGAAGCTTCGATGACTGTATAAACATTCTAAGTGAAAGAGAGATTGGGCAGTAGTGTAACAATTTTGGAAAAAAATGAATGTTGTTGAGGAAAAATATCATATCATCTCATCTATTAGGAGGAATCCATCCACAAAAGCTAGTCATTTTTTCTTCATATTATGGGCTTCCAAAACGCGGAACACCCTAGCGGAAACCGATTTGGTGACAACGACCAATAGTAAGAACACAATGTGTTGTCTCATAATGTTTGCATTTGAAATTTGAAATGAATCCATTATCTGATGGGTAACTTTTGGTTTTTTTACTGTTTTGGAGAAGTATAATACACAATCTCTTTTATTGATTGGTTGATTAGGCAAGTTCACCCCATTGATATTCTATTAGTTTCATATTTATTTATTTAAAAATATATTTTCCACTTAATCTTATTATTAAAATAGATCAATTTTATGTTATAACATTATGATAATTTTTATTAGGATCTATTACCTATTATTCGATAAAATGATAGATACGCAATGCCATGAACCAATAGTTTTAGTATTTCTAATATATCGATTTAATTTTAATAGATTAATTTTATTATATATTTGCAGATTGTAAATGGAATATAAATGATTCAATATTAGTGTAGTTATTTAGAAATTTTTAGTTTGACTCATTGGATGCCACATTTTAATGCAATAATTAATTATTGAGAAATATGTAATGGTATTTATTTCATTATTTTATTGTTTTCAATCCATTGTATGGAAACATTTCAATTAACTCTAAAAATATTAATTGCTTAGAAATATGTGTTGTATTTATTTTATTATTTTTGTTTTTTATTGTTTTAATGTATATAAATAATTAATATTATAAAATAATTACAATTGTTAAATAATTGGATAAATTCTATATTAATTATTTTGTCTTAATTGTATTACTAAATTTTTTCATTATTTAATGTTTTTGGTTTTTTTATTTTATTTATGTATATAAATAATTAATATTATTAAATAATTACAGTTATTAAATAACTCGATAAATTTTGTATTAATTATTTTGTCTTAATTGTATTACTAACGTTTTAATTATATTAATTATCTGTCTTAATTGCATTACTAACGTTTTAATTATTTTAATTACAATTATTAAATAATTGGATAAATTCGATATTAATTATTTTGGGTTAATTAGAAATATTTATTTTACTATTTTTGGTTTTTAATTTTATTGATGTATATAAATAACTAATATTATTAAATAATTACAATTATTAAATAATTGGATAAATTCTATATTAATTATTTTGTATTAATTATATTAATAACGTTTTAATTATATTAATTATTTGTCTTAATTTTATTAATAACGTTTTAATTAACTCCCAAAAAATTAATTTCAGAAAAATATGTATTGTATTTATTTTATCATTTTTTATTTTTCTGAGATATATAAATAAATAATATTATTTATGATTGGATAAATTCTATATTAGTTATTTTGTCTTAATTGTATTACTTTTGGTATTATATATTTATTATTGTATTAATATTTATAGTAATTATATTAAATATTATAAAAAATTGAAAGGAGGATATTTGTTGAACATTTATGTAAATATACTATATATTTTTTATTCATATAAATACGTAAATATTTTATTTAATTGTAATTTAAATTTTAAAATATTTAATTTATATTTTTATTTGTATTCAATTTTTTTTTTTATTTGTTAAATGGTTAAACAGGACAATTTATAGGAAAACTTTATTAAAAATACATACCTGAACACTTTAGGATTAATTGGATCGTTCCACAAAGCTAGCCAAGTGATTGTATTGTCATGCTTCACTTCTTTCCATCTGCAAAATCATATTTTTCATGATTAATTCAAAGAAATTATTTTTCATTACTTTTATATTTTAAGGATAAAGGAATAAAACATTTCACGGGTCTCAGAAAACTTATCTTTTTAACACCATCAACAATATCACAGATATACTTCTCCTCTAACTTCATTTTCTCCTCTTTTCACAACTTTTTCCTCCTACACACCATCAACTGAATCATATTATCCAGGTCGAGAACAAAGAGAGCATATATAAGACGTTTAACCGGTCTGAGAAAACTTACCTTCTCTTTAACACCATCAACAGTAGCCCACGTATACTTCTCCTCTAGCTTCATTTTCTCCTCTTTCAAAACTTTTTTCTCCGACACACCATCAAAGAGAACCAATTCTCCTCTTTCTAACCTTTTTCTTCCTAAACACCACAAAAGAGAAAGTAAAAGGTTAATAAATTTTGAATAGAAGTACATGAATATTAAATTTAGGTTAGTGGCTATAAAGAAATTTTAATAGAGAATAAAACTTATTTACAAATTATAATAAAAAAAATAAAAAAATCATATGTTGATGAAGTGGCGCAAGGAGAAAGCTCTATTTTATCCTACTTTTTATATATAAATTTATAAAAATCTTTTAGTTATAATTCAATTCAATTATTATCTGAAGATTAGTTTGATAAACTCAATAGTTATTAAATTTTACCCAACAAAACCTTAATATACAAATCAGCGTCTCATTTGCTTCTTTTTTTCTTTATCATTTACTTTTAATTCATTATTTTAGTTTTATATTACAATATTTTACTATCTTATTAATCTCTAAAGAAATGATCCTGCAACTATTAGATTTTTCACTTTATATACATTTGAGTTGTTTTTTTTGTACTGATTCTCACAATATAAGATTATCGATATCTATTTTTTTATTCAAATTCATATATTAAAAAATATTTTATAAATTATTGGTTTTACTATATTACTAATTGGTTATACTAAAAGCATTTGGTAATAATTTCTACTTGTTCAGATATTTGTTTCTTTTAGAGATATATGATGGTTGGAAACCAGAGATTTTAATCTTTTAGATCACTTTACCGCAAGTATACGGTACGTATAGTATCAAGGTTGAACTCTAGCGACTAATGCGAACGTTAGAACTAAGAATTCACGAGAAGAAAATCGATCAATATGTGGTTATCAATGTAATGTAAAAACAATAAAGAATGACAAAACTAGACTTAGCAAAATAGAGTATCACGAGTTTCGGGAATGTTTGGACATGCAATGGATGTTTCTACGAAAACATGAAATCAGTTTATATCAATTGATGGAGAACTAAAATCTATATCCACTACCTAGGAAATCAACATTATTCATCTCCCGATGCAGCAACGGAACATCTAGATGCATAAAGAATGAATGGGGAATTCTACCTCTACTGTCGGAAATGACTCTACCGATGCCTAAATCCTCTACCTAGGGAATCAACGTCATTCATCTTCCGATGCAGCGCAGAACGTCTAGATGCATGAAGAACAATAGGAATTCAACCTCTACTATTGCAAACAATGGGAACTCAACTTCAATTAATGGAAATGACTCTCCCAATGTCTAAATCCTATATCTAGGATATAAACGTACTCACCTCCCGATGCAGTAAATCTATAACCTAAACGCATGAAGAACAATCGGATTTCTACCTCGATTATTACCGTTCCTAAATAGATAAACCGATCGGCCAGATTCTCATTAATCTAATTCATTCAAAGGTTAATCCCGAGACTCAAGTCTGAGTCTCCTGATGCCTAGACAAATCTCTAATCTCATTCAAACGTGTCTAATCTCACTCGAACGGATCTAGTCTCATTCAAACATGTGACCAACAAAGTTTGAAAGCATTACACACAACTACAACCTATCGAACCATATGATTAAACAAAACCAAAATCAAGCATTAAAGAACCAAACAATCCATTACAATGGCATCCCTAACCCATGGTAAAGAGGACTACTCAGAATTCATAGGGAAATAAACACAAACGAGGTAAGTATTCATCTTCCCCATTTCTCCGAGCGTGGCCTTGGACGAATCCTTCGGATGACCGAAGTCTTCTTTTTCAACCGTACTCTCCCTTCTCTTCTTCTTTATTATCTGGTCTATCCTCCCTTTTTTCTCCAAACAATCATTCTTTTTCTTCCTCTATGTGAAGCACCGATTTCCTTATTTTTCGCTTGGTTAGTTTTCACTATGCCCGAACGTGCACAGAAACTAGCCCGACCGGGCTATGCTCTTTAAAAGGGTGATCGCCCGGGCATTGGAGTTGCCCGGGCCGTGCAATACTTTCAGGGCACTCTCTGTTTATTAAGCCCTATCATGCTATCATGGTTGTCCAGTCGTGCTTAGGTATTTCACTTCAGCCCGGTCGTGCTGCTTGAGTTGCTCGGTCGTGCTGTTCTTCTCTCATTCATTACCAGTCGTGCAGCTAGATGTGTTCGGCAAGGCTTTCTTCACAATTTGACGTGTTTTTGGGTAGGTTGGCTATGTTTGCTTCCGATCTCTTCCTTTCTACACAACATGAGAATATGATAGAATAAACCCTTAATCTTGCTTAATATGTCAGTAAAGTCCAAAATGGTAACAAAAGTGGACCTAGAAGGGACGAAAATATTAGGACTAATTACGTGTTATCAAACTCCCCCAGACTTATCCTTTGCTTGTCCTGAGCAAAATCCAGTGTAAAAAGAGGAGAAAAGTGTATGCCAAAATCAAAATGAAGTTAAAAGGGTCATCCGCTATTCAGAACAACACGTAATAGCAACATAAGGAAGTTCAAGTCTAATGCGAATCTGTTTAACTCGAGCCATAAACTGTGAAAACATCTCACTATCCAAAATCCAAAGACAAAAACTAGTCAGTCTACTAAGCATGTTTTTTCGATCTTATTTTACCGTTTCCCTCAGGAAATCTTCTCGTTATATATATATATATATATTATTTTTCCTTTCCTTTTTTTCGTGCACACGGTTTGTAGGACGTCGAAGTTGAAGATTTCTAACTTCTACATAGACCCAGACTACCGTAGGAATAGGTATACTCATACGGCTCATCCGAAACCGCAGTGGAGTAATTCGACTCTCCGTCCTATTGCCCTTGGGAAGTAGAAAGATAGACTCGACACACCATTTAGACCCGAACATCACATGATGCACTCATAACAAACATTTTTTTAGAGTTGATAGAGGAGTGTACGTGCGTTTTTTTAACAAATATATTCTTGGAAGCTGGAATAGAAGCGGGAATAAATCTTTTCAAAACTTATTCGCTTGGAATGGACATAAAAAAACAACCTTGAGATTCCAGCTAGTGATTCATCACACAATTATGACTTAGCATCGGACAAACTTTTTAGCTTAACCTAACTTATATACCCAATTCGATAGAGTCATCACAAGCAGTATATTCCGAAAACGTTCATCTAAATCATCATATTCTAGCTCACACCCTGACTAACGTAATACACCTAATTTAGACAACCCAAATAACTACCAAAACAGGAAACAAACTCCCTCAAACTTGAATGGGACATCGTCCTCGGTGTCCATTATTATCCAAAGGAACATAGGTGAAAAAGAAAACAAAAAAGAGTAAAGAGACGAGAACACCTAATCATCGTGGTTGGTATTGTCGGTGTCATGTTCGTCGTTTCTCTGTGCATTTACTTCATGTTGCGTGCCTGAGTTTTGCTGTGGAGGTAGTACCTGCTGCACGTAGTGATTCCAATCGTGTGGGTACTGAATCGTGTAAGGCTGGGATCATACGATATAGCATCCCAAACATAGCTTTGAGGGAGGGGGATGTACGACTACTGGTGTTAGCTGATGCTAAGCTGCTACATCTGGCGGAGGACTTCGGTCTGATAGTGCTGCTGCTAGAACGCGTGCTCCTGGATGGCCAACGAGCGTTGCTGAAGCTCTATGGACCTCTATTGTAGTGCATATGACTAGTCTAACATGAACGACTGATAATGAGCCTCGCCAACTAGGTAGCGCTGAATATCATCGGCACCCTCCAAAGACGGATAAGAATATCTCGGATGCGAAAAGTGTGCATCTACTAGAGCTTGTGGTGCAGCCTTAGTGGTAGTCTGTACATCGGCCTCCTGTGGGGCACTGGCTAGTGGAGCAGGCTGAATGGCGTGGTATAAGGTTGGATCAATGTGAAACTGAAGGCCCTCGAAGTCTAACGGTGGGAATAAAATATGGCTATGATTCACCTTATACCTGCACTCCTCTCTAGCCTCGTTGTCAACTGTAAATACCCAATATGGACTGGTCATGGTGGAGTCGCTGGTGAGGGCTCCTTTGTTCTTCAGATACGTCAGAGTCAGCTCATGGGTATCTCTTATACAGTCATTTTCGTGCCGTCCTAGCTGTTTCTCCACGTATTGTGCGATCATCGATACTACTCCGCCGATTGTAATGTAGATAGTAGTCTTTGGAGGTGCATCGACAATCTCCTGAATATGCATCGCCACTTGTGATACTAAATCAACCTCTCCCATTTCCCAATCACTACCGCCAAATGCTCCACTTACAGCTAGGTGGAGAAAAGCCAGCTCTCTGTTGTTCGCTTCTCCCTGCGCATGCTTGGCAAAAATAGATTGTACCAAGAACATGTGGAGGTACCTTAGTGTAGGGTGATAGATTCTAGAAGCCTTTGCGCTATTTCTCATGTACTTCCTCATAGCTATATGGCTCCAGAATTCCTGTATGCCAGTCGGATATAGGGTGGGGAGGCTGCAGTACTTGCCCACCGAGACTCCAAGAATAGTAGCGAATTGCTTCATCGATAATCTATATGTGCACCCTTGAAGTCTGAACTCCTTAAATGCCTCGACAGCTAACTTGTTATCTGAAAAATATGACCAGAATGTGGCTAGAAGTTCTACCGTGAGGTTCTTGTAGGTTTGGAGCTTGACGTTCCAGAGTCCATGCCAACCCATTGTGGAGAAGATATGGTCTATATGAGTTTAGATCATCAGATAATCCGTATCTCCAAGAAAACTGGAAGGCTTTACCATCGTCTTGAAATTGTTAAACTTCATCTTTAGCCCCGAGGGAATAGGTGGGGGTTGAGAAATCTGCTGATGAAGGCCAATGACTATCGCGACGTGGCAGGTAATGGTGGTAACCGTATTGGGACTTATTGGCCACGACTCATTGGAATAAGTGGGGGTTGAAGATGTCTTGCGCTTCTTTGAAATCCTAGAAGATTGACCCGAAGATTGGTTTGTGCGCGACATCTGCAAAATTCAGAAAAATATTCTATTAGCATGGTTTACATAACCGCTCGGTCGGGCAGAAAAAACCTACCCTATCGGGCACAATTTACAGAAAGAAGAGCACGAGTCAGGCAGCAGTAGAGCACGGTCAGGCGGAACATGGAATAGTTCCCGCTCGTGTAGTTCTAACAGGATCGGTCGGGCATGGAGTGCTTCGTTCTGGGTTTTGCTAAGAATTGCCCGATCGACCGCCGAGATAGCTTGGTCGGGCTCTGTTCCTACCGAAAACTGTGATAGCGATTTATAACTTCTAAATCGTTCCTTTCCAGCACACTACAACGTAAATCAACACAATAATTAGAGAATCGAAACAATTACCTCATTTTTGCAGTGAAATCAACGAAAAATTCAGATGGAAATAAGAGAGAATCGAGATTTCGAGATGGGTAGTTTCGGTGTGAGCTGATTCGGCGACAAAGACTTGGTGTCTCGGTGTGTTTCCAGATTGGGAGGAAAGGCGCGGTGTAATCATTGATTCGGTAGGTTTGAAACACAGAGCGATCGGGCATTGTGTTGTTAAATTGTGACCTTTGAAATCCTGATTTTACCTTCTTATCTTATTATCTTGAAGTGCCCGGTCGGGCATCATATGTAGCCCGGTCAGGCTTGAATACGCCCGGTCGTGCAATCCTATAGAGTAGATAGAAACACAAAGGTGACTCATCCCATGAAAACAAAACAAATTCAAAACCGAAGAAAATAAAAGGATACTTAAAAGATATAAAATCTGGGTTGCTTCTGGAAAGCGCTTGTTTATAGTCTCAAATCTGACCAAGATGCTTTATTCGTGTGAAGGATCCAATAGAAGAAATACGCCTTTTTCGCGCGTCATGTTTTTTGAATTGTATAGCTTTAAACACCGTGCGTTGACCTTGAATGTGTTTCCCTTATTTTTATCCAATTTGATGGCTCCGTGGGAAAAACTGACACAATTCTGTATGGTCCCGACCAACGCGATTTGAACTTCCCGGAAAAGAGTTTCAACCGAGAGTTAAAGAGCAGAACGAGATCCTTCCTTGAAGGATCGCTAGAGTATGTGATGGTCATGCCTTTTGTTAGCGCGCTCCTTGTAGATTTTGGCATTCTCATAGGCATCAAGACGCAATTCTTCCAAATGGTGAAGTTGTAGAACCCTTTTTTTAGCTACAACCTTGTAATCAAAGTTCAGTGCTTTGATGGCCCAATATGCTTTGTGTTCCAGTTCAACGGGTAGGTGACAAGCTTTACCGTAGACTAACTGATATGGAGTCATGCCAATCGGAGTCTTGAAGGTTGTCCTATACGCCCAAACTACATTATCGAGCCTGAGAGACCAATCCTTGTGGGATTTGGAAACGGTTTTCTCGAGGATGGCTTTGATCTCTCGGTTAGATATCTCTACTTGTCCACTGGTCTGAGGGTGGTAAGGTGTGGTGATCTTGTGTTTCACCCTGTATTTCTTCAGCAGTGTCTCGATCGACCGATTAATGAAATGCTTACCCTGTCACTGATGACAACTCTCACGACGCCGAAACGAGGAAAAATGGGGCATTTGAAGAGTTTCGCAACCACCTTTGAATCATTCGTGGGGCTTGCCTGTGCTTCCACCCACTTGGTCTCATAATCCACATATACCAAAATTTAGATATTCCCGCATGAAGATGGAAATGGACCCATGAAGTCTATGCTCCAAACATCGAACAGTTCAACCTCCAGAATGTACCGATGAGGCATTTCATTGCGTCTAGATATATTCCTCATCCTCTGACATATATCACAAGAAGAGATATATTGGTGGACATCTTTGAAGAGTGTGGGCCAATAGAATCATGCTTGAAGGATCTTAGCGACGGTTCTGGGGGCTGCGAAGTGCCCAGCATATTTGGATGAGTGGTAGTGGAAAACTACTTGTTGGATTTCTTCTTTCGGAATATATCGCCTGAATAACCCGTCTGTGCCCTTCTTGAAGTGAAAGGGTTCATCCCAATAGTAAGCCTTCACGTCGTGGAGGAACTTCTTCTATGCATTATAGTGCATCCCGTGTGGAAGTACTTCACATACGAGATAATTAACAGAATCTACTTACCATGGCTCTGAGATGGCGGTGACGGCTATAGAAGTTTGTTATCCCGAAGAGAGTCATCAATGGGTGTACTCTCGGGGATTTCCAGGTGTGAGAGGTGATCAACAACTCCATTTTTAACCCCCTTTCGATCTCTGATCTCCAAATCAAACTCTTTTAGGTATCCAACGAATGAGCCTAGGTTTGGTGTCCTTTATGGTAAGAAGGTATTTCAGCACTGCATGGTCGGTGAATACAATGACCTTGGATCCAACGAGATATGGTCGAAACTTTTCAAAGGCAAAGACGACTGCAAGCAATTCTTTCTCTGTTGTGGTGTAGTTGGCTTGAGCATCATCTAGAGCTCTACTCGCATAATATATTGCATGTGGCACCTTGTTTTTCCGCTGTCCCAAAATTGCTCCCACGGTGTACTCGCTTGCACCGCACATGAGCTCGAAAGGGAGCTCCCAATCTAGTGGTTGTATGATGGAAGGTGAGACTAGAGCCTTCTTCAGAGTTTCAAAGGCGTTTAGGCATTGCTCGGTGAACCCAAACTTCACAACTTTGTTGAGCAATTCAGTGAGAGGCTTGGAAATCTTAGAGAAGTCTTTAATGAACCGTCTATAAAACTTGCATGTCCCAAAAAATTGCGTATTCTTTTTGACATTTACGGGAGGGGGTAGCTTCTATAACACCTCTAGTTTAGCTTTATCCACCTCAATACCCTTCTCTGAAATTCGGTGTCCCAGAACTATGCCTTCTCTGACCATGAAGTGATATTTTTCCCAATTTAGCACGAGATTAGCCTGCAAACATCTATCCAAAACCTTGCAAAGGTTGATCAGACACATATCAAAGGAAGGTCCATGGACAGAAAAGTCGTCCATGAAGACTTCCATAATGTCACCGAATGGCATGCGACGGTAAGCGTAGGTACCGAATGGACAGGTAAAGGTTGTCTTCTCTTGGTCATCAGGGTGGATTGGTATCTGGAAAAAACCTGAATAGCCATCAAGAAAACAAGAATAGGAGCGAAGAGCTAAACGTTCCAGCATTTGATCAATGAAAGGCAACGGGAAATGATCTTTCCTGGTGTTTGCGTTCAGCTTTCTATAATCGATACACATTCGCCACCCAATGACTGTCCTAGTCATTATTAATTTGTTCTTCACGTTGGGGACAACTGTGATGCCTCCTTTCTTTATTACGACCTAAACTGGACTCACCCATGTACTATCTGAGATTGGATAGATTGATACCCGCATAATGCAACTTTAGTACTTCCTTCTTGACAACTTCCATCATGTTAGGATTTAGCCTTCGTTGATGCTCGATAGACTTCTTGGATTTGTCTTCTAGATGTATTCAATGCATACAAAGGGTTGGATTAATACCAGGGATATCATCTAGAGTGTATCCAATGACTGCTCGATAACGTCTGAGTGCCTTGACCAGGATATCTGTTTGTGTGCTATCCAAAGCACTGGTAACAATAATGGGGTAAGTGGAATTAGGTCCAAGAAACTTATACCAGAGCCATTGTGGTAGGGGTTTCAGTTCCACTCTAGGTGGCCTCTCAATGCTCCAATATGTTTTAGAATTATTTGTAGATGAAGGAGACTTTGAAATATTAGCCGAAGGGTTGTGGACGGAGAATGCCCGATCGGGCGACGCACGTTCATCGGTCGGGCTTCTGGAAAAATAAGTCAGCCCGATCGTGTTCTCTAGCAGCTCGGTCGGGTTGTTGATGCTATCAATTTGTGCTGAGATTAATGCATGGGTCAGGCGTTGGTTCTGCCTGATCGTGCAGTGCTGCTAAGACGTCGCCCGGTCGTGCATGTTATGTTGTCCGATCGGGTTGTTGATGTTGTCACTCGCAACCGAGACAAACGCACGGGCCAGGCTTAGGTGCCGCCCCATCGTGATATGTTGTGATGAGCATGACCGGTCATGCATATTGTGTTGCCCGGTCGGGCACTTGTCAGCCAGAGCTTCATCAACCAATTTCAATTCATCGACCAATTTCATCAGGGGTTCACTGTCTACTAGCTCTTCAATCACTTCGTCTGTCAATTTATCCAACACATCAAAATGGAACAAAGACTCTACTGCAGATGGTTTCTTGAGAGTCTGATCCAACTTAAACTCCACTATCTCCTCTCCTATTTTCATTGTCAATCTCCCCGCTCTAACGTGTATGATGGTATCAGCAGTGTTGAGAAATGGTCTTCCCAAGATGATATGTATTTTCGCATCTTCCTCCATATCCAAAACCACAAAATCAATAGGTACATAGTAATCACCTATCTTGAATTGTACATCTTCCAAAATACCCACGGGGTATTTCACTGAACGATAAGCCAGATGTAGTACCATCCTCATAGGTTTTATTTCACTCACCATATCCAATTTCTCACAAATCGATAGAGGTAGGAGACTGACACTAGCCCGTAAGTCACAGAGGGCATTGTCAATTGTGAAGTTTCGCAGCTTACAGGGAATGAAAAAGATATCTAGGTCGGGTAACTTCCGTGGTAGTTCTTGTTGAATGATGACATGTGTTGCAGCGGTGACCATCACTGTTTCTGCTTCCACACTACGCTTCTTGGTGAGGATATCCTTGAGGAACTTAGCGTAAGAAGGTATCTGCGTGAATTCTTCATGGAAGGTAATAGTGACTTCCATCTTCCTCAATATCGCCACGAACTTTGCAAACTGTGTGTCATCAGCTCGTTTCCTTTAGTGATCGAGAAATGGGAGTGGGGAAGATCTTGGTGGCGGTGCTATATAAATCGGTTCTTCTTCCTCCTCATCTTATTCTTCCTTAGGATGCTTGGGTTTGCTAGGCTTCACCATTGAAGAGTTTGAGCATTCTCCTTTCTCAAAATTGTGGGGTATGACGTCTGCAAGTTCTGTCCCGCTCCATAGCATGAAAACATTGTAATGCGCACAATGATTTGGCTCAGATTTTACCGGTAGAATTCCTTGCTGGTTAGAAGAGCTCACTGCAAGCTGTGCAACTTGGTTGGCTAGGATTGATCTTTCTATCCTTGTAAAAGCGGAGCAAACATAGACATGATCTCGGTGTTCCCCTCTTTTTGCGGAAGTGGCGCTGGTACTCCTCTCGCCTGATACCCTTGATAACCTTGCGCTCTAGGCTGAAAATTCTGGTTTTGTGGCTGGCTCTGAAACGATTTTGGCTGGTTCCCTTGCAACGCATTCAAGATGTTGTCGGTGATCTTACTGAATTAAAATATATAAATTTAACTGATGTAGGAGAGATTCAGGTGATTCTTCTAGCCCGAATTGTAGGTGTTGGAATACGGGTTGTTGGCAACGTAATTCGCATCTGCAACATCCTTTAATGCTTGAGAATCGGGAGGTCCTTGGTGCATGTTTACCATTTGCATTTTCATCTCGGCAATCTCAGCACACAATGCAAGCACCTCGCTGTTTGTTCCCTTGCTGGTGTCTGACGATTAAACTCTCCCGACAAGGTGTTTCTTCCCTCGACCATCTTCTCAATCTTGGCCTCAATGGTAGCGAATGGGAGGTCATGTAGAGAACCTCCACAGGTAGCATTCAACCAATATCGTTCATCATCACAAAGACCTTCAATAAAATTAGCTATGACGTATCTCTTATCCATCCCATGATGAGGGCATTCTCGTTGATATCCTTTAAATCGCAGCCACGCTTTAGGAAGACTCTCTTTATCCTCTTGCACAAATGAATTGATCTTGTTCTTCCATAGTTGCGTCTTGTGGGGTGAGTAGAATTGCATCATGAAGCGTTCTTCGAGCTGACTCCACGTGTGAATAGAATCAGGAGGTAGCGTATAGAGCCGCTCGAGTTCATGCTCCCTAACTGAGAAAGGAAAGGCAAGTAACATTATCGCTTCATCTTCTAACCCGGGGTATGCTTTCATGTTCGAACACAACATCTTGAACTGAGTAATATGTTGGTTTGGATCCTCTGTAGATCCTCCCCTAAATGGTGATTGACTCAATATCTGAATGAAGGCCAGTTGCAACTCAAATCTGTTTCGGTCTATTTCGGGCCTTCGAATACAGGAGAGAAGCTGTGTGTGTTTAGGCGTTGTATACACCCCATTAGTTTCTGGTGCTTCCTCCTAAGCCATCTCTTCTTCACTAGACAAATCTGTTTCTCGCTCAATTGTTGTTTCCTCAAGACTCTCGGAAATCACTACATCTGGCTTTTCGTTGTTTCAACAACGCTCCTCTCAATTTCGGGATCAAAGAGGAGTTGTTTGCCTTTCAACAACAAACAATGGCTTAGCTCGGAAAATAACAAACAATGGCTTAGCTTGGAAGAGATGTATTAGACTCAAAATAAAAGAAAAAATACAAAAAAGAAAAACAAACAAAAGACTCGGAAAGGACTTGATCTCGACTCAACGAAATCCTAATTCTAATGCCGTAACTAGTCCCCGGAAACGGTGCCAAAAACTTGATGGTTGGAAACCAGAGGTTTTAATTTTCTAGACCACTCTACCGCAAGTATACGGTACGTGAAGTACCAGGATCGAACTCTAGGGACTAGTGCGAATGTTAGAACTAGGAATTCACGAGAAGAAGATCGATCAATATATGGTTATATCAATGTGATTTAAAGACAATAAAGAATCACGAAGCTAGACTCAGGAAGATAGAGTACTACGGGTTTCAAAAATGCCTGGACATGCAATGGATGTTTCTACAAAAACATGAAATCGGTTTATATCAATCGATAGGGAACTAAAACCTAAATCCACTACCTAGGAAATCAACATTACTCATCTCCTGATGAAGCAACGGAACATCTAGATGCGTAAAAAACGAATGGGGAATTCTACCTTTACTATCGGAAATGACTCTCCGATTTCTAAATCCTCTACCTAGGGACTCAACGTCACTCATCTCTCGATGCAACACATAACGTCTAGTTGCATGAAGAACGATAGGGAATTCAACCTCTACTGTCGGAAACAATGGGAACTCAACCTCTATTAATGGAAATGACTCTGCCGATGCCTAAATCCTCTATCTAGGATAAAAACGTAATCACCTCCCGATGCAGTAAATCTATAACCTAAACGCATGAAGAACAATGGGAGTTCTACCTCGATTATTACCGTTCCTAAATAGATTAACCGATGGTGATATTCTCATTAATCTAATTCATTCGAAGGTTAATCCCAAGACTCAAGTCTGACTCTCCCAATGCCTAGACGAATCTCTAATCTCATTCAAACGTGTGTAATCTCACTCGAACGGATCTAGTCTCATTCAAACATGTGACCAACAAAGTACGAAAGCATTACGCACAACTACAACCTATCGAACCATACGATTGAACAAAACCGAAATCAAGCATTAAAGAACCAAACAATCCATTACTATGGCATCCCTAACCCATGGTAAAGAGCACTACTCAGAATTCATAGGGAAATAAACACAAACTAGGTAAGTATTCATCTTTCCTATTTCTCCGAGCGTGGCCATGGACGAATCCTTCGGATGGCCGAAGTCTCCTTTTCAATCGTACTCTCCCTTCTCTTCGTCTCTATTGTCTGGTCTGTCTTCCCCTTTTTTTCTCTCCTAATGATCATTGTTTTTCTTCCTCTATGTGAAGCACCAGTTTCCTTATTTTTTTGCTTGGTTATTTTGCACTATGCCCGAGCGTGTACAGAAACTAGGCCGATCGGGCTATGCTCTTCAAAAGGGTGATCGCCCGGGCATTGGAGTTTCCCGGGCCGTGCAATACTTTCAAGGCACTTTCTGTTTATTAAGCCCGATCGTGCTATCCTGGTTGTCTGGTCGTGCCTAGATATTTCACTTCAGCCCGGTCGTACTGCTTGAGTTGCTCGGATGTGTTGTTCTTCTCTCATTCATCCTAGGTCGTGCAACTGGATGTTTTCGGCAAGGCTTTCTTCACAGTTTGACGTGCTTTTGGGTAGGTTTGGCTAAGTTTGCTTCCGATCTCTTCCTTCCTATACAACATGAGAATATGTAGAATAAGCCCTTAATCTTGCTTAAAGTCCAAAATTGTAACAAAAGTGATCCTAGAAGGGATGAAAATATTAGGACAATTTACGTGTTATCAATATACATTACAATGATCTATGTTAGCGAAAAAGTATGGGTTATTATACGAATCGACCAAATTTGAAGAAGTTATAACCATTGTTCTCGAGAATGAGATGAACAAGAAAATACATGAGGATAGTTCGGTTCTATTTTTTTCAGAACTTGAACGATTCGAAATGAACCAAAACTCAAACAATCCGAACCGAAAATCCAATTATCCACCCTTAATTGTGTATGCTAATTCGATTATCGATGTTTTGAGAATTCATATTTTTTTAATGTTTATAGTGGGGCCTTTGCTAGTGTTGTCTCCCTTCCTTGGACTAAATGTTTGAAATATCAAAACTTGAGAAAAAGGGCCTCCATATCATATATAGAGGATGGTACATATCTGATCGATATTTCTAGATAGATTTTTTTATCTAAAATTACATGGAAATGTTATTTAATTGCTCCATTTTGTGGTTTTACGCGTGCAACTCTAAACTATATATGTTGTCGGTTTGGGCGTATCACGATTACAATTCACTGATAGCACATGGATGATCATTTTGCCACCTTTTAATACTAAGCAATGGGTTCTCGCGGTTGGTATTTAGTATACAGCCGTCGCGCTGTAATGTTAACCATCCATGAATTACTGTCATGTAGAAATTTACTGAAATCTCCTTTGGATCCGACTCGTTGTTGGGTAACTCCTCACAACATAACAGTGGAGCTTTATCACCTCTGTGATATTAGTGTAATTGCATTTGGTATTGGTGAGCCACTTCACACTAACAAATTGAAACTTGCAAATCAAAGGCAAATGAGATTCGCATTAAGGTTGAAATTTCACTTGCCAACCCTTTACCAAAAAAGGTAACAATTAGGGATTTTGACTAACATATTGCAAGGGCGCAACCACGGTGTTCATCACAACCGATGTACCGTTTTCGAAAAAACTAGAAGCTCTCAAGCCATTGGGTGACATCTCAATCAAAACCAAAGATGCCTTTGAATCCATGTAATCTATGCATTTTGAGAAATCACTTTTTTTTATGGATCTTTAAAAGTTGTATATCATTGTTGTGCAACACTTCCATAACATTCTAGATATTCAGACCTAAATGTGATCCCTCCCTTGGTGGCTGAACTTAAGGAGATTCAACCTAATCGCTGCAAAAATACCACCTTGGCTTCCTACTAAAAAATATTCTAAAAGAACTCCAGGTTCTCTAGAAATATAATGATCATTGTCGTGATGTCTTCCACCAGATTTTATGATACTTGCAGGGATGTGGTTACGGATGATGTGATTGTCGTTGTGAAAGAATTATTTACTAATGGAAGACCTCTCAAACAATCCAAAAAAACATCTATTTCTCAATTGAATAAAGTAAAAAATTTTGACTCACTTGGACATTTCAGGCCCATATCTAGTTATATACTACCTATAAGGCAGTGTTGCATTTCTTAGTCAATAAGCTTAAACTTGTGCTTGCTTCCAATGTTCTTAAAATATGAAAGGTTTTTCATTTGGCTAGAACTTTGATTGAGAACGTTCTTCTTGCAATAGAAGTATTGGAGGACTTCCTTAAGGCTCATATGTCTCGGTAAAATCAAATTGTTTTTATTCCGCATAGAGAATTGAATGTTGTTGTTTTCGCATGAAGTGTTTCCCTTCGCCGGTCTTGTTGCAAGCGCTATTAGAAACTAACATTTCAAGAAGGGCACAATTAGCCTTGTCAAGCATCCAAGAACAAATTTTCGGACGTATTTCGTTCACCCATAATGATCGTCCCTAGATCGAATCTTTTACAAAATCATCCGCAATTACGAATAAAATTACATTTGTATTTATATCGTAATTACAAATAAAAATTAAATTTGTATTTACATTTGAAATTTCTGACAGATATGTCATCCATAAATCTATCCATTAACGGATAGATCAATAGATTCCTATGTTGAAATATTTATCCATAGATTCAACGGATCGGTCCGTTGAAATAATTACCAACGGATTCTAATATATCAATCCGTTGAAATATTTATAAATGGATTCTAATGGATCCATTCGTTGAAATATTTACCAACAGATCATATGGTGAACCATTAAAAATCCGTCATCTTTATCAACGAATGCTCTTTGCAATTTTTTTTTCAAATATCCAATGGACATCCGTTAAAAATTCCAATGGATGCCCTTGGAAAAATTCATAATTACAAAATTATGTGCCTAACCGTCTTCACATTTTCAACAGGCATCCGTTGTAATTTTCTCTTGGAAAAAGCCATAATTACAAAATTATGTACCTAAACGTCTTCACGTTTTCAACAGACATCCGTTGGAATTTCCAACGGATGTCCCTTGAAAAAAGCGCAAGGTTGTGATATGATATTCTTTGATTGGACATCAATTTCAACGGACATCCGTTGGAATTTGCAAAAAAAGTGTGTTCCAAATTCGGGTATTTAAGATATTCACTCCAAGAAACTTATGAATTATGGATTGATAAATCCGTCCTTAATCCGTCCGTAAATGCGCATCGCAAAAATAAAACGGTCTGCAATCCGTCCGCAAATACGAATAGAACAATGAGTCCGCAAACCGTCCGTAATTACGGACTGCAAAGCCGTCGGCAAAGAACCGGGAAACGTGACCCGGTCAAGGACGGGGAACGACGTGCATTTGCGGACGGGTCGTGTCTCGTCCGCAAATTTTAAGGACGGATCGCGTCTTCATCCCTGATAACTTTCCTCCATGAATATCGATGCACCTTTGGAGGTTAGATGCATAACCATCAGGAAATGTCACGTCTTCGTTCAACCATTTCAACAATTTATATTTCTCATCATTCCATAATATGAATATCGGAACTGGAGCTTTACCGACGACAGTTATATGTAACTCCTTCCGTGAGCAATACTCTTCTAGCTCCTTCCGTGAATTAATATTATCCTTCATTTTTTCTGTGACATTCAGTATCGTGTTGATGATATTATCGAATTTTTTTCTCTATGTGCATGACATCAAGATTGTGTCAAAACTTCAGATTTTTCCAATACGGTAGATCGATCCCAAAATATGCTCTTCTTGTACCAATTATGGGTAATTCCATAACCATTAATTCTCAGATAATTGTTCCCTCCGCAATCTATCCTAGGAATATCCAAAGCAAGAAGTCGTTCATACAAAATCTTTTCGTCGGTCAAAACTGGAGGAGGAGATTTCCGCACAACAATATTTTCATACATAATATTTTTGCCCGTCAAAACTAGAGGAGGAGATTTTCCACACAACTATATTCCTTTTAAAAATTTTATTGTTGCGACAACTATTATTAAATATTAGAATTTTCTGAAAGGTAACTATCCCGCTTTCATATAAAGATTTATATAGAATCTTTGAAAAAGATTTTTCTTCATACTTCATAAAAAAGCTTTAATGTATCATCAACAGGAAAGAAAACGAAGTGAAAATCAAACCAACTCGTCTTTCGTCCATATTTAAACTGAAAAAACATATGTTTCTCCCATGCAATATGGACAAGCCAATCGACCATGCGTTGTCCATCCTAATAGCATACCATAAGCTGGAAAATCACTTATTGTCCACATAAGATCACCTCGTAATATAAAATTATGTCATCTCGAAACGTCGTACGCTGGAACTCCCTTCTATAATTCTTTAAATTCTTCAATCAATGGCTGAAGAAATATATCCAAACTTTTTTTTCGGATGATTAGGCCTGAGAATCGATATTATTAAGAACAAAAACTCACGCTCCATGCACATATCTGGTGGTAAATTGTACGATGTCATAATACTTGGCCGCAACAAATAATTTCTCCCGAACATCCTGAATGGATTAAAATCATCAGTGCAAAGGTCTAAATAAATGTTTCGACTCTCAGCTGTAAAATCAGGATATACCTTGTTAAAGTGTTTCCACGCTTCACCATCTGAGGGATGACACATTTCTCCTTCACGACTTGAATGCTCAGCATGCCATCTCATGTCGCTTGCAGTCTTCTTAGATTGATACAATCGTTTTATCCTGTCTGGAATTGGTAAATACCATATACGACGAAACGGAACCGATTTTCCATTCCTTGTCAAATAAAACCGATTTTTTCCACAAAATCGACAATTGCTCAAATCCGAAGTTTTTTTCCAAAAAAACATACAGTTGTCTTGGAAAATATGAATCTTTTGATATGGCAATAAACCTAATGATCTCATCACCTTCTTTGTTTCATAATATTACTCAACTGCATATTATCTTCAAGCAAACAATCTCTTACTAATTTCGATATAGAAGCCATACAATTCTCAAAAAGATTATTTTCAGTCTTCAAATTCATCAAACGTGCATATAGAGACAACCGTGAAAGACCACTTCTACAACTATCATAAAGTGGATGCCTAGCACTTTTTAACATTTCAAAAAATCTTTTCGCTTCTTCATTGGGATCTTCCTAAATATTGTCATCTACATTTTGCACGATTTCTACATAAATGTTCATTTCTACATCTTGAGAAGTTTCAAACACTTCATGATGTACAATACTCCTACTAAAATTTTCCACAACATTACTAGGTCGTGGTGCAAAATTATCTCCATGAGATAATCAAATAAAATAATTTGGAGTAAACCCTCTTAAATAAAGATGATTCCAAACGGTTCTCTCATTAACGATTTTTTCATTTTTGCATTTGACGCATGGAGAAACCAACTTACCGGTTTCTCTATAAACTTGTTGATTTGTCGCCATCTTCATTAACTGTGTAACGCCTTCTATAAACTCCTTCGATACGCCTTGAGTTTCAGAATCAATTCTTCTATACATCCACTATCTAGAAACGAAAATATTCGATCTCGACGATGATGCCATTATAATCAGAAACGATAACAAGATATGTAGAGAAATATATGAGAATTGTGTGTGAGAAACGGATGGAAGGAGAAGAGGTTAAATAGATAATTTCTGGATTGATTAAGGATAGATTACGGAATAAGACAAATATTTACTGATGAACCGTCCCAAATACGTCCCTAAATCCCTTATAATTTGCGGACGGATGTTGTTTCCTTCCACAAATTGCGGACATCCTTGGACGCGGTATCCAATCCGCAACGTATCCTAAATCCATCCCAAATCCGTCCGCAATCACGGATGAATCAAGGACTATTGTTCGGTTCGAAAATTTGTGGACAAATTTATTTTTCCTTCCTTAATCCATCCCTAATCTATCTCAAAATTTAGGGACGTCACGTTCAGTCCGGAAATTCCATCCGCAAATAATAATTTTCTTGTAGTGTTTGAAAAAAGTCATTTTAGATATTGAACAATACAATTAAACACCATACACTATGATTATTGGACGATTCATCGGTCATTGGTGAGTTCTTGTGGAGTTTCGCTACCATCACCTCCTCCATCACTTCTTTTCACGATGCTAGGATAGATAAAGAAGAAAAAGATGATGATTTAGATGATTTTTAGGATATAGTATTTGTATTGTATTGTTTGTTTTAAATATTAAATTAAAAATTTCAATATATTTTGAAATAATATTTTAAGTTCAAAATTTATTAATGTTTATTTATTCTTATAAATTGGCCATAAAATCAACGGATTCCCGTTGATGATACAATTATAACATCAACTGACATCTATTGATATGTTAAAATTTCTTCTCAAAAGTACCAACGAGCATCGGTTGATAATTTTCAATGGGTATCCCTTGAAATTTTCAACGGGCATCCCTTGAAATTTTCAATGGGAATCCCTTGAAGATTTCAAGAGCTTTACCCATTAAAACTCGCTGATATTTTCCAACGAATTTTGACCATTGAAACATCGTTAAAAATTACAACAGATAAGTTTTTTCGACAGACAATTACCAACAAATTTGATCGTTGGAAATGACATATTTTTTTGTAGTGTTTGGTTTTTTTTATCTTGGAAACATCCATCAAAATATCAATCTGAAAATCCATAATGAAAGTCCATCTAAATTTTCCGCTCTATTTTTTATTGCACATTTCATTGGTATATCAAATGATTTTAGTGTCTCTAATTCCTTTGTATGCCTTTTTTTACATTTGTTTATAATATTTTAGGCAATAGACACTAACAAGCATCTTTGGGAAATATGAGACAAGATTAAGGACTTAAGGAGCATCATGGACATAAAGCAAAGATTTCGTTGAGCAGAAGCATATTATTGCTTTGTCGAAGATAAGATGCCAAAAAATTCTAGAGACATCAGTTAGGCAAATGAGAAGGACACTCGGCTAGAATAAGGAAGTCACAAAATTCTTCAAGATTTTGCTCGAGCCGAGCATATGATAGATCGAGTGGTTGGCTAGGATATGTCAATGTTCGACCCGAATTATTCATAAAACGTAAAGAAATAGTCATCGCTCAGCTTGAGTTGGTGCTAACTCTACTGAGTGATCTACCATAATCCGTCAATTTTTTTTAATTATTTGAAAGTGGTATAAGAAAATCAATAAAAGGTTTGAGTTTTAAATTTCTAAGGCAACCAAGGGTGAGTTTCAAAAGAGACTTTGATGACTTAGAAAAAATGAGAGAAGCTTAAGGACTACATTATGAATTCCAGATAATGGTGGAGACAAATTGAAGATGACATGATATTGGTGAGTGCTCAAGACATCCACTAAGCTACCTTGATATCTATATTTAATTTCTGTCTTTGCCTTAGTGTCTCTCCAGTATGTAGTTCCTAGTATTATCCACGATTTAGTCTAGAGTGTTGTGTATATAGATTCATTGAGTTGAACAATAGATTCTATGTTAATTGTCTATTTTTAGTTTAATGCATGATTTCATTTTCAATTCATTGAGTTGAACAACATATTCTATGTTAATTGAAAATGTTAAAAACAAGGTTCTAGAGGAGGAGACTTACGTAGCTTACACCGCTCCAAAGTACATGCCACTCTTATCTCGTATTCAGCGGCATAATATCAATCGTAGTAGATTTGAGATTCAACCATCATTTAGCAAATGCTAAACCATATTGCATTCAGATGTAGATCGAATTGAAACTTAAATCTGCATTAAACTAGGTTCAAGATGTTATATCAATCCCTCAATTCGATCCAAGGAATGACAAGGCTAATGGTCTTTCCTTTTTCTCTCACGCACTGGGTGCAAGAATGGTTGTACATTGTAGTGACTAGATTAGTAAATTAGTAATTAATGATTTTAGAGTTTCATTTACCACACTTAAATTGTAGAAGAATTTTCAACAACTGTTGGAAATATCGAGACGCAAGTTATGGTCTATTTGTAACTATAGATGTAATTTCCATAACCTTCGGATATTTGTAACAGCTTTAAAGTGTGTTTGTAATTGACGATGGTATAACCCATTGTGATATCTGGAATTTAAGGACGAACTTCTCAAACCATCCAAAATAATAAAGAATTCTTTACATCTTTCCATAAAACTTAACAGAGATTTTCAAGGTTTCTGTCTTATTCCCATTGTTTTACAGAACATCAATTTAAATACACCAACAAATAAACAGAATAGGAAAGCTACAATTTAGGAGATCAAATATTAGGAGTAAATATTAACAGATTCTAAAGATCCTAAATTGAAGAAGAATCTCCAAATGACTCCATATAATCCACATATCCTCTGTAATACCCCTCCTCAAGTTGGAGCGTGCAAGTCGAGAACGCCCAACTTGTTCGAGAACATGTCAAATTCTTTCTTCCCCAAGGCTTTGGTGAAGATGTCATCAAGCTGCGAATGGGTAGAAACATGACGTGTTGCAATGATTCTGGCGAGAACTGCATCACGAACAAAGTGGCAATCAACCTCGATGTGTTTGGTGCGTTAATGGAATACGAGATTGGCGGTGATGTGAAGTACAACTTGGCTATCGAAGTGTAACGAAATCGGTTGCGTATGAGAGACACCCATATCAGCAAGTAACGACTTAAACCAAACAAGTTCACATGTAGTCATTGCATTGCTCGATACTCGGCTTCAACAGAAGATCGGGAAACTATGTTTTGCTTCTTCGTTTTCCAAGAGATCAGAGAGGTGCCGATATGAATAAACCAACCGGTGAGAGAGCGACGACTGAGAGGACACCCGGCCCACTCAGAATCACATCATGCATGAAGGCGGAGGTAAGAATCAGAGCGAAGTAGAATGCCCTCTCCAGGATTGCCTTTGAGGAAACAGACAACCCGTAGAGTGGCTTCCCAGTGTTCTCGACGAGGAGCAGCCATGAATTGTGATAAGATATGCACAAAGTAAGACAATTCTGGTCGAGTAACAGTCAAGTAGATAAGTCGCCTAACTAAACGTTGATAGGCAAGAGGATCATCGATGAGGTCGCCGTCAGCGAGTTGTAGTCGATGATTTTTGATCGTGAGGAAAACCAACAGGCTTTGCACCAAGGAGACCAGTTTCGGAGATAATGTCTAGCGCATATTTCCGTTGACACAAGTAGATACCCTTCGGACTACGAGCTACCTCGATGCCAAGAAAATATTTCAAAAGGCCGAGATCTTTCATGTGAAAGCAAGAGCCGAGATATCGTTTGAATGCCTGAATCGCCACAGAAGAATTACCAGTGATGATCAAATCATCAACGTAGATCAAGACATGGAGCCGAATAGCGCCAGCTGAGAATGTGAATAGAAAGTGATCTGATGGGGGAAGACCGAAACCCATATTGTTTCAAAGCTTGGCTGAGCTTCATAAACCAACATCGTGGGGCCTTCTTGAGACCATACAAAGACTCGCGTAAACGACATACTTGAGAAGAATCCGGAAGAGGAAATCCGGATGGTGGTTTCATATAGACCTCTTCGTGTAAATCCCCATGTAAAAAGGCATTATGGACGTCCATTTGATGAACTTCCCAGTCATAAACTGCAGCCACAACTAAAAAGACACGTACCGTAGCTATGTTGGCGACAGGTGCAAAAGTTTATGCATAATCAATACCTTCGACTTGATTGTTCCCGAGAACAACCAATCTCGCTTTGTATCGTTTGATCAAGCCATCAGAATAATACTTTATTTTGAAGACCCATTTGCATCCAATTGCCTTCTTTCCCGGAGGAATGGTCTCTATAGTCCAGGTTGCATTCGCCTCAAGAGCCTGAATCTCATCACGCATTGCCGCAAACCATTGGTCATCTCGGAGAGCTTCACGGTATGAACGAGGCTCACGGCCTGTAGTAATAGTAGCAAGAAAAGCACAATGACGGGACGAAAATTTGGAACAAGAGACGTACTGTGTAATTGGGTATTCGCACGAGGAAGTGTCATCCAACGCTGGAGGATTGACAGCCGAGGAATCGAAGAAATGGACAATATTGGTGACAAATTCACGTAGTCTTGTAGATGGAACTTTCTGACGATGACCTCGACCCATTTGTGATGAAACAAATCCAGAAGTTGGCGCAGAATCGGGCAGTGTCATCGAATCAGAGACTTGAATAGATTCAGATGTAGTTACAGAATCTGCAGAATTTGTAGAATCTGCAGAAACTGGAACGAGAGGCTGCTCTGTAGACGTCATTGATGGATCTGCAGTGTCGGACAGAGGCCACATCCAATCTGAGATAGAAGGAAGAGCAGAACCATGTTGTGCAGATTGTAACAAGATTGTTGTGGACGAGAACGGAAACATATCTTAACGAAACTGATCATCACGAGACACAAGAAAGATCCCACGATCCAGATCGTAAACTCTCCATCCCTTCTTGCTGGTAGGGTAACCCACAAAGATACAACAATGACTACGGCTTGCAAATTTATCCCATTCGTTTGCTAATTATGGACGTAACACAAAGAACCAAAAACCCGCAAGTGTGCATAATCGGGTGCTGAACCATAGAGCACGTGAAATGGTGTTTGGCCATCAAGGAGAGGTGTTGGATTCCGGTTAATAAGATGAGCCCTTGTTAAAACAGATTCTCCCCAAAATTCAATGGGTAGATTGGCTTGAAAGAGCAAAGATCGAGCTACATTAAGAATATGTCAATGTTTTCGATCAACTCTCCCATTTTGTTGCGGCGTACCAGCACATGAGGTCTCGTGAGTAATGCCTTCATCCAAGAAAAATCGTTGCGGACCCAGAAATTCCGTCCTATTATCAGTTCGGACACGCTTAACAGAAGTATCAAACTGTCGAGCAACCATAGCAACGAACTGTCGAAGACGAGAATAAACTTCAGTCTTGTTTGTCATGAGATATAACCAAACACCTCGAGAGTAATCATCGAAAATAGTTAAGAAATATTTTGCTCCAGTGAACGAAGGTGTGCGATACGGTCCCCAAACATCACAATGAATCAACTGAAATATCGAAGACGTTTTATTCAAACTTGCAGGAAAACTTTCTCGCGTTTGTTTTGTGCGGATAAAGACATCGCACGCATTATTCAAGGAATTAATAAAATGAGAAATACCCAAATCACTAATCGAATCATGTATCTTCGAAGAGGGATGGACGAGTCTCTGATGCCAAGTATCCATTGAACAAAGACCCCGAGATCTTACTGCTGCAGCATGTTCTATTCCTCGAAAATAATAAAGTCCTCCTCGTTGTTCACCCGCTCCAATCGGCATCTTGGTAGAACGGTCCTGAATAATGCAGCATTTGTTAGTGAATTGAATCACACAATCCCGATGTCCAAGCAATTGAGAGACGAATATGAGGTTGTAGCTGAGTCCTTTTACAAAGAAAACGTCTTGCAATATAAGATTTGAACCAAGAGAGACATTTCCATGTTGCAAAGCTACACTTTTCTGGCCATCAGGAAGAATAATAGAACACAGTTCTATCGTAGACACCTCACGCAAACATCCAAAGTCTCTTGTCATATGATGTGAACAACCAGTATCCAAAATCCATTTCAAATCAGAAGGATTACCAGAGGAGTTCTCTGCTGCTCCTATCTTCGAAGCATTAAGCAGAGCAACTAAATTTTTCCATTGTTCATCATTGATTCCACTCACAGTTTGTCTACCAGCCTCAGAAACAGATGAATGTGAGAACGATGCTGGCCGAGCTGAAAGAACTTGTGCCACATTCGCCCGAGCAGTTTGTTGAGAGCCACGACCCCTGCCCACTGCAGAAACAAAACCACGTCCTCTGCTGATGCGATTCCGTGGTCTATCTCCCACCATTCAGGATAGCCGAGAGTCTGAAAACAAGAAGCAGATGTGTGCCCAATACGTCCGCATGTGAAACACATAATTTTTGTCTTGTCCTCAGATTGTGTTCGTGGGTAAGACCCTGTTTTTACAGCAAAAGCCATAGTGGCACCGTCAGAGTTATGTCCTGTGTGTGAGCTTTCATCCTGCAAGACAACATTGTACATAGTATCCAAATCGGGAAGTGGATCCCGTGAAAAGAGGTTAGATCGAACAACGACAAACATAGAGGGATCAAGCCATAAGGAAGTCATGCACGTGATCCTCATTGCGATCTTGTTCTCGTTGTGCCGCTAGATCACAGGTACAATGCCCACATTTGCACACTCGCAGAGGATTGGAATTGAGAAGGTCCCACCAAATTCGGCTCAATTTGCCATAATAGGCGTTAAGCAAGTTCTGTCCGAAGGCGTTGAATACGAAGCCATATTTTCACCGCAAAATGGCTATGCAAATGACTCCACAGATCATAGGCTTTTTCCTAAGGAGCAATATCGGACCGAAGCTTTGCTCAATGGAATTCTTAATACAGGAAACAACTAAATAGTCGTTCGTCTCCAATCCTCGAAATCAGGAAAATCAGCCACGGGTCGAGGAATTTTACCGTCAGCGAAGCCAAAGTTTTTACGAGATTTGAAAGCATGACACATATTGATCTCCCAATCATCGTAATTTTCACCGCGAAACAAAGGCTGAGAAAGAACCAATCCGGGGTTGTCACTCGCCGTCAGATCATAGGGGGAAATCGTCCGATGGTTAACAACAGAGGGATGGATTTCGGAAGACATTATCGACGTTCATGGTTGGGTTCGAAAAGTTTAGTCGGATTAAAAGAAAAAATAGAGGCGGAATCGTGGCCGGGTGAATCACGGTTTCCGGTAGCTGGATTATCGGGTTCTAGGTTCAGGTAGTTGGGTTTCCGGTAGGTTTCAGGTTTTCAGGTTTTCTGGGTTCGAAGAATTGTCGGTTTCGATTTTCTGGGTTCGGGTATCTGAGTTCGTCGGGGATTTGGTTTTTGGTTCGGGTAGGGGTCGAATTCGCCGGGGTTTTCTGGGTTGGAAACCAGTGAGGAAGCCGACGAAGAAGATGAAGGTCGAATTCGACGGGGTTTCCTGGGTTCCAAGGATTTGTCAATTTCGGGTGAGTCTGGGTTCGAAGAATTGTCGGTTTTGATTTTCTGGGTTCGGGTAGCTGGGTTCCTCAAGGATTTGGTTTTTTGTTCGGGTAGGGGTCGAATTCATCGGGGTTTTCTGGGTTGGAAACCGATGAGGAAGCCGACGAAGAAGATGAAGGTCAAATTTGTCGAAGTTTTCAGGGTTTTCTGGTTTGGATGAGAATGTTAATCGGTGATTAACAATCGAAATCGGGGTTTTCTGGTTTTGGGTCAGAATAAGGTCGAACGAAGGAGATGAAAGTGGGTTAATTTTCACTCAAGCTCTGATACCATAACAGAGATTTTCAAGGTTTCTGTCTTATTCCCATGGTTTTACAGAACATCAATTTAAATACACTATCAAATACACATAATAGGAAAGCTACAATTTAAGAGATCAAATATTAGGAGTAAATATTAACAGATTCTAAAGATCTTAAATTGAAGAAGAATCTCCCAAATGACTCCACATAATTCCACAATATCCTCTGTAATAAAACACTAAAGTCCATCCATATGGATGTAAAATTGGATTCTATTATCTTTATTTGCTTCAATATCTTTAAATTTTCCATGTGCTAATGCATGAATCACGTAATTTTTTCAGTTTACATTGCCATATGTTTTTTTGGTGTTATCGATATATTTACCATTTGTTTTAACTATGTTAATTGCAATAATCAAACTTGATCTGCTTATGATGCATGAATAAAAGATTCATATTTTGCATATCTTCATGTTGATTTCACTTCCACCATGCCTAACTAGTTTATTCTTGTACCTCTTCCAATGATTGCATCAAACGATTCACATCGAAATAAAATTACCTTTAAACAGTCTTCAATTGAAAGTCTCTTTCAAAATCCCATAAAATTCTGGCTCACTATTTGATTTATACAAACACCATAATTCATTGTTTACTATAATTTTCTATGGTCGTACACGTAAAAGTTGTACCCAAGTAAAATGAATTGGTCACATGACCCGTAACCACAAGGGGTGATTGTCCACTTCAATCCATCCAATGAAAAATATTATTACAACACTTTCAAATCTTTCAAATAGCTATTAAAATATATTAATTAACTATATATTGTCTAATCCTTCAAAATAATATATTTCTTTTAGTTCTTGGAGTTGAGATTCATTTATTTTGACATATGTGTTCATCGACATATCACCACACATTCTGCAGTTAAAACATTATAGACATTCACAATTGTAAATTATGGAATTTTATTCATGTGCATTAATTTACCTTTTAAAAGGTTTTAGATGTTCGCAAATTAAAAAACCAGAAGTATGCACAATGTATTGATCTCGTTCTCATTTCTACACATCTTTCCTTTTCCAACACCAGGACCAATGTAATAAAATATGTTTGGATCATCCGATGCATGTTATGTGTACACCATACCACCATTGAAAGATCTGTTAGCGTTATTGTTCTGCGTTTGAACATGTAGGTTAAAGTAGTCGACATAAAGAACAATATTCTTCGTTCGCATACTATTCTACACATTAACTTTTTAGTCCATCTTTTTTATTGATTTTTTTCTTCAAATGAATACATTAAAAGAAATTGAAGTGGACTTCCCAATCCCATCTCGTGAGAAAAATGAATTGTGAGATGTTCTATTACATGAAGAATGATTGAGGAAAAATCCTCTCCACGTTACACATTATATTAACTATGTTACGTTTGAATCTTTATATCACGTTCAAAATTAAATTTTCAATTCATAAATCATAAAAAATAGCCAACACCTAATTAATTTAAATATAAATTTTTATGGATATACATATTAAAATAAATATCACACACATATATATATATGCATATATATTTTCTTATAATTATACTTCTCCATTGGATGTAAACGTATCTTCCAATATTAGACACATAATCATAATAAAATTTCACATCATCTTTCAATAATTTCAATAATTTTTTCCCCTTACACATAAATATAAATATCAAAATAACACTTTATCGTCATTAGTTATGTGTGATTCCTTCAGCGAAGAATATTTTTTTAAATCCATGCGCAATTTAATATTATCCTTTCTTTTCTCAGTGACATTTATATCGGTCTTGATGATTTTATAAATACATTATTCTCTATATGTATGACATCAAGATTATGCCAAAGCTCTAATTTATTCCAAATATAGCAGATCCAAAAAATTAATTTTCTTGTACCAATTATAGATAACTTCGTACTCACTAATTCTCTGATGACTACTCCATCCACAATCAATATCCCTAAGACGTCTAGAGCAATAAATTATTCATACAAAATCTCAGCAACGGTGAAAATGGTGGTGTAGGCTTTTGCACAACTACATTACTCTTTAGTTTTTCTTGGTACACCAAAAACTTGGTACATCTTAGTGTATATAATCTACGGAAAAAAAATAATGACAATCAAACCAAGTTGTTTTATTTCATGTTATGGAGAAGTTAATCGATCATTAGTTTTCCATCCAAATAATGTAGAAAATATCTTACGGTACATATAAGAACACCAAATACCATAACATTTTGTCACGTTGAAACATCATAAGCTTGAACTCCTATCCACAAAACTTTTAACTCTTCAATTAATGGTTGAAGAAATATATCTGAACTTCTTTTGGATGATTAGGATAGGGAATCATGTATTCTTAAAAGTAATAACTCTATTTTATGCACATATATAATGGTGAATTGTATGAAATCATAATAAATATTTCCACTCTCAGAAACAAAGTCGATATATACCTTGTTAAAGTGCTTACACACCTCACCATCTAACTAATAACACAATTCTCTTTTATGACTTGAATGTTCAGCATGTCATCTCATTACACTAGTTATCTTCTCATTTTTTATACAATCATTCAGTTATATCAATAATTAATAAATACCACATAAGACAATATGAAACCAATTCGTTTTTTTTTTGTTAAATGAAATCGATCTTTTCAATAAAATTGAAAAATATTCAAACGTGTTGTCTCTTTCTAGAAGATTATTCAATTATCCTGACATACATCAAACTTTTGATATGGTAATAAACTCAAACGTTACATTCTCTTCTTTGTTATATAGTAATACTCCACATCATTGTTATCTTCAGACAATTAATCTTTCACTAATTGAGATATATGCAGCTCTCAAAAAGATTAATTTCTATCTTCAAATTCATTAGACGTGTAACAAAGACAATTGTGGAAGACCTAATCTACAACCGGCATAAAATGGATGTCTAATACTATCTAACATCTCAAAATTTGATCTTGTATCATTATTCATATCTTCTTCAATATTTTTTTATTGGTTTCACCAAATACACATTGTTAAATTTCGACATTAGAGTTCATATCAACATCTTAATTCGTCTCAATAACATCATTATATGAAAACCCCTTATTAAATAATTTAACAACATTACTAATTAATTGTGCAAAAATTTTCCACATGAGATAACCACATAAAACAATTAAAAAAGTACAACCTCATCAATAAAGATGATTTCGCAAATTTCTCAATCTTCCATTGATGCATGGACAAACCAATATATCAATTTCTTTTTAATAATATGAAATATAAAAATGATATCAAGTAGAAAATAATATTTTTTAAGAAACAAAGAATGGTTATGTATGAGCTATATAAGAAAGTTTTGGACGAGTTAGAGATAGATGTGACTGAATTCAGGACTAACATAAAAAATAGTCCCTATTTTGTCTATAATTATCAACTAGAACCAATTTTCATCTGTTAAGTACCGAAAAACATTTGATTTAAGAAAGAGCTTCTCAGGTACGCCTGTCCGTTGAGTATTCGAGTGAAGTGTTTCTTTTAATGTGACAATTGTCGGGTAATATGCTGACTTTACTGGGTATGAACTCATCCTTTCCTGCTAAATAACCCTTTTTCTCAAGCTGTCAAACATTCTAAGTGGCGTGAAGTGAAGCCATGGCAGATGAGTTCAATGCATTTATTGCAAATAATACTTGGGAGCTTGTTCCACAAGATCCCTCTCAAAACTTGGTCGGTTGTAAATGATAAGATGAAATAGCCTTCTTCTGGCTTTATTGAGTTAAGGCTCGGTTAAAAAGGGCTTCGATTTTGCTGAAAGAAGGACTTCGTTGACAAAGATATTGGTTACACGTACTTGTCCATATTACTGGACCCACTGACGCTTTTTCCAAGGCTGCTCCCATTCCTCAAACCCCAGCAACAGAGTCAACTGGTCGTTCATGAGCTGCCAAAAGCAAACTCTACGCTCGGTAGCTACCGGCGCTTCCCAACTCGTTTTAGTCACTAGATGCCATAGCCCTCGGTGCTTGTTTACAAAATAGGGCTATGATTCATATCGAAAAAGAGGAGTGGAACAACAACCTTCCAAGTCTATCGGAACTCTGCCTATTTGTCTTACCATGCGCTTACGTCACGATTGAGGATTTTAGAGAGAATGGTAGCCAAGAAAGTCTTTTTCCTGAACGGGAGATGAGATCTTTTTCCTCTTCTGAAAGGTTCGAAAGAATGGCTATTCTCCTTCTCATGTCTTGGCAATAGCTACAGCTATTACTACTGCTCATAGTCTCGGACTTGCTCACCCGAATCTCGTAACTCTCATTTCTTTCTGTCTGTGGGACTGGCTGACTCTCAAACTCGGCTTACCTTACTAATGATATTTTATATCCAAATGGCTGACTCATTATTAGCTTAGAGGTTAGAACGTTTGAGAGGGGATTTCCCATCCTTAATGTTTGCAACTAACTCCTTTTCTAGTGTGTTTTTTCAGTTAACCTCATCTCGTCTCGTATTCTTTATCCTATTTTAGAATTTTCCAACCTGGTAACTTACAGCTTTCAACTACAGAAAATAATAATTTACCTATTTTAGAATGTTTGAGATGTGGTTAGAACGTTACAGCTCATCTCGTTATCCAAGGTGACAGCGGAGTTTAAGCGTGTGGAATCTAATGATCAATGAACGATAAAATATATCAAACAAAGCAAAGATCAATCGGTATACACGGAGATATAGATAATTGGTACTGAAACCTAGGAGGTGAATACAACTACCGATCATGGTTTCAACCACAACTACTCGACTAATCGGTATCCAAAAGACTTCTAGCAAACCTAGACTATTGTTCACGATTCGACAAAGTCGCACAATAATGACTAAAGCTCGAAAATTCATGCTAGGTATCCATCCGTTTATTCCTAAAAATAACAAAAAAAATCAACATTTAATCCTAATCACATGCATGATACTCGACGAGTACTCCCCCAGACTTGAATGAAACACCGTCCCGGTGTTCAAGACCTAAGAGAATCTCTTATACCAAACTACGGGAAAATAAGGGTTAGAACGTGTGCACCTTGTGTATCTTGCTGTCCCGAGTTGGCGATGTGGCTGGACGTTGTTTGTGTCTCCTCCTCAAGGATGGTATCGACTTTGAAAAACCTTTGAAAAATAATCACACAATCCAAAGAAGGAATACTAATCCACCGAGTACATCAATGTGAAAGAAAAAGAATAGGTCCAAAAATGAAATAAAAAGAAAATACAAAAGTCGGGTTGCCTCCCGAGAAGCACTTGTTTAAGGTCGCGAGCCTGACCAAAACATGTTACTCATCAGGTGGACGTCCTCGACGTCGTCGTGTGCGTAGCGTCTCACGTGCAATATGTGCTCGATAAGGCATAGCACGCGGATCAGTTGAGTTCCTTGCACGATCAGTAATGTCTTCCCTAAGATTGGTCATGATGTTCTCTAAGTTGGGGACTAGATCATGCTGTCCAAGAATTCTGGTCAAGCTATACATAAGTCCGGTTGTGTACTCCATGAAACCGGTTAGGCGTTCGTCGCTTGTTTCCTTCAGCGTCTTTAGAGATTTTTGGTGCGTGAGCCTTTGTGATGAAGGCTTCTTCTTCACCTTGGGTGCTTTGTCGATGCTCCAATTGTGTGCTGGACGTTTGGTGTAGCTTATCGGCATCTCGGGGTCGTTTATGTACTGATTTGCACCGCATTTAGCTCGGATTGTGCGGAAGTCCCGGTTGGGGGATTCCTTCTTCTTTTTGTTATCAAGCAGCTCGTTTGGTACCTTGTACAATCCTTCTCCAGCTGCTATTAGATTCATATCTAGGGAATCCGTATTCTGAAATTCCTCACAAACTTCCTCGCCTAAATTCTCAAAGATGCCGTCGGGGAACACGAAATTAATAACGCACGGCTGCTCAAGTGTGTCGATTAAGCTGAACTCTACTTCCATCTCGGGTTTCTTCTTATGCTTATCAATGTCCGTAGCCTTATCCACTTCTGTGTTAGATTCTTTTCCTTTTTCAAATATCAAGGGATTTGGCTGATCCACCGTCTTCAAGCGTTGAGGTTGTGGGAATGGCAATAAAGGTGGCCTCGGATCTGGTTTTACGTAGTTTGGCTCCTCTTCCTCTTCAAGTTTCTCCTTAAGCTCGTTGACAACCGTTTCCGCTACTGTGATAGATGCTTCACCCCTTTCAGACATTGAAGTAGGCTGATCCACCGTCTTACAATCCCTTAGGCAAATTTTGTTGACATGCTCACGAGGATTTGTTTCTGAACTTTCCGATAGAACCTCTTGTGGTCGTGATGCCCCTTGTGCATGTTGTGCAACTTGTGTCTCCAATTGTCTAAGATAAGTTTGCAAGCTCTCTAGCTGCTTCTTGGTGTTCTCTTGATTCCTCACCAAATTATCCTGACTTTGTTGTATTTCTGACATCAAGTTACCTTGATTTTTGTGGAATTGGAGGAGACGAGTGAACATGGCGTTGAAATCGGGGGCCGCTTCGGATTGGTTTGGTTGTGCCTGAGATGCGCGTGGCTGATGGTTCTGAGTTTGGGGCTGCGTCCATGGCTGAAAGTTCCCCAATAGATGTTGTGCATTCAACATACCATCGGTGTTCCTATACGGGAAGTTTGGTTAATCGCTCCATCCGTGACTGTATGTATTTCCGAAAGGCTGATTGTAACTCTTGTAGATCTCTTCTTCATACCCCCAAACTTCTTATTCCCATGATTGCTCCGAGTAATACGGATGGTATGAGTTAGACAGCATATGACGAATCTCGGAAATTCGATCTTTTACTCCAGCTATATCGCATACAAGGACTTGATGTTGTTCATGTTATCTCGCAAAATAAAGAACACAAAATTCGATTAAACTCCGAGAGGTAAAAAAAATTTGACCCAATAAGAAAGAAAACAAAAGCAAAAAAAATTACGAAAAACAAATAAAGACTCCAGAAAGGACTATATCCTAATTCAAAAGTATCCTAACTCTAAAGCCGTAATCAATTCCCCGGCAACAGTGCCAAAAACTTGATGTGGTTAATCTCAAGTAATAATTTACCTTGACTAACGCTTCCGCAAGAATATGGATCGTATAGTACCAGGATCGAACACAAGGAATTGATGCAACTCTAAAGCTAGTAAACTAATGAATAAGACGTGTGAAATCGATAAGAGATGGGAATGCGAATGCAACTAAACTAAACTATTGACTGGATAAGCTCAATGACTAAACACCATGGGTTTCGAGAGATACACGATGATGCAACGAAGTTCTAACAAGATCATGATTATAGATATCATTATGTATCCGGGAAATTCAAGCTCTTTCCTAGGGAATGACTCTCCCGATGCCTAAACCCACTATCTAGCAAGCGTATACCAATCTCCCAATTGTGTATCTTACCTACTAGATGCATTAAGATTGCTATTCTAATTCCTAAGTTTAATCAATCGACCGGCCAAGGTTCTAAATCAATTGAGACTTCATATCATGGCTACGTTCCAAGATCCAATTCATCTCCCAATGCAATTAGATCTTTATAGACATTCATTCAAGTGGCCAACAAGAACAAAAGCGTTACGAACAACCAATCAATCCGAAACGGTCAAATATTATAACCAAGCATTAAGAACAAAACTTCATTACAAATCAGCAAAACTCTCTAACCCATGGTTGTTGATCTACTCGGTTATGAACTCAGAAAACGAAACACAAAAGATAACTATATTCAACATAGTAAAGAATGAGATCCCTCCCTATTCTATTACCGACGTCTTCAATAGCTCCTCCATGCTCCGGCTTCCTCGTTCCGTCCTTCTCTCTCTTTATGTGTGTCTCTCTATGTCTCCTCTGGTGTTTGCTTCATCTCCTAGCCCTAGATGACTTATATTTCCCTTAATTGCCCGTTCAAACACTCAAATAAGTTAGTTCCGGATTACGCAGCCCGCGGGGGCACAAGTTCAGCCCGGTCCTGCACAGCCTCAGCCCGAGCGTGCACAATAGTCAGCCCGAGCAGGCTCTCTTGCCCGGCCATGTGGTCTATCATCCCGAGTCGGGCTTGGTCTCGACGATTTTCAGTGCTAAGTGTGCAACCTTAGCCCGAGCGGGTATGGTCCAAGCCCGAGCGTGTACTCTTCATTTTGCTGTTTCCGCTCCTTTCGCTCGGTGCTTGAGTGTTCAATTTGGATCTGTGGCCTTGCACATGTTGTACCTTGTCATTCAATCACGTTTTCGGGGTGGAATTGCCGTAATCACTCGTGTTTCGCTTCATGTCTTCGTTTCCTATACAAAACACGAAATGGTAGATGAAGTCCTCGAATAAACTCGATAAAACGGTAAAATCCAAGAAATCTAATCAAAACTAAACCTAAGAATCATATAAATACTACGATAGATTACATGTTATCAATTCACATCGAGAAAGAGGAGTGGAACAACGACCTTCCAAGTCTATCGGGACTCTGCCTATTTGTCTTGCCCTGCGCATACGTGACGTGAGGATTTTAGAGAGAATGGTAACCAAGAAAGTCTTTTTCCTGAAAGGGAGATGAGATCTTTTTCCTCTTCTAAAAGGTTCGAAAGAATGGCTATTCTCTTTCGCGTGTCTTGGCCACAGCTACAACTATTGCTACTGCTCATAGTCCCGGACTTGCTCACCCGAATCTCATATCTCTCATTTTCTTTCTGTCTGTGGGACTGGCTGACTCTCAAACTCGGCTTACCTTACTAATGATATTTTATATCCCATTGGCTGACTCATTATTGGCTTAGAGGTTAGAACGTTTGAGAGGGAAGTTCCCATCCTTAATGTTTGCAACTAACTCCTTTTCTAGTGTGTTTTTTCAGTTAACCTCATCTCGTCTCGTATTTTTTATCCTATTTTAGAATTTTCCAACCTGGTAACTTACAGCTTTCAACTACAGAAAATAAAGTGCTATTCTTACAACTCCTTTCTTCAAGTTCCTTTGCTTCGGGGCTGATTTCCTGACTTTCTAAATTAACTTAACTTTATTCGTATAAGAAGCCAAAGACATAGAGTAATAGGATAAGCGGGAGCAAGTCAGGTATTGCTCAAGCCTCTTGCTTCCGCACATCCATTTTCTTGCTGGGTTGACTACTTAGCGCTTGCTTTTTTTTGGCTTTCGCACCTTATCTATTAAGTTTGATTGCAGGCTATCATCTCTTAGTGTTCAACTAAGGTTTGAAGATAGTAGTGAATATTAGGGCTGTACAAAAAGGTTATACAGTAGCTCGAGCAGAGGAGAGGAAGACCCCTAACGAAACGTAGTTGGCTCAGTTGGAGGGGATATACCAATACGTGTAACTCATTTTTCTTAATGTAATATGTGAAGAAGTTCAGTTCGAATCCATTTACGCTATTGAGTTAGTTTGATTGCTGGGACTTTCAGTCAATTAAGTCCAACCTAATCGTGCATACACTGATCTATACTAAACTAATTGGATTGATGATTGATCTCAAGCAAGTAATTGAATTGCGTAGAGAAAGAACGAACATATTCTATCATATCATCTCAACATCTTCTATAATCATATCTACTATTTTCTTGACAGTTTTTCGATTGAGAGAGCGGCGGGCCCATAGAACTCCCCAATCGTGCCCCATTAGAAGGCCTTACGCCTAATCTTGGTCTTTCCTTGTCCTACCTTTCAGTTAAATACCTCGGTCTCCCGTTTGTCATGAGAAATAGAGAGCTCGTGAATTTTTGGCTTTATATCTGTCAATTAAAAACATATTCACTTTTTGAACTGTTCATCATCTTTCTTTTATGGGATGTCTACACCTCTTAATATTAGTAGTCTACAATATTATTAATTTGTTGTCTTCTTTTTTTACTATCGTTTTCTATCTCAGGAACATGGAGTGGATGTGCTCTCTGTTATTTTATTATGCGCATAGTTCTGTAGTATTGGGCGTTTGGATGCACCTCTACGAGTAGTTGTGGTTTTAGACTTTGGTGTCTTAAGGTTGGGAACAAGAATGTTTTTTCTCAAACTTATTTTGATCATTCACATGCGAGATAAATTTTATAGTGCGTGGTGCAATAGTAATCTGATCAAATGTTAGTCATTGTGCAATCTTATACGTTCAATAGTAATCTCATCAAATTTCTGGCATTTTGATTGTAATTTTCTTTATTGTGGCATCATAGATGGAAATTTTTATTTCTTTTGGCATGATAATTGGACCATGATATATGGTGATCAAAGTCCTCAAGTCCTCAATATCTCATTCAACGATTAGGTTAAGGATGCGCATTTCAATAACACTTGAAATTTTTCGCTCTCCCCTACTGATTTTCATCCGATTTTTCTTTGATTCAGTCACTCCAACCAATCCATTCGCTAGATCATATATTTAATATATGTCACTAACTCATACCGCAAGAATCTATTCATGGTAAAGCCCACCTAGTTGGCTATCTCTATTTCCCTTCCTCTCCCTTGGGCTAATTCAGAGTGATTCAAGCATGCTATCCTGAAGCATGCATACATCTTTTGGCTGGTGACTATGAACGACGTAATTTTGTATTAGAAACTGATATGTGAATTATCAAGAAAATAAAATATCTAATACTCACTTACCGGAAGAATACGGATCAATGTAATACCATGGTCAAACATTAGGGACTAATGCAACCTAAGCTAAGAAAATAATTAAACTAAGACGGATGAAAGTGATGATGATATGGGGTAATATATGAGTAGCTTTTTTAGTGGAGTGTCTCATAGAATGATACTTGCACAGGAATAGATGAGCAACTAGAGACAGGGTATAAATCCGATGTAGGTAAGGAAGACTAGATTAAAAGAAAAGAAAAGTACAGAAAAATAACTAAGACTCGGGAAAAAAAACTAAATCTTAATATAGAAAATTCCTAACTAGACCATAATTAATCCTCGGCAACGACACTAAAACTTGATATGCAAATTATCAAGCAAATAAAATGCCTAATAGTCACTTACCGCAAGAATACGGATCATTGTAATACAAGGATCGAACTCTAGGGACTAATGCAATCTAAGCTAAGAGAATAACTAAACTAAGTCGGATGAAAGTGATGATGATATGGGGTAAAATCTAAGAATGTTAAACGAATTATGACACGTGAAAGACTTTTTAGTTAAGAACACTATGAGCTACAGGTTACTGGAATTGCAAGGATGCAACCAACAAAAGATCATGAACCGATCAAATTATCTTGATAAAGGGAAATTCATGCTCATAAGTAGAAAATGATTCTCTCGACACCTAAACCCCCTAACCATAATAACATGCAATCCTGACTCCCAACAATGATTAACACGTAATTACAGTAGCATTAAGCATACAATCCTAATTCCTAAGTCAAGTAACCGATCGGTCAGATTCAAAAGGATATTACACACCTACGAAGAACAAACGTACGTTGGATATTACTCACCAATGGGGTTTGTTGTATATGACAAACCACCAAGATGATTTCTTAAAGAAAATCAAAGATTCAATTCAAAAATCAAAACTCGTTCAACACGAAGATCATGGTCGCCATATGTAGTCAAAGTGGCCATGCAAGACCATAAATGCACATAAATGCTAGGTACCCATGCAAGGCTATAAATAAATAACCTAGAAAATATTCAAAATCATAAATAGACAAAGTCGTAAAGTGTGTCTTCGCTATGAGGATTTGTCTTGGAGCCTCGGGTCAATAATTAGGTCACGGAAAGTGAGTCACGGCCTCGTTAAAAACCCGTCGTTGGAAGACCCCTTGGGACAAACCCAACGAAGGGAAAAGAGTACACGCGAAACACTTACCTTAATTATCGATCGTTACGAGTTGTACTTCGGCTTGTAGAATGACACGGATATTAGAGATTTCATGTAGACTCGAATACTGGTCTTGAACTTGGACGACCGTGAGGATCCCGATGATCACCTCCTTGAGCTTTTAAGCTTTAGCTCGGGTCACAAGAACTGCTGGTAAGGTCAAGGCCTCCTCCTCCCTAGCCTTAGAATGGATCACGGGACCAATGTCCTTCCTTCGTGTCGCGTCCACCTTTCGTTTGACTCGGGTCATTTCTTCCGTGGTGTGGGTCGCCTCTTCTGCGGCACGGGTCGTGTCTTGTGAAGTGCGGGTCGTGTCTCGTGTAGTGCGGGGTGTGTCCTCCTCAGCGATGCAGGTCGTGTCCTTCTCAGCCATGTGGGTCGTGTCCTCCTCTGCGTTACAGGTCGCATCCTCGACGTCTGGGATCATATCATGCCCTCCTACTTGAAAAGGATTTGCCCTCAAATCCGTTTGATCTGCGACAAAAGGAACCAAGTCAGTAATATTAAAGTTGGGACTCACATTATACTTACCTTGCAAGTCGAGTTGGTAGGCATTGTTGCTGATTCTTTTTGTCACTGTGAAAGGACCGTCGATCCGGGGCATTAACTTGGACTTCCGCTCGTTCGGGAATCGTTCCTTTCGTAGATGAACCCAAACTTGGTCACCGGGCTCGAAATTCAATTGTTTATGTCCCTTGTTCGCCTGTTTCATATAGAGTTTTGTCTTCTCCTCTATGTTCTTCCTAGCTTTGTCATGAATCTGTTGGACCATCTTCGCTTTTCTTTTGCCGTCCAGACTAACTTGATCACTCGAAGGCAAAGGCATTAGATCCAAAGGTGAGGCAGGATTGAACCCGTAAACAATTTCAAAAGGTGAAAATTTGGAAGCAGAATGTACATCATGATTGTATGCAAATTCAGCATGTGGTAAACATTCTTCCCAAGTCCTCAAATTCTTTCTAACAATTGCTCGTAACAAAGTTCCTAGGGTTCGATTCACTACCTCAGTTTGACCTTCCGTTTGTGGATGATAAGTTGTGGAAAATAATAACTTAGTTCCTAACTTGGACCATAGAGTTAGCCAAAAATAGCTAAGGAACTTAGTATCCCTATCGGAAATTATCTTACTAGGCATGCCATGTAATCGGACTACTTCCTTAAAGAAAATATCAGCTACACGCAACACATCATCAGTTTTGTGACATGCTATAAAATGTGACATTTTAGAGAACCTGTCTACCACCACAAAAATAGAATCTTTACCATTCTTAGTACTAGGCAACTGATAACACGTAGAGTGTGTCACTTTTAGGCTAGGTATTCACATCATTTTCGCATAGATTTCATAGCACGAGTTACAATTCCGATACGATGGTTCTTTATATACGCCCTTTTTATTAGTTTTCAGGTTTTAAGGAGACAAGGCCTAAACGAGCGTAAAAAGGCAAATTCCTGAATCAAACCACACATACTGAAGATTCAAATCACTCTAAGCCAAATTCAAGCCACAGAACTTAATGGAACACCAGAGCATCGAGCGGAAAAGAGCTAAGGCATGAAATGAAGAGTGCCCGCTCGGGAAAAAGCTATGGGGATAATTACAACAATCTACACGACCCGGGCACGAAGACAACATGATCGGGTGACCACGCCCGCTCGGGCTTTAACAAGGTACCCGCTCGGGCTGCATTTAATCCTGAAAATCCCCGAGAGATTACACGACTCGGACTGTTAGACCACGCGATCGGGAGCATTGCCTGATCGGGCTGGACTAAGTACACGATCGGGCTGCCATCAATACGACCGGGTAAAACGTGTAGCCGAGCGGGCTGCCTTTCATGCAACAACCTACTTTTAGAGTTTGAACGAGCAAAACAAAAGAGAAGATCAGAGCCAGACACGAGAGGGTGACGGCTAGGGCAAGGAAAGGCTTGGAAATCATCAGGAAAGGCTCGGGAAATGCTGGAGAAGGACGGAAGCATCAAGCCGGACTTCGCTAACACAATAGGGGAAGATCGAGGCATCGAAATTCCTAGGTTTTATCATGTTTAGGGTTGTGTTATCTCTATTGACAGTAAATCCCATGAGTGAGTAGATTCCCAACTATGGGCTAGGGATATCGGTTTTGTAATGGATGTACAAGTTTTGCATTAATGCTTAGATCTATCATATTGTTCTTGATATTTGGTTCTATAATCAACATCGTAAACGCTTATACTAGTGCTGCCCGCTCAGGAACTTAGGAATTCGTCTTTTGTTGGAAGGTTAAAATATGAATCCGGAACCGTTGATCGCATGATAAGTTCGATTAATGAGAATCTGACCGGTCGGTTAATCGGCTTAGGAATTAGGATTACGCGCTTAACGATGCCGTAGTCACGAGTTAATCGCTGCTGGAAGGTAGGATTGCACGTAATTATGGTTAGGAGGTTTAGGCTCGGCAGAATCACTCCTCATCTTAGAGCATGAATTTCCCGTTTTCAAGATAGTTCGATAGGTTTATGTTCCTTAGTTGTTACATCCTTGCGATTCCCGGTATCCCGAAACCCGAAGTGTTCTTAATCGTCAAGTCTTCTGTATCCTTCCATCGCTGTCAACATTTAGTTTAGTGTTTTAGAGTTTAACACCACTTCATCATCTATTTCACACCGTCTTAGTTTAGTGATACTCTTAAAGTAGGCTGCATTAGTCCCTAGAGTTCGACTCTGGTACTACACGAACCGTATCCTTGCGGTAGAGTGGTCTAGGAAATATTATTGCTTGAATTTCTGCACATCAGCAACCCAATCAAAAAATCCATAGAGATATCCGTCCAAGGGTAAGTTAGGATAGGAAGAGGGGTATACAAACCGTGAGGCTGAACCTTAGACTTAGCTTATTTGCACGCGTCGCATCGCTCACAGATTCGCTCAACGTCCATCTTCATGTGTGGCCAATAGAAGTGGTCCTATAATATCTTAAGAGTTTTCGCAACTCCAAAATGGCCCATAAGTCCACCTCCGTGAGCCTCTCTAACAAATAGTTCTCGCATCGAACAGTTAGGTACACATAACCGATTATCATAAAATAGGAAATCATCTTGCCTATAATAACATCCTGAGGCAAAATTTTCACTTTTTTGTATACTTCTTCGAATTCCAAATCAGATGCATATAATTCTTTACTTTGTTCAAAACCTAGCAGCTTCGCATCCAAAGTGGTCAACAATGCGTACCTTCGGGATAGGGCATCAGCCACGACGTTTTTCTTACCTTGCTTGTACTTGATGACGTAAAGAAATGTTTCAATGAATTCAACCCACCTCGCATGTCGCTTACTGAGTTTCTTCTAACCCTTTAAATACTTGAACGATTCGTGGTCAGTGTGTATCACACACTCCTTTTGCCATAGATAATGTTGCCAAGTTTGTAATGTCCTCACAAGTCCGTATAACTCCTTGTCGTAGGTGGCATAGTTGAGAGTTGCACCTCCGAGTTTCTTACTCAAATAGACAATTGGCTTCCGTCCCTGCATTAACACTGCACCAATTCCTACAACGAATGCATCACACTCGATTTCAGAAGTCTTAAGAAAATCAGGCAATATCAGTAAAGGAGCGTTAGTAAGTTTTTCTTTGCCTCTTGCGCTTCTCCCCACTTGAATCCAACATTTTTCTTGATGACTTCGGTAAGAGGGGTGGCCAAGATGCTGAAGTCCTTAACAAAGCGACGATAGAACCCCGTGAGTCCATGGAAGCTTCGGACTTCCCCGACGGTCTTTAGGCTCGGCCATTTCCGAATTGCTTTGACCTTTTCTTCGTCCACCTTTACGCCATCAGCACTTACAACAAAACCTAGAAACACGACATTATATGTACAAAAGGTACATTTCTTAAAGTTGGTATATAGTTCTTCTTTTCTAAATACTTTTAGGACTGACTCTAGGTGTCCAACGTGTTCCTCAAAGTTTGTAATGTAAATCAATATGTCATCGAAGTAGACCACTACGAATCTACCTATATACTCTCGAAGAACATGATTCATTAAGCGCATGAAGGTACTAGGTGCATTTGACAATCCAAAAGGCATAACTAACCACTCATACAATCCATGTTTAGTTTTAAATGTCATTTTCCGTTCGTCTCTTTGTTTCATCCTAGTTTGATGATATCTACTTTTAAGGTCAATTTTAGAAAATATCCTACTTCCATGCAACTCATCTAACATATCATCTAGCCTAGGAATAGGATGTCGATACTTCATTGTAATGTTGTTGATTGTGCGACAATCAACACACATGCGCCAGCTGCCATCTTTCATTGGCACGAGTAGAACGGGCACGACGCATGGACTCATGCTTTTTCGGATGTGTCCCTTGGCCATGAGTTCCTCCACTTGCCTTTGCAGCTCCTTGGTCTCCACTAGATTGTTCGGTAAGCTGGGAAATTTGGTAACGTGGTCCGGGAACAAAGTCAATTTGATGTTCAATACCGCGTATCGGGGACAATCCCGTGGGGTTGTCTTCGGGGAAGACGTCTCCATAATCCTGCAATAGTGAAGTAATTTCACTCGGCAGCATCGGTGCAAGGTTAGCTAAGCTCGAGAGAGCTTCCTTATACACAAATGATAACACGGATTGATTCAAGTGAAGCGATTTCTTGATCTCACCCGATCTTTCGTAGAAGTTCGATGACTTAAGCACGCATGCACCTTTGCTGTTTCAAGTGCATTTGATCTTGCAACACTTCCTTTGGCGTAACCGGAATAAGAACGGTTTTCCTGCCATTAAATTCAAAATAATGCTTGTTAGTGAATCCGTCATGTTTTACTTTGCGATCTGATTGCCACGGTCTACCGAGAAGGATATGGCTCGCCTCCATTGGTAGGAAATCACACAGGATTTCGTCCTCGTATTTGCCTATAGAAATAGGCACGGTCACTTGGTTGGTCACTTTCATATCGCCATTTTTGTTAAGCCACTGGAGCTTATACGACCTTGGGTGTTTTTGGACCTTCAACCAAGCTTTCGGACCATGATAGTGCTTGCAACGTTTGTGCAACTTCCTCCATCTATAATTACGCTACACAATTTTCTGTGAAAAAGGTAGTGGGTATGGAATAAGTTTTCCGTTGTTCTTGTTCGTCGGCCTTAAGCTGCACGCTCAAGGAACGACGTGCCACCAGCAACTCTCCTTTGGTCGATTCTTCCTCATGCGTTCCGTTCGAGTTTTCAGCCGCTCCATCATCGGATTCGAACTCGCCGTCGTCACGAATGATCATGACTCTCTTGTTCGTGCATTCATTTGCATAGTGTCCCCTTCCATGACACTTGAAACAGTTCACGTCTCGAGCCCTCGAGGTAGTGGTATCGGCCTTTTCCTTGTCCCGTGATACCGCTGGAACCACTTTGGTCACGTCTCAGGTCACTGGAACCGCTTTGGGTGCGTCTCGGCTTGCTGGAACCATTCTATCTTTCCTCAGATAGCTCGGTTTTTCTTCTCGTTGATGGTTGTATTTTCCAGCCCCATTGCTAGAAAGTGAGCTCCTTCGCTGCTGGAGTTGTTGTTCGATTAAAATCGCCTTTTGGAGCATCTCCTCAATCTCCACGTAGTGCTGCATCTCCAAGTTGTCTTGAATTTCAAGATTTAGGCCTCCAAAGAAACGAGACATCAACGCCTCTCTAACCTCCGAGATGTCAGCCCTCAACATCAGCAACTCCATCTCTTGATAATATTCCTCCACGGTTCGGTTTCCTTGGGTAAGTTTCCTTCAGCGTCGATGAACCTCTCGGTGGTGATGACTCGAAACGAACCGCTTGCGCATGATTGCCTTCATTTCCAGCCACGTCGCTACTGGTTGCTCACCATTTCATCGCCTAGAAGTCACAAATTGATCCCACCAACTCAAGGCGTAGTCGTAGAACTCCATGGCCGCAACCCTAACCTTCTTTGCTTCAGTGTAGTTTTGACAACCAAACACAAGTTCAATCTTCTTCTCCCGCTCTACGTAGGCATCCGGGTCGGCCTTGCCGTGAAATGAAGGGATTTTTAGTTTGAGACCAGCGAGGTCGTCCCTCGGGTCGTCTTGGCGTTCCCTCATCACTCGCCGCCTTCGATGACTACTTCGAGACGAAGATGAACTACCTCGTTCGTAATAGTTGTTGTCCTCCTCATACTGATTCCTTTCCCGTTGGTTGAACGCATGATTGTCTCTTGGTCGGGTCTGATGTTCGTGTCAAAATTCTTGTCGAAACTCCTCCATTTTGTTGGTAAGATTTTGCTCCAATTGAGCCGCGAGAGCCATGATCAACCTCTCGTTCACTCGGCTGGTTTCGGTTCTTATCTCCCATGGCGCTTGAGGATTAAAAGCTACTAACTCACGGTCCCCTACACACTAGCACACCGGAGCAGCCACAAACGGAAAAAGAAACGTACGAGCAACAAGACTCACAACACAAAAATACACAAAGTAACAAATAGACACTACATGCATTCAACCCTAGTTACAGACTAAACAACCAAAACCGAGAATGAACTAACCTTTTGATACCACTTGATGCGATCCCCATGGAACGACGCTGGTTGAATGGATAGGCCTTGCTGCAGTCGAATCACATGACTCTTTGCACAAGGTGGGTGGAGTGAATGGTCATACAAAACTTGCGGAATAGCACTCGATTCACCAGCTCGTCTTCGAAGGATGTTACACACCTACGAAGAAAAAACGTACATTGGATATTACTCACCAACGTGTTTTTCTAGATATGACACACCAACAAGATGATTTCTTAAAGAAAATCAAAGATTCAAATAAAAAATCAAAAGTCATTCAACAAGAAGAACATGGCCGGCCATATGTAGTCAAAGTGGCCATGCAAGACCATAAATGCACATAAATGCTAGGTAGCCATGCAAGGCTATACATAAATAACCTAGAAAATATCCAAAATCATAAATAGACAAACTCATAACGTGTGTCTTCGTTATGCGGACTTGTCTTGGAGCCTCGGGTCAATAATTAGGTCGCGAAAAGTGTGTCGCGGCCTCGTTAAAAACTTGTCGATGCAAAACCCCGTGGGATAAAACGAACGAAGGGAAAAGAGTACACGCGAAGCACTTACCCTAATTATCGACCGTTGCCAATTGTGCTTCGGCTTGTAGAATGACACGGATATTAGAGATTTCATGTAGACTCGAATACTCGTCTTGAACTTGGACGGCCGGTGAGGATCCCGATGATCGCCTCCTTGAGCTTCAAAGCTTTAGTTCGGGTCAAGGGACCTGCTGGTAAGGTCAAGTCCTCCTCCTCCCTAGCCCACCTTTCGTTTGACTCGGGTCGTTTCTTCCGCAGTGCGGGTTACCTCTTCTGCGGTGCGGGTCGCGTCTCGTGAAGCGCGGGTCGTATCTCGTGTAGCGCGGGTCACGTCCACCTCAACGATGTAGGTCGCGTCCTCCTCAGCCATGTGGTCGTGTCCTCCTCTGCGTTACAGGTCGCATCCTCGACGTCGTTCGGGATCATATCAAATTCTAACTCCCAGTAGTGATTAACAGGTTATTATGGTAGCATTAAGCATGCAATCCTAATTTCTAAATCGATTAACCAACCGATCAGATTCTCATCAATTGAATTCAATCAATAATCAATGGTTCTCGATTCATAATCTAACCTCCCAGTCAAAACATGAAATCCTAAATTTCTTAGCGGACAACACTAGTACAGAACATTCATAGCATTGATTGTAGAACCAAAACATAAGAATACTTTGAAAGATCTAAGCATTAATGCATAACCACAATCATCCCTTACAAAATCGGTGTCCCTAAACCATAGCTAAAGACTTACTCACTCATTGGTTCTAATACAAAATAGAAGAAAACAACACTATACATGACAAAGAGTAAGGAATACGATGCCTCGGACTTCCCGATCTCGTCACCGGTGTTCCGATGTTGTCTCCTTCGTTCTCCACATTCTCCTGAGCTTCCTTTGTCTATTTTTCATGTCTCTAGGGTTCTGTGTTGTTCCTCTATTAATTAGAGCGTCCTTTTTCAGTATTTTTCTTCATTTTAACTCTTCTAGAGTTTCTGTAACGACACCTGACCCCCGCGGGCTAAGTGGAGGACCCGCTCGGGCTCTTCGTCTTCGAGGCAACCTGAGGGGGTTTGATGAATCACCAAGGCGAGCAGAATCCTATGAAGGCATAGCCCGTGCGAGCTAAAATGAAAACATGTGTGGGTTTATGGCTTCGCATGCAACACGATCGGGGTAAGAGGCACCCTGAGTCGAGCTAAATCTTTTGAGGGGTACAACCCGAGCAAGGCCTTCTACGAGCATGAGCGGGCTGGATTAACTTCGTGTTTTTGCTCCTTTTGCTTGATGCAAGGGTATTCCATGTAGATTTTGTAAACCAAAGATGAATCGGCGAAAGAAAGATTAGAAAGATTGAGAGCGAACGAAAAATCGAGAGAATTAGAGAGAATAAGGTTAACTATTCTCTTATGTTCAACATTGGATACAAAGTTACATATTTATACAACAATCCTAATAATTAAAAAGAGAAAAACAAGGAAAATACAAGTATAAATGCAAAGCACAAGTTTAGATGTAACATGCATGAATTGGAGCGGTCAACTAGGCATAGGAGAGCGTGGAGCTCATAAATTGGCTTTGACCGGATGAATTGAGTGAAAATAGCAGGACACGGAGAGCAGGATGCGAGACACAGAGAGCGGGACACGGTCGAACGTGAAGAAGAAGAAAACATAGATTTTCTTAACATTCCCCTCAAGCTTAGGCGTTCAAAGAGCAACATAAGTGGAGCCTCATTAAAATTTTTTCGGGGAAAACCCAATGAAACAAAAACTAGAAAAAGGAAAAAGAGTACAACCACTTATGAGGGACGATCGACTAAGCTTGAATTCGATGCCTTGGGACTTAAGATATCTATGAGGCTGATCCAATTATGGAGATCTTTGTATACTTTTTCACTTGCGGCTTTGGTGAAGACGTCAGCCAACTGATCTTAGCTTCTTGTGTATGGAATTCATTGACACCATCTTCAAGCTTCCGACGAAAAAAATGACACTCAACTTCAATATGGTTTATCCTTTCGTGGAACACCGAGTTGGAGGCAATGTGAATTGCCGCCTGATTATCGCAATGGAGCATCGTAGTCTGCGAGGGTTCGAGGCTAAGATCTTTGAGGAAAGCCCAGATCTGAATGAGCTCACATGTTGTATTTGCCATAGCTCAATACTCAGCCTCAACGCTAGAATGAAAGACCACCGATTGCTTTTTGCTTCCAAGTGACGAGGTTCCCCCTCACAAAGGTACATATCCTCATCGTTGATTTCTGATCTTTGCGATCACTGGCTCAATCTGCGTCACAATACCCAATTAGACTAGTTCATTGTTTTTACTTATTATTATACCTTTTCCTCGAGCGTTCTTGATGTATCAGAGGATTCAGTCTACCATTTTTCAATGTTGTTCCTTTGGAGCATGCATATGGTGGCTGACCTGATTCACAACATAACACAACTCAGGTCTTGTTATCGTGAGGCATATTAGCTTACTAACGAGGCGTATGAATTGTTCTATATCATGAAATGGTTCCCCCTCACGCAAGTCTTTGAATTTTTCTTCGATCAGGGTCTTGGACGACTTAGACCCGAGTTTACATGTTTCATTCAAAAGATCTAAAGCATATTTTCGTTGAGAAAGAAATAGATTATCATTAAATCTAGTTATTTCAATTCCATAAAACTACTTAAGTTCACCTAGATCCTTTATATCAAAAGTTTCTTTTAGAAAACGTTTAACACTTTCTATTCATTTATTATCATCACCTGTTATGATTATATCATCAACATAAACTAAGAGAACGATGATACCGGACTTGTTTCAAATGATGAACATGGAATGATCAGCCTCACTCCTCTTAAAACCATACTTTCGAACAGTATCATAGAGCCTAGTGTACCAAGCTCGTGGGGACTGTTTAAGTCCATAGAGAGCTCCTTTTAGTTTGCATACGATTCCTTTTTCGATTTGGAGTGATCATGGAACATGGAATGATCAGCCTCACTCCTCTTAAAATCATACTTTCGAACAGCATCATAGAGCCTAGTGTACCAAGCTCGTGGGGACGGTTTAAGTCCATAGAGAGCTCCTTTTAGTTTGCATACGATTCCTTTTTCGATTTGGAGCTCGAGGGGAGGTTTCATATAGATATCTTTCTTTATTTCCCCGTGAAGGAAAGCGTTTTTAACATCCATCTATCCAAAACTCCAATTAAGGTTAACAACAACAGAAAAGATAATGCGAACAAAATGATAAAGTCTCAGTATAATCTTCCGCATACTTCTGGTTATATCTTTGCGCTACAAGGCGAGCCTTGCAAAGTTCTACCTCACCATTACTCTTATATTCGATTTTATATACCCATTTGCTTCCAATGGGCTTCTTTTCTTTAGGAACGGGGACATGGTCCCTTGTTTTATTTTTTTCTAAGGTTGTTAGCTCCTCTACCATGGTTTCCTCTCATTCTGGCTTCCCTTTGGCTTCTTTATAGGTTTGTAGCTTAATATCCCTAAAGAAATGAAAAAAACAAGGAAATTACAAGTACAAATGCAAAGCACAATTTTAGATGTAAATGCATGAGTTAGAGCGGTTAACTAGGCATAGGAGAGCGGGGAGCTCATAAATTGGCTTTGACCGGATGACTTGAGCGAACAGGATGCAGAGAGCGGGACGCGTAAGAGCAGGATGTGGGATGCGGAACACAGAGAGCGAGATGCGGCCAAACGTGAAAAAGAAGAAAACACAGATTTTCTTAACATTCCATGCGGTTCTTTGGACTGAATTTCCTCCGAGTGGGTTGCACCTCCAAGCATGCGAAGTTGAATCCATAAATCAATACTATTAAGCTCGATTACGCCTTTTCGCCATAAAACCTGAAAAGTAACAAAAATACTAGATAGAGGACTAATTCGTGTAGGTTTTGTAACTCGTGTTATGCAAATTACGCAGAGATGATCTAAATGCTTAGTCTAAAACTAACTTACACTGCGTGTTATCAGAAACCTTACTCGGATATACAATGTTTCATTTGTTTTTCATCTTACGAGTTTATTCTTCACATCTTCACCTCTTGTGATTTTGCGCGATCAATCATAGTCGATATCATTTGAAAGGTATAGTTATAGTTTTATCTCTGAGTAATCCTTTCTCAATTGAATATTTTATCTTGGCTTTCGACTCTTGACTCTTTGCATGGAACATATCTCATCCTTAAGTTGTTAATTCTATCATTCTTCTATGAAATAAGGAGGGTAAAGAACAATCACCTCCATTTATCCTCTTCGTGGTCAATGACCACTATGAAAGCCATCAATTTTGTATTCATTAAAACAAATTTCTTTAGTTCAATAGGATCGTTATCGTTCATCTAACTCGTATCTTTGTTATAGTCTTGGTTCTTTAAATAGGCTTCCCTATTTCTCTTTCTTTCGAAGAAATACTTATATTTTCTAATATTGTCATCCATTTTGCATTTTAATACATATTTATATTTTAAAAATATATATTTTCAATATCATTAGATAGGGAGAATATCAAGGATGCCCTCATAGGGTTTCTTTGTTTCATGTATACCCTCGTAAATATAAGGATTAAAAAGAAAAAATGGAGAAAAGAAAAATGTGCCCTTATTTTTTGCATGTGAAAACACACACGGTTTGGCATTTTTTTTAAACGAAACCTAATTCAAAGTTGATAGCAAGGAGTGAGAGGGGATTTCGAAGTTAAGAGTGAGGATCGAATTCAAAGTAAGCAAGAAAGAAATTTCGAAATTGAGACCGAGTAAATTTTGAAGTGAGGAAGAAAGAAAGAAATGGTAAAGATTAGTAATGAAGAAGAGAGCAGAATTCGATCTCCAATGGCGTTTGTTAGTGGATCAATGTATAGGGTTTTACGTTGCAGATGAGATACATTAGAGATTAGGTGGTTGAAAAAAAAATGTTTGTTGATTTCAAATGGGTGTGAGTCTTAATGAGTTTCTTGAGTCTCAGTGAGTCGCTTGAGTCGAAGATGGTCAGGAGTCTCAGTGAGTAGCTTGAAACTCAGTGAGTACATGAACAAAATGCCAAAGATCACCACCAAGTGTTATCCTCACAAGACAATAAAGAAGTTGAGAGGAATCTTAGATGAATATGAGTTGCATTACTTCAACAAGAAATCAAAATTTAGGCATATATTCCATTTACAATGTGACTCCAACTTGACGAAGGTTCAAATGTATGTCCTATTAATTCACACGTGATTGTACGGGACAACAAAGAATTATGGTTTATCGTAAACAATGTTCCTATCTGGTACTCTATAGTGGAGCATGTACTAATAATCGGATCGAACTGTGCATCCTATTCTAGAGGATGAGAGTCCAAAAGGGGTGATACATTCATGTTGAAGAATTTTAGCCGTGGAAAGGTGATTGTTGCGCAAGTGAGTGAAAACCTTGTGACGGCGAAGAATTACGCCGACCATAAGAAGTTGGCAACTTTGATGGTATTGTGACAAGTTCTGGATCACGCGCCTTCATCAGACAAATCTATCAGCCATGATATGATTGACATGGTTGATGACTTGGAATTTGTGAAGGTTTTCCATGGGGGCTTTACACATTTGAGAAGCTTTTGGATACTTGCCACAAGCATGTTACCGGGAAATCATCGAAACCAAAATGGCATTGGGTGGTTTCATGATCCCCCTCATGGTAAGATGTATATATTATTAGAATAACATGATTTTTTCGTACTTTTTGTATTATTATCCTTTTGTTTTAATATTTTAGTTACATCCATTCGAAACCATCCTTAGTTTGAACGAAAATGGATGGTACGTTGATTTTATAGATGTCGATTCATGTTGCCCAACAATGTACAAGAAGCGGGTTAAATCCAATTTTAATCCGAAGTATGTAGAAGTGATGAAGCGGATCGGAGATTCTAAGTAACAATTAGACAAGAGTATCAATGGTCACAAAAGATCACAAGGGTCATAATGGTTATTTGTTGTTTTTGCAGGATATTTGAAGTATTCTTTGTGTTGTACACGATGAGGAAACTTTCCTTTCTAGAGGATTACGAGAGATGCATTGATCTAGATGTTCAAATATAGATAGAACATCTATATAGAAATCCAAAGGGTATTTATTGGAAAGACATACGTAAGCAAGAACTGCTGACACAAAAAGCAGCTCTTGGTGAGAAACTAATAGAAGAGGAATAAGAGCAAGGGTGAAAAAGCAATAGCAATAGAGGTTATTCCACCTATATCTGAAGCTAATGAAGAAGAAGAAGGAGAAGTTGATGCTTAAGCTGATGAAAAGGAGAAGGTGATGCTGAACCTGAAGCTTAAGGAGAAGGTGATGATGAAGCCGAAGTTGAAGGAGAAGAAGTTGCAGTCCCTCTAAAATTGGAGCAAAAATTAATGAAAAAAATAAAGAACTAGGAGAAAATAATCATCAACACCGTAAGAGACCTTCTAAGGGACGTCGGGTTTCATTTGCCTAATCCAAAATCAAAGACGGAAAATCCCAAAGGTGTTTACAAGGCAAAAACGACTAAAGGCCGAAAGGCAGCAAATCAAAGGTTGCCCAGAGAGATGCGAGCACCAGACACGAATCATACAAAATTCTGAGAGATGATGATTTTTTATTCCTTCAACATCCATATCCAGTGTCAAGATAAGAGCCAAAAGAAGAGTCGGTGGAGTCAGAGGCTGAAATGACTCTCAAGATAGATTAGAAGAGGATGGAAAACATTTCAACATTAATTGAAAATATTTCATCTACCGCCATCATTCCTATAATTGAATACATTTCTGAAGAGGTTCCTCTAGTGGTTGCTCCTGTCGAAGTTCCACCAAATAAGTAATATTGAGTCACAAAGGTTATTTGAGCCAAAAGATCGCATGGGTCGCATATGTTCCATGGGTCGCATATGTAGCAGATGTAAAATATGTAGCATCAATGTCATGAAGGATGAGTCTAATGAATGAAGTACTTTGTATGCAGATACTGGAGCTTCATCAGATGAGTGTGATGGTCCACTGATAATTAAACGAAAGTTAAAATGATCAAAGGTAAGATAGGAGCCATATGTTGAACCTCCTTTGATTGAATCACCGGGGGAAAAGACCAAAAATACTTGGAGAACACAACCCACGAGGTGGACCAACAACAAGGGCAACGAGAGGAAAGGGGAAAGAGCGAGGGAAGCTATTGCTGCAGAAGACGCAGCAGAAAAGATGGTTTAAGAACCTACAGAAAAGGTGGTTCAAGGACCTGCAGAAAAGGTGGTTCAAGAACCCGCAGAAAATATGGTTCAAGAACCTGCAGAAAAGGTGGTTAGAGAATCTGAAGAAAATCGTCATTTTTGTGCGGAACCCCAAGGGATTGGAACATGGCAAGATAACCTGAGATCCTTTGTCCATTTAAGCTAATGGTATTCGGTTGACTAATCTATAAAAAATTTAGATTGTCCCCGGGGGCCACAGTTTTGGGATATCATATTAAAGGATGACGTATGGCTTAAAGATGATGTAAGTTTTTTTAACCCTTAGTCAAGAAATTCATAAAGGTTACAAAGGTTATTTTGGGTCATATGTATTCACGTGTGTCAATTTTGTTTTGTTTTTTTTTTTTGCAGCAATTGGATGAGGCATTGTTCGAGCTACATAATCGCATCCGGAGATTCTCATATCGATATAGGTCAAAGAAGTATTACGTTTGTGATATTGCTTTCATGCAGTCACTCATGATGTGGATGTACGAGGGCATAGAAGAATTATCAAATGTTTTTACTGATTATTTGGTGGGCAACTATCCATTGAAAGATATTTCGAAAACAGTGGAGTATGATGGCTTGCTGTCGATTTTATACATTCCATCATCCGAAAATCGATATATGCCTTGTCATTGGGTAGCCATGAAAGTGGATTTGAAAACCTGATGCATCACGATATTCGAATAGCAGAGAAGGTTGAGGGAGTCGCATATCGATCCGGTGATGGAGATTATAAGAAGAGATTTACCCAAGATGTTTCGAGTCTGAGGGTTTCATTCCTTGACTTCTGGAGAAGATAAATGACAGTACAAGTATTATAAAGGTTTGTCACATAACAAAACCTAGAATGATTGTGGTGCATTAGCCTTCAAATACTTAGAAATCCTTGTAACAGGATATGAGGAGAAGTTCCATGAAATTTGCAACGCCCGAGTTACTTCCATGCGTGAGAAGATTGATGTTGATGTAACCCAAGACAAACACCTCCCATCATCTCATCCTTGAACTTGATTAATATTATTTATAAATAACTTGATTAATTTTTTAAAATTTGATTCATATTTTTAACTTGATTGAATTATTTTTTAAATTTGATTACTATACGTTTTTTTAACTTGATTCATATTTTTTTAACTTCATTTGCATGGGTAAGAATGGTCGCATATGTTGGGTCTCATATGTCGAAAGAGTGGCAAGGGACGCAAGGTCACATATGTTGGGTTGCATATGTCCAAAGGGTCGCAAGGGTCGCATTGGTCGCATGAGTCGCATTGGTAGCAGGGGTCTTAAGGGTCGCATATGTTGGGTCTCATATTTCCAAAGGGTCGCAAGGGTGGTAAGGGTGGCAAAGGTCACATGGGTTGCAAGGTTGGCAAGGGTCGTAGGGGTCTCAAAGTCATGTATGTTGGGTCGCATATATGTCAAAAGGGTCGCAACGGTGGCAAAGGTGGCAAGGGTCGCAAGGATCGCATATGTTGGGTCACATATGTTGAAAGAGTCATAGGGGTCGCAGGGGTCACAATGGTCGCGTATGTTGGGTCGCATATGTCAAAAGAGTCGCAAGGGTGGAAATGGTCGTAGGGGTGGCAAGGGTCACAGGGGTTGGAAGGGCCACAAGGATTGCATTGATCACAGGGGTCGCAAGGTTTGCGTATGTTGGGTCGCATACGTAAAAAGGATCGCAAAGGTTGAAAGGGTCGCAAGGGTCGCATATGTCGAAAATGTCGCAAGGGTTGCAAGGGTCGTGTATGTTGTGTAGCATATGTTGAAAGGGTCGCAAGGGTCGCGAGGGTGGCAATGGTCGTAGGGGTCACAAGGGTCGCAATGGTCTGCGTATGTTGGGTCGCATATGTTGAAAGGGTGGTAATGGTTGCAAGGGCCGCAAAGGGTGGCAAGGGTCAAAAGAGCCACAAAGGTGAGTAAGGTCGCATGGATCACATCGATTATAAAGGTCACAAAGGTCACTACACTAGGGTTACAACGGAGTAAAATACTAAAACGCATATCGATAATAATATGAAGGGGTCACAATGGTTAAAAGGACTACAAAGGTCAATAGGGTCACATGGATCACAAATGAATGAATACACAGACGAAACACATACATACTGATAATAACAATAATAGTAAATTCACTATAATAATACAAACATCAAGTTCAAGTTCAAAGGAATGAACCTTGAACAATAATTAATAAAGTCAAATAATGTTGTTGTTAGGCCTTGTTGGGGGCATACCAAAGCACATGTGTTGATCTAATGGAACACAAGTGTTGCTCCATCGGTAAAAATGATTAAAAATTTAATAAAGAACCCAAGTGATATATGATGAATCGGTTTGAGGTCACTTATCAATGCATCTATGAACAGATTTGAATATGTGGCGATTGTTGTGCAATATATCTTACCAGAAGAAGATGACCTTGCTTATGCGTTTGATAATGATGATGATGTATATTACAAATTACACATATCGTGTCTGAAACCGGTAAGTGACAAACCATGACACCTTCGTGACAAAAAACTTAGAAATCCCCAATACGAAAATAATGGTCCTTGGAGAAAGCTTTCCATCGTAGTGAATCTAGAGCTATCCAACTTGATTTTCCATGTTTTGTAAGACACATCCGATCTAAGGGTTGTCGTGTTGTTGTTCCTCGTTTTCCCGTCAATGTACTCTGTGAAGAACTTCCTCGGAATGTCATGTAACAAAAAAAGCAAACAAAAAATCATATCTCTACATTTTGTTCATGTAACAAACAAACAGAGAGATAGATGAAGGAAATTACAAGGTAGTGCTCCAGATAGCTCAGAAGAATGACTTGGCAAAATGAGAGAAATTTGGCATTTTTGATAGATAATTTTTCAAAGATTTTTTTCAGTCGGAGTTGAAGACAAGAAATTATGAGAGTTAGTGGGAAAGATAGGTGGAAGATAATGAGAGTTAGAGAGAGTGTGACGTTATTCAAAAAAAAGGAAAGGCTGAATTCGAAAAGACGTGACTGACATCGAAGCGATGGAATGGAAAGGTTGTGACCAACTTTGAACACACACTACTAGAAATACACAGATTAGGGACTGAAGAATCAGTCCCTAATCCGTCGGGAAATGCATTTAGGGACTGATTCGGGACTGGCACGCGCCGTCCGCAAACGAGCGTCGGCAATCAGTTCCAGTCCGCAAACCGTCCGCAATTTCGGACTGAAAACGTAGTTGGAAAACCGTCAGGAAATTCCGGACGGATATCGTCGTCGGGAAATTTCCCGACTGAACTCTGCCGTCGGGAAATTTGCCGACGGGTATTGTCGCCGTCGGGAAATTTCCCGACGGGTATAGGCGTCGGAAAGGAATTTTTTTTTACAAATTTTCCGGACGGCAGAGCTCCGGTCTTTATACAATAATATTTAAATTATCCGTTTACAAAACATTTACAAATTAGTAGGTGGGAATTGGGAATCATTATCGTCGTTAGCATCGTTGTCTCCGGCCGTATCCCAATTGATAGAAGACATGTGTGCCTTCATCATCCTCAGCCACTGCTCACGTTCTCTTCTATTTTGCTCTACTTCTCTTTGCACAGCGCTGAACTATGAGTTTTGTTGTTCTAGTTGTACTTTCATCTCCGAGATTGTATTTTGTAATTTATGGGTCGCGACCTTTTCCTTGCCTTTAAAGGAACTCGCATGTTTTGATGACATTCCTCCAAGACCAAATAGGCGCCCTTTGTACGGCGTTACGTGCTACGAAAAAATATTCACAATTAATTTAAATTATTAATAAAAAAATATTGTAAAAATGTATTAAGTTTACCTCGAAATACATCTTGTTGTATTCTTCTTGAGAAAGAGTCGGTTGCGTCCCATCTTCTCTTGGCGGGATTTGGGACACTCGTTGCGATGCCATGTTATCAACATCGTCGTGAATTTGTTTTGCCCTGGCATCTACCCAGGAACCGTCGGATTTTTTCTTGTGTGTACGTTCTAACAATTCCACGTACGACGGTTCACATCCTTTCTCTTTCCTCTAAAACAAATTTGATGTTTTACGTATTAAACAAATGTCACTCCTAGTAAAACTTAAAAAACTTTTAAATCTTACCATATCTTCGAAAACCTCCGCGAAAGAGCGGGAACCAGCAGTATGTGCACTAGAACCATATCCCGATCTATCAGAACGACGAGATCGACTAGCGCGTTCACTTCGCTGCTTAAACTGAGGAGAGTCCCAATGAGCAAGCAACTGTCCCCAGACATCATCAGGGATCCAAGTGGGTTTGACATTGCTCTTCTCCCATTCTTTTCTCGTTTCGTATATAAGATTTTGCAATCTCTCTCCCGCATGCTTTTGAAATTCGGACTTTACATATCCGGTTATTGCAGGATCCCAATAAAATTTTTGCTGAAAATTTTAAAATAATTATATATTTAAATATTATTTTAAGTTTAAAATTTATAATAAAAATGAATATTTAAAAAATATACCACGAAAGCTTTCCACCATCGTTTCCTTTACTTGGGATCGGTTCGCGTCCAATTGTAACTTAGACGATCATAATCGGCTTTCATTATCCTTGTGAGATGCCGATTAAGCTGATTACGACCAAACCTAAAAATTAAAATATATTAAGACTTGATGCTTAATTAGTTACTAAATTAAACTCAATTTAATTTATACCAAAGTTCGTCGGTGTTAGCTGGATCTAGACGAGGACGTTTCCGTCTTTCCTCGTCCATTGCTAAAAGCTCTTCCACTGTTGGTTCTTGATGCATCGGAGGCTCGTGATGCATCATCGGCTCGACCGGCGGTGGCATCTGCTGATAGAATGGATATGGTGGCATATATTGCGCAGATCCAGTGTTAAATAAATTCAGATTCATAAAATCCGAATATACGTTGAGCGGTTTCTATTATTACTGCCTCTTCCAGCACGACGCGACATACTAAATTTTTTTTTAAAAGTAATTATTAACACCACACATATAATTTAATATATGTGTTTTTAATTTTTTAAAAAACATATAATATTACAATTAATATATTATAGGTTCTAGATATCTTATTAATATTGTTCCATTTTTATTAATAAATAATGTCTACAACAAGGTATAAAAATTAATCTAAATATATATTTTCTTTGTGAGGTTCAATTTTTATTAATAAATAATGTCTACAACGAGTTTCAAATTCATAAAACATTATATATAATATAAAGATAAAACAGAAATCATTATCTATCGAATACAATATAAAGATAAAAATAACAATTCTTTAAACGTCTGAACTTGATTCAGAGTCACATAATTCTTCCATCGAGTCATGTGATTCTGAATTTGATTCAAATTCTTCGTCTTCTTCGTTTCCTTCTATCGTTTTCTTATCCATGTGGAGAAATCTCTTTTTTTAAGTTCTTGGATTTGAGATTCATCAATATTCATATATGTATTCTTCAATACATCATCGAACATCCTGAAAAATGTGAGCAACATATGTTAATATTACAAATAAAATACGCATACATAATTGAATCATATATTTATAAGATATTACCTTTCAAAAGGCCGTAGATATTCACAGTTGAGTAAAACATACGTATGTGCGATGTGTAGATCTCGTTGTGATAGCCATATCTCTCGAAGTAGTACGACGTGAAGAACGATATCTCCTCATTCACGTATTGTTCAACAATTGAACCCTCTGGACGAGCTTTTTGTTTGGCTTTTTTCTTCAAATGGAACATAGATCGCTCGAGTGGATACATCCAACGAAATTGAACTGGACCTCCTAATGCAGCTTTGTGTGGTAGATGAACTGTCAGATGCTCCATAACATCAAAGAATGATAGTGGGAAAATCTTCTCCAAATCGCATAGTACTATAACTATGTTACTTTTAAGTCTACGAACCACATCTACGCTTAAGTTTCTCGCACATAAATCTCGAAAAAATATGCCAATACCTGAAAATTCAAGTATATTAATTAGTTTATTTTACAATTAATATAAATTATATAATCACTGATTATACTCTATATATGTAAAATAATCATGATACCTCCAATTGCTTCGTGTGTATGTTTGTCCATCAATTCAGAGAAACATATGGGAAGTAGTCGTTGCATGAATACATGACAATCGTGACTTTTCATCCCTGATAACTTTCCTCCATGAATATCGACGCACCTTCCGATGTTAGATGCATAACCATCAGGAAATTTCACGTCTTCCTTTAACCAATTCAACAATTTATATTTTTCCTCATTAGACAATCTGAATATCGGAACTGGAGCTTTACCATCTCCACTTATATGTAACTCCTTCCGTGAACAATACTCTGCGAGATCCTTCTGTGATTTAATGTTATCCTTCGTTTTTCCTGTGACATTCATTACTGTATTGATGATATTATCGAAAAAATTTTCTCTATGTGCATGACATCAAGATTGTGACGAAGCTTCAGATTTTTCCAATACGGAAGATCCCAAAATATGCTCTTCTTGTACCAATTATGGGTAATTCCATAACCATCAATTCTCGGATGATTGTTTCCTCCGCAATCTATACTCCTAGGAATACTCAAAGCGAGAAGTCGTTCATACAATATCTCTTCGCCGGTCAAAATTGGAGGAGGAGATTTCCGCACAACAATATTCCTTCTGAAATTCCTCTTGTTGCGTCGTAATGTATCATCAGAAGGAAGAAACCGGCGATGACAATCAAACCAACTCGTCTTTCGTCCATACTTCAACTGAAAAGCATCTGTTTCCTCCATGCAATATGGACAAGCCAATCGACCATGCGTTGTCCACCCAGATAGCATACCATAAGCTGGAAAATCACTTATTGTCCACATTAGAGCACCTCGTAATATAAAATTTTGCCGTCTCGAAACATCATACGCTGGAACTCCTTTCCATAATTCATTCAATTCTTCAATCAGTGGTTGAAGAAATATATCCAAACTTCTTTTCGGATGATTAGGCCCGGGAATTAATATTGTTAAGAACAAAAACTCACGCTTCATGCACATATCTGGTGGTAAATTATACGGTGTCATAATAACTGGCCACAACGAATAATTTCTCCCAGACATCCCGAATGGATTAAAACCATCAGTGCAAAGGCCTAAATAAACATTTCGACTCTCAGCTGCAAAATCAGGATATACCTTGTTAAAATGTTTCCACGCCTCACCATCTGAGGGATGACACATTTCTCCGTCAGGACTTGAATGCTCGGCATGCCATCTCATGTCGCTTGCGGTCTTCTCCGATTGATACAATCTTTTTATTCTATCTGTAATTGGTAAATACCACATACGACGAAACGGAACCGATTTTCCATTTCTTGTCAAATAAAATCGATCTTTTCCACAAAATCGACAATTGATCAAGTCCGAAGTTTCTTTCCAGAAAATCATACAGTTGTCTTGGCAAACATCAATCTTTTGATACGGCAATAAACCCAATGATCTCATCATCTTCTTTGTTTCATAATATGACTCGACTGCATTATTATCTTCCGGGAAATAATCTTTTACTAATTGCGATATAGAATCCATGCAGTTCTGAGGAAGATTATTTTCTGTCTTCAAATTCATTAACCGTGCAGATAAAGACAACCGTGATAAACCACTTCTACAACCATCGTACAGTGGATGCCTAGCATTTTCTAACATTTCAAAAAATGTTTTTGCTTCTTCATTCGGATCTTCTTCAATATTTTCATCTTCGTTTCTTTCAACGAATGCATTTTGCACCATTTCTACATAAGGGTTTTCTACATCTTGAAATGTCTGAGACACTTCATGATTTACGATACCCTTACTAAAATTTTCCACAACATCCCTCGTTCGTGGTGCAAAATTCTCTCCATGAGATAACCAAATAAAATAATTTGGAGTAAACCCTCTTAAATAGAGATGATTCCAAACGGTTTTCTCATTAACGAATTTTTCATTTTTGCATTTTACGCATGGACAAACCAACTTACCGTTTTCTCTATAAATTTGTTGATTTGTCGCCACCGTCATAAACTGTGTAAGGCCTTCTAGAAACTCCTTCGATACACTTTGAGTTTCCGGATCAATTCTTCTATACATCCACTGTCTCGAAACGAAAATATTCGATCTCGACGACGATGCCATTACAATTAGAAACGATAACAAGATATAAAGAGAAATATATGAGATTTGTGTGTGAGAAACGGGTAGAAAAGAAGGGATTAAATAGAAAATTTTAAGACCGATTCGGGACGAATTGCGGACATGAATGAATATTTCCCGGCGAACCGTCCCTAAGTCGTCTGTAATTAGGGACAGAATCAGGACTAATATATTTTCCGTCGGGAAATTGCGGACTGCAGAGTCACCAGTCCGCAATTTCCCGACGGAAATGATTTGGGTCCCTATTCCGTCCCGAATTCCGGATGACTTAGGGACTGACAGACAGTCCCCAAATTTAGGGACGGATTTGGGACTGTTTTCTTAATCCGTCGTTAATTAGTCCCTAATCCGTCCCTAAATTTAGGGACGGATACTTCAGTCCGCAAATGCAGTCCCGAAATCCGAATTTTCTTGTAGTGACACTGTTATGTGTTTTAAAATGTTGGTGAAAAGTTTGGCGGCAAGTCGAAAAATTTATGGATTTATAAGGATGAAAGGACATAAACAAACCATGCAAAATAAAACATTTACAACGTTCTAATTTATGCCAATTGAGGGTCATATGGGTTGCATGAGTCGAATGGTCGCATATTTGGAACAATAGATGTGAACTCAAAGAATTTATAGATTTATAAGGATGAAGGAAAAGAAACCAATCAAAATATTACATTTAAAACGAAAACATTTGTTAAAACACATTTTGATTCATGTGTCCCAAGAAGTGTTGAATGCATACATGTGTTTCAAAAATGATAGTAGTGTTTTAAGAACCCATCAGATGAGTTTGAACAAATTTTAAAAAAATTAACATTTGTTGAAATTTCGATATTATCGATATTATTCTCTACACTGATTCTTAGATAGACATCTGCATAGAGACCGAGTATGTCGATTACAAGGACCTTGAGTAACACAAAGACAACACAATGCCATGTGTCTACCATGGGACCTTCGTGATGAAGGTCAAAAAGGTCATAAAGATTTTTCATAAAATTTTAGGTTATAGACGTAGACTAAGAGAGGAGAGAGATGGGATGCTCCCGATTCAATCTCAAATGGGTGGGTTGGTGAGACTTAGAGAACTTGATAAATGTTTTAATAGTAGAGGGATGATGGATAGATGAGAGTGTGTCGTAGACACACGTATTCAAAAAAAGCATAGTTAGTCACATGGATTGGAAGATAGGAGTCTGACATCGAAACGACAAGTCACAAGGATCACATAGATCGGAAGGTTCACATGGGTCGCAAGGGTCGCATGGGTCGCAGAGTCGAATAGTTCTAATTTATTCCAATTGAGGGTCACACAAGGGTCATATTGGGTCGCATGAGTTGGATGGGTTCCCATTTAAATAAATATGCATCTTTCTAATTTATTCCAATTTAGGATCGCACAAGAATAGCAAGTGTGGCACGAGTCGGACCGGAGTCTTGTTTAAATATGCATTGTTCTAATTTATTCTAATTGAGGGTCGTACATGGGTCATATTGGGTAGCATGAGTCGGATGGGTTTCCTTTTAAACTTGATTCATTCTTATTGATTCCAATTGAGGATCGACAAATTATAGATTTATAAGGATGAAAGAATAGAAACGAATTTAAGAATTTCATATAATTATGAACAATAAATGCAAAATAAGACATTTTCAACGTTTAAAGATGAATTTATTTATAATGATTGACAAAGTTCACAAAAGTTACAAAAAGGAAAACAAAATGAATGTCACAAATATTCCAAAAGGTCACATTTCAGCGTTTAGAGACACATCAGAGAGAGACATCGGATACAGCAGAGATTACCAAGACCTTAAGCAATGTAGATACAACACAATGTCCTGCATCCACATTGTAAGGACTTGTGTGTGACTGTCGATTACCAAGACCTTGAGTAACACAGAGATAACACGATGCTGAATGTCCATTATGTGACCTTTGTGACGAAGGTCACAAAGATTTTTCAAAGAAGTTGGGGTTAGATAACTTAATGAACCTTTTAATAGGGGTAACAGAGATGGATGGACATAGTGTGTCGTAGACACATGTATTAAAACAAGCATAGTTGGCATTGGAAAAAAGTCATTGTTGGCATTCGAAAAGACATGAGTCTGACATTATAACGATGAGTCACAAGGGTCACATGGGTTAAATGGGTCCCATTAGTCGGAAGGGTCACATGGGTCGCAGGGGTCGTAGGGGTCACAAAGGTCGCATGAGTTCCTTGAGTCACAAAGATCACAATAGTCCTTAAACGTCAATGAGGAAAAATAGATGTAAGCTTGAAGAATTTATCGAGTTATAATGATGAAAGTCGCAAAGGTTTAGTCCAAATAATACAAACCTTTCTTTTTTTTAAGTTAGTATTTTCTGGGTTGTCACATTCCAAACACTGTCAGTGATGCTAGCATTTAAACCCGTTTGTCTCGACGAAGATGGAGTTTTTCTCCGAGCCTCACCGATTCCAAAATAACAATTCTCTTCAGGTGTCCCACTCTACCTTTTCTCAGCCAACATAAGAGGTAGAACCGTAACTTCAGAATATTGAGGAAGAATGTTTCAATCACTGCAATCAGGAACTAGATACACAGTTTCTCGGTAAACCAAATGTCATGTCTCCCAGAGGTAGTATGTTGAACATAGTTCTGGTATCTTGTGACCTTTATCAACCTTATGTGCAGCCGCAATTACGTGACTGCATAGATACTTATCGACATCAAACATTTTGTAGTAGCACATACTTTTTTGAAGACTCACTACAAATGTTCTACCCTTCTCATTTCTCACCTCATACTAATCATACAACATGTTCAATTTAATAACCTCATACTTGGATGCATGTCCAAACCGTTCATGTAATGTTTTCTAAACATATGGTATTAACTTTTAACAACATCACGTCCATCCTGTATCATCTCTTTTAACCTTGACATAAACCACATCCATGATTCGTCATTCTCTCTGTCGACTATTCCCTAAGCAAGATGATATTGGTGATGTTCACCATCTTGGCGCGGTTTCCACGATCAATGCTCCCTTGTACACTCCTGTTTGAAATGTTGCATCCACAGCAACTATTTTACGCATGTATTTCCATCCTCTTATAGTCACTCCCATAGCCACAAAAAGGTATTTGAAGCTTTTTTTATCACTGTCCAACTGAATATTTGCGACATATATGGGATTACTTTCTGAAAACATGTGCAACCACACTGGAAGCCTCCAATAATGTTCAAAGTCATCACCATGAATCTCCTTTTGAGCACTGCATTTTCCTCTTAATGCCATCGAATACGATACATTGACACCGTATTTTGCTTTTACACGAGCCATCAATTCTTTTACTGGAGGTGTTTCATATTTCCCGATATATTCCTTATTCAAATAATCCTTAACTAATTGCCTTGTACCCTTTGTAGATTCTATCGATTTAGATACAAGTAAACACTTATGAATGGGATAGTGTGTTCTCACACTAAACCGTTTGGAGTTCAGGTCTGTTGCCACGCGTAATTTCCATTTATAACGACTCCCGGCAAACTTGCATCGTACTTCACACAGCTTCGAATCTGAACTTAATGGTTTATATCTAAAAGAAGCTTCAAGTGAACCCTTCTTTACAAATGTTTGCACATCCTTCTTGCTATCAAACTCTTGTCTAATTTTAAGTTGCATCCTATCTTCGAACTCGAAGAATAAATTTTGATTATTTGCCTTCTCGTAAACTACCATTTCCAAATAATTCTCACCATTATCATCCTTATGTTCTGTTGGTACATCAGTATCAACTTCATTACTGCCATAAACAACTTCATCAACTACCACATTCATAGCACGACCACCATATTCTTTTAACTCGTTGGTATGTTCACTATCATAATTATCCAAATCCAAAATATTTATTGTTTCCGTTGGATTTCTCCCGACTTTACTTGTGTTTGAACCTATAATAGCACGGTCATCATAATCTACAATACCTTTATTCTCACCTTCTCTAGCAATCCTTCCAAAAGCAAGAATCAACTTCCCTCTCAATTTTCATTTCACACTTCACACTTGCCTATTCTATCTTCATATACAGTAGTGTCAAATTTCTCTTATGCGATCGAATAGATAACAAATAACATGTTTGTCATTCATTATATATGTCAATTTCCTATTTTCATAAATATTGGGCAAATAGCTTAACTTCAACTTCATTATATTTTTTCTACCATCATCTCTGCGCATAACTCATAAATAAGTTATTGGTATGTCAGACTAATCGGAGGACAATAGAAAAATACTCTCTGGATTTCCTGAACTCTACCAACCCATTCAAATTCTCCATTTACGTTTTTTTCCAATTTACCATCATACAAAAAAAATAAATCAGTGTGATTTTCTCATCCACCGAATCCATTATACTTGTAACAAAAACATAAAAAGAGGTTAAATTTTGTGACCCACTGCAACCATGTGTTTCAATTTCAATATGAGTCTGTGACCCAGTGTGACCGTGTAACTCGATGAGACTCTGTGACCCACTGCGACCATGTGTTTCAATATGACTCTTTGACCCAGTGCGATCGTGCAACTCGAAGAGACTGTCACTTATTGCGATCATTTGATATTTCACTCGGTGACTCATTTGAACTACATCAATATAAGGCTTGTTTTGAGAAATGGAGAATCGAATCTATACATATTACTTATTACTCACTCGAGTTATCCAATTTACAAAAGAAACACGCAAAACACACAAGAAACACGAAAAAATCACTATATATACCTGGTTTTTCTGCCGAACGTGCTTAATTGCAAGCTTCTTTGTTAACAACAAACGATTTCAACCTATTAGCGACGAATCTAATACCGATTTCAAGCTACTCGCGTTGAATTTGATGTCGATTTCAAGCTATTCGCGCTAAATCTGATGTGGTGTGGGAGAACAGTAATTATGCGCCACGGAAAAGAGGGAAATTGATGTGTTTTGGAGGGAGAGAGAAAATCTCGATTAAAAGACAATGGGAATATGAGATTATCAATATTATAAAGATAGATTTGAAATTGAAATTTTTTTAGAGAATATTAAGATAGAAATCATAATAGTAGTTTAAGTGTATTTTTGAAATTCTTCCATTAGATAGGGTATTGTATAAACAAAGAAAAAATATCAAAATCTTGTTATTCCATTTTATTAATGATTTTTTGAAAATTATGTGAATGAAGATGCTCATTATGTTAAGGTTTTCGTAGATGTTTCTAATTTATCCAATGAATTATCAATGAAGATACGAGTAGTTTGTCGCTCTTAGATGTTATAGTCAATGGTTATAGAAAACAATTGAAATAATTATTTGCAAAAGTCCAAAAAAAAGAAACGGTTAGGCTCCAATTTAATAATTGAAGACGACAAAGTTTTAAACACATTTGACTTTTCTTCACCAAAATTTCCCTTTCAATTTGGCCGTAGAAATTTTATTTAAACCCATTTTTAGAATTTATGTAGAAAACTATTTATGTAAATTCGTTTTTTTCTAGAATAAATTTTGGAAAATGTGAATGGTGATGGTCGAACTACCTACTTGTCTTAATCTTTGTACCAAATCAAAATCAAAATGCATTTGATTTTTTATCACAAATGGTAATATTAAATGCATGTACGATATATGAATTTGGTGATAGATTTTTTCCTTGGATGACAATAGAGAAGTGCATATTGATAGCTTAAAAACTGTGTAGATTGAAAGTGTAATTGTACGTAATTGCGATCAAAAGAATAATATTATTATTTGAGTAATCATTTCGCATATCATGATAGATTTTACAAGAAAATATTACTCTGAATTTTAAAAAATGTAGAAAAAAAGTAAATTTGATGTTCTTGAAATCTAATAAAAAAAACAAATTAAGTGATAATCAAAACTAAATATAGCTTCCTTACCATCTTTTCAATTTGGTTGCACAATTTTTTTAAAGTCTAATTAATTTAAACGTAAATTGTATGCATAAAATGAAACAAATCAAAACAAGATCTTAGTTCCGGTTAAATTGAAAAATCTCTAATTTGAACCGAATTAATCTTTTTTAATTGATTCGAAATGTAATTTATTTTAGAATATATTGTGTTGAACTTTATTTGGAATAGTTTATGTATGACAACTCTATTTCTTTGAATTATATTTTTTCAAAATTAGAAATTAAAAAATTGAAATTTAAAGATGTGATAATTTGTTATAGGATTTTGTCAAATGAATTGAGTTAATTCAGTGATTCTACATCACAACTATGGGCTCAAAATTGGAATATTGAACAAGACAATCATATTTTGATATTTTATGTCAAATGGACTTCAAAATCTAACATAATCCAAATTTTAGTTTAAGAATTAAAAGATTATCAAATATCATATACATAAATCTATAATATATGTCATAATCGTATTATAATAATAAACATAACTTATTTGAATATAAGTTTTTTTATAAAGTGAACTATCGGGTTATAAATTTTAATATTATGTATTATATATGTTTTGTCCATGGAGAAAAATAAAGAATCACATATTATTGTTAGAAATGATAGAAATATACTTATTTGTATGTATAAATTTTTATATATAGTTTCCTGTTATTATTTATGAATTATTTTTACTTTGTAATTACAAATATATCCAATTAGATATAAGTAACATTTATCAAATTATTTCAATTTTCATGTTATAAGAGCTAAATTACTACAACTTGTATTTTCTTCTTTGATTTTCATCGTCGATGTCGTTGGTTCCTCCACGATCCCGCTCTTCTATCAATCCATATTTTACACGAACATCCTTCGCACCCTTGCTTAGTCCACTATCCGTCAATTCTTTGTAACCACACTCGCGCCCTGCAATAGCCCTATGTTTGTGTGCCGCATAAAGTTCCCAGGGCGGCCTTCTTTTGCATGATCTTGTGTGCACCTCGGCCCTGTGTTTGTATGTAATGCCCACCTTTTTCAAATGTCTATATGAAACCATGCATGGTCGCAGCTCTTGACATGCTGACGGAAAAACTATTCAAGATTACCAGTGTCTTACTTTGCATCTGGATCACCCTTGACATGGAGGAACTGAAATTGTAGTCCATGATATACATCTTTGAAACTCATTGCGAGAGTTTCGGTGTGTTAAACCACATTTGCACTACAAAATAACCCTCGTCCATCGAGTGAAAACACATTGATGTCCTAGTCAAGCTTAGGATCTACGAGACCATCACAAAGTCCCTACTTCAAGACATTCTCAAAACCAAGTATGTTGTCTATTCCTTCATCAGAAATTCTATGTTGAAACTATTATTCATCGAGTTGGCATGGTGATGCATATTCAAAGTTAAACAAATAACCTAAACTACCCGCAAGTGCACGGCACGTGTGTAGTACTTTAGGTGTCGATCCCACAGGGACTACGCAACACAAACTAAATTCGAACTATGAATCAAACTTTCAAACAAACGAATATTGAGTTTTAAGATTGAAATACTAAAACCAAATAAACTACGAGTTCTTAACAGTGAGACAAACGTTCTAGGAATCCGGTTTCACTAAAGACTACCGAAACCAACAATCAACCTATCTAATCATGCAATCCCGATCAAGTTATCTAAGACAGACGATCCTAATATGATATCTACCCTCTTTCAAGGCATAGACACGTGATCTAGTCAAGTTATCCCCTAATTTCGTGGCTGACACCTTAAGCTAAACCCATAAGTTCTGTGATTCATCTGTTTTACCCTCAACCGTTGCTACCCTACTTTCGTGGCCTAACCTCGGTTGTTCTAAACCTGATCTTCTAGGACTAGAATTCTCCTTTCGGTCCTTCTCATAATCCCTAACACATGCATCTACTTGGCCTTCGTAAATACAAGTCATTCAAACTCTCAGACAAAGAATAGATAAACGAAAACGGGAAATTGCAAGAGTCTCCTTCTTCTCCGATTCTCTCTATACTCTCTCTCTTCTATCAATTCTGAAAACTCTCTCTAACTCAATCTCACTCGACCCCTAGCTCCTCTTCTTCCTTTTCCATCTTCTTTTCTTTCCTTTTCTCCTTGTTTTTTCCTTTTGGCCGTTCACTTCTTTTCCTTTGTCGCAGCAGCCACCGTTTTACCTCTTTCGTGTGTTTTCCATTCTTGATTAAGTTGGGCAACGTTTTCAATCCTTTCTCCAGAAAAATATCTCTTATCCATCTTCTCTAACGTCGTTTTCATTTTTGTATAAGTAACCAACGAGTTCTTTTTCGTGTTTAGACAAATTTACTTATCTAGTTTTTGCAGGTGACGGACCTGACCCGTGCGGGTTGAGTGTGTGCCCCGCGCGGGTGCGGCGTACTGTGTTCGATGGAAACAAGGCCTCCCCCTGCGGGCTAATGAGTGCCCCGCAGGGGCTGATGCTCATGTTGAAGCCCGTGCGTGCTGATGGCTTGCCCAACCCGTGTTCATTCTGCTAGACCAAATGCCGAACCAAAGGCCCCGCGCGGGCTAGGGAGTGCACCGCACGGGCTGAGATTGTCTTGAGGACACGTGCGTGCTGAGGACCTCCCTGACACGTGCTGAAGTTGCTAGGGGTCAAGCCCCACACGGGCTAGGTGAATGCCCTGTGTAGGCTGAGTTATTGCTCGCCGATTCTCATCCCATTTGTTCCGTGATGATCCTCGATGTTAGTACTTTGTCTCGTGTACGTCTTTTAGCTCCAAAATGAACCGAATTTGCATTACAACCTGTAAGGACACGAAAACGAGTAAAACGGATACAAAATCATATGTAATCATCGCATCTATATCATAAATATCTCTTAAATCATACGAGAAATACGTATAAAAACGAGATGATCAAAATCCCCCAGACTTGAATGTTCGCTTTTCCCTAAGCAAACGTAAGCGTGGAACACGTGGGGTATACAAAATCGAGAATTCCCCTTTCTCCTAGAAATACCGCTAAAGTGAACCTAACCGATCAACTAACAAGTCGAGAGCAAATTCGGCCTAATTAGATTTTCAGTCTTCATTCTAGGTTCACCAAGGCTACCCACGAGAGAGTAAATCGAAGGCAAAGTAAACAAGCCCACCGTGACTCTCTCCACCAAACAAGACTTCAGACAAATGCTAAACCTAGAACAATCGAGGATACTTGTTTCTTTTCCGAGCTTCTTTCTTTCTCTTTTTTTTTTCTTTTTCTTTTCTTTTTTTATTTTTTTTTCGTTATGCATACACACTAGGCTTCTAGAACGTCGGATTTGAAGGGATCCAGCTTCTATTTAGATCCAGACTACCAATGACGGTATACTCATGCATCTCATTTAAGAGTGCAGCGGAGTAGGCGGCGTTTTTATTGTGCCATGCCCTTAGGACGTAGAAAGATGATCGACAACCCGATATTCAATATACAGTTCAACTATTTTGTTTATTTCTACACATTTACCGCCTTCTCGTTGAAATTCCATATAATGGGTAATATCAAGGGCACTAGTCTCTGTAGCTTACAACTAAACATCCACCACCAATAGTCTTATTATATATTTGATGATGATTGGATTGGTTGTATGGATATTCATCGCTCTACTTTCAATTATTGTGTATTCATTGGCTAAAATTTGATTTTTTTGGTCATCCAAACACTAATCTACAATTTTTCACTCAAGCGTGGAAGTTAAATACAAAGCGGTTACGAATATTGTGGCTGCAACCAATTGCTTTTGCAATCTTCTTATCGAGCTTCATTTCTCTTTCGCACATGTAATACTATTTTATTACAAAAGTATATATGCCGTCAAATCATATTCATAATCAACGCGCAAAATACATCAAGATTGATATTCATTTTGTTTGAGAGAAAACAATCATCGGATCCTTGTGAATCTTACACGTTCCATATACGAGTCAATTAGTTGATATATTAACTAAAGGCCTCTTGATCAAATTGTTTATAAAGTTTTGATTCAATCTATATGTGTTGGAAATGGTATAAATATACTTATTTTTTATGTAAATTTTTTTATATATAGTTTAGTTTTGGAAAAAGTTGAACAATTTGAAGGCTTCTCATGCATTCTCTTCTCTCAAGTTTCCACGTCACCAAAGTAATTTTTTTTATTTTTTTATTCTACATTAATTACCATTCATGAATTACTTTAAAAGAATTATATATTAGTAATATTAATATTTTGAACAAACACAAAATATTTATATTAATTTAGAGGATATTTTAGTTATTATATATAGAAATAAATAAAAAATTTAGTAAATTAATAAATAAATAACATGTCATATATATATATATATATTTGAAATAAAATTTAGTAAAATTATTAAACTTGAACACAATAATTATTAACAAATATTGATTTTTTATACATTTTCTTTTCTCAAACTTCCACATCATCAAAATAATTTTTTTATTTTTTATTCTATATTAATTATCATATATGAATTACTTTAAATGAATAATATATTAGTAATATTAATATTTTAAAGAAATACAAAATATTTATATTAAATTTTGAGGATATTTTAGTTATTATACATGTAAATAAATAAAAAATATTAAATTTATTAATAATTAAAAAACAAAAAAATATTTATATATTTATTTGAAATAAAACTCCTTAAATTCTTAAACTTTAGCAAAATAATAACTAAAAAATATTAATTTTGGTTATATATATTATTTAAAATCAGTTATTATATTTAATTTTTAATAAATTTTAATTTAAAAAACTACAAATACAAGTATTTAAAATTATGTATTATTGAAAGAAAATATTTAGAATGAAAAAAATTAATATTTATGATATCATTTACCATCTCTAATTAATATCTATTTTAATTTACCTTCAAAATATCTCTTAATTAATATTAATTTTCTCTAAAATTAAAATAAATAAATAAATAAATAATATTTTATATAATAAACTTTTACAAAAAAATAATACATAAAAAATTAAATTATATAAATAAACGAAGATAATATCATAATTTATTTTAAATTTATATATATTTTTTAAATTTATCTTTATAAAATAATATTTTACCCGCTATGCAAATTATATCTTAATATATCCAATTGAACATAATAATAATAACATCCATCGAGTTATTCCTTTTACCAAATAAGTGATAGTTATATTGAGAATTTTATTAAGTATAATATAACTTATATTAAGTAGATCAGTTCCAAAATTGAATGGAAAATATAAAATATATTTTAATTTCATATTGAGAATTTTATTTTAGGGATGATATCCACAATAACCAAGACGCATATCATAAATAGAAATAATAGATTATAAATTTCACAATTGTTTCTATAAATATTAATAAAAAATAGTTATTTTGATTTCTCACGTTCATGGAGTTAATGAAACCATTAAATAATTCCGGAAGTGCACCATACGTGTTTAACGGAGCTTTCTTTTTGCTTATCCTATTTATAGCACCTATAGTATGATAATTTCTCCCAACATCTTTTTAATTTTTTTTTGAAAAATTGTTGCTCACGTTAAAATTTTATTCTCTTGCCCTTTTAATAATCCATAATATTTATATAGTTTTACAAATATGTATATATATAATATGCAATATATACAAAGTATAACATATACTTGAATTAGGGTATTTGATCTCGAAATAATCAATTAACTTTGACAGAGTCAAGAGAGTGTGAGAAACTCCACAATTCATCATTCTCTAATTAATACAGAAACGAGCCTTATGAAATTTCTCTGTTTAATCAATAACCAAACCTGGTTTTTCTATCTTACGAACCAATTTGTTCGACAAACAACAACGATGAGTAAACCCATTTTTAAAATAAAATAAGTAATTTTTATTTACAGAAACAAAGATAGAATATGCTTACTTGTAGATAAAAAAACAAAAATCGAGGCGCATGGGGCATGACGTTTTGCATATACCAATTTATTATAAATTGTGATTAACACAACACAAATCCAACTTTGATTCTTAAATTTACACAACACAAATAAGAATCCTAAATCGATGAATTTAAATAAAAGCGAATCAAACTTTAATATTACAATAAATAATATTGTAACCAATTTAATCAAGAAACTAATTTAAAGTTTAGAATGGTACAAAATTATATATTAATTCATAATTTATATCCTAATCATATGTTAAACAAAACAACATAACAATCTTTATATCAAGGTTTAATCTTCAAATGTGTATTTCACATAGATGAAACTCATCATCGGAATACACAAATATAGATTAATTCAACCTAAAAACTATATTAAAAGTTTAAAAATATCCAAAACAATATATATGAATATATGATTTATATTTTTATCAAATTTTGAACATATTTTTTTTTTGGAAAAAAATATTTAATTATTGGTATCCATATGAATAAGAAAATGTGTAATTTAATGTATTTTTGCGTAAAATACAAGTAAATTTGTCAGAGGAGTAAGTGTGGTTTTAAGTGCACTTAAAAATTGTACTACTTAGAGACACAAATTCATCGATGCAGACAGAAATCTTTTAAGTGTACTTAAAACATGCAGACAGTACATTAGTTTTCTCCTTCTTCATGAAATCATTTACTGCCCAGAAACACAAATTCATCGATGTACCACGCAAGATATGATCAAAGCTCACATATACCAAGAGATTTTCGCAAGGAAATAAACCGATTTAAGTCCAAAGGTTTTGTGAAAATATCTGCGAGCTGACGTTCCGTAGGGACATATTCAACATTCATTTGTTTTTGCTCAACTTTTTCTCTTAAAAAATGATGCCTTATCTCTATGTGTTTCGTTCTAGAATGTTGAACAGGATTCTTAGAGATGTCAATTGCACTAGTATTATCGCACCACGCAGTAAAAGTTCTGGATTTCATACCGTAGTCCATAAGCATTTGATTCATCCATAACAATTGAGTACAGCAACTTCCCAGAGCAATGTATTCAGCTTCAGCAGTAGAAAGTGACGTCGAGTTTTGCTTTTTGATGTGCCATGAGACAAGGTTGTTTCCTAGAAAGAAACAGCCCCCAGAAGTACTTTTCCGATCGTCCGCGTTTCCTCCCCAATCCGCATCACTAAAGTCTGCAAGTTCACAATTAGTATCTTTGGAATACAGTAACCCATACTCTGCAGTACCTTTGACGTATTTGATAATCCTTTTAACTTTAACCGCATGGGATTTCTTTGGTTTGGCTTGATACCTAGCACAGATCCCTACGCTCAGACATAGATCAGGTCTACTTGCAGTAAGATAAAGATATATACCAATCATACTTCGGTATAGCTTAACCTCGACATCTTCACCCTCTGTATCCCTGGTCAGTTTTGTTGTCGTCGACATTGGTGTACTAGCTGACTTACTTTGATCCAGTTCGAACCTCTTCACCAGATTCCTGGCGTATTTGCTTTGAGAGATAAACAACCCTTCATCTAACTGTTTTACTTGAAGTCCAAGGAAATAGCTCAATTCTCCAAACATGCTCATTTCGAACTCCCGCTTCATAGTCTCCACAAACCAGTTTACTTTTTCCTGCGATTTAGAACCAAATACAATATCATCCACATAGATCTGAACAACCAACAAAATGCCATCTGAATTATGAATGAATAGAGTTTTATCAACTCCCCCTCTTTTGTAGCCATTTTGCACAAGAAAATTTGTGAGCCTTTCATACCAAGCACGAGGTGCTTGTTTTAGTCCGTACAAAGCTTTCTTGAGTTTATAGACATGATCTGGATTGTGTGGGTCTTCAAATCCTTTTGGTTGTTCGACATATACTTCTTCTTGAAGTATACCGTTAAGGAATGCGCTCTTTACATCCATCTGAAACAATTTAAAGCCAAAGAAACACGCAACACCGAGCAACAAACGAATAGATTCCAGTCTAGCTACTGGGGCAAAGGTTTCATCAAAGTCTACTCCTTCTACTTGAGTATAACCTTGTGCCACTAATCTAGCTTTATTGCGGACAATTTCCCCTTGTTCATTTGTTTTATTTTAAATACCCATTTTGTCCCTATCACATTTTGATGCAATGGTCTAGGAACTAAGGTCCAGACATCATTTCTAACAAATTGCTCTAATTCCTCATGCATTGCTTTAATCCATGACTCATCATCTAACGCATCACGAACATTTTTGGGTTCTATCTGTGACGTAAAGCATGCAAACTTAACCATGTCGTGATAATTAATTCGTGGTTTGTTTCGAGTACATATTCCATCCTCAAGATTACCAATGACATCATCTATAGAGTGATTTCTATGTACCGTAAATCGCTCAACATTTGTTGGATGACTCTCCTGTTCTGAAATATCTCCGTCTGTTTCACTGTCTATCATGTGCTGTTCTGTAGGTGCACTTAAATGATCCTGTGGTGAATTTGACTGTTCTTGTATAGTTCCTGTCGAGAAAGGAAAAATAACACATTCAGTGGAATGATCTTCATCAAACACGACATTTACTGATTCAACTACTTTTCTTGTTCTTAAATTAAAAATTCGAAAAGCAGTGGTGTTGTTTCCATAACCAAGAAAAATTCCTTCGTCACTCTTGGCATCAAATTTTCCAAGGCAGTCTCTATCATTCAATACATAACAAGTGCACCCAAATATATGAAAATAGCTTAGATTGGGACTTTTACCTTTCCAGATCTCGTATGGAGTTTTTGACATACCTGGCCGAAGATATACACGATTTATGATATAACATGCCGTATTTACCGCTTCAGCCCAGAATCGAATGGAGATAGATTTTCCATAAAGCATTGCTCGTGCCATTTCTTGTAATGTTCTGTTCTTCCTCTCAACAACTCCATTTTGCTGTGGTGTTTTTGGCGCTGAAAACTCGTGTATGATTCCATGTTTTTGACAGAATTTGTTGAAAAAATCATTCTCAAATTCTTTTCCATGATCGCTCCTGATACGCTCAATGCAACCTTTAGTATTTTTCAGTTGCAAATATAAAAAATGAAATAGCTCAAATGTTTCTGATTTTTCACGCAAAAACTTCACCCAAGTATATCTAGAGAAATCGTCTACAACGACAAGAATATATCTTTTTCCTCCGAAACTCTCCGTTCTCATCGGACCCATCAAGTCCATGTGTAGCAACTCCAGAATCTTTTCGGTCTTAACATCAGGCATTCTTTTGTGGTGAACCTTAATTTGTTTACCTAGCTGACATGGTTTGCAGATTTCAGATTTTTCTATTTTAAGCTTAGGTATACCTCTTACAGCAGCAGAGTCTGACAATTTCACTAAAGATCTGTAGTTCACGTGTCCTAGACGCTGATGCCATAGTGACAGTGCATCATCTGTTGCTTTGAGACACACCTTATCTTCAGTCCAAACATAACAATTGTTTGAAGATCGCGAACCTGTAAGCACACACTTGTTGTCAGAATCCATAACTAAACATTCCTTGTTAGTGAACTTAACCTGGTGATTGCTATCACATAGCTGACTGATGCTGATCAAGTTAGCTGTTAGGCCCGCAACAAATTGAACATTTGTTAGTGTTGGCTGTCCTGGTGATACAAGATCTCCTTTGCCGAGAATTCTTCCTTTATTGCCATCTCCAAAAACTACACTCCCTGCATTTTTTATTTCAACAAAGTTTGACAGTAAGTCTTTGTTACCTGTCATGTGCCGTGAACATTTTGGCATATTTGCTTTGAGAGATAAACATCCCTTCCTCTAACTGTTTTACTTGA
>CM071869.1:33453667-33472876 GCA_036759665.1 Gynandropsis gynandra
CCAAGGGTCGCAGAGGGAAAAGGGTCGCAGATGGACAAGGGTCGCAGATGGACAAGGGTCGAAGGGGTCCAAGGGTCGCATAACCTCTACATTTACAACGTCAATCAACGGTTAAAATAGATTGTGACCCATGTGTACCTAGTTGAGTTGTGTATAACCAATGCTGTGTTTCAAAAGTGATAGTAGTGTTTTAAGAACTCGGTGGATGATTAAACAATACATTTAACATTTTCTTCAAATGTCGATATTATTTGTATTATTATCTATATTGATTCTAAATTAGACATATACAACTCCAATATATTGTTAATGGCATATTGATAATGGCATGGGTCGCTTGGGCGCATATATGCCAAATTAAGGTCGCATGGGTCGCATGATCGCATATATTGATGAATAGATGCGAACTCGACGAATTTACGGGTTTAGGATGATAAAATGACAAAAACCAATCAAAACAATACATTTACAAAGATTCTAAATCAAAACAATACATTTACAAAGATTCTAAATCAAAACAATACATTTAAAAAGATTCTGAATCAAAACAATACATTTACAACGTCAATCGAAGACTCTCCATGCATTCTATTTCAACTGGAGAGATAGTTCATTGAGGGTCGCATGAGTTCACTGGAGAGATATTACATTAGCAGAGAGTGACCCAACACCGTCACCTAAGTCATCTCCTGCCATGTACTTCGTCTTCCAGTGAACATTTGAAGAGTGACCCAACACCGTCACCTAAGTCACCCCCGCAACTCGTCAGTGACTGCATAGACCCTGAGTCCGCCGATTACCAAGACCTTGAGTAACACATAGACAGCACGATGCCCTGCGTCGACAATGGTGACTGCGCCACGCAGGTCACAAAGGTAAAAAAGATTTTTCATAGAAATATGGGTTAGATACGCATACTAAGAGAAGAGACGTAGACGTTAACTTATATACATGGGTCGGAAGGGTCACATGGGTCGGAAGGGTCACATGGGTCGGAAGGTCACATGGGCTGGCAAGACAGGAGTCTGACAGCAAAACGACAAGTCGCATGAGTCGCATAGGTCGCATGAGTCGAACAAGGGTATTATGTGGTCGCATGAGTCGTCCATCGGTCATATGTGGTCTCATGAGTCGTCAATGGGTCATATGTGGTCATACAGGGTCGCATGAGTCGTCCATGGGTCATATTTGGTCGCATGATTCGTCCATGGGTCATAAGTGATCATATTGGGTCGCATGAGTCATACAAGGGTTATGTGTGGTCGCATGAGTCGTACCCGTTTCATAATCTTACGAACAATAGATGCAAAATAAGACATTTTCAACGTTTAAATATTGATTACATAAGGTCTCAAAGGTTACAAAGGTCACAAAAGTTACATAAGGTTACATAAGGTCTCAAATTTAATCGTTTGCCTCATCTTATTTCCATTACTATCCTCTAAATAAAACTTGGAACCTGAGCTCCAATCTATTGATTTCTTCTTCCTCATCAACCCACAGTTTATTCGGTTTTTGTCATACTCCTCCTTCATAAGCTTCACGAAATGCTCCATTGACATTTCGGGCTTTGAGTCATGTATGGTGAGTTCCACGGTAGTTCCATTTGGCAGAAGGATTTTAAAGCGATATAACTTTCCAATGCAGGATCCATCATCATCATCATCATCATCAAACATGAAAAAGAATAAAAAACGAGGCAGAAAGAGGTTTAAGAAGAAGAACATGAAGAAGAATAAAAAGTTAAGAAAGAGAACATGAAGAAGAATAAAAAAAAGCCAGAAAGAGGTTGAAGAAGAATAAAAAAACGAGCCAGAAGACGTTGAAAAAGAAAACGTTGAGCCATAAGGTCACAACGGTTAAGAAAAGAAAGAGGAACATGAAAAAGAATAAAAAAACGAGCCAGAAAGAGGTTGAAGAAGAAGAATAAAAAAAACGAGCCAGAAAGAGGTTGAAGTAGAAGAACATGAAGAAGAAGAATAAAAAAACGAGCCACGTTGTAAGTACTTGTGTGTATCTGCATAGAGACCGAGTCCGACGATTACAAGACCTGGGTTGACCATGTGACCTTCGTGACGAAACAAGAGATGATTTGGTGCTACAAATTGTTGTAACTTTTTGGTTTTTCCTCCTCTATTTATAAACTCATATTCAACGAAAAATAAATGGACTCCTAAAAAATTCCAGAAAGACACTAAATACAAAGAATGACCAAGGTGCATGTATTGACCACATTAAAGAACCTTTTAATATAGGTCTTGAATGAATGAGAATGTATTGACCACATTAAAAAGCTTTGATATTTGAGTCAATTATTTGTAAATAACTTGATAAATTATTATTTTCAAAATTTTATTCATATTATTTTCAAAATTTTATTCATATTATTTGTAAATAATGGGTCGCATGGGTCGCATGGATCGCATGGGTCGCATGAGGCTCTGTGACCCTTGTACCAAATATTAAAAAAAGCAATGTACCAAATATTAAAACAAAACAATGTACCAAATGTTTACATCTACCAGTCCAAAGAAAAACAATGTACCAAATATCAAGTTAGTCTTCTTCGGGTTCAATGGTACGTTCTCCATTACTATATATATCAGCCGCCATCTTCTCACGCATGGAAGTAACCTTGTCGTTGCAAATTAAGCGAAACAGATTCCTATCATTTAATAACGAGGCTTCTACGAGTTTGAGCATCTTGGACACAGCTTTTTTTATCTTCTCAATCACCGGATCGATATGTGTTTCCTTAAGCTTCATCTGGCAGTCGTATACCGTGATGCATCGGGTTTTGAAATCCGCTTTGATGGCTACCCAATGACATCCTACCCATCGATTATTTTCCGATGGAATGTTTAGAACCGAGACAAAACCTTCATAATCACTAATTGGTGGCTTGGCGTTCAAAAACTGACTCAGCTTTTCCGGCACAGTTTCCATATCCTCGTACGTCCACATCGCGAGCGTCTGCATGAAAGCAACAGGACAAACGTAATAATTCTGATTCGCGTTGGGATCCAATGCCAAGCGAGAAGACAGCTCCATCAACGCCTCATCCAATTGCTGCAAAAAACATTAACACACAGGAATACATATGACACAAAACTCTGTGAGACTAAGGGTTTAAAAAAACTTACTTCATCTTCAAGCCATGCGTTGGCCTTTAATATAATCTCCCAAAACTTTGGCCCTCGGGGAATATCTAGCTCAGATTTCCACCACCGCTCATGTCGAGGTGCCTTCAGGAACCAATGTAGGCTAGTCAATTTGTCACCGCTAGCCTCAATTAACGTAGGAAATCAGCTTACCAAGCCCTTTACTAATCCCTTGGGATTCCACACAAACTCCTCTTCCCCTTCAGGTTCTTGAACCACCGTTTTTTCGGGTTCTTGAACAACCTTCTTTTCGGGTTCGTGGACTCTACCAGCATCTTTCTCTCGCCCTCTGCCTCGCACTGTTCTTGCTCTTTTCGCCGGTGGAGGTTCAACATATGGCGCAGACTCCTTCGATAAAGGTCCAGCACCTGCATAAAATTTACCTCATTAAACATATGGCGACCAATGGGACCAATGCGACCTATGCGACCAATGGAACCAATGCGACCTATGCGACCAATGGAACCAATGCGACCTATGCGACCAATGGAACCAATGCGACCTATGCGACCAATGGGACCAATGCGACCTATGCGACCAATGGGACCAATGCGACCTATGCGACCCATTCGACTTTAGCGACCCAGTGACACATGCGACATATGGGACCCATGCGACTCTAACGACCCTGCGGCTTATGCGACCCTGCGACTCTAACGACCCTACAGCTTATGCGACCCTACGACTTATATGTCTCGATGGAAATTGACACTCAAATGACCTTTTCACTAAATATTACCCTCTGTGACCATTGTTTCCCTTGTGAACCCTGCGTAATTGTTACCTTAGAATCTCCAATCTGCCTTATCACATCTACATACTTCAGGTTAAAATTGGATTTAACCATCTTCTTGCACATTCTTGTCCGACATCCCTTAGAAGGTCTCTTACGGCGTTGATGATTCTCTTCTCCGACTTCCTTATTTCCCCTATTAGTTTCTTCTCTAGTGTCAGAGGGACTGCAGCATCAGCATCAGCATCACTCACGCACTCCTTCCTCTTAGTCCCTTTTTCCTTCTCCTTTTTTGATCACCAAGAGCTGTTTTTCGTGTCAGCAGTTCTTGCTTACAGATATCCTCCCAACAAATACCCTTCGGATTTCTACGAAGATGTTTCATCCATATCTGAACATCGGGATCGTCGCATCCCTCGTAATCCTCCAGACCAGAAAGTAAAGCTTCCTCTTCGTGTCCAGCACGAAGAATACTTGTAATATCCTGAAAAACAAAACATAACCATTATTACCCTCTGTGACCCTTGTTTCCCTTGTGAACCCTGTGTAATTGTTACCTTAGAATCTCCGATCTGCCTTATCACATCTACATACTTCGGGTTAAAATTGGATTTAACCATCTTCTTGCACATTCTTGGGCATGATCGATGCGCATCCACAACCTCAACATACCATCCCTTTCCGTCCAAACTAAGGATGGTTTCAAATGGAAGTAACTGAAACATTAAAACAAAATGATAAGAATGTAAAAAGTACGAAAACATTCAAGTAATTTGAATAATATATACAACTTACCATTAGTGGGATCATGAAACCGCCACAATACCATTTTGGTTTCTGTGATTCCCCGCTAACGTGCTTGCGGTAAGTATCCACAATCATCTCGAATGTGTAACGATCCTATGGAAAGCCTTCACAAAATTCCAAGTCATCAACCATGTCAATGAGATCATGGTTGATAGAGTTTTCTGCTGAAGGCTTGTGAGCCATAACTTGCGCTAACAACATCAAAATTGCCAACCTCTTCCGGTCGTCGGAATTCTTCGCCTTATCAAGCTTTTCAATGACTTGTTCGGGGGTCACCTTTCCACGGCCGAAATGCTTCAGCCTGAATGTGACACCCATCATGGACTCCCATCCTATGGGATATGGTTCGCATTTCAATCCGGAAATTAATGTGTGTTCCACTATAGAGTACCGGATGGGAATGCCGTTTATGACAATTTGTATTGTCTCGTATAATCACATAGTGATTTAGTAGTACAGACATTTGAACGTTCGTCAATGTGGAGTCACATTGTAAGTGGAATAAATGCCTAAATTGTGACTCCTTCTTGAAGTAATGCAACTCGTGTTCATTTAAGATTCCTCTCAGCGTCCTTATTGTCTCCTGAGGATAACACTTGGTGGTGATCTTTGGCATTCTGTCCATGTGCTTGAATTCATACAAAAATTTCGGCTTTGGCGCCACCTGCAAAATGACCAATTACGAATACATTATACTTCTACCGACTTAAACGACCCATGAGACTCAACCGACCGACCCGTGCGACTCAACCGACTTGTGCGACCCATGAGACTCAGCCGACCCGTGCGACCCATGCGATTCTAACGACCCTCAGACACTCTGCGACACTCAACCAACTCACTGAGACTCAACCGACCCACGCCTCTCAAACGACCATTGCGACCCATCCCACTCACTGCGACAACCGACTCACTGAGTCGAAGATGTTCATGCAACTCTTGCGACCCTTGCGACCTAACCAACTCACTGACATTGACACCCATTTCAAATCAATAAACTGAGTCGAAGATGGTCATGTAACTACTGCGACCCTTTCTACTCAACCGACTCATGGAGTCGAAGATGTTCATGCAACTCTTGCAACCCTTGCGACCTAACCGACTCACTGACACTGACACTCACCCATTTCAAATCAATAAACTATTTTATGACTCGAAAGCTTGCAAAACCCTAGAAATCGAACTACTTACACTTATTGACGCCATTGAAGATTGACTCGTGCTCTCTTCGTCACTGCTGCTACTGATTCTAGCCATTTTCCTTCTCGCCAACTTCAAATCGATCCCTCTCAAGTTCGACATCACTTATTTCTTTCTTGCTATAAACTTTTAAACAGGTTTCACGGCGAAAAACTGTTCGACTTTCTCGGTTTCACGTCGAAAAACTACCGAACGTGGGTTTTTCCACGTTCGAACATTAAGGGCAAGTTTGTCTTTTCTTCAGTTTTTTCGGATTTAATAATTATTTTAGGGAAGGGTATTTTTGAAGTGGTTTAGCCCTATAACGGTATTTCTGATATTTTGCTGATTATTAGCCCTAATCCGTCAAATAACTCGAATTAACAACGAACGGATGTTGAATGACACCATAAATATCATATAAATCGATACTTAATGAGCTGAAAATGAACTTTGGAATCATTCACAAAGCTCTAATGCTAGTTCTAAGAAGATCAAAAGACAAAATATCTCAAATTAAAAATCATGTGTTCTAAAAATTTAAAAAGCGAATTTAAATATAAACAATAAAATCTAGAACTAGTAAAAACAATAAATAAAATTACAAAGTTTGCTAACATAGAATGATTGATTGATTGATTTGTGATATTTTTCATGATTGTGTAGATTTCCATGTGATTTATGTATTGAAACTTATGCAGCATTGAAAGTTATTTTTATCTATTGATGTATAATAATTTTCCATCATTTCAAACTTCAGTTAAATGCACTTCAGTTAAATGCACAGTTTGAGTTCATGTCCTTGCTTGGACCATCATTTCTCTCTTGCACGAAACGTTGAATATTCTTGATCATATATGCTTGAAGTTGCTTTGTCCGAACTCCAATGACGGTTCACGTTGATTTGGCGTTATCCAACGGACTGATCATTCAAATGATTGAATGAGGATTTTCATAATCTTATATATACATATATAGATCGGATCGTGGCCGGATGGGCCAAATTTCTTTTAATTTATGGCTATTTTATTTTCTGATATGTATCATGAAAAACAATGCATCTCATTAGATGCTACTCACGCTCCAATGGCTTGTTCATGAATAAAATTATAAAAATGGTCATTCAATCATTTGATATACACACCGAAGCAAAACTCCCCCTCATTAATCCATTTCATGAAACCTTTGAGAATAAAATGCATAAGGAAATTCAAGAGAGATCAACTTGAATCTCCTATGATTGTTGGATCCTCCACACAGAAGTGTGCAAGAATTTCTATCTTAAAACATATTTATATCTACGCCTCGATGGAAAATATATCTATAATTTTCTTTTGTTGTTGATTTCAATTTATCAACTTACGATTTTACAATTTGTTTATATCCAAAATCACATCTAAAACCATAGATTCTAACAATCTATTACATAAATTTCTATGATGGACCAATCCATTTTGGGTTGAAAAAATAATGTTGAGAAGCCGTAGATATTCAAGGGCAAGAATTTTAAACTTGGCAACATAAGATATTATTCTAGTTGTTAACACTTCTTGTTGCATATACTACAATAAAAAACAGCTAGTTATGAACGGACGGATCAATCGATCAATCCGTTGATACATTTTTTAACGGATTGCAATAGATGCCCGAAAATGATCGACGGTCACATATCCATTGAAGTCCGTTGCATTTATCAACAGACGAGCAATGGATACCATCCGTTGCATTACTCCGTTGAAACACCGTTGATAACAGCAATTTTTTCGAACAGATATCCGTTGTCAAGGGCTACAGAAATCCGTTGCGATTATCAATGGATGCCCATTGAAAATTTAGAATTCTGAGGTTGATGTGGGAATAATTCAACGTTATGTTTTGTTGGAAATTTCACCTTTTATTGATCGAAATCAATCTTGCTAACATCAAGCCATCAACACCAAATATATTTTCAAAAAATGTTGTCTTCATCAAAAAGAGATATATATAGATCGATAGAGTGGATGAATAGAAGAAAAGATCTCGTAATCGAGGAAGTTACTCAAGAATTCTTACATCAATTGGAGCAGTTCATGAGTTTTGCGTCGATGCAATCTTTGTGTCAAGAACGCGGCACAATATTATGTCCCTACAAAAGATGCAAAAACATGAAGTATCGAAGTCAATAATAGTTTACAAACATCTTTACAAGGTGGGTTTCATAGAGAATTACGAAATTTGGTTATTTCACACCAAAAATTGTGGGGTTAGAGATATTGTGCAAGAAGCACAAGAAAAAGAAAGAAATGAAGAAGTTGTTTATGAAGCATCGATGACCAATTTATATGTAAAAATGATGTCAAATGCTTTTCTTGGATTTGTTGAGCAACCGTATGAAGAGATACCGAACAAAGAGGCACGCAGATTTTTCAATCTATTGGATTCGACGAAACAACCTATATATAAAGGTTGTCGTGAATGTTAGTCTCATTTATCTTTGTCCTCAATATTAATGAGTATAAAAAAATACTACAATGTTGCTGAAAATTACATGGATTCATTTTGCAAAACCATGTGTGAATATTTACTAGAAAATAATCAAGCTCATGAGACATATAACGAAACCAAGAATATTTGGGAATGCCAAATGAGAAAATTGATGATTGTAAAAATAGATGCATGTTATTTTGGGAATTGATAAAGACTTGTTGGAATGTGAATTTTTAGAGTGCAAACAGATTTTGTCCAAAAATCATTTTCACATAAATATGTACCTACAAAAAAAAATGTTCTATCTGCCTGTAGCAAACAGGTTGAGAATGTAATTTGAATCGAAAAGATTGTTGGGGCAATGAGATGGCACGTAAAACACTCGACGAGCGAAGGGATAATACAACATCCATCGGATAATAAGACTTGGAAAGATTTCAATGAAATATTTTCTGACTTTGCATATAAAACGAGAAATGTTTATCTTTGCATGTGCACCGATGATTTTAGTCCATATGGATAATCTGGAAGTCAATATTCTCTAAGACCGGTGAATTTGTCTCCATATAATTTGTCTCCCGATATGTGTCTGAAAAGAGAAGTAATATTTCTGACATTGCTTACTCCAGGACCAGAATATCCAAAGAAAAGTTTCGATGTTTTTTGCAACCCTTAATTCATAAATTAAGACATTTGTAAAACAGTGGAATTATTGTATATGACTTTAGTACGAAGAAAAATTTAACATTGAAAGCGGTCTTGTTGTGGACAATTAGTGACTTTCTTATTTATGCAATGTTATCTGGATGGAGCATGCACGGAGGCATGTCCATATTGTATGGAGGATACATATTCATTTTGACTAGTACATGGAAAGAAACCATGTTGGTTTGATTGTCATAGAAGATTTCTTCCTCGTGGACATACTTTCAGAAAAGAGAAAAAAATCGAAAGAACGTGATACAACAAGAAGAGGTATTGTGCATTCAAACCGGAATGCAATGGGAAATTTACAAGAATGTGGTGGATATCGCAGGCATCGAAAACAAAAAAGCCAAGGTGAATGGTATAACTGGTATTAACGTAGTTTTTTTTTTAATTACCATATTTAAATTCACTGATATTGCGTCATAATTTGGATATTATACATATCGAAAGAGTTATCATCAACATTTTTTTGAATGTGACGGGGAAAACGAATGATAATATACAATCAAGAAAATATTTGAAGACAATATGTCGACGACCTGAGTTGGAGTTATGAGATTGAAAGGGAACCAATCCCTATATTTAGATTATTTGGGCCAACGAAAATCGTATTATTAAGGTGGTTAAAAAAATACGTTAAATTTCCAGATGGATATGCCTCGAACATTTCTCGGTGTGCGAATATTATGGGTTCGAGGCTAATCGGGTTAAAAAGTCAAGATTATCAATTTTTCATGAAACGACTCATTTCATTTGCATTTGCTAAGCTCTTAACGTTTACGATGTGCTATGCGAAATAGCATTTTTTTTCAGAGATATATGTTCAAAAAATTTAAAAAGGGATGACTTGGAATTAATGAAAAACAATATATCTGAAGTATTATTCTCATTGGAAAAAGTTTTTTCATCTTACTTCTCGATGTCATGGAACATTTGTCAATATATTTACCAGATGAAACAATACTCGATGGGCCAATTCAATCAGATGGATGCATCCTTCGAAAGGTTTTTATTTCATCTAAAGATAAAAGCAAAAAACAAAACAATGTTTGAAGTACCTACTGTTAAATAGTACTTGTTGGAAGAAATCACATATTTCAGCATATTTTATTTTGAGTCGTATATTCCGACGAAATAAAGACGTTCAACAAAAGATAACACAAACTATCTATATCAATATAATCTTCAATTTGGTATAATTCCTGAGATGTTTACACCGATTGGACGTATAGGAGGAAAATCTGAAGAATATTGGCTAAGACCAGAGGAGTATAATCACTTCCACACATATATATTACTAAATTGTCAAGAGCTATTACCTTTCAAAAGGTACAAAACGATGAAAATTGAACTTTTAAGAACATATATGTGTGTGTGTGTGTGTGTGTGTGTGTGTGTTAATGTACTTTCATTATAGGATATTTTATGAAGAAGTAATGGGTATATATCCTCATCTAAATGCCGATGAACTCACGAAAATGAAACTTCAACATTATGGTTCGTGGTTGAGAGATTATGTAAGTACATGTATATTTATATATATATATATATATGTGAACAAAATATTATGTTATAAAATATTCATTTTTTTATCTTATATAGATCAAAGATTCTGATGAGAGATATCCTACCTGATTAAACAATTTGACCAATGGTCCTCCAAGAAATGTTTTGTGTTGGCCAATTTTGTTTACTCGTTTATACATATTCCACACTTACGAACATGGAAAACATATAAGCACATACAATTACAACATTTGTGTTAATAGTGAAATGGAGGTTTTCAATTTCTACGACATTTTGCACCAAATCCTACAATTAGAATATCTTTTTCTCGTTGGATTGAAGGTAATACTTTTTAAATGTCAGTGGTTCGACCTGACCGTTGGATGTGGTACACGAAAAATTCGATGGGGAGGAATTGACATCAATCCGACACAACAATATGGTAAGTATGATTCATTCATCATAATAGATCGAGTAGATCAAGTATATTACATGCAATATCCAACAACATTGAAACATCGAAGAGAGGAATGGTGGGTCGTAGTTAAGATCAAGCCGCGTGGAGTTATAAGCACAGAAGAAAAAGAAGATCTGTTGCAAACCGATCACCCTGAGCTAATACGGTTAATTGATAAAGACAATTACGAGGAGATTCTTTCAAGAACTGGCATAGATGGAGAATACATTCGCAATTAAAAAAACGTTGAATCGAAAGATGCAGAAGATTAACACGATGATGAATTTAATGATCAAATAAAAGAAGAATCGTCAATCGAAGAATCAAGCGAAGAAGACATGTGAATTATTTAATTGTAGCATCTAACTTTTTTAAATTGTTTTTTAACATTATATATTCAAGTTTCAATGAGCATCCATTGGGAAAACAATGGAAACCCGTTGAACAATTTATATATGTTCGATACTTAGAAAATTTTCAAGGTTTTTCAATTTTTAACGGGCATTCGTTGTTAACTCCCAACGGATGCTTATTGCCAAATTTTACCAATGGATGACAATTGGTGGACGCCAACAACGGGAATCCATTGTATGCTAGCAACGGATGTCCATTGAAAACGGTCATCATGGCTATGCTACGACTACTGCATCAATTTGCATTTCAACAGGCATCCATTGGAATTTCCAACGGATGCCCGTTGGGAAGAAGACGTACAATCATTACGTAGTCTGTTTCCTTGGGAAAACACCTTGCCCCGTTGAAAACATAATATTCATGTCAATTAATTTCTTCCATTGAGGTGACGCTATTTCCAATAGACATTCGCTGGAATTTCCAGTGGATGTCAATTGGAAATATCTGTATTTTAACCATTAAATAGTTCATTTTCAACAATATCTCAAAACCAAATCTCCAATTTCTCTCAAAACTAATCTAACCACTAAAAATAATGAGAGCTCGATGATTTGTTGGTCATGGTGGAATGTTGGTGGGTTCCGCAGGAGCCCCATCATCGCTTCCACTGCCACTATATCGGCCTCCACCTATATCGGTACCACTGATATTTGATGAAGAAGATGCTATGGTGGATATAAACGCATTGATAGATAGTTTCAACGAGCGTCTTTTTGTTTCTATTATTGATCCTGAATGTCCTGACGGGACTTAAAGGTAAGATATTAGTTAGAAACATTGTTATTGAAATTAATTATAAATATTATCTAATTATTTGATTTACACGTGCACGTTTAATATGGATGATATTCTAAAATATAAGAACAATAATATCATCCAAGGTTCGCTATAAGATTGACTCTATTACTCCAAACAGGTGACGCCAGAAAGTGTATATTTATCGTAAGTATTTTTAATATAAAATGTAATTTTTAAATTATTATATACTTTTATGTATAAACAAATTTATTGAAATTTAATTTGCAGTGCGCATACATATAACATAAAAAGGATACATCGTGCATCTATACTGCATGGATGCACGATATGCAATCTCAGTTGCGCTTGACGATGCTCAATGTCAAGAGAAACTATTACAAAAAGAACGCCAAATTGACATGGGTAACGGACGAGGTATTCAACCAACTCGTCCAACACTGGGAGTTAGAGGACTTCAAGACCAAAAAGCGAGAAGACCAAAAAATATCGGTACGACGAGAAGGTTTCCGGAGATAGTCTGCATCGTCATACCTCGGGATTGAAGTCATTCCCAAAATAAAAGAAATAATTAGTAAAATTTATTTAAATTAATTATTTAAATATATTGTTATATAAAATTGTTAACTTATCATATTACTATAATATCACAGATGTAAAGGATGAGAAGAGAACCGACTCTTCTTGAGTTGGTTGTAGAGACCCACGCCAAAAATAAATCCGTCGTTGGGGAAGAGGTCGAAGAACCTGAGTTGATCGACCCTCGGACGGAACAGATCGTGAAAACTGTGATGGAAAAGATCACACAGCAATCACAAGTCATCGATTCAACTCTCGACGATCTTAGTCTTTTACAAAAGGATAAAATTTATTTAAAGGTATATAATAAGACTATTGGTATTATAATTCTTTAATTACATAAAGTATCTTCTAACGATATACTAACTTTAATGTGTTTTACAATGCAGTCTATTAGACTGTATAAGCGGCATCTATACGATCTAGGTTCACTACAAAAGGATAACATCGAGGACGTCACGACGGTACCTCCCGCGGTCCAAGAGACTTACACGCAAGAATGACACATCGAGCAGCTCAAGACTACATTTCGAGCAACACAAGATAAACTTCGAGATACTCGAGCGCAGATGCATCACATGGAGAGTATCATCCACTTGATAATCAGTCGAGCGTATCAGCCACCACCGACAGGGGCAACAACATCGAGACAAGAACCGATCATCGACTCTAAGGCAACCCCTTCATGAAGCGTTGGCGAGCAAGGGGATGAAGACGACGCTACCGGTTTAGATGATATGTAGAAAATAAGTTTTTTAATTTGTATAAGTTTTATTTATATTAAACGTTTTTAAAGACTTTTTTAACTTTAAATTTTAATTTTTTGAATATTTTGAATTTTTTTTCTAATGTTTCTCAACAGAAGCCCGTTGAAAAGCTTCAACATTTCAACGGTTATTCGTTGGACTAATTTGAATTCTTGTCATTTTTTCAACGGGTATCCGTTGATAACTCCCGCCATTTTTTTTGCCAATGGGTATCCGTTGAAATTTTTTAAATTCCTGCCATTTTGTTTACCAACGAATGTTCAACGAACATATGTTGGACGTCGTCAACGGCCATCCGTCTTAAAGGTGTAACAGTCATCCGTTGCATTGTTGTAATGGGCATCCGTTGCAATATTTTAACAAATATATCATTGCACTCCCTTAACAGTTATCAACAGATGCTATCCGTTGCAATACCTTTGCAAATCGCAACAGATATGAATTTTAGCGATCGATTCCTAACGGCTCTAAATCCGTTGAAATCCATTGGAAATGGATCATTTCCAATGGATAAGTGTGTTGAAATTAGCTTGTGTTTTTTATAGTGTATATAAGCTTTCAAGGTTCACAAAAAAGTGAGATTAAAAAAATCTCAACTCGAAATTGAAAATGTTAAAGATTAATAAAAGTTACAAATTTTAAATTCGGTGATTATCCCTCAGAGACATGTGACACCATCAAAAGTTATCTACTCGGATCTTATCCGCTCCATTTTTCCTTTTCATTGCACTCGTGCATATTGTGACCATATGATTAAGCGGAGGAAATCAAACAAATGGATTCACATAAGAAATTATCAATGCATCCTCAATATTATAGGAAACGAATTCATTCGCATGTATTCCAGAACACATTTTCATCCAGGGGCGGTTGAGGGCATGTGCGACAGGAGCCCTGGAACAGGGCCCATTATTTTTAAAAATCCCATATATCAGTTTTAGGGCCCATATTTGTTTTTTATTCTCTCTTACATATAAATTTAAGAATTCATATATATATATATATATATATGGCTTTAGGGCCCATCAACTTCATCTGTCTCTCCATCCTTCTCTTTTGCGTCTTCGTTGATTTCTCCGTCGCCCTTTTCGTTATGCTTGATTTATTCCATTCACCCCTCTCCAATTACTTCTTTTAAACAAAAATATATTTAATAAACAATTAGACCCATTGTTGCCTGGTGACTTCCATTCTCTTCAACAACGCAGCGATGTCAGCCTCCATTCTGAGTTTCATGTTTTTGTAATCACAATGTGAAATCTCCAACGCTTTGAGTTGTTCCAATTTCATTCGTCGCCTTTCCTCTGTCTCTTTTAGACACAACCTCGACAGCTTCTCAGCGTATTCTTCCTCCATTTGCTCAGTCTTCAATTGTATCATCCTCTTCAAACTCTCTGCTTCTCTCTTTGCTTCATCTGCTTTCTTTTGAAACAATCTTGATTCTGCCTCTTTGATCCTCACCATGCTCTCCAAACTGTCAAATCCACTTCCCATTACATCCGTAAGGACATAGCTCTTTTGTTCTTTGGCTGCTTCGACAGAGCCTTCATCCTTTCTGTAGTTATTTTCAGCTACGGACTATACTTCTGTCCAAAAGAGTAAAGAATGTTGTAAATATTTATTGTATGTAAAAAAAATTAGCATCGAAAATTTCATTTCGAAAGGATCTATTTTAATTTATGGGATAGGGTCTCTTTTCTAGCTGAGTCGGTCCTGTTTTCATCATATGAATTTCAAGAAAATAAAAGCTTATATGGAAGAAAAAGTGTAGTTGTAAACTATATATTAAGACGAAGATTATGTTTTGAAGTTTCAACTTTTAAAATGATTATTTGAATGTTATTTTTATTTGAATTTTAATGTTTTATCTGGATTATTTATGTTTTTATGATTTATTTTAATGTTTTAAAGTTTCAAAATATTTAGATGTTTTAGTTTAACTATTTGGATTATTTATGAATTATTTAAAAAAATTATAAATTATTTATTACATAATTGAATTAAAAAAAATTTAACATACAAATCGATTTGTAACCCGCAAATTTTAATAGACTAAATTAGTTCGAAAAAATCCAACCCATTTAAATATGAGTTGAAATGAACTAACCTAAAAAAACCCAACTCTTAATATAATAATCTTCGATAAATTGAGATGATTCAACCTACTTAGCATCCTATTTGTAATATTCAAACTATCAAATGTCTAAAAGTATTTAATTAGACGTCACATCTTAAAATTAATTTTACAAAACTGCAATTAATGATGCCTTTAGTTATACATATATATATATATATATATATAAGTTTATATTTGCGGAGAATCATTGATGGAAAATGATGGGCATGTATTATTGGAACTCCCAAATTAATCAAGTTGTAGATATTCTATTATTTATTTTAATTTTATATAATTATAAGAGGTAAATCTGGACTATGCTTTTTAAGGAAACCTTAAATTGGATCTGGGGAAGAGAAAATTATATATATATATATATATTTTTAGGTACTTTTATATTCATTTGAAATTTGTAAATTCCCACTTTTGTATTTTTGTTAGAAGCAGCAAAATCTTGATGTTGATTCTGTGTGTCCATATTAGCGTTGGTATTTGTAACTTTTTCCCTTTACATTATATTATAAAACGTGTGGATGTGACTGTATTCTTTAAGGTGTTCACATATATTTTTACAATCCGTACATATGTACACAATATATTTAATGATATATAAATTGTAGTGGTATTTAAAAAGCCGAATATATATATATATGTGTGTTTGAATGTATTAATTAGTTAAATAATATTAAGATTAAATCTTATCAATTAATTTTAAAAAAATATTTATCATATATTAGGATTTATTTTTACATTACATTTCTTCTTATAAAACTTTTTATATATACATATACATTAAATATTCACGTAGACATTTACAAATTTATCGTGGTATTTTGGACTCAAACAAAAATCTTTGAAAAAGAAAGGTCAATCGTTTTTCCACGATGTCGTTCATTTCTTTTTTATTTTGATTGGCTGGCAAATGTCTAACAAATCGTTATCGTCCGCCTCCTCGTCTTGATGCCTCTATCCGTCGTCGTTTGATACCTTCTTTCTATGTGTTGTTTTGTTTGGGAGTTATATGGAACTATTTTCTAAATTACAGTTATATATCCAATGCACCAAATTACATTGTGATTACAACAAATATTTTACCAAATTATTCGTGATTCGAGCTTATGTGAATGATCTTTTGTAAACGGTTGTATTTATAAATAATGAAATACATGTAAGAACAAATAATATATATACATGTATGTATGGACCTATATATTGATACATGATAAAAAAATCTAAAAATGGAATTTGTATGGACCGACACTCACTACAAAAAAATCATGATTTAGGGACTGAAGAATTCGTCCCTAATACCTCCCTAAACATGTTTAGAGACGGATTAGGGACGACCAGTGGTAGTCCGCAAACGTGCATCCCCAACTGTCATCCGTCCCCAATTAAGGACGGAAAATTCAGTCCGCAAAGCATTTAAGGACGGAAATTTCAGTCCGCAAATGGTCCCTAGAAAAATGACCAAAATAGGACTCGGAAATTGGGGACGGACCATTTTTCGTCCCTAAAAATTGGGGACAGATGGTGGCCGTCCCTAAAATTGGGGACGGATGGTGGCCGTCCCCGATTTTAGGGACGACCTACATCCGTCCCCAAATGGGACGACCACCACCATCCGTCCCCAATTTTAGGGACGGCCACCATCCGTTCCCAATTTTTTTTAAATAAAAAAATAAAATTTAAAATAAAGTTCGATTAGATTAAAATATAAAAATTAGTACATAACAATAATTAAAAAACATACATGTAACTAACATTTTTAATAATAAGCCGTTGGAGGTATTTCCGAATCGTCGTGATCGGAATCACTGTTCTGAAATGCATCCCAATCGATGTTAGGCATTTGAGATTTCATCATGCGCTTCGCCTTTCTAATCGTTCAGCTCGCTTGCTTTATCGTTCAGAATCCTTTAGTGCTTGTTCAACGCGCCTTTCGGATTCTTGTTGCCTTTCGGATAACTTATGTCGGAACTCGTACTCCGATACTTTTTCTTTAACCTTGGAGGAAGTTGAATGTTTTGAGGCCATGCCTCCAAGTCCGAAAAATACGACCTTTGTATGGCGTAACTTGCTGTAAAACAATATTTATAAATAGTAAAATTATATCATATTAAAAGTTGAATAAAGCTTTCCAGATCTTCGTATACTTCCGCAAAAGAACGATATCATGCCGTATGTACGCTTATCCCGTATCCTTATCTATCAGAACGTCGGGATTTACTTGCTCGCTCACTCTTTTCCTTAATTTTTGGATCAACCCAATGTGCGCACATCTGATCCCAAATATCTTCCGCTATCCAAACGGATTTTCCTTTCATCTCTCGGTTTTACCGACATAAACTTACGATAGACTTGAGATGCTTTCTCGCATGTTTGTCAAATTCGGACTTTACTAGTCCGGTAATGGCAGGATTCCAATAAAATTTTTGCTGAAATAATAATAAGCTTATTATATTTAAATTGTAATTTCAATTACTTGATAAAATTAAAAATTGTTTAAAACATACCACAAATGATTTCCACCATCGTTGCTTAATTTTGTGGATCGGTATGTGTCCAATTGTAACACGGCCGATCATAATCAGCTTTTACCGTCATTGATATGTGACGATTAAGTTGATCATATCCAAACCTACAAATCAAAATGAAAGATAAATTAACACTTAATTAACTATTTATAATTGAGATTTGAATTTGAATATACGTACCATAGGCCGCCACTTCCTCGAATAGGGTCTAAACGAGGAAGCTTGCGTCGTTCTTCATCCATTGCTAAAATTTCTTCTACAGTTGGTTCATCGTGCATCTCAGGTTCGTGATGCATTACTGGATCGGGTGGTGGTTGGATTTGCGGATAATAAGGCGTATATTGCCCCGATTGTGTCGATCCAGTGTTTCGGAAGAAATTTAGATTCATATATTCTTCAAAACCTGAATTGGAATGTCGGGAATGAGATGAAAGGTTGCCACTTTCCTCGGACTGAGGGCGGTTTCTCGTTTTACCGCCTCTTCCAACGTGTCGCAATATACTGAAATGTGAAATTAAAATATTACGATACCACCCCCAAACCAATCATCTCAATTTCTCAATTTCAACATAAATTTCTCAATTTCAATATAAATTTATCAATTTCAACATAAATTTCTCCTATAAAAAACATAGATATCGATACCACCCCTAAACCAATCATCTATCCAACAAACAATTTCAACGAAGCACTTGAATACAAATATGAACCTAACCTAAGAAATATGAACCTAACCCAACATCAACACTTCCTAGGATAGTTCTACCATCAACCCATATCCTATGATAGTTCTAACATCAACACATATGAATCTACCATCAACACATATCCTAGAATAGTTCTAACATCAATGCATATGAATCTACCATCAACACATATCCTAGGATAGTTCTAACATCAACACATATGAATCTACCATCAACACATATCCTAGGATAGTTCTAACATCAACACATATGAATCTACCATTAACAGTATCAACACTTCCTAGGATAACATCAACACATATGAATCTACATGATG
>CM071869.1:33473109-33507480 GCA_036759665.1 Gynandropsis gynandra
TAGATATTTGCAGTTTAATAAAACATATGTATGTGCGATATGGAGATCTCGTTGTGATAACCATATATCTTTCGCCTTACCAGCAGATCGACCAATTCCGCAAAATATGTCCGGAACATCTGGTACTGGATATGAATACGTCACACCACCATCAAAACATCTGTCTGGATTTCTAGTCCGCGTTTGAACATGTGGCTCGAAGTAGTATGAAGTGAAGAACGATATTTCCTCATTCACGTATTGTTCCACAATTGAACCCTCCGGTCGAGCTTTTTGTTTGTTTTTTTCTTCAGATGAAACATAAATCGCTCGAACGGATACATCCAACGAAATTGAACTGGACCTCCTAATGTGGCTTCGTGTAGTAAATGAACTGTCAAATGCTTCATAACATCGAAGAATGATGGTGGAAAAATCTTCTCCAAGTTACAAAGTATAGTTACTATGTTATTTTTCAGTCGACGAACCACATCCATACTCAGATTTTTCGAACATAAATCTCGGAAGAATAGGCCGATACCTATAACATGAAAGTATTATTAGTGTATTTAACAAATATTCACACACTACATATTAATATAATCAACCACATACCTCCAATTGCTTCGTGTGCATGTTTGTCCATCAATTCAGAAAAACATATCGGAAGTAGTCTTTGCATGAATACATGGCAATCGTGACTTTTCATCCCTAATAACTTTCCTCCTTGAATGTCCACGCACCTAATAACTTTCCTCCTTGAATGTGAACGCACCTTCCAATGTTAGACGCATAGCCATAGGGAAATTTCACATCTTCTTTCAACCATTTAAAAAATTTATATTTCTTATCATTTGACAATCTGAATATCGGGACTTGCGCTTTATCGTCATCACTTATATGTAACTCCCTTCGTGAGCAATACTCTTCTAGATCCTTGCGTGATTTAATATTGTCTTTCGTCTTCCCTGTGACATTCAGTACTGTATTGATGATATTATCGAAAAAATTCTTCTCTATGTGCATGACATCAAGATTATGTTGAAGTTTCATTTTTCCAAAATACGGCAAATCCCAAAATATGCTCTTCTTGTACCAGTTATGAGTAATTCCATAACCACCAATTCTCGGATGATTGTTCCCTCCGCAATCTATACTCCTCGGAATACCGAAAGCAAGAAGTCGTTCATACAAAATCTCTTCGCCGGTCAAAACTAGAGGAGGAGATTTCCGCACAACTACATTCCTTTTGAAATTTCTCTTGTTGCGCTGTAATGCATCATCAACAGGAAGAAAACGACAATGACAATTAAACCAACTCGTCTTTCTTCTATGTTTCAATTGAAAATCATCCGTTTCCTCCATGCAATATGGACAAGCCAATCGACTATGTGTTGTCCATCTAGATAACATACTATAAGCTGGAAAATCACTTATTGTCCACATGAGAGCACCTCGTAACATAAAATTTTGTCACCTCAAGACATCGTACGCTTGAACTCCATTCCATAATTCTTTCAATTCTTCAATAAGTGGTTGAAGAAATATATCCAAACTTCTTTTCGGATGATTAGGCCCGGGAATCATTGTTGTTAATAACAAAAATTCCCTTTTCATGCACATATCCGGTGGTAAGTTGTAAGGTGTCACTATAACTTGCCACAATAAATAATTCTTCCCAGACATCCCAAATGGATTAAACCATCGGTACAAAGGTGAGGGATGACACATCTCTCCTTCCTGACTTGAATGCTCAGCATGCCATCTCATGTCGCTTGCGGTCTCCACAGATTGATACAATCTTTTTAATCTGTCTGTAATTGGTAAGTACCACATACGACGATACGGAACCGATTTTCCATTCTTTGTTAAATAAAACCGATCTTTTCCACAAAATAGACAATTACTCATCTCCGATTTCTCTCTCCAAAAAATCATGCAATTGTCTTGACAAATATCAATCTTTTGATATGGCAATAAACCCAAAGATCGCATCATCTTCTTTGTCTCATAATAGGAGTCTACTGTATTATTATCTTCTGGCAAATAATCTCTTACTAATTGCAATTACGAATCCATGCAATTCTCAGACAAATTATTTTCTGTCTTCAAATTCATCAAACATGCAGACAGGGATAACTGTGATAAACCACTCCTACAACCATCATAAAGTGGATTCCTAGCACTTTCTAGCATTTCAAAAAAACTTTTTGCTTCTTCATTCGGATCTTCTTAAATATTTTTCGTTTCTTTCACGGAATACATTTTGCACCATTTCCACATAAGAGTTCATTTCTACATCTTGAGAAGACTCAAATTCATCATGATGTATAGTGCCCCTAAAGTTTTCCACAACATTACTAGATCGTGGTGCAAATTTTTCTCCATGACATAACCACATGAAATAATTCGGGGTAAATCCTCTTAAATAAAGATGCTTCCAAACAGTTCTCTCATTAACAAATTTTTCGTTCTTGCATTTGACGCATGGACAAACTAACGTACCTATTTCTTTGTAAACTTGTTGATTCGTCGCCATTGTCATAAACTGTGTAACGCCTTCTATAAACTCTTTCGATACGCTTTGAGATTCTGGATCAATTCTTCTGTACATCCATTGTCTAGAAACGAAAATGATCGATCTTGATGAAGATGTCATTATAATCGCAAACACTATAGAAGATATGCGGTGAAAGATATGAGAGTTGCTTATGAAAAACGGATCAATGGTTGAGGGGTTAAATAGATTATTTATAGACGAATTAGGGACGGATTACGGACTAAGAAAATAGTTTTCCGAAAAGTCGTTCTGAATCCGTCCCTAAAATAGTTTTTTAAATTCCCTGGTTAGGGACGGTCTCGAATCCATCCCTAAAATTGGGGACGGAAGGAGATGTCATCCCTAATTTGGGGACGAATGTTTGGCCGTCCCTAAATTTAGGGACGGCAGCACCTTCCGTCCCCAAATTTAGGGACGCCCATGCTCTACCGTCCCAAATCTGGGACGCCCTACTCATCCGTCTCTAATTCGTCCATATTTGCGGACCAATTAGGGACAGCTCTTCGGTACGCAAAATTGGGGACGGATTCGGGACGGATTTCATTATTCGTCCCTAAATTTAGGGACGGAAATGTCGGTCCCCAAATTCCGTCTCAAATCTTGAATTTTCTAGTAGTGACTGTGTGTTCCTCTGAACTGTATTAAAATATCATCTTGATACATTTTTTATTCTTTCCTTTCTTGATTATTTTGTTGATTAGGTAGTTATTGATTGTGTGTTATAAATACACATACACTTACAAGACTTTGATTCAATTTTATCAATAAAGAAATTCATTTTTTTCCTTTTTCCCTATTTGGTAATATGGTATCAGAGCTAGATTTTTTTAGGCAAATAAGTCTTCCCCTATTTTAGGGTTTCCTTCCCCTAGTCTTTCCCTTCTAGAGTTTTCTCTTCGGCACTACAATCGTCGTTACTTCCTATTTTCCCTATTTTCTCTATTTTTCCTATTTTTCCTATTTTCTCTATTTACCCTATTTTCCCTCTTGTCTTTATTTTCCCTATTTTCTTTCTTCTTGTCTTCTTCGTCGATTACTTCCTCTTCGCCGTTACTTCCTTTTTCTGTGCAATCGGTGCAATCGGTGACAATTCCTTGACTCCTTAATTTCGTCGATTCCTCTTTTTCTCGACATCTTCTTCTTTCGTTGTGATTTCTTTCCAAAAAGCGTCATTGCAGTCTTTCTTTCCAGAAATCAAATTTCCAGCATCTACGACTTCTATGATTTCGTCGGAATTTTCTGTCTCAACCTGAATGCCTATTGTACCAAACTTATAACATTCTAGCAAGAGTTAAAGTCTCTTGAAGAATTTCCAGTTTGTACTTGCCAGAATTGTTCTTGCAACTTATCCTCCCAACTACAGTGTAAGGAAGAACGTAGGTACCTTATAAAGTTTCTGATGGGATTAAACGATTCATATTCCTTAGTTCGTCGCCAAATATTGCTTATGGATCCCCTTCCTTCAGTTTCTAAAGCATTCAACCTAGTTATCTAAGATAAACAACATAAACATATCTTACCTCAATTTGATGCTATGGTTTTCCAAACAGCCACAAACCATCCATCTCTATATCCTTACCATGGTAGTAGACCTAGAAACCATAATCCAAATTATCAACCCAATAAACCTCGACCTACTTGTTCGCATTGTGGATTTATAGGATACCTTGTAACCAAATGCTATCGCCTTTATGGATTCCCTCCAAGTTACAAAACCACAAATTCCAAACCTAAACGAATCATAAAACCACAAAGTTACTTATCAGATTATCATTGTTACAATGACATTTCAAACATTGACCATTCTAAACATACTACACCTTACCCTATTTCTGCTTTTGTTTGTTATAATAAACTCACTTCTGCTCATAAAATTTTTACTATGGAAATTTCTACAACATCGGAACTGAAATCTTTTCTTGAAGCAAGTAAGTCTCAAGAATGGGTTACTGCCACGCAATTCGAACTTGATGCATTGTTAAAAAATTGTACATGGTCTATTTGTTCTCTTCCATCGAATAAAAATGTCATTGGTTGCAAATGGGTTTATAGAATTAAGTATAATTCAGAGGTAGTTTAGACAAATACAAAGCTAGGCTTGTATCTAAAGGCTTTACGAAAAAAGAAGGAATAGATATGTGGATACGTTTAGCCCGGTTGCAAAAATTATTACAATAAGACTTTTATTCTCTTTGGATAGTTGATCAATTAGACGTTTCGAATGCTTTCTTGAATGGAGATTTATTCGAAGAAATTTACATGTCATTACCCCAAGATATCTTCCGAAACAGGGGGAGAAATTCCCACCTAATGTTGTTTGTCGTTTACATAAATCCCTTTATGGTTTAAAACAAGCTTCACGTCAATGGTATATAAAATTTTTTGATGTTTTGTTAAATTCTGGTTTTATTCAATCTTCTAGTGATCATTCTTTGTTTTATCTACTTCTATGGATCATTTTCTTGCTTTATTAGTTTATGTGGATGACATTTTAATATGGACAAGAATTATTTGAGTGTGCCACAGATGGTTTATGTGGATGACATTTTAATATTTAGCAATGATCATTCGGCTGTTGATTCGGTCAAGTCACTTTTATCTACAGCTTTTACAATCAAAGATCTTGGTAAGGTTAAATATTTTCTTGGTCATGAAATTTCTCGTTCTAAATTTGGAATTTTGATTAGTCAGCGTAAATTTACATTAGAACTACTTGAAGAATTTGGAATCTTAGGATGTAAACCACTTGTAATACCCATGGAAGTCAATTGAAAATTTGAACTATCTAATGGTGCACTTTTAACAAACCCTACATACTATCAAAAATTACTAGGAAAACTTATCTACTTAACAATTACAAGGCCGGATATATCTTTTGCTGTTAACAAATTAAGTCAATACATGTCTGCACCTACTTCAATACATTTATCCGCTGCACAAAGAATCTTACGTTATCTAAAAAATGATCTTTTCAACTTAAAGCCTTTTCTGATGCTGATTGGGCGTCTTGTCTTGACTCTCGTAGATCTGTCACAGGTTATTGTGTATTCTTAGGCAAATCTCTTATATCATGGAAATAAAAAAAAAACAAGCTACGATTTCAAGAAGTAGTGTTGAAGCCGAATATCGAACTATGGTCAATACAACTTGTGAGTTACTCTGGTTAACATCAATTTTAAAAGAGTTAAACATTTCTATCTCTATGTCTGCTCTTTTGTTTTGTGGTAATACAACAGCTCTTCAAATCGCGAGCAATCTCGTTTTTCATGAAAGAACAAAGCACATTGAAATAGATTGCCACATCGTTCGTGATCGGCTACAATCAGGATTTCTCAAGACATTACATATCAATACGAACAATCAACTTGCGGATATACTTACAAAGCCCTTATCATCCGCTCAATTTCAGCATTTACTCTCTAAGATGGGAGTATCGCATCTATACTCCTTATCTTAAGGGGGAGTATTAAAATATCATCTTGATACATTTCTTTATTCTTGATTTTCTTGATTATTTTGTTGATTAGGTAGTTATTGATTATGTAAATACACATACATTTGCAAGACTTTTAATCAATTTTATCAATAAAGAAATTCATTTTTTCCTTTTTCCCTATTTGGTAATAAACTGTTTCTATTAGTATAGTTTGAAACATACCATGAAATGTATGGACCACTTTTAAAACAATAATTAGTTAAAAGACTACAATTATTGATCTATAAAATTCTCGGAAAATACACTTAAAGGAACAATAACACATGAAGATCTTTACGATGATTAGTTGTCAAATCTACTCAACAAGATTCCGCCAAATAAAAAATAAAGAAAGGCAAATTTATAAAACTAAAAAATATATTTCCAAAATCGATAAAGATTTTAGACCTTTAGAGTTTAAAATATTTCTTCCCTTGAAAAAATGGAAGTCCACTCTACATTGTAGAAACTCGAATTTGGATTGGTCCTTAATATTTGAACTTCTTACCTTACCACTAAAACTGCCCTCAATGAATTTTTGTATTAATAATCCGAGATATAATAGTTAAACTGACGAATATAGAGTAAACAGTATTTTGGTTAATTCATGATCCGAATGCCATCTTGAATTGATGGATCTTAAATCAAAAGGCAAAATGGTCAACCGTAAAATCATTAACTTTCTCTTTATGTATTAAAAAAAGAATATTTTGTAATATACTTAATCTTAATTATTAATATATAATTTCGATGTAGAATACATTTACCTTCATTTAGTATAGTATATTTTTAGTGTTTAGCATTAGTATCTAAAGGCATTTATTACAAATAATACAACAAATAGTATAATGTAAATTAATATATTTTTATTAAGAAGATGCACTTGAATGAGTTACAATAGCTGCCACTGAGATCCCTTTGAACTTGTGCACTCTCATAGGAAACTATAAGTATATAATTTATCTTTAAATTACTTTATTATTTGTGTTGAAAAATAATTCCGAAGGCAAGACGCGAGACCAAACTTTTCCTAACCAAATAATGAAGATTATTAAAAGATTAGACGTTAACAAGGTTGTTAAGATGTAATTACTTACTAATTTGATACCGGATTAGTAACTAATATAAGATTTTATAAATCAAATTAGAAAATCACATAATGTCCCAATCATTTCTATGATTACTAAATAATCTCCCTCTAGACCAAGATTGAGATTTTCTTCTAATGAAAAATATATTTAATATATATATATATTGATATTAAATCTCTTCACAGTTTTTCCATTTTTAAGGTCAAGAAAGAATTCACTCTACACACATCTTATATCGCTAAACTTTTCATATTTACAATGTCCGATATAGTAACATGTTATTGATGAATGGTACAAATATGTACGTTCATGCATTTCTATAAACTTACATTTAGTCAAAGATGGAATTCCAATAACATTTGACTAATGAAAACTATAGGGATTAAATTATTTCCAAGATAAAAAGAAGTTAGGTATTTATATTCATTAATCTGAAACACATGATTGTAAATATGATTTGAATGCTATAATCACATCAAAATGAAAGAGACCGTTGTAGTATGCTTCTATAATCAAATTATTTACTCTCTATATTCCATGACTGGCCATTAAAACTCGCCATTTTCTCTTTTTCGCACATGTAATAATTGAAATTAATTTTAGAGTGGAATTATGATATAAAGTGTTTTTTGCAACATATGTTTAAATAACAATCTTAAAAAGACATTCAAATTAACCGAAACTTGAATAAATATCTATAATTCTTTTCTAAAAAATTAAAATAAATTAAAAATATAAAAATAAATGAATGTCCGGAGTTTATTCATCAAAAGCATTCAAATGGATATATATATAATTTGTTATACTATTTAAAATTTTAAAAGATGCCGCCGTTCTACTTTTTCCACATCTGAAATAACAAAAACATAAAAATAAAAAAAACAAACATGAAAATTTAAGATGATGAAAAAAATATTGACTGTTAATCTCTGACAGATCAAGTACAAGACCTTACCATTTGTCAATTATAGAAATACAGACTGGGGTTCAAGTTCCCAAAATACCCTCGGAATTCCAAAACAGTTCATAGTTGGTTCACGTGTCAGTCATCTATACGCTTAACTCCAATACCACTCGTTTAAACGCCCCATGATTCCTGGGCGCTCACCTGTGTCTCCGAGGATATTTTCACATCACGCGCTCGAGACGACTATCAAATGTACTCGTTCCCACGCGCTTACATGTGTCCGAAAGAATCTTACGTTGTGATATCAACAGGATCGTTGAGTCGATCAATTTTAGATTTTTGAGCGAATACGGAAAAGGACGTACTCGCGCGAGTGGGTCTTCTTGGATTGTCTGTTGTTACAAAACCTTTAGTGGTATTGTTTGTGAACATAAAACCGCTTTTGGCCATATTTACACTAACAGAAAACATAAGACATCTCTAAAGAAGAAAAAGAACAAAGAAGAAAAATCTCTCTCTCTCTCTCATCCCTCTCTCTTTCTCGTCGTGGTTTCAATTATCAGTCTAGGACAAGTAAGTAGTCTCTTTATTTCTATTTTACTTCTTATGTCTCAATTCAAAAAAAAACATAGGAGAATTAAATAGAGGAATCAAGTGCTTATTAGGGATTGAATTAGATGGTCACTAGTTTGATCTTCGTGGCGTCGACAATGAAGAAATTTTACCCTTTTTCGATATCGAAGTTTGCAAATCAATGAGCTAATCATTTAGAGATTATTTGGTGCAATTTTAATTATCAGATTGATCGAAAGAAAAAAAATGGGGAGAGGGAAGATTGTGATAAGAAGAATCGATAATTCGACAAGTCGACAAGTGACTTTTTCAAAGAGAAGAAATGGATTGCTTAAGAAGGCAAGGGAGCTTTCCATACTTTGTGATGCGGAAGTCGGTGTTATAATCTTTTCAAGCACCGGAAAGCTCTATGATTATGCTAGCAATTCTAGGTATGTTCCTCCTTTTTTTTCTCTTATCTTATTTTTCATCAAAAAGTACATGTAATTTCGACTCAAATTACACCTACCATTTATAATATCTTCACACTTTTTCAAAAGAGTTTATAGTATTTGAACTAGACTCACATAATTGCATAATCGAATTTACTAGACATAGTTTTCGGTTCGTGCAAAGGGTATTCTTTGGTTTGTGTTCGATTTTGTCTAATCCGCATATCTTAACTGTCTCTATGTTTAATTCCACTTTGCATTGCTTCTTGAGTAAAGACATATATATCATTTGCATTGCTTCTTGAGTAAAGACATATATATCACTAGATGTACTAAACGAAGCTTTCGGTGGCTCATGGGTAAAGTATTACTTTCCATTCCAAGTTTCTAAAAAACCCTTACTTTTTGGTTCTCTTGTTACGTATGAAATATAGGAATATCTCAATTTAATGGATATAAATGATGCCATAACATATAGTTTTTAAGAATCAATATTCATTTTTATTTCGTAACAATTTATTTTGTCCTTGTAGTAGGAGTTGTCAATGTGTATTTAACTAGTTCAAAAACATTTTATGCATTGGATATGAAGTAGAATTTAATTGATATCCTATCGGATATCACTGGTTTAATCACGAGTAGTGCATCAATTCATTCACCCCTAAAAAGAACTTGTCATACGACTAATATCACATGCATAAAAATTCAAAGGTTAGATCAACTTATAAAATAATATGCAAAGATACATTTTTGAAGCATAAATCATATTATCAAGGATTTCACTAATCTTTATCGATACGATAAAGATGTACCAAATGGAAGGTTAATTAAGATTCTAACGTTATGGAAATAAAGATATCAATCATACTAATAATTCTCATATATTTACTCAAAACATATAACAATTATTCATACAGAAAACTATTAATCTTGAGATAATAAATTGATGGACACTGTCCACATATCAATGATTTTTTGTTTTTTTTCTCTGTTGGAATCTGATCAGCATGAAAGGTATCATTGAGCGCTACAACAAAGTAAAGGAAGAACAGCATCAACTACTAAATCCCGCTGCAGAGATAAAGGTACGTATATTATCTTGTATAATACTAATTAAATTTACATTTTTAAAGAATATAATGCAAAAATTTTTATATTATCATCATCATGTTTTCGTACAGTTAGCCAAGAAATTAATTCTAAATGATTATCGTTTTGATTTTTTTCTTTATTGCTAGAGTTTTCAGGTGATATGTTCTTAATCTTTATGATATATTTAATATAATTGGAATATTGGTAACATAAATAAAAGTAATCCGACGTAAGATGAATGAATTCAACTGAAAAATGGTTAAAATTAAGTGACTCTTCCACCCCAATTCGAATTCTCATCTTAGAAAAATGTCTTTTCTTTAGTCGATGTAACAGTCGTAAAACACACATGAATTTTCTCCGAAAATTTTAAAACTTAAAATAACTAAATAAATAAGTAGATTTTGGAAGAAAAAATTGCATTTCAGATGTGGGAAATATATACTTATTATTAAACCCATCTCCAACAACAGCGGGACCAATATTCGTTTTTGGCCTCCGATGTTGAAAAATGTTGAGATCTCCACTTTTGTATGCTAGGGTTTGGATCATCAAATTTAATCAAAATTTGAGCTAAACCCTTGCGTTACAACGATTAATAATAATTGCCATTTTAAGTTCATGAAATTATTGATGTTAGGCAAAATTATTCTAATTACCGTTTTTTATAATTCAATGTCATGAATGTCAACTAAGTAAGCTTCCACTCTCGATTAAGTATTATGTTAGGATATATATTGGATAGTTCTTGGCAGATTCATTGTCTAGTTTATTCCAAAACCCAATTTCTTCCAAATAGATGGAGATTTCTTCCACCTTTCTTCATGTCGCCCTTCCACTTTCGCGCATTGCCCACTCTTTCTTTCGTTGTACAAATTCTTTGCAAAAAAGAGTTTGTTTCTCCTTGACCCTTTAATAGAAATAGAACTGATCAGTCTAATCGGACCTGTAGTGGGTTTAGGGTTGGCTGAACTAATGTAGAGCTTGAGAGCTCAATATAAGTGTCTCGAGAACTCGATTAGCAAACGGTCCAAAAGGCATATATAACGTTATTCCATAACATGTTAGAGGAGTCTATTTACGTCACTGAGGACTAACCACATTGTTATGCACTTTTTGCCAAAATGTCCAATAAACCCTAACCCTAAGGATAAAAATGTACTCTTTCTCATTTACTTAGATTAAATTTTGAATGTGAATTTAGATAAGTTGTTATTTTGAGATAGTTTACAATTGGTTGAATCGATTTCATGATTGTTAAATGTTATAATTGATAGAACAAGAATAAATCTATATATCCAAAAACCAAAGAGTGGCTTTGTGCCACAACTGGATAGTATATTTTTTGATTAAAAGTGGATAAACATTTATTGGAAGTTATAGGTTTAAACATGCCTCCTATATTGGACATGCATACTTTTTATTCTATGTCTAGCTAACTTGTATTGTTTGCAAATTATGGTATAAATTTTGGGATTTTATCCAATTGTAATTGTAGGTTTTCGCGGTTATCAAAAAAATATGTTTGTCTACTAATGAGCCGGTTTTGTTAAATTACCATGACAACTGGATATTTGAACCCACATCAAAATGGGGAGGTGGGTGAAGATAGCAAAGAACACATTAGGAAATTACAAGGAAACAAAAATATACAAAAAAATATATAGTTAAATAATATAATTTAATTTTAAACTAATGAGTAAAGTTCTGTTATTTCTCGTACCTTCTGTGAGATATTGTTCCAAATGGTAACCAATTGAGTTACAAGTGTTAGGGAGTTAAGCTAATACATACAATTCAATAGAGTTGAGTTTAGAGAATTAATTTAGAAAACTGAGTTGATTTTAGATTATAGATGTTAAAGTAGTTAAAGGTATTATAAATTTGAATTTATAGAGCATAAAAATTTGACGTGAGATGTAAAGATATAATTTAAAATACTGATAAATCAAACTATAAATTGAAAACCTAATAACAATTGGAGAGAAAGAGAAAAAAAGAGTAAAACGTTCGTATTTGTTGTTAAAAGACTTGTCATTATAAATGACAAATAGAACACCACACATGGAGGGTGTACTTAATTTAGCAGTGAAAAATACTAAAATAGGCTTCTGATCTCGTATATATATGACCAATGAATTTCAAGTTAGTTGTGAGGAAATAAATTTGAATTAACAATACAAACACAAAAATAGTATGAAATAAACAAAGCAATTGTGTTGTCAAGTGTTGCTTCAACGCAAACGTCCCCGTAAACATTAGTGTTAACTTAGTATTACAATTTCTAAGAAAACATTTATGCAGTTTCATCGCAAATCATCCATAAACGTTAGTATTAAATTAATGTTACAAATTCTAACACAATTTCAGCGCAATTTGATGGTGTTTCGTGGAATTGAATTTATACAAATAACTTTCTACGGCAATTCAACAAATTAGTGTTGGTATTGCAAGACAATTGAGTTGGTTGTGTATTGTAGTACCCATTTAAAGTTACACACTCTAAATCAACCACATTTCAAATGCACTTATAATAGATTTGTATTGAAATTTTCCTTTTTAAACCCCTCTTCCTCGTAGCAAAAATTACAACGGTAAATATACATAATCCTCATCACATGCCAAATGCTGAAACTACAAACTTGTATATTTGAAGCCTCAACATACTGATGATAATTTTAAGGAAGTGTCAAATGCAGTTAGAATGAAAACATCAATATGCGATGCCACTAATATGAGTAACTCATCGGAATATTGATATAAATATACATTATGAGGCATTGGTGGGGATATACTATAATGCCTCAGAATCTATTTACCGTGTTGATATAATTATGCATGGCTCGCATCCTTACATCTCATAAACGATAAATTTCCCAAAAATTATGGTTTTCCACAAATGTTATAACTCTCAAAATCATAAAGGATTACTATTGTTTGTGATTTTATTAATAATAAAAGGAAATTTTTTTATATCGTAGGTTTTTCTAAAACTTTAACACGAATTTATAATGAATAAAAGAATATTTCAAAATTTAAAATTATATAAACGTTTTATATTTTCCAGTATTTTCCTTACTTGTAGGGGAACACATTAGATAAAAAGGTTTTAAACTTATTCTATAATACTTATCTCATGAACATGTGCATTTTTTCTTCAATTTTCAATTTCCACGAACTACCTTGCATTTCCAACTTTTCAAAATGAATATATATCCTATCCTTAGGAATCATAAGCTATATACTCAACACCATATATGTTTAAAAGATATTTTATATATTGTTTCAAATCTTACAATTTTGAGTTAAAAACGTAATCACATGCAGAAAATACAAAACTTTACTTGTTTTAAAAAAAATTTTACTGATTGAAATATATGTTATAGTAGAATAAGTTTAAAAATATTTGTTTACTATCTAAAATATCAATGTGCATAGCTAAATGTCTTTTAATTGGAATATTTTCACATTAAAAAATATCATATATCCATGTTACAACAAACAAACACGGAACTGCATTAGTAATTGCTAAGTGTTGGATTTGCATTAAGAATCATAACGCACGGTTCACACCAATTTGTGTCATAACATTCCACCCAAGATTAACGAGTACAATACTACCAACAAGCCATTGGAGACCGCATTAGACGAGATGTTAACAAAGTTAACACACATTGACGTAAGACTAGGTAATACCATTGTATTAGACATTGTTATGTCGTCGTAACGACAATCAACAAAGCAATAGCCAACAATATTAAATGTTTACGTTACATTGCATGTGTGTAAAAGGAATGTAGCACCAAACAACAAGACTAACAACATTGTCAGGCCAACGAGGAATGCGTTGGGATACATATTTTTTAATTTATATAATTAAAAAAATACAAATATCAATTATCATTTAACAAGTCTTCTAATCTCGCAATGTTGATCTGCGACGATAAAAAGGACAATGATCCCAATAAAGGCGTGAGTGTGGATCTGGGTGCAAAGAGGCATAGGGCAACGACGATCGACACATACTGATTTGAGATCGAAAAGTATTGCTTTTAACCCTATAATGGCATCCATCTGTGTAAAGAAATCCTCCATTGCACGACCCTTATGACTTCATGCATAACCATCAACGTTCTGTTGCCCGAAGAACTTACCATAAGAGTGAAAATTTTTAGAAAATTTTGCTTACCAACTCGTAAAAGACTTTTGCAAAAGGTTTCACACCATATATATGTGTCAACGATGCCAAACCTCATGCAACATATGTCTTCCAAGATTTTCCTAGTTTTGTCATTATGCTCGGAAAATTTCATATTTCGTATTCGACCAATGAGTAACAAATGCCTCCCAAATCTTCGGGGGCGATGAAATCTGGAGGGTCAGGCTCTTATAAGTGGTATCAAAACATACACAGGCGAATGTGTGGGGTTAAGTAATATGTGGGACAAATTGATTTGCATTTGAGCCACCTTTTGATTAAGGAAAAAGAACATATCGCTACACGAGGGAACCACATCTTGAACTCATGCGAGCCAGCATTGAGACGATAACGCTCTAAACACGATGATGGACGTCGTATTCTATATAAGTGGGTGTATATGACAAATTGGGTTGAGATATGTGAAATGATGAATATTTTATTCAATTATCTATGGCGACAATATACACCTATTTTTACATGATATTGTCAGTCATAGGATTGGTGACCTAATGAGAAGTATGCATACGCGTATAAATTAAACGAAATACGTAAAAATAACTCTTGATTGATCTACAGAGTCAATCGTCAACTCATTAAATCTTAATGAAGGACCCGAGAGGGGTCGAGCATTAATAATAATAATACTATATAATTTATTTAATGGCCTAGAATCGACTCAAACCTAGAATAAGCATTTCAAGTGGTAGGCATTGATTCACAATATGTTCTAGTGTGTTAAATTCTAAAATACATATGGGCTCGCCTTAGTTTAATTTTTTGTTTTAGTAACGTTGGGACTTCCCAAGCTTTGTACCAGAAAAAAAATAATGGTAATGATCCTGTTATGATAAGTTGTTCCACATCGGCTAGGACATGAACTTTGGACTTATATATATGGTACTGGACAACCCTAAACTATTGAACTAGCTTTTAGGTCAGTTAGGCTCAACGCATATTTGTCATGGTATCAAAGCCTACTTCGTCCCGATTTGAATATACCGATGTTGGGTCTCGATTGCGATGTCCACGCTCCAGGACCGATCCTGGGCGTGAGGGGTGTTATGATAAGTTGTCCCACATCGGCTAAAACATGAACTCTGGACTTATATATATGGTACTGGACAACCCTAAACTCTTGAGCTAGCTTTTGGGATTAGTTAGGCTCAACCCATATTTGTCAGATCCCTTCTCCAACATAAAAATTTAACCTAGGTCATTGTTAGTATTTAATAGGAGTATTTAATAGGAGTATAAAATGAACTATTGGCTCACGAACCAACTCTAGCTCGGAACCGAGCTGGATATTTTCCAACTCGTATTAAAAACGAGCTGACCTTTCTTCAACAATTTCTGATCCCTAGTGGACGAGCTAAGCCGGAAATGAATTAGAACTCTTTTAAACGAATGCTCATTTTGAAAACGAGTCGAGCTGAACCAACACGTTTTTTGACAATTTGATGACGAACTGAACCGAACCAACTCATTTTACGCCTCTAGCATTTAGTACTCTAACTGGGAAAACTGAGTCCATATACAAGAGGAGAAAAAGTTTCTTAGATGATTGATAACTAAAACCTAGGAGAGTATCAAAGTGGTCAAACATCCTATGAGAGCCCTATTTGAAGAGCCTGTTCATCATTTGTGCCAATATAGAAAAGATATGGGGTCATCTTACTAGATACTCTGTTTTCAAAGGCAAATGTGGAAACTGATGGGTGTGCAGACATCTAAATGACTAACTATTTTGTATTAGGCACTACTGGTTGGCGTTCACAAAATTGCTATACGCATCAAACCCCATCCTAAATGTCCATCTTCAAGCAGGATGATCTAGAACGGTGTTATCACACGATATCAACGTTCTAGAAATAGGAGTAGGAAGAAACTTGTAACTTCCCGAAATTAACACCCACAACAGTACAATGGTTGGATCTGGATGGAATAAAACAAGGGCAACATAGTGGGAATTTTCATAGACGTCAATTTTGGATGTGTGGTCGTTCGTACTCACACATCTGAGTATATACATAGATGAATGACAGCTTATGAACCGTATATAATCTAGGTTTTGGAGGTGATTTCTTTCTATAAGCTGATCTTTGAGGGGTTTTGTGGATCAAACATAGGACGATCGTTTTTCCATAATTGGTGAAAAACCTCAATGCGATTCTCCTATCTCAATATATGAAGCAGAATAACTAAGGAACATTGTTAGAGTAAGGTCTTACTTTGAGTGGAAGTACCCCCATAGGATGCGATATGTGAAACTTGGAACATTGTTAGAGTAAGGTCTTACTTTGAGTGGAAGTACCCCCATAGGATGAGATATGTGAAACTTGGAATTTTAGATACACTAGACCAATTTAATGACCAAGGTAATATGTTCCAATATAACTTCAACTTTGCTGTGAAAAACTTAGTGGAACATAATTCTAAAAATCTACAGGAGAATGAACATACCGAGCAAACAAAACTTACTCTGATACTTGTTCGACAACTCCTTGGGTAGGATGAAAATTTTGTGAATCAGAGTCTGTGCTTTCAACCGTTTGATCAGAGCATAAAACAAGAATGGTCTTGCTAACTGCAAAATCGCAAATGCGGTTAGAACGGTTGTAAAGAATACTTCAAACTAATCACCTTACCAACACCAGCAATGGGGAAGTGCCTGTAGGGATGGATCTATGGGTTAAAAAACAAGAGAAAACCTCGAAAGGCAAACCAAATAAGGGAAGAAGACTACATACAATATAAAAATCGAAAGTAGAGTCTTGTATGTATGTGAGAGCAACTGCATGAGTTCTGCTAGGTAACTAAGCAAGTAATAAAACATGAAGACAACCTAGAAACATACCCTGGTCAAACCTTTACAATTATTTGAATGAACAAATGAAGCTAACATATGTGTCAAAATGAGAGCCCACTTGCCAAACATGTCTTAAGAGTCAATGTTTATGGTTGGTTTGGTAGTACTGTGTGTGCATATTTTTATCCATGCGAGAGAAACTGTATCTAAAGCATGACATTTTGTGTTCATTTAACTTGGCATGGATAAAGAAACAGGGATTCTTATCAATACCAATCTTTTCTTTACCTTCGTGTTACCAGTTTTGGCAAAGAGAGGTCACAAGTTTGCAGCAGCAACTCCAATATTTGCAAGAATGTCACAGGTTAGAGAGTTTCTACAGCATACAAAAATGTTAGCAACCATTGTTTCCATTTTGTTTAGCTGACAATATATATTACCAGTGAGCAACGAGACAAAATACACTGTTCAGTAAGACTATATTTGTAATAGCAATAATGTCTATCATAAGGAGAGAAATTGCTGAAACTGGAACATGAGGTGATGATGTACTCCCTAAATCATTCATATGTACATTTCTTATATATGCAGGAAGCTGATCGGAGAAGAACTTACAGGAATGAGTGTTAATGATCTACAGAATCTAGAAAACCAACTGGAAACAAGCTTGAGAGGTATTCGTCTGAAAAAGGTATGGGGTTCTCAGAAAAACTTACAATTGTGGACCAAGACCAATAGCATTATATTGGCATGGGATTTAGATAAGTTCTTTTTTCTGCAGGACCAGCTTCTCACCAACGAAATCAGAGAACTTAATCGAAAGGTCGCCCAGAAACTAACACCTGATGTGCTAGTCAAACGATCAGTAGAAAGCTATAGATTTTTGTTCCCTTTTTCATCTAAAAAGCAAATAAATATGTTTGATTCTATTGCAGGGACAAATCATCCAGAAAGAGAATCTGGAGCTGCATAGTATGGTAGACGTAATTCGTAAAGAAAATAAAAAACTGCAAAAGAAGGTATTTTCAAACAATGAACTCATATTCAGACATCAAAATAGAGAAGATAACCTGGGAAAATTGTGGTTGAATCAAAAGAAACATCTTTTCTTGGAATGTCAGGTTCATGGAACAGTGGAAGTGACAGAAGGCAATACAAGTGCAAATCCTATCAGCCTTGCATATCACATGCCAACGACGGTTCATCTTCAGCTCAGCCATTTACAACCAACCAAAGAAGCACCTTCACAAAAATCAGTAAAGCTGGGGTAAACTCCACTCGCCACTACTTTTATCCACACTATAGATGGAGAACAACTTGGTTTATGCAGTCTTATAGAATCTGTATGACTATTTGAACCAGACTACAGCTTCCCTAGCAATAGCTTCTTGGAAAGATGCCTAAAAAAGTGACTCACAGAGGCGTGTCATCTTCACCAATGATCACGCAGGACAAGCTCATCTGCTACCTCTATCTTTTGTCAAGTACTTCACATGGTATGAGAATGGTCTATCTCTCCCTAATTACATATATATGTTTCTCCGTAACTGAGTGACGAAGTAACATGTCTATGTACATTGTGGAATGAAATAATGAGCATGTTGAACTTGCTGGATAGTATTCAACTTGTCGATGAATTTGCTATATGATGAATAGAGCAATTCTCCACAAACTCTGCCATGGTACACACATGATCTAGGTTTACTTCGCAGTAAAACTATAAAAGGAAAAACGAATCCTCCGGCAAACAGTTTTCTTTTATTCAGATCTTCTGTGACATTACTAAACGCTGACTGTGATATTAAGTCAGATACTTTACTGAGATATTCAGAAATCAGCCAAAAGATATAGATGGTTAAAAAAACCTACTAACAACATATTAACACACAACTTGATGGCTAATCTCAACAAAATAACTCAAATTGAATAAAGTATCATAGCAAACAGACAAGAACAAAAATATGTATTTAAAATCTGAAAGGTCAATGTGAGGCATGCTATATATCAGTACCAAATAATGGTTGACAGAGAACCATGTTCCACCTATGCCCGTATTTTTGGCTATAACAAATGAAATTTGCAAATATAAACAACTAGTGTAATTACGTTCCATGACGAATCTCTTCCCAAGTGAACACTCTGTTGATGTACCACGCAGCTAGTTATTTGCTATTGCAACTATTCAAATACAATAAGAGAAAATGTTTCCAATGCAAATATTAAAATACAATAAGAAAAAAGGTTTCCGCATATCAAACATGATTTCCGTACCTCGAGAACCCCTTCGTCATCACATATAACTTCTGACAAAATTTTGACAACCGTCAAAGTGGCTTGAGATGTAAAAAAACAAGCAGAAGACAATCAAAGCTCAGTGGGTTAGCAATTTTGTGGTAGAAATTACTTATAAAACTTATTTTTTCACATCAATAACGCATCTGTGCACTTATTTTTATTAAAAGATGCTGACATATGTTTGTTTGCTATCGTACGAACATGGTTCATTTATTCATGCACTCTCTGCACTGAATGGCACTTATCAAAAGGACCAACTTGCCACTATTCTAACTGATCTAAGGTTCTGCTGAAACTTCCTGGTTCCAGCCTAATACAATCTATCTTAATAATGTTTACAGATTACAGCTTCCTAAGCAAAAGCTACACAGACAATGGTGCATAGACAAGAATCCATTCAGACACACGCTGAGTCATCCACACTTAACTGTCAAGTACGGCTGCTCATGTTACTTATAAGGTACTTTACAGGGTATGAAATTGTCTGACTAGAAAATTTCCTTACATTACGAAGTCGCTTGTGCATCTAAATTCCTACGAATGATTTTAAATGTCATAGAATTTTGTTATACTGAACGAAAACCATTCTCTGTGTGGCAAAATATTGTGTATCAACAAACACAGATCAATCAACTCATCCTAGTTCATCTACCTAACGAGAAATTTCATTACATAAGCTCTTCTTTCATGTATTTTTATGGTACTATATTGCACAGAGCACCCACTTTTCATTGAACATCGCTACCACATTTATAAGAAGCAAGATACACCACCATGGTCAGAATTAAAAAAGCTTTAAAATCATAAACTGACAGATAAAAATTAAAAAACCTAACGAGAAATTTCATTACATAAGCTCTTCTTTCATGTATTTTTATGGTACTATATTGCACAGAGCACCCACTTTTCATTGAACATCACTACCACATTTATAAGAAGCAAGATACACCACCATGGTCAGAATTAAAAAAGCTTTAAAATCATAAACTGACAGATAACATAATCATTTCCTAATGTTCACAGCAGAACCAATCACAAAACAAATTGACAACGGGAAAAGGCCAAAATATCTAGGAAGGTCATCAAGAAAATAGCATAAGTCCTAATTTGATTCAACATGATTAGTATTCCTTTTTAGTAGTATTTCATACTTTCTTGTATATGCATAAGCTAAAAAAGTGGTAGAATGGAAGAAAGAATAAACAAGGAAAAGAAACTTTCTTGTATATGCATAAGCTAAAAAAGTTTCCACTTAATTCACAGGCAGTTTCTTTTCCTTGTTTATTCTTTCTTCTTCTTCTTTTTATCTTTTTTTTTTTGTCTCTTACTTTGTGGTTACCGTAAGATTTGCACCTAGGATCTTCACAGGGGACAAAAGAACAAAAGATCCGAGCCCCTAGATAGTAAATTCAGTATGAAGGCATGAAATAGAAATCAATGTCTGTTAAACACTAGCATAGGGAGAATATAATCTATTGGCCATGGTTAATGTCTGTTATTTGGCTTAGCGTGCCTAATGTTCCTAGTTAGAAGCATCTCTCATTTTGTTATCTATGCAGTAGCTATAAATAAAGGCAGACCAAAAGAAATGTAAGGTAATTGTATTAGCTTACTGAAGAGAAAATATTTTCCTTTAATGGAAGTTACTCTTCAAAACAATTGCAGAAATGTTAATAGTATCAACATGTTTCTTCCCAAGTCAGATCCTTCAACTTAACTCCATCTAATCATCCGACCTGCTTAACACAGAGAAAGGGTTGAGGGAACTTAGGCCCTAGATAGTGAATTCCGATCGAAAAATGATTAAAAATGATCCTTATCCTTTTAGCAATAGCTTAAGGAAAAGAATTAATTTGGATACGATTAGCGTCTCTAATTTGATTTGTCGTTATTAGCATTCCTAATTTACAGAATTTCCTACTTGCAAGGCAGGTGTTACATATTAATACGTATAGGAGTAGAACAAATAGGCGTTGATGAAATTATAAATGAATTATATTGGCTTGACACAGGGAAAACGATTTTTGGAGGGCACTTTTCCATACTCTTGTAGTTCTATTTCTGCACAAAGTCTATCCTATCTATAATCCTTTTTAACTCAAAGCCCATCATGTCTCAAAATCAAACATGACTTTGGTACACCCATTAGACAATTTTTAACAGGCATGAAGGGTAAAAAACAGACCTTAAAGCCTTAAAAGCCAAAAAACATGCCCATATCCTTTGTTCTACTCTATAAATATAATCCCACTACTGTGCACCATGTAGTTTTATGTGTTCAACATTTTAACTTTCAAACTTGGCAAACATTTGGAGGAACAAGCTAGACTGGTTCATTGACAAACTCTACCATTTGACCTAATTACTAGCTTATTAACATTTAAAACACACCCTAGAAAATACACCAGTGTAGTACAACACAGCATCTCAACAGCCCTTACTATTTTATCCATATGGAAAAAAAAAATTATAGGAGTAGTCCCCATTACCGTTTTCTTAAACCTTGCAACTTCAAATCAACCCTATCGCTTGGGAAGACTGTCAACATGACAGTATCAACCCTATCGTATCAACATGATCAGTTTCCTTAGATTTTTACATGTTACAGCATATTTCTTAGTTAACAAGTAAAAATCTAAGGAAACTGATCAATGAAAGATTGTAACATGGGAGATTTTAAACTGTCTATAAAGTCTATAAAGGTAACATTGAGCATGTTGTATATAGCTAACATACAATAGGCTACAGCAAAACATATGAAGAAAAAAATAGTACCACTTAGACACGTAACTAATTATCTGCTAAAAGAAATCCATCATAGAGCTCTACGAAGGTAGAAAAAGGACTAGTGTATCGACATTCCATGAGAAGTGCCCTTGGGGTATTGCAGATTACACATGAGCTTTCTATCAACACATCAGATGGTAATTCTTTGTTAGGGACAGATATTTGACATATTTATCCAAAAGAAGCCAACATGTAGAAAATGACCCTATCTGAAATATAATTCTCCCTGAGATCCACAATTTCAGATCCGTCTTCTGAACTAAAAGCATAGGGCTAATCCATCACAGAACCGTAACCTTCTCATGCTAGTCAGACAGACATGTACGCAATTGAATCAAAGATGATAGGATATGTGTGTGTTCTCTTCCATACACAATGGTTTTAGAGCTATTTGGCATTTCACTCTTCTGGTAAGTTCTTCAATGGCACCAAATAGCCACAGCATATATTACTCAATGTCTCAAATTATATATCCTCTACACTGCTGGAAAATTTCCATCCATAAGGTTCTAATAGTATCAAATTGAGCGAGATTCGGTACCTACCACAATTTTAGAAAGAGAGATCTCTAAAAAAGAGTTGTTGAAAAAGAAGAAAGAGAGGTGAATATCTTAGAAAATATCCTCCCTAGTTCCACAGGATATTATTGATTGGTTCAGAAAACAAAATGTAATCAGGAAGAATCTTGAACAACAATTTGTGTGTATTAAGAAAACCCTAGAACAACTCCAGCAGACAGTGTTTGCTCTTATTGTTCAAACCCTAGAATGTTTGAGCATTCACACTTGTTTTTACACATAATGTGAATTCAAATTGTAAAATGAAGCAACTTCATGCCATTCTAGCATCTAAATCAACTCAGCAATAGAGTGAAGAACAATCAAATATTCTTGAACTACGCTTTCAAGCGGAACGAAGAGTCTGCTTCATGGAAAAGACATCAAATGGGAGAATGAATCAAGGATGCTTTGGCACTTCATGAGTCATAGAGAAACACACAGCGAGGGAAAGGGTAATAGCACAGTATCTACAACATAGGACTACCTAACTGCGTTCCACCTTTCTATATTGCATTAAAAAAAAGTTTTTATACACATGATTACAAATTTGGGTCTCCACAAGTACATGATGCAATCACCAAGATTTTGACTATGTTCATGACAAGTCCTTATTGTTCAAATCTTTGCAATGTATTATGACAAGGGATATTCATTCTCTCCTCTCACCAACTTAGGTTTGAAAATAGATTTTCCACTAACTCCTCCTAGTATGCACTTAGACTCCATTGCTACACTAACACAACTAAACTGCAACGGAGAAAATTTCAGGTTCCATGGAGAAAACAAAGTATCCATGATTTCAATGGAGAAATATTCAAAAGCACCACAAGACCATCGATGATACTTTCATATTCAATAGAGAAATTCCTATGCGACATAACGAAGACTCGGTTCCAAATCTCAATGCATGCCCAGATTCCCAAAAAGAGGCTGATGGAAATTCACGTACCGATCGATCCTCCATGTAAACGCAGGAAATGATAGCTTTTTGGTGAATCGATTTTCCTGAACCAGCAACAATTTCACGTAGACGTGAAGACGAAGAACGACGAACGAAAGATCCTTGAAGCGTTTGATGGAGAGGAAAAAGCGTCTGGAATATCTTAGGGCAAGAACGTACACGTGTCCGTATATGATTCAATAAAACTTAGATATTTATGGAATTAATTAGCATATTTTAATCAAGATTAGTCTTAAAGACAATAGATATTTATTGAGTTCGATTTAACACTATTATTTAATTCATCTTTAAGAGCAAGTCCGCCACCAGGTTCTCTTGTCAGAGAGACAAGAGTAATTTTAGCAATTTCCAACATTAATTTATCATTACTATTATTATTAATAATATGCAGACGCAAAATAATGTATCATTAGTTTTTAATGTGTATACCAAAGTAATATAAATAGATCTATATATAAAAAATGGGTTTAGTTTTTTTTTATGACGTCTATTTTTGTTTCTTTTTATTTTTTCAATTTAAAATTTTACACGTATTGAAATCATTGAGTAATAAAATGAAAAACTGTTTAGGTACAAAAAATTGTCTTCAATACCAACCTTCCCAAGGTTCGCTCCACTTTTGTGCTCCGTGGAAAACTCAAATTATGATCGTCTTGTTCACTAGCAGATGAGGTTGAGCATATTTCAGAAGAAGCCGCCACATAAACAACTTCTGTTAATGATTTAAAATAAATATATATCATGGAAATCGACTGAGTCATAAAATCTTGATTTATTCGGAAACTAGAAGTTTGTGTTTCATACTAATGAATAACTATGTCATATCATTACAATGAGACTCTAACTTTTTTTTCTCATATTTACTGTAAACTTTTATGGGTTTGCAATCAACTACATGGTTTGATTTCCAATTCATGTAATATTTTAAGTGTAAGAGAACTTTAGTATCATTCATTTATAACTAATGGTGATACATTTACAACGGGTGGTAAAAATGATAATGGTACATATATATTTAGTTGTGGACAATGCTTTTAATTGGAAGGTTTATGAGATAAATTTTTACAAAGTTTTTCGTCATAGTGGTTTGAAGATGCCGCCGAGAATTTTATGATGACAAAGACCTTCGGATTTTTCTTTATCATTCCAGTGTGTTGGTTTGCTTAACTTTAAACACTCTGCATCGTTATGATTTTATCTAGTCATTGGTTGATTTTTCGATGTTTCTTCATAAAGATCATGTTCAACTAAGAATTTTGATTTATGTGGACAATTTGATAGTCTCTTGTAATTTTTTATATCATATTCAACATTTTAAGGTTTATCTAAGATCGTATTTTTATATGAAAGACGTGGACACTTTGAAATATTTTTTTCATATTGAGGTTATTCACAACACATCTAACATATATCTATCTCGAAAAAATATGCTGGTGTTATCATTTTTGAAGTACGGTTGTTGGTCTCCAAACTTTCTTTCTTTCACTACAGAAAAACATGTCAGTTTCAACGAACGAATCAACATATTTGTCCAATGAAATAAATATCAGTGGATTCCGACGAATATTAACATGCATATATGTGTTGTAATCCATTGAAAATCAATAGAAGTGCACCATCAAGACATTCGTTTATAACTATTGGACCTTCTTTTGTAACTTTCAATCGGTTATCTGGATACCGTCCGTTGGAAAGTATCAATGATTTTTCAATATGGCGTGGCTGTTGAAAATGTTCACTGGAATTCGTTGGAACGCCCGTTGAAAGACCATTGAAAACATGTCAATCTTTTCAATGGATAGCTGTAGAAATTACTAATGAATATATTACCAATGGATACCCATTAAAAATTTAAATTCTCAATAAAATCGTTGGAAATTTCGACCATCACATTTCAACGGTCATATGTTGATCATATCAATGGATGACTGTTGAAAATATTAGTATTTATACGGGGAGAAAATTTTGTTTATCATTACCAATTCAAGATTAAACTTAATCTCAAAGAATGTTTTCCTTTTCAAATATAAATATGTATACATAGATCAAAAGAGTGGATATAAAAAAAGAAATATTCGATAATAGAAGAGATTCATAAGAATTCTTACTCAGGTTGGAACAATTTATGAATTTTGTTTTTATGCAACTCTTGTGTAAAGAACATGATACAATGTTATGTACATACAAAAATATGTGAGAATATGAAGTATCACAGTCAAGATATTGTTTGCAAACAACTTTATAAGGTTTAGTTTCATAGAGAGTTTTCAAGTTTGGTTCTTGCATGGTGAAGACAACGATATTAGAGGTGTGACGTTACAAGAATCACAATCAATCGAGAGAAATGAAGAGGAAGTTATCAAAAACAACGAGCAATCCATATGTCGCCCATACACTTTTCCATAAGTTATAGAGCAAACGTATAAAAGGACACCAAGAAATGATGCATAACAATTTTTTGACATATTGGATGTGATGAAACAACTTATGTACGAAGGTTCCCATTAAGATCAGTCGTTTTTATCATATCATTAAGACTGATGAGTATAAACCATTTACAATGAGGCGTAAAATTGTATGAATTCATATTGTCAAACTATACGCGAATTTTTACTGCAAAATTATAAAGCTATAAAAATATTATGAAACTAAGAATATTTTCAAGGATCTAGGCATATTTCGTCAGAAGAATGATATTTGTAGAAATAGTTGTATATTTTTTTGAAGAGCAGGCAAAGACTTTTTGGAATATAAATTTTGCAGTACAAACAGATTTCGTTTGAAAAAATCATCTTCACGAAAATATATATCATACAAAAAATGAACAATTTGGATATATTGAAGAAACAATTATTCAATATTCTTCAAATATATTTGTTTGAAAAAGTTAAAAAGAAGTCGCTTGGATGTACTGAAAAAAATATCAATGAGGTATTATGCTCTCTGAAAAAATTATTTCCATCTTTTGATACATTTAATAGACAAAACAATGATCGGTGGGTCGGCTGAATTCAAATGGGCTATATAGTCGAAGTATTTTTTTTTTCATTTAAAGAAAAAGACAAATAAAAAACAAAGCACGGGTCAAATGATTGATTGTAATAATAATTTTATTAGAAATCACATATTTCAACATATTCTGTTTTGATACGCATATTCTAATTAATCGCATAAATTTGAAGAAGATTATATAGACTATATATATCAATATAGTTCTCAATTTGATCTCATCCTAGAGATTTTAATTACATATGGATGTATCGGGGGAGGCGAAAGAAATTGGAAAATATCATAGGTAGGAATGTCAAATGGGTCGGGCTAGCTCGAGCCCACTTCTGATCCAACGAAAATGGGTTCGATCCAGCCCAACCCGAAATCAAATGGGCCCAAAATCTTAGGCCTGTGGCCCAGTTCGACGGGCGAGCTTCGGTAGCCCGTGGCGTAGAGAACCAAAGGAGAAGAACACGGCGGTGGGAAAAGAGAGACACGATGTAAAAGACCATGGAGTAAAGAGACACGTCACAGAAGAGAGATACAACACAGATGATAGAGACAATCAAGGAGAGGAGAGAAACGATGCATACGATGTAAAAGACCATGGTTGTGACATAAGGTTTTATAAAGTAATGGGCATATATCCTTATTAAAGCGCGATGAACTCAACACAATAAAAATTCAACACTATGCCTCGTGGTTGAGAGATTAGATAAAGATCTTCGTACAATTACATTTTAATAAACAACTCAAATTAATTTACATAATATGGTAGAATAAATAATGCGTTATTATTATAGGTTCAATGTATCAATAAGAGACATCCTACGTGGTTGAGAGATTTAGCTAACAGTTCTGCAAGAAACTTATTGTGATGGCCAATTATGTTCATTCATGGATATACTTTCTCCATATATGAGCACGAAAAAAATATAGAAACATATATAATAATGATGTCTATGTTAATACACTACAAAAAAAACTCGCAGTTTCCAATGGACGGGGCAACGGATCCGTCTGTTGGAAACATTTACCAACGTATTGTAATGGATTTGGTGATATTTTCAACGGGCAAAAATCTTTTGCATTCCGTTACAATTTTCAACGGAATTGTAACAGATATATTCCGTTGCAATATCCGTTGAAATCTGTCGCAATTTTTAACGGAGTGTAACGGATTATTTCCGTTGGCCTTATCTGTTGGAAGATCCGTTAGAACATGGGGAAAAGGATTCTAACGGGCATTTGTTGCAAATTGTAACGGATTCCCGTTAGAAATCGCAACGGATCCCCGTTGATATAGTGAATTTCGAGATTCAACTGTCGAATTAAATTACCACGAAGCAGCAATGGGCATCCGTTGGAATTTCCAACGGATGTCCGTTGGAATATTTACTATATATATCGAAACCTTGGGTTACCTCAAAACATCAATAAAAACCATCTTAATATATATTATTGAATCCAATACAACTTTGATGAATTGTTTCACCGCCGAGATCGGGAAAAGGATTCCCGACGGTGTTACAGTTCATAAAGGTTGTTTTGAATTCGATAATAGATGTAAAGATGCCGAATGTCCGTTCGAATGTTTATTTAATCAGAACCTAGATTTACTTCAAATCATCAATAACAAGTATCTTAATATCTAATGTCGAATCTAAAACAACTTTCATAAACTGTCTCACCGTTGGGATCGGGAAAAAGATTCTCGACGGTGATGCAGTTTATCAGGGTTGTTTTAAGATTCGATAATAGATGTAAAGATGCTGATTTCGGTTTTTGTTCACTACTAGACATTGAAATTAAATGATTATAATTATAAAATCGTAATTCCTAAGATCTAATCATTGTAATATGAAAAAAATAACGGGTTTGTAAGCAGTTTTAAGCGGTAATTATCCATTGGATAACATTTCAACGGGCATCCGTTGGAAGTTGCAACAGATGACTGTTACAATTTCCAATGGATGCCCGTTGGAATTGTTAATTTCGAGGCACCGACTTAAATTAATTCACGTGAACCTCCTCCAACGGGCATCCGTTGCAAATTCCAACAGATTCTCGTTAGAATGTTCACTTTTTAGATCATACCAAAGAGTGCATCAAACCATCAATAACAAAAACATTTTTGAAAAAATTTCGTCATCTTCAAATCGAAATATATATAGATCAAGAGAGTAGATGAATAGAAGAAAAGATCTTGTAATCGAAGAGATTACGCAAGAATTCTTACATGTTTTTGCATCGATGCAGCCTTTGTGTCAAGAACACGGGACAATGCAACATACATCGGATGGTAAGGCTTGGAAATATTTCAATGAAATATTTCCCGAGTTCGCGTTTGAAACGAGAAACGTCTATCTTTGCTTGTGCACAGATGGTTTTAGTCCCTATGGACAATTTTGAAGTCAATATTCTCTGTGGCCGATGATTTTATCCCTGTATAATTTGCTTCCCGATATATGTTTGAAAAGAGATGTAATGTTTCTGACGTTGTCGATTCCAGGACCAGAACATCCGAAGAAAAGTTTCGATGTCTTTTTCCAACCCTTAATTCATGAATTACGAAAGTTGTGGAACGAATGAATCCTTGCTTATGACGTCGGTACTAAGCAAAATTTCACATTGAAAGCGGTCTTGTTATGGACAATTAGCGATTTTCCTGCCTATGGAATGTTATCTGGATGGAGCACGCACGGAAGATTGGCATGTCCATATTATATGGAGGATACAGATGCATTTCGATTAGTACATGGTAAGAAACCATGTTGGTTTGATTGTCATAGAAGATTTCTTCCTCGTGGCCATGCTTTCCGGAAAGATAAAAAAAACATTTTCGGAAGAACGTGGTACAAAAAGAAGAGGCGCCGTGCATGCAAACCGGAACACAAATCCTTTACGAAAGATTGAACACAATGGGTGATTTACAAGAATCGGTTGAATGCGGTGAAGATCGTGGGCATTGTAAACCAAAAGGTCAAGGTGAATGGCATAACTGGTATAAACGTAGTATCTTTTGGGAACTACAATACTGAAAATCATTGATATTACGTCATAGTTTAGATGTTATGCATATCGAGAAGAACTTTTTCGATAACATTATAAATACTGTTTTGAATGTAACGGGTAAAACCAAGGATAATATACAATCAAGAAAAGATTTGAAGTCAATATGTCGATGACCTGAGTTGGAATTACGAGATGGAAGGTCACCTGTCCCGGTATTCAGATTGTCTGGTCCGACGAAAATGGCATTATTAAAGTGGTTAAAAGAGGACGTTAAGTTTCCCGATGGATATGCATCGAACATTGCTCGGTGTGTGGATATTGTTGGTTCGAGGCTGATCGGATTGAAAAGTCACGGTTGTCATGTTTTCATGCAGCAGCTCATTCCAATCGCATTTGCTGAGCTCTTACCACGGAATGTTCACGATGTGTTATGCGGAATCAGCATATTTTTCAGAGATATATGTTCGAGGAATTTAAAAGGTGATGATTTGGAAGTAATGGAAAACAATATCTCTGAAGTATTATGTGCATTAGAAAAAGTTTTTCCGCCTTCATTCTTCGATGTCATGGAGCATTTGCCAATACATTTACCAGATGAGGTGATACTCGGTGGACCAGTTCAATTCAGATGGATGTATCCATTCGAAAGGTTTTTTTTTCATTTAAAGAAAAAAAGCAAAAAACAAAGCAGCGGTCGAAGGATCTATTGTCAAACAATACTTGCTGGAAGAAATCACATATTTCAGCACATTTTATTTCGAGTCGCATATTCAAATGAAAGAACGTCGTGCAACGGATGATCACACAAACTATCTGTATCAATATAATCCGCAGTTTGGCACAATTCCTGAAATGTTTACACTGATTGGACGTATAAGAGGTCAATCCGATGAATATTGGTTAACACCGGAGGAGTATAATCACGTCCATACATATATACTACTAAATTGTTAAGAGTTATTACGTTCAAAAGGTACGTACATGGTACATATTAATTTCAATCTTTATATATATATATATTTTAAAACGTAACGTATTTTCATTATTCAGGATATTTGACGAAGAAGTGCTTGGTACGTATCCTCATCTAAATGCAAATGAACTCACAGACATGAAAGTTCAACATTATGACTCGTGTTTTAGAGACTATGTAAGTACTCGTGTACACATCTATTTAAATTAATTGCATATAAAGTATTAATTTGTTTTTATTATACGTACAGGTGAAATGTTCTGATGAAAGACTTCCTACGTGGTTAAAAGATTTGGCTAATGGTCCCGCACGAAATGTCATGTGTTGGCCAATCTTGTTTACTCGCGGCTACACGTTCCACACGTATGAACACGGAAAACATAGAAGCACATACAACTATGGCGTTTGCGTTAATAGTGATATAGAGTGTGATAACTTCTACGACATTTTTAACCAAATCATACAACTGGAATATCCCAGTCTCGTTGGATTGAAGGTGATTCTTTTTAAACTTCAGTGGTTTGACCCAACCGTAGGACGTGGAATACGAAAAAACCGTTGGGGAGGAATTGACGTCAACCCGACACAACAATATGGTAAGTATGATCGATTCATCACAATAGATCAAACAGATCAAGTATGTTACGTGCAATATCCAACAACATTGAAACTTCGTAGAGAGGAGTGGTGGGCCGTACTAAAGATCAAGCCACGAGGAATCATAAGCTCGGATGATAAAGAAGATGCGTTGCAACCCGATCATCCGCAGCCGATTCGTTTAATTGATACAGATCGCGAGGAGATTCTTACGAGAAATGATACAGATGGAGAAGTCATACGTGATTATGAAGACGTTGAACCAGAAGATGTTGAAGATAAAAACGGCGATGAATTCAATGAACAAGTGAAGGAAGACTCGCCTATCGATGAATCTACTGAAGAAGAAATTTAAGTACAATAATGTCTATTATGTGTAATAAATGTGGATGATGTGTAATGTAAATGAATTGTAATGTTCATGATGTGTAGTAATGTATATGATGTGTAATCGAACAATCGAAATATTAGTACAATCGAATAGGTTATGTAAACGATGTTAGATGTATTAAAACTTAGAATTATCAAATACCAACGGGCATCCGTTGAAAATTGGTAACGGATGCCCGTTGATACACGAATTCGCCCCTTTCAAAGTTTTCGACATTTCCAACGGGCATCCATTGGTGATTTGTAACGGATGCCCGTTGGAATATTTCTAAGGGGCATCCGTTACAACTTACCAACGGATGTCCGTTGGAATGGGTAATGATGCCTACCCTAGTCTGCAGATTTTTCCAACGGTCATTCGTTGGAAATTCCAACGGATGTCCGTTGCGACGGGAGACGAGCCGCCATTTAGCCGTCTGTTGCCTCGGGAACACGCATTCCCAACGGGCATCCGCTGGAAATTCCAATGGATGCCCATTGGGAATACAGTACGTCACGTCAATTTACTCCGTCCGTTGAGATGACATGTTTTCCAACGGATGCCCGTTGAAAATTTCGATATATATAAACCTGTTGAACAGTTCTTATTTCAACACAAATCACAAACAAAAAACTCCTCTCAAATTCACATTTCACACACAAACAGTTTGAAATCCTTAGAAACAATGAGACCAAGATGTTTTATAGGATTGGGGGGTTTACTGGCTGGTTCCGTGGGAGCTCCTCCTCCGCCGCCACCACCACCATATCATCCTCCATCTCCAGAATCGGCACCGCCGATATTTGTTGACAAGGACGATATGATAGATATCGATTCGTTGATCGATGATTTCGATGGGCGTCCAACCCTTCTGATCATCGATCCAGAACATTCTCCTGGGACGTTATGGTAAAAAAATACTATTTTGATTTGTATTATTATATGTTATAAATATTATCTAACTTTTTATTTTTGATTTGCAGGTTTGATGTCGATGATATTTATACAATAAAATTTTTAAAAATTATAATTACTTAACATCAAGGGTCCTTACATTATTTTTTTATATGTTATAAATACTTAACATCAAACCTGCAAATCAAAAATAAAAAGTTAGATAACATATAATAATACAAATATGTTGATGTTGATGATTTGTATTATTATATGTTATAAATACTTAAACACACCAACAACCTCGTTATCCAAGGGTCCTTACAGGACGAACTATACTATTCCTGCCAAGTTACGCCAGAAGTTGTGCGCTTGCGATGGTGGCATACTTTTATTGTAAGTTTTTTTAATTAAATTTCAACTTTTTAATTATATATCTATTTAATTTTTAAAATTTTTTTATTTTTTTTCAAGATTTCCAACGGATGCCCGTTGGAATTTCTAACGGGCATCCGTTGGACTCTATTTCCCGCCAAATATTAACGGACGTCCGTTGCCCTTTTCCGCCACTTTGCAACGGACGTCTGTTGCTCTTTCCTGCCACTTTCCAACGAATTCCCATTGGAAATCTAAATTCCGGCTCATTTTCCCCGTGTAAATGGCAACCGATGCCCGTTGGAAAGCTAAATTCCCACTCATTTTCCCCGTGTAAATGGCAACGGACGTCCGTTGAAAGTTGTAACGGACGCCCGTTGCCCTTTTCAATGGCTGTCCGTTGCAAATTTGCGACGGGCATCCGTTACAAAATTTTCCAATGGGTGTCCGTTACCATTTTTCCAACGGAGATTTCCGTTGAAATGTCCGTTACAATTTTGCTACGGATATTATCCATTGGAAGACCGTTGCGAATTGCAACGGATCCGAACTTCCAACGATCAATTCCCAACGGACGGAAATCCGTTGCCATCCGTAGGAAAGAGTCATTTCCAACGAATTTTAGGCATTTTCCAACATATATGTCCGTTGGAAAATGCCTGTTTTTTTGTAGTGATACTGGAACATAAAAAAGGATAATTTTTATGAAAATTTGACAAAAAAATTATAGGTAAGATCTTGGCTTAAAAAAAATTTTCACGTTTTCAACGTGCATCCATTTATATTTGTGTAAGATTTGTCGTTGATAATCATAGATTTTTAGGGACTTAAAGAAATTTGATGAGATTATTTGTTCAAAATATTTTAAATGGGCATTCGCTGATAATTTTTATTTATCAGCAAATGAACATTGATAATTTTCCATTTAATAATGTGCATCGTCATAACCTTTTATGTAATTATTAATAAGAATCCCTCGATATATTGACGTGGGTTTAACACGAGTTATATTTTTCCTAGACCACTTCACCGCAAGTATACGGATCGTGTAGTACCAGGGTCGATCTCTAGGGACTAAAGCAGCTAAACTAAAAACAAAACTAAACTAAGATAAGAAACGATAGCAGGGGATGTGATACTAAAACTAATCCTAATGGTGACAACGAAACTAGGTTGGGGATCAAACTAGATATGGTAAGCACTACGGGTGTACGGGATACCGGGAATTGCATAGATGAACGACTAAGGATCATAGATCTATAACCTATTCTTGACAACGGGAAATTCATGCCCTACGGTGAGGAGTGATTCTTCCGAGCCTAAACCTCCTAACCATGGATACGTGCAACCCTACCTTCCAGCAGTGATTAACACGTACCATGGCAGCATTACGATCGCAATCACTATCCCTAAGATGACTAACCGACCGGTCAGATTC
>CM071869.1:33523744-33555771 GCA_036759665.1 Gynandropsis gynandra
CTAAGATGCCGAGAAGCCACATAAAACGTCCAGCTCATAATTGGGACATCGATGAAATACCTAGGGTAAAGATGAAGCCTTCACCCGAAAGGCTCACATGCACGACATATTTGGAAGAGCTGAAGGAAACGAGTGACAAATCCCTAACCGGACTTAAGAGCAGCTCAACCAAGATGTTTGCAAAGCACGATCCAACCCCGAACGTAGAGAGTTTCATGACCAACCTTAGGGACGACAATGCCGATCGTGCAAGGAGTCCGGCAATTTCGCGTGCCACCCCATATCGAACACACATTGCACGTGAAACGCTACGGACAAGACGACGTCGAGGACGTCCACCTGATAAGTAGCGTGCCATGGTCAGGCTCGTGACCTTAAACAAGCGCTTCTCGGGAGGCAACCCGAGCATATCCTTTTTCATTTTAATTTTTTCGGACTTATTTTTTATTTATTTTTCATTTTTTTATTTAATTTTGGACAATTTCTCTAGGAATTAGGAAGTTAGAGATTCGTGTTATTGCTGTTTTGTTTTCCACGTTTGAATTTTTTTTAGAAATGCAGCAATACCCGATCGGGCGCACTTTTGCCACCCGATCGGGCACGTTCAGGAATTGGAGAACCCGGTCGTGCATCCACGCACAGCACCCGACCGGGTAGGTAATTGGGGCACCCGATCGGGCATCATCATACACTCCGATCGGGCACATGTTGTTACCCGATCGGGCACTCTGCAATCCGGTTTACGTATTGATTTTATCCTTTATTTGTTTTGCAGATGGCCCCTAAGTCTTCCCAGAACGCTAAGAAACGTCGATCCGACGCCCACGACCCAGAACACGGATGGCCCGTGAGATCCGACATGATCACGGAATTAACGCCATACACTCCGATCACCGAATCGCACCAAAAGTACAAGTACAACCTCGCATCTTTCCACCCCCGCCAAAAGACGAAATTCGCTGAGCTGCAGTCGAGGATCTACACATCCCGTTTCCTATCATCCGAGGCGATGAATGCCCTGGGCATCACGGAACATATAGACACCATCTTCAACACCTTAGGATGGACGGGATTGAGAACGGCGAAGGAGCATACTTACCGCAGGCTCACAGCAGAATTCTTCGCCTCGTTCACTGCCTTCTTCGCTGAATCCGAGGATAGAGAGAAGACGTTCATGGAATTCCGCCTGCTGGGGCAGAATTACCGGATTACAGCGAGGCAGTTTGCCTCGATACTCGGGGTTCCGCACGGTACGTATGTGAGATTACCAGACATCAACCGGAACCGTCAAGGCGAGTTTTGGACGCAGATAGCGCTTGGTGAGTTTTCGACGAGGTCGAAGGCGAGTCATATTCGCCACCCCGCCCTCAGGTACTTTCATTACTTCCTGACCTCATCGATCTTAGGAAAAGGAGCACAGGGCGGTGTTAACCACACCGAACTAGCCTACCTGAGGCGGGTAGTACAGACGGAGGTAGCGGGTGGTGACGTGGATATGTTGTCCGTCGACTTAGCTTCCTTGGTCATTGGACACTTTTTAGACATATCCACCGAGGCGGCTTGTACGGAGACGAAGATCATGTGCGGTGGTATAGTCACCATGATAGCTCGTAGGGTCGGGATCAACCTTGGGATCCTGACCGACGATAGGATTATTGAGGAGCCAGAGTTGAACCTCCAGCACTTGCGAAACCGACGAGCGGTCACGTTAGAGAGGTACAATGTAATCTGGTGTTACAAGGATGAGCACGGTAGGAGCTTAGAGGTAGACATCGATGAGATAGTAGTACCCGGTTTAGACGAGGAGGGATCTCGATTTAGGATTGACCCGAACTTCGGGCACATCGGCCCGAGGGTAGCAGAGATGGATCCACCTCCCGCAGCCGCATCTAGACCATCTTCCTCGAGGCGAGGCAGCCGACGCCCCACACACTCGCACGCGTGTCCTGAGTACCCCCACAGCAGATCTGACTTTCCTTCCATGGAAGGAGTCTCTGACGCCCTCAGGTACGTTGCGGAGGAGACTAGGTACCAGTCTTTTATGGCTGAGCAGAGGTACGATTTGGAGGCTGCAAGGTATGCGGAGCAGCAGCAGTTTCACGAGCAGTCGATACAGCATACCTATTACCTCACCGAGTCAGTCCGGCGGTTTCAGCAGCTGAGCATGACGCATTATCAGGAGCCTTACATCCCGATTCCGCAGGACTACCACTCCGGAGCCATCCCCTACCAGCCTCACATCCCGTACGAGCTACAGGGATTCTACTTCCCACCTGGGGGAGGAGCCACGGGAGACCCAGCAGACATACCGAGTACCCGCGATGGAGCGGACGAGGATTAGACTTCTCTTTCCTTCTTTTTCCTATTTCATTTTCTTTTTATTTTTCTTTTATGGACCATTTTTTATCGTTTCTTGTTTTTAGATAGGTTTTGTGTACGCTCTTTTCAGACTTATTAGTACTCTTTGTTCTACTCTTCTGTATTGCATGTCGTATCACAGGTCTTTCACGTTACAATGCATTAGAGCGCAAGAGTCACTACATCCGAGCATATCACGATCCGAGAAAGTTACACGCACACGCCAGGTGTATTCGCTACCACTTTTACGATTTCTCGATCTTTTTACATGTAGAGGTCCCTTTTAGATTTAGAACACCGGGACTGTGTTCCGTTCAGGTCTGGGGGGGTTTCTCTTACATTCATTGATATTCGGATGCATTTTTAGAGCGGCATGATTAGATTAGGATTAGGATTTAGAAATAAAACGGATCTAGCGAAAATTTTTTCGAGTTTAGTCATATTTTTGCTACTTTGTTGAATCGTGGATAATAGTTTAGGTTTGCTTAGAAGCCCTTTTAGATACCGTTTAGTCGAGTAGCTATGATTGAAACCCTATGTCTAGTTGAATTCACCCTTTAGATCTCGATACCAAGTAGACATATCTCCGTAGATACCATTTAGCTATGCTTCATTGATATATTTTAGCGTTCTAGAGTTAGACCACACGCTTATACTCCGCTGTCATCTAGGATAAGTTTTACGCTTTTCCGAGTTAAGATCGACATGAGTACATCGATATTCGATGGTTCGGGTCTAAGTGGTGGGTAGAGAAGCTATTCTACGTCCTAAGGGTTAGAGTGTTGCGTAATCAAGAAAAGAAAAAAAGAAAAAAAAAAGAAAAGTCAAAAACGCAACTCTTCACTCCTCTAAGGTAGCGCAACCTTATGAGTGTGCCATAGGCAGCCTGGGTCTAAGTAGAAAGCTATCCTCTTCGACTTCGACGTCCTAGGAACAAAGCGTGTATCTAAGCACCGAAAAAGAAATAAATGAATAAGAACGAGAAAAGAAAATTCAAATGATATCAAGAGCTTAGAGAAAATCGGTATGGAGATTGCTTGGACGTTATCTAGGGTAGTGAAGTAGACTTAGATTTTAGGAAAGATTTCATGGCTCAGCACTTTCGGTAGATATAGGGCTATACTCGGTACGCTTAGGCTTTTATCCATGTGACGCGCTGAAATGCAAAAATGGCTAATACTTCGGAAATTTTGAGCTAGTATCCATTGTTATTAGATTCTTCTAAGGCTAGACTCTAGTTTTGTTTGAGGACAAACAAAGGTTTAGGTCTGGGGGAGTTTGATAACACTGAAAGTGTATCATATTTAGGATAGGTTTTTATGTCATTTTAGGATATTTCTTACATGGTCTACTTACTTATCCGATATTATTTTGAGCTTCACACACCGGTTTTATTGGTTTTCAGGTTTTTAGGCGACAAGGCCTAAATGAGCTAAATACGAAGGATTTCTGAACAAAACCACAAGATCTGAAGGAAAATCTACTCAGAACCAAGACCGAGCTCCAGAACCCAAAAGGAACACCCGAGCAACGAGCGGAAAAGAAGAATATCAAGATAGCAAGGGTGCCCGATCGGGCACCACTCTCTACCCGCTCGGGTGAAGCCTACGGAGTTCATCCATGCAAAACTACACGACCGGGCAAATGAACAAGGTGATCGGGTAACATCTACCCGATCGGGCAACAATTGAACACCCGCCCGGGCGGTTACTCGTCAATCTGCCCCGCAAGTTTACGCGACTCGGGCTCCTCGACCACACGATCGGGTGACCACTACCCGATCGGGTGCAATGCTCAACACGGTCGGGCAAGCCTTTACCCGACCGGGTAACATCACTACCCGAGCGGGCCGCGAGATCCGTAACAAACTTAGATCTAGTTTCAAACGAGCTAATAAAAGGGAGAGAACAGATCTAGGGCAAAGGGGGGCGACAAACAGGAGAAGAAAACACTGGAGAACATCTGGGAAAGCTCGGGAAGCATCGGAGAAGAGGAGAAGCACTATTCCGTACACCGGTAACGCATTAGGGAAGGTCGAGGCATCGAGTTCCTTAGGGTTTTACTATGTATTGGATTATGTCATCTTCTGTTTTCATGTATTCCATGAGTGAGTAGAGTCCCTACTGCGGGTAGGGTTTATTGGATTTGTATGTATGAACGATGACTTTTCTTAATGCTTAGTTTTACGATTTTCACTCTTGATTACGGTTCTATGCTTAGCAATATCAATCTTATGTTAGTGCTGACCGCTCAACAACAATGGATCTCGAACCTTGCTGGAAGGTTAAGGAACGAATCCGGTCCGCTAAGTAGTAGATTAAGTTTTGGCTAATGAGAATCTGACCGGTCGGTTAGCCAACTTAGGGATAGTGATTGCGGACGTAACGCTGCCATGGTGCGTGTTAATCGGCTGTCGGAAGGCAGGGTTGCATGTATCCATGGTTAGGAGGTTTAGGCTCGGAAGAATCACTCCTCGACAGTAGAGCATGAATTTCCCGTTGTCAAGAGTAGGTTGTAGATCTATGATTTTTAGTCGTTCTTATGTGCAATATCCGGTATCCCGTATTACCCGTAGTATTCATCATATCTAGTCTCTCTTCACCTTCGTTTTGTTGTTACCCTTAGGATAGATTTAGGACCTTTAGTATCATATCCCCTCCTATCATCTTCCTTCCTAGTTTAGTTTTGTTCCTAGTTTAGCCACACTTAGTCCCTAGAGATCGACCCTGGTACTACACGATCCGTATACTTGCGGTGAAGTGGTCTAGGTAATTATAACTCGTGTTTCCACACGTCATATACCTTGAAAAATCGTCAACAACCACAAAGATATATCTCTTCCCACCAAAGCTTTCAGTCCTCATTGGACCCATCACATCCATATGTACCAATTCCAGAATTTTATATGTCTTGACGTCAGGAATTTTCTTGTGATGTACCTTGACATGTTTTCCAAATTGACAGGGTTTACAGACTTCAGTTCTATCAAGATTCAGTTTAGGGATACCTCTGACCGCAGTTGAACTTGATAGTTTCACAAGAGAACGATAGTTAACATGTTCTAGTCTTTGATGCCACAAGGATAGAGTATCGTCTGTTGCCTTGAGACAAATCTTCTCTTCACTTCATACATAGCAGTTATTTGAAGAATGTGCACCTGTAAGAGTACATTCATTATCAGAATTCATTACTTGACATTATTTTTTATTAAACTTAATCCAATTGTTGTTGTCTCACAATTGACTGATACTAATTAGATTAGATGTCAATCCTGCAACATATTGCACGTTTTTCAGAAGAGGTTGTCCAGGAGAATTTATGTCTCCTCTTCCAAGAATCTTTCCTTTGTTCCCGTCTCTAAAAATGACACTCCCCGCGTTCTTGATTTCTGTGAAATTTGATAGAAGTTCTTTTGAACCTGTCATATGTCTGGAACATTCACTATCAAAGTACCAGATATTAGATTTATCTTTTTGCACAGATATATAGACAACAATGCAATACATGTCACTTTTCTTGATCCAAATTTGTTTTAATTTAGAAGACATGTACTTACTTGAGTCATACTTGAGTTTTCTGTGGCATGTGATCTGTTTATGCCCTCTAATTCCACAGAAATAGCATTTCACTGTATTCTTCTTGTGATTTACAGCCTGATACTTCCTTCCAGTGTTATATCCATGATACGGAACTTGATATTGCCTTCCAGTGTTGTATCCATGGTATGGAGTCTAATACTGTCTTCTCAAATTGCATCCATTAAAATGAGATATTCCATTATGTTTTATGTTTTCATTGAATACTCTGAGATCTTGTTCCCTTTTGAATATGTTGCTCAGTTGTGATTTTTTCTGCCTCACAGTCTCTAGTAAATTTCCTCCATAAACAAACTTATTCTTTGTATCACCTGAATTTCCTATATAACCAATTCCGTGGTTATCTCCTTTTCGTTTTCCTATTGAGAGTAGGTGATCAAGCTTATCAATGCCATTTGAGAGCATTTTTTGTTGTATTTGTTTCTTCAAGTTGGCTTTTGACGTAGCACACTTCTTCTTCTTTCAACGCTATCTCATGTTTCATTTCTACAATTTGAAATTCCAACTTTTCATTTGTTTTGACTAGTTGACTTTAAACTTGCTCATTTTTAACCACTCGTTGTAGATGGTTTCCACATCTACTTCATCTTCTTCAATTTCTATTTCATCTGCTTTGTTGCTTTCCTTATTAGTTTCATCTATTATTCTAATTAATACAACAAAACTTGATAATTCTTCTTCATTGTCATCTTCAGATTCTGAACTTGATTCACTAAATATGATTAGTGATTTTCCCTTGACCCTATTTCCGCCGGCATATTCATTCTTTGTATGTCCAAATCCTTTACTTTTGTAACATTGTGTTTCTCGTAGTCCTTTCAAAACACCCTCTCTTTTTGAGATACTTGGACAATCGGATTTAAGGTGTCTGAATCTTTTACATTCATGACATTGGGCTCCGGAATTGTTATCCTTCTTGTTTCCTTGTTCATCTCTAGTCGTTCTTCTCACTCCTGAGCGTTTTTTCATGAACTTCCCAAATTTTCTTGTCAGTTGAACAATATTTTCTTCAAGATTATCCAGTCTGGAGTTTTCGTTGGTGACCTGAAAAACCACACCTTTACTTCCTTCTTTTGCTTATCCTCCTTGTTCGAATTGAAGTTTCAATTCATAGGCCTCCAAAATCCCAACAATTTCTTTAAAACTTGTAGTTACCGTGTATAGTGAAATGTTCATTGCAACTTTTTGAGCATGAAATTTCTTTGGTAAGCATCTGAGTAGCTTTTTGATGAGCTTCTTATCATCAAATTTTTTCCAAGTATACTTCATTAGCAATTTCATTCATTCGGCTACTGAATTCCTTGACACTTTAATATTCACCCATTTCCAGTTTTTCAAACTGATGTTCTAGAATGTCTAGCCGAGTTCTTTTGACACTTGTAGTTCCTTCATATATGGTCTCTAGAGTGTTCCATGCGTCTTTAGCAGATTCACATCCTTGAATTTGCTTAAACGCATTTATGTCTATAGAAGAAAAAATTGATGTTAAAGCTTTAACATTAAACGTTGAGTTTCTTTTCTCACTAAGCGTCCATTGGTCTGAAGGTTTTTCTTTGACATTTCCATTTTCATCTATCACTCTTGGTGGATTCCACCCATTCTTTATGTCACTCCTCGCATCTTCATCGATTTCTCTTATGCTTGCTCTCATTTTAACTTTCCAATAACCATAGTTTGACGTATCAAGCATGACTGTTTTTCCAAATGAATACAGATCTCTTGGTCCTTCCATATTGTTGTCTTCTAGGATCTCTAACTTGATCATAGAATTACTCTAAATTTAGGTTACCTTCTCTGATATCAATTGAAAACTTGTAGATAGACAACTTAATCAACCAATATTTCCAAGAGATCAAAATGTACAAAATACTATTAGCTTTATTTACCAATCAATCTTTTAAGTACACTTGTTTTCCTTTACAATGCACTAAAGATTTCCGCAGATAACTCTCCCTGAGTTAGATGTAAATAAAAGCTAATTGTCTCTCACACTCTTTTCACGATATCACTCTAAGTACACTTGCAACTCTGTGATCTGCATTCACTTAGTCTGATGTACTTCTTTGATACTCACTTCGATAAGTTAACTACGCTTTTTATGTCAAGTTAACTTATCAATCCTTCATTGTGTTCAGGTAAACCCACCGTTTTTCCAGCCGTACACCCTTGCTCTTTTTTTTCATATCTTGACTCCTTTTTATCCTCTTTAGACTCCCTTTTCTTCTCCTCATTTTTCTTTTTGACTCCTTTATCTTCTCCTCATTCTTCTCTTGAAACTTTCTGCTCCTTATATTTCTCAACAACCTAATTTCAAAATATATTCTACATTCCTAAATTATTGCATTATCAGACCTCATCCGGTTCTTCATCGACTTTTAGCCTTAATTACATTTCTCCATTAACTATCCAAAATCTGTTTAAAACCCAGTTTTTAAATATTCGTTAATCGATCCGATTTGACCCTATTTAACCCGAATTTTGACTTAATTTTTGCAACGCCCCCATCTCAAAACAACCTAAGGACTAGGAGTGTCCACATCACCTTCAAGAGATGACGACACGTGTCATTGCTCAAACACAATTACATAATAAAATTAATACTCTTAATTCAAATTGAAATGGATCGAACCATATAGCGGAAGAAAATATATAAAAATATAATCAAAATAAATACGAAATGTAAAATAAAAATTATCAAAACCTCATGTACATCTCTCCCATAAGTCCGTTGTAACCTCTGATATTGATGTTCAACCTCTGTGATCATCGTCCTTGGTATAACTTTCTCATCAACGAGAGCCACAAAGGGATGAGTACGAAGATGTACTAAGTGAGGTTAATACATGCATGCACTTTATGCCATGTATTCTCCTACTCTAGAATATGTAACATAAAATAAACATTTGTCACACTATAGACACATAAATAACTCTACCCAACCCGATTGAATATCTACAGTCTAAGACTAGTACCACACCGGATCATAACACACAGAGTCCACATGACTCTAGCTTGGGCATACGCTCGCAAGTCCAAAGGACCCCAACACACTGAAGATCTCGCAAGATCACAACGTACCCTAACCATCAGTACAATACAGCGCTCCGTCGCTAGAAAGGTTATCATAAACCCGGCACGACGATGTCGACACATCCACTAATATAACGTAACTCGACGCTCTGTCGCTCGAAAGGTTACCATAACCCCAGCACGGTACGACGCCGACCCTGATCCAAGTGTCGTAATACTAACATCGTCGACCTGATACTCCTCACGTATAAACTCTCACCGATACACTCTACAATCTCGACTGGGTATCCTAAGTCTAAGACTAGTACCACACTAGATCATAACACACAAAATCCACACAACTCTAGCTCGGACATACGCTCGCAAAGTCCAAAAGACCCCAGCACACTGAAGATCTCCAAAGATCACAATGTACTCCAGCCATCAGGATAATATAATACTTCATCGCTCGAAATGTTACCATAACTCATGCATGGTACAACGCTGGTAGATCCACTGATCTGACTAAATCGTCGCTCTATCGCTCGAAAGTTTACCACAACCCCCGGTAGATCCACTAATCTGACTAACTACAACACTCCGTCGCTTGAAAGGTTACCACAACCTCAGCATAGTACAATGTTGTCCCTGATTGAAGTGTCACAATACTAACACCGTCGACCCAATACTCCTCACGGATACCTCTCACCGACACACTCGCAAACTCCTTCTTCCGAAGGTTCGAGTGTATAATCACTCGATCGAGCACACTAGACAAGATGTTCACTTGACTCTATCACCGAACCCAGAATATCCACATTCTCTGATCTCGATACATGGTCGAATGTCAATTTTTCAGATCATATTCAACCTCTTTTATTTCACCAAAATCAGCTCATATATATGACATCAATCATCATTTGATGATTTTAGGCTCGAATCCATTCTTCACTTATACCCTCTCAATTCCTCATTATGAATTTCCTAAAAAATTTTACTGTAATCATACCTCACTTTTAACGTAAGCATTTCTCCATAATCAACCATAAATCTAAACTTTCACGGGGAAGGATCATCACCTTAATTTTCCACGACAACTTGATGATTCATGATGGTGTTACCAAGAACAACACGAATCAGATTGTCTCTTATTACAGATCCATTCAATTAATCAATATCCACAATATAAATCTTCAATTTGGAAAAAAAATAATCACAAGAAAATATTTAGAGATTTACCATAATCTTGATTAAAACTCACCTACAAAGAACACAACGAAAAATTGGCGAATCCTTTTTTTTATTTTTCTTTTTCTATCATTTTGTTTTCTCTTTTCTCTCTCCTTTTTCTTCTTCTTCTTCTCCTCGTTGTGCGACCGTTTCTTCTCCTACTCTTCATGCTTTAGTTAACCTATTATTATTATTATTATTATTATTATTATTATTATTATTATTATTATTATTATTATTATTATTATTATTATTATTATTATTAATGTTGTTGTTGTTGTTATTATTATTATTATAGGCTTGAGCCTCACCATTTTGACTTGATTACATCTTAAATTTTAAATTTTAGGAAATTAGATGTGAATTCACTATACACATAAACAATAAATGTTAATTTTTTGAATAATTGCGTCAAAATAAAGTTAATTGAATCGATTTGATTTATTTCACGTCAAAATTGAGTACGGTTCTGTTAATTGTATCAAAACCGGATCTAATTGAGCTAATTGGACCGATTCAATTGATTTCAAGTAAAAAATGGTTGAGTAAGTTAATTGTCCCTAAATCGGGTCAATTAAACTGATTCGATTAACTCGGTTTTGAACCAAATTTTTATGCAATTTTTACTCGATTTTAATCCGTTTATATTTTAAAATGTTAATGTTTAGATAATTAAATGTGAATTTTGCTACACTTTTTGTGTAAATTTTTTGGATAATCTAATCGATTTACTTATTTTGAGTAAAACATTGGGTTCGATTTCGTTAATTGCGTCAAAATTGGATCAAAATTGAGTTAATCGAATCGATTTAATTGCATCTAAATTAGATCAATAAAATAATCCAATTAATCTGGTTTTGATGCAATTAAACTGTAAATCATTTTGACTTGAAATCAATTAAATTGATCGATTAACTTGATTTGATGTTATTATCTAAAACATTAACGCTAATTGTTTATTTGTGTAATAAATTCACATATAATTGTCTAAAACTTAACATTTTAATATCTAACCGAGTAAAATTGTTCACAACTGGTTTAAAATTGGATGAAAATTGGGTCAAATTTGGTTTAAAATTAGGTCAAGATCGGGTCGGATTCAACTTAATATCGGTCAATTTTTAAAATTTTAGTGAATGTAACGGATAGTTAACGAAGAAGATTTTAAGAAAATTTGTGATAATTGAGGTAAGAATGATATGAATACTAAAAATGGAAGTCTAAAAATCGAAGTGGAGAATCAGATGAATCGATCGGAAAAACGGACTAAATCAACATTATCAAAGGGGAATATGCTTACCTCATTGTTATGTTTTTCAAAATTATATATTTTAATCGAAAAATTAGTTAAATCTTTTAAAAAATTTATTAATCTAATGTTTGTACAATATTTTTGATATTTTTAAATTAGATCAAATGCATCGCTTTATATATATTTTCAATAAATAAACCAACTTCAATTTTTATTAATAAAATTTAAACGAAAGTATTTAATAAAAATCCAAATCAATATTTTATTTATTATTTTTTAAAAATAAAGGAAACTTCACATATAAATATAGATTAATATTTATATTTTCACTGAAAATTAAAATAAACATTTCATTCCACAAGTCAGGTACGATGCATGCGTGTGGACAGAAAGTGAGGAGGGTGGAATCGGACGACTGAGATCTCGCCATGTCATCCATTTCTTTGATGGTCAGGATTGACCACGTCATCCTTCGGAGCACTGTGCACTTGAATTGCATTTAATTGTATATAATATCTTGAGATGGTATGAGAAATAGATTTATTTCAAAAAGAAAAAAAATAATTCTAAATCTAATTATTTATAATTTGAAAATTCTGTATTATAAATTATTAATTCTAATAAAAATTTATTAAAAAATATATTTATTGTTAATTAAAGTTAAGATTGTGATATTATAATTATTCAAAAATAATAGTTGTGTGTTTACTATTAGTTATAAATGATATGAAAACCATAAATTACGGCAAAATAAACTATAACTTATTATTTTATATTTTCTTTCTTAGAAGAAATAGTTGTTTTGTTAATTATTTATTTCTTTTTATTTTCAAATGATTTTGCTATAGAGTTTGTATTATACGCAAAAGCCACTTGTTGTGAAATCATTTGTTTTGGTTTTATTTCATTTTTCAATATATATTCTTTGACTGCCTTTGGACCAAAGTCTCTTTGGTTCTTTCTCCTCGAAGCATGTATGTGCATGAACTAGAGAAGCATAAGGCCCCTCCAAGATCATGCAAAGGTAGGGTCATTTTTTGTAGTTTATTTATTTAATGAATTTTTACGGATATTTATATTAAATTTATAATTTCCAATTATTATAAGGTAATAAAAAACTTCATATGATCATCTCTTTCTAATCCAAGGTGTTATAATTAATTCAAAGAAGTCAATACTTATTGTAATCATAACTTCACAAGTTTATTCTATATCTATCCTAGTCATAATAATCATCATCCATGTAATTTTGTCATTAATTGAAACATAATATGTTGTTAGTATGTATAAGATTTCTTATACGACAATAACGATAGAGTTTTTTTTCATTTCAAATATATTTCTAAAAATTATCTATTTGAAACACCATCATAATTCAAAAAATAAATTATGTGAACGTGATTTGAAAATTTATGTTGTATATATTATTCTTAGGTTATTGGAATGCTAAATCTTTGGTATATATTGTTAAGCAATCCCAACAAATAAACCTTTAATGAATGATTAATTTAAACAGAAAAAAATCCATTTATAAAGTAAATAAATAAAATTCAGAAAAATATTCTAAAAATAGATTTGGTGATCACATCAGTGGGTGACAGTGAGCTAATATGGGCAAGTTCAAGGATCCAAGGAACTCATTGGAGATCCAACCACCAACATAGCGGAAGTGGATGAGAGTGGAGTGGTTAGCTTCTCAATCTCATTATGTAAGATTGTAACCAACAAAATATTGAATAGCCATTTAAAATTATCATATAATAAATCTCTTAATGCATGCACTTCTTCTCTCTTGGTCCTAAAAAGACACCTCATTAATAAGCTTCTAAGTTTGGTCCATTTTTTTTATAAAAGGATATTCTAAATAGATTAACAAAAATAAAGGAGTATTTATCACAAAAAGAGTCTGACAAGACAACAAAAAGACTCGAAAGACCGATAATTGAATCGAAAGGTACCTTTAATCCACGGTTCCACTCTTAGAGATGAATTATTTACATGCTTTGATTTCGGTAAAAAAGATATACTATAAGCTGAAAGTCTAAAGAAAGTTTCTTATAATAAAATATTTTGAAAGACCGATAATTAACTAAATCGAAAGACACATGTGTCAAAAGAAATTGTATACTATTATAAATTTACGATATATTTACAGAATTATCGAATGAACAATCTGTATGTAAAATTTTGATTGCACTAACGAAGAATTGTGGATGGTGAAAGGTGTTTGTCCAAAAATTTCCATGTGGATGGTTCGTGCAGAAACAATACGTATAAAAGGACAAATCACCCTCGATTTCTACCTTCGTCTATAAATTACAGAAAAAAGCATTGTTGATAACGTCTATTTTGTTATAGTATTTTAGTTCATTTTCATAATTAGTTTAATCATTATTTTAGATTTTACCGAGCATTAAGCGTCATTTAGTCCTCTTCTAGCGTTTTCTCGTGTATTTGCAGGAAATAAAGATATCGAACACTAACACGAGCAAATGCCCTAAAACTATCTCAAATTCAGAGTTTCAACCAAGCTGTGAAGTGTCCGACCGATCACACCCACCTGCACGACCATGTGGAAAGAGCACGACCGATCACACATGCTCTGCACGACCAGGCTCACTAAGGAAACAACACGCTCGACCGATCACACATGCTCTCCACGACTGGGCTCATTAAGAAAACAACACACCCGGCTGATCACACATGCTTTGCATGACCGGGCTCACTAAAAAAGGCACAGCTCGGCCGATCACACATGCCTTGCACGACTAGGCTCACTAAAAAAGGGACAGCCCAGCCGATCACACTCCTCAGCATGACCGGACATACACGCAAGAGGGAGTGCCCGACCGAGCATCATTCCTAGCCCGATCGGGCTTACCAAACAGAAAATATCCCTAAACATGCAGCACAACCCGGGCGTATGTGAAGCCCGACCGATCACACCATGGAGGAAATGCCCGACCAAGCTTGCTCTTGTGCTCGGTCAGGCATGAAGAACACGCACGTGCTGAACAAGAAAAGGAAACCTCCGGCTAATTAAAAAAAATTGGAAGCTCACAAACAAGAATGGAAATGCACGGCCTAGGAGGAAAGAAGGAGAAAAGGAAAGAAAGGAAAGAGGAAAGAGGAAGAAAGGGGGCAAAGAAGAGAGCTTCGGTTCGCACAGAAACACACAGACACAATAAGTAGAGAAAGAAAGGAGAGAGAGCAGAACGCATACGAGGATAGAGACGGGGCGAAGAACTTAGAACGCGAAGGAGCGGTTGAAGACATCGGTATAAGAATAGGGAAGGATATCGTTCTTTATCTATGTTGAATATAGTTTTCTTTCGTGTTTTGTTTTGTAAGTCCATGTTCGAGTAGATCCATAGCCACGGGTTAGAGACTTGGCGATATGTAATGAAGTTATATGTTTAATGCTTGGTTACAATATTTGATCGTTTTTAGATTGACTGGTTGTTCGTAGCGCTTTTATTCTTGTTGGTAGTTTGAATGAATGATTATAAAAATTTAATTGCATTGGAAGATGAATTGTATTTTGGAACGTAGCCATGATATGAAGTCTCAATTAATTTAGAATCTTGGCCGGTCGATTAATTGAACTTAGGAATTAGGATACCGATCTTAATGCATCTAGTAGGTGAGATTATGCAGTTGGAAGACTGGTAATACACATGCTAGATAGTGGGTTTAGGCATCGGGAGAGTCATTATTTAGGAAATAGCTTAAATTCCCCGAATACGTAATGATATCTATAACCATGATCTTGTTAGCACTTCATTGCATCATCGTGTATCTCTCGAAGCTTGTGGTGTTCATTTAATTGAATGTAATTCGTTAATTAGTTAGTTTAGCTTTATTTGTATTCTGAACACTTATTTATTTTAACCGTAGTATTCATTAGTTTATTAGCTTTAGAGTTGGATCGAGTCCCTTGTGTTCGACCCTGGTACTACACGATCCGTATTCTTGCAGAAGCGTTAGTCGAGGTAATTATTACTTGAGATTAACCACATCAAGTTTTTGGCGCCGTTTCCAGGGAATTGATTACGGCTTTAGAGTTAGGATACTTTTAGATTAGGACATAGTCCTTTCTGGAGTCTTTATTTGTTTTTCGTATTTTTTTTGCTTTTATTTTCTTTCTTTTTAAGTCAATATACCTCTCGGAGCCTAACTGATTCTTATTTTTATTGCGTGAGGTACTTTATTCCGCGAGAGCAAAAAAGAATAAATGGCAGAAAGTTGCAATTTAAACGCGTCACCAAAGTAAGTTGCACTTACCTATGGGTCATACATGGCTCCTAGGCATATACAACTCTTGTCTAGCATCGTTAGAAGGGACGCTCATATCGAATTACAAATAACATTCATTCAAATGCTCGGCAACACATCGTTCAGAGGGAGACCCACCGAGGATCCAAATCAGCACCTTACTGATTTCAAGATACTTTGCTAAATTATCAAAACCGGAGAAGGAGTCTCGGATGAGGATATCATGCTCGCTGTCTTTCCATTCTCAGTGAAGGATAAAACGTAAGACTGGTTGTATTCCCAATCGGAAAACTCTATAAGATCATGGGACAACTAGAGGAAAATTTCATGATGTGATTCTTCCCTCAAAGTAAAGCTTAGCTCACTAAGAATCAGATTAACACGTTCGCCCAAGGAGCAGTTGAGAGTTTATACGAAGCATGGGAACGTTTCAAAGGTTATCAACGCCTTTGCCCACATCACGGCATGGATCAGAGTTATCTAATCCACAATTTTCTGCAAGGACTCATGGATAACATGAGAATTTTGATCTTAACCGTTGCTAGAGGTTCCTTGAGTAAACTCACATTCCCACAAATCGAAGACATGATTTGAAGTATTAATTAATTTAGAACCTTGGTCGGTCGATTAATTGAACTTAGGAATTAGGATAGCTATCTTAATGCATCTAGTAGGTGAAATTACATAGGTGGGAGACTATAGTACACATACTAGATAGTGGGTTTAGGCATCGGGAGAATCATTCCCTAGGAAAGAGCTTGAATTCCCCGAATACGTAATGATATCTGTAACCATGATCTTGTTAACACTTCATTGCATTATTGTGTGTCTCTCGAAACTTGCGGTGTTTAGTTAATTGAATCTAATCCATTAATTAGTTAGTCTAGCTTTATTCGCATTCCAAACACTTATTGATTTAACCGTCCTATTCATTAGTTTATTAGCTTTAGAGTTGCATCGATTCCCTTGTATTCGACCCTGGTACTACACGATTCGTATTCTTGCGGAAGCGTTAGTCTAGGTAATTATTACTTGAGATTAACCACATCGATTGAATATCCTGCGTTATTGACGATTTAAGGCCGTGTGTCAGTTGGTCTCTAATTCCTTTGTATTTGTCCTTAATATGTTAGAAATTTGGTTATATAACCCACACAACACTATTTTTGTTTGCTATACAAAATCATCATTTTCCCTATTTAGTATCATCTTTATATTTATAATGACATCATTTTCAAGATTGATAGTGTCGTTCAAGACAACTGGTGATACAAAATCTCAAGATGTTGCAAAGGAACATGTAAGGTGTTACTCATTTAATAATGTTGGTAACAAATCAACTAGTTTACAAACAAATGAGTATGTTTGTTTGTCCATGTTTCAAATAGAAGAACTAGAAAATTTTTATATAGAAAACTCTGTAGAATCATCTTTATATAAAGGGTTTTACCCCTAATAATTTTACATGGTTATCTAATAGAGAAAATTGTGCACCGTTGAGTAATAATTTTGACGAAGAATGTAATGGGACACTCTGTAGAATGTAATGGGACATATCCGTTGGAAATTGCCCAAAATCCGTTGCGAAAACCGATTCTCAACGCACGACAACGGATCTGAGCCCATTGAAAAACGCACGTAACAAATTGAGATCTGTTGTGATTCCTAACGGTGTTCCAACGGGTAATATCCGTTGAAACATTGTGGCGGACACCCAACGGATGAACCCATTGGTAATTTGTAACGAATGCACGTTGAAACCGATGTAATGGATGCCCGTTTAAATATTGCAACGGATGTCCGTTAAAATATTGTAAAGGATGTCCGCTACAATACTGTAAGGGCGTCCATTGCAACACCGTTGGGAAAAAAAGAGCGGGAATTCAAATTTTCCAACGGGTATCCATTGCAAACTGACGGGAAATGGCAACGTACATCCGTTACAAAATGGCGGGAAATGGCAACAGGTATCCATTACCATTTTGCGGGAAAATGAATTCCAACGGATGCCCGTTAGAAATTTCGAACGGGCATCCGTTGGAAAGTTGTTTAAAAAAATAAATAATAAAAAAATAAAAATCTTTTTAGAAAAATTAAAAGTTTTTAATTAAACTAATAAAAGTTTTTTTAAAAAAAATTAAACCTAAATGTATTACAATTAATTTAAATCGGTTGGACCGATATCATCCCGGTTCTTGCCACGGCGTTGATCCCTTCACCTGGCCGAATGGAAATTCTATGACGCTCTCCATGTGCTGCAATTGTGATCGCGTTGCCTGCAGTTGGGCTTGAGTGTCTCGAAGTTGTGCTTCGAGATCCTCGGTACGTCGTTGCTGCGTGTAGTTCTCTTGGACGATGGGAGGTACCGTCGTGGCGTCCTCGACCATATCTTTTTGAAGTGATTCGAGATCGCATAAACTCCCCTTATACGGTCTAACCGACTACAAAATAGAAAAATTAGAGTTAGAATTTTTAACAAAATTTTTTTATTAATAATCGAAAGATAAAATGCTAAATTTTTTACCTCGAAATAAATTTTGTCCTTTTGTAAAGGACTGAGGTCGTCGGGAGTTGAACCGCAAGCTTGTGATTGTTGTGTGGTCTTCTCCATCACAGCTTTCACGGTTTTTTCCTCTCGAAGGTCGACGAGTTCAGGTTCGTCACTCTCTTCCCGACGACCGACTTCTTCTTGCCGTGGGTTTCCACTATCAGCTCTAGAAGACCCGGTACTCTTCCTATCCATTGCATTTGTGATATAAAATAAATTTAATTAGATAAATATTGTAAAAAACCAAAAAACTTAAGAATAATAAATTTACCAATTCTTGCTTCCTCTTCGGGAATGATTTTGATCCCCAAGTATGACGATGCGGACCACCTCCAAGAATCTTCTCGCCGTACCGACATTGTTTGGCCTTCGGGCTCTTGGCTTTGAAGTCTTCAGACTCCCAATGTTAAATAAGTTGATTGAAGACCTTGTCTGTTGCCAAGTCGGTTTGTGATTCTTGGTGTAGTCGTTACAAAATAATTTATAATGAGTTAGTTTGTAACATATATATAAATAATAATTTTAAATAAGATTTTAATTTGATATACACTTACGATAAAGGTGCACCACCATCGGCGACGTATGACTTCTGGCGTAACTTGTCAAGAATAATAAAGTTGGTCTTGTAAGGACCCTTGGATGATTCTGTTGTTCGTATGCTTTAGAACATCATCCACATCAAACCTACACATGAAAATTAAATAATTAGATAACATTTATAAATTAAAACAATATAAAAATATATAAATTAAATTTACCATAGCGTCCCGAGAGGACGTTCAGGATCGATAATTGGAAGGGTGGGACGTCCGTCGAAATTATCGATTAAGGAATTGATATCCACCATATCGTCCTCTTCATAAAATATCGACGGTGCCGATCTTGGTGAAGGAGGACGATATGGTGGTGGCGGAGGCGGGGGAGGGGCTCCCGTGGAACCAGCCAACATACCTCCCTATAAAAGATGTGTCAAGAATGTGTGACAATGTTACGTCCCTATAAAAGATAAAAAAACATTAAGTATCGAAGTCAAGAAATTGTTTACAAACATCTTTACAATTGGTTTCGTAGAGAACTACGAAATTTGGTTGTTTAACAACTAAAATTATGGCATTAGAGTTATTGTGCAAGAAGTGCAAGAAATATAAAAAATGAAGAAATTCTTTTTAAACATCGAAGACCAATCCATATGTGGAAATGGTGTCAGATGTTTTTTCTAGAGTTGTTGAACAACCGCATGAAGAGATACCAAACAATGAGGCACGCCGATCTTTCAACCTATTGGATTCGATGAAACACCCTATATATGAAGGTTTTCCTGAAGGTCAACCTCGTTTATCTTTTTCCTAAATATTGATAAGTATAAAAACAGACAACAATGTTGCTTAAAATTGCATGGATTCACTTTACAAAAGTATGCATGAATATTTACCGAAAAATAATCAAACTTCTGAGACATATTATGTAACAAAGTATGTTTTAAAAGATTTGAGAATGACACATGAGAAAATTGATGTTTATAGAAACAGTTGCATGCTGTTTTAGGGAAATGATAAAGACTTGTTGGAATGAAAATTTTATGGTGCAAGCAGATTTCGTCCAAAGAAACCATCTTCACGTAAATATGTACCATAGAAATATATTATTTATGCCTTTAGCAAACAGGTTGAGAAGGTTATTTGAATCGAAAAAAACTGCTATGACAATGAGATGGTACGCAGAACACTCGATGGGTTAAGGGATAATGCAATATCCATCGGATGGTAAGGTTTGGAAATATTTTAATGAAATATTTCCTGAGTTTGCGTATAAAACGAGAAATGTTTATCTTTGCATGTGCACCGATGGTTTTAGTCCATATTGACAATCTGGAATTCAATATTCTCTGTGGTCGAAGATTTTTTCTCCATATAATTTACCTCCCGATATGTGTTTGGAAAGAGAAGTATTGTTTCTGACATTGCTGATTCTAGGACCTGAACATCCAAAGAAAAAATTTGATGTCTTTTTGCAGCCTTTGATTCATGAATTAAGATATTCGTGGAATGATGGAATTCATGCTTATTACGTGAGTATGAAGCAAAATTTCACGTTAAAAGCGGTCTTGTTGTGGATAATTAGTGACTTTCCTGCCTATGAGATGTTACCTGGATGGAGCACGCACGGGGGATTGGCATGTCCATATTCTATGGAGGATACAGATTCATTTCGACTAGTACATGAGAAAAAATCATGTTGGTTTGATTGTCATAGAAGATTTTTTCCCCGTGGACATACTATCTAGAAAAGATAAAAAAAAACATTTTTGAAAGAAAGTGGTAAGAAAAAAGGCACCGTCCATGCAAACCGGAACTCAAATCTTTTACAAATGACTAAACACAATGGGTGATTTAAAAAAGTCAATAAAATGCGGTGGAGACCGTGGTATTGAAAACCAAAAGGCCAAGGTGAATGGCATAATTGGTATAAACATAGTATCATTTGGGAACTACCATATTGGAAATCATTGATATTACATCATAATTTAGATATTATGCATATCAAAAAGAACTTTTTTTATAACATCATCAATAATGTTTTGAATGTCACGGGCAAAACTAAGGATAATATACAATCAAGAAAAGATTTGAAGACAATATGTCGAACACCTGAGTTGGAGTTATAAGATGGAAGGGCACCTATTCTAATATTCAGATTGTCTAGTCCAACGAAAACCACATTATTAAAGTGGTTAAAAGAAGATGATAAATTTCCAGATGGATAACATTGCTCGGTGTGTGGGTATTGTTGGTTCGAGGCTGATCAGGTTGAAAAGTCACGATTATTACATTTTTCATGAAGCGACTCATTCCAATTGCATTTGTTGAGCTCTTACCACGAAACGTTCACGACGTGTTATGTAGAATTAGCATATTTTTCATAGATATATGTTCACAAAACTTAAAAAGGGATGACTTGAAATTAATGAAAAACAATATCTCTGAAGTATTATACTCATGGAAAAAAATCAGCCTTCCTTCTTCGATGTCATGGAACATTTGCCAATACATTTACTAGATAAGGTAATACTCGGTGGGTCAGTTCAATTTAGATGGATGTATCCTTATGAAAGGTTTTTCTTTCATCTAAAGAAAACACAAAAAGCAAAGCAGCTGTTGAAGGATCTATTGTTAAACAATACTTGTTGGAAGAAATCACATATAATAGCAAACTATCTATATCAATATAATCTGCAATTTCGCATAATTCCTGAGATGTTTACACCGATTGGACGTACATGAGGTAAATCCGAAGAATATTGGCTAAAACCAGAAGAGTATAATCACGTCCACACATATATATTACTAAACTGACAAAAGTTGTTACCTTTCAAAAGGTACAAAACAATGAAAATCGATCTTTTAAACACAAATATCTATATATTTAAAAATAAATTTTTGTTAACGTATTTTCGTTTTAGGATATTTGATGAAGAAGTAATGGATACCTATATCCTCATCTAAATGTAGATGAACTCACAAAAATGAAAATTCAACATTATGGCTCATGATTGAGAGATTACGTAAGTAAACATATATTCGTAGGTTATATATATATATATATATATAACTAAAATGTTATGTTATAAAGTATTAATTTTTTTTATGTTATATAGGTCAAATGTTCTGATGAGAGACATTCTACACGGTTAAAATATTTGGCTAACGGTCCTGCACGAAATGTTATGTGTTGGCCAAGTTTGTTTACTCGTGGATACACATTCCACACGTACGAACACAAGAAACATAGAAACACATACAATTACGACATTTGCGTTAATAGTGAAATGAAGGGTGATAATTTCTACGACATTTTCCATCAAATTCTACAGGTGGAATATCTCGGTCTCGTTGGATTGAAGGCAATGTTTTTAAATGTCAGTGATTCGACCCAACCGTAGGACATGGTAAACAAAAATATCAATAGAAGGAATTGACATCAATCCAGCACGACAATATAGTAAGTATGATCCATTGATCACAATAGATCAAACAGGTCAAGTATGTTACGTGCAATATCTAACAATATTGAAACGTCGAAGAGAGGAATGGTGGGTCGTAGTAATGATCAAGACATAAGGAGTTAGTTATAAGCACATATGAAAAAGAAGATCCGTTGTGAAATCGATCACCCAGAGCCGATACGATTAATTGATACAGACAAGCGGATGGAGAGTACATACGCGATTATAAAGACATTGAACTAGAAGATACAGAAGATGAAAACGACGATGAATTCAATGAACAATTGAAGAAAGACTCACCAATCGAAGAATCTACTGAAGAAGAAATGTGAATTATGTAATTTTAATATATAGCTTTTTCTAGCTTGTCAAAATTACTTTTAAACTTAATATATCCATGTTGCTACGGGCATCTGTTGCCAATGGCAATGGATATCAGATGGCAAAGGCATCGAATGTCCGTTGTGATGCTTCATGTGGCCAATGGATGACCGTTGTGACTGTTCAGGCCACTAACGGATGACAGTTGGTATACATCAACGGATACCCATTGGTGAGTTGCAATGGATGCCCGTTGAACAGTTTCCAACTGGTATCCGTTGCACATCAAACCGGATGCCTGTTGAACAGAGTAATCATGGCTATCTTACGCCTACAACATCAATTTTGGTTCCCAACGGGCATCCGTTGGTAATGCTAATAGATGCCCGTTGGAATTTTCTGTATATCACTTGTTGAACAATTCATTTTTCAACACAATCTCAAAAAAAATTATTCTAAAAAAATCTCTCAAACACTTAAATACAATACACAATAAGAGCTCGACGTTTCATCGATTACGGTGGTATGTTGAGGGTTCGGCAGAAGTCTCGCCATTGCCTCCATCGCCACCATATCGGCCTCCTTCACCTATATCGGCACCACCAATATTTACTTAAGAAGATGATATGGTGGATATGGACGCTTTGATCGATAGTTTCGACGAGAGTCCTTCCGTCCCGATTATTGACCCTGAACGTCTTGATGAGACGTTATGGTAAGACTTTAATTACATAATTTATATTGTATTTAATTATAAATATTATCTAATCATTTGATTTTTCACGTGCAGGTTTGATGTGGATGATGTTTTGAAATATACGAACAAAAACATCATCCAAGGGTTGCTACAAGATTGACTTTACTATTCTTGGCATGTGACACCAGAAGTTATACGTCGTCGATGGTGGTGTACATTCATCGTAAGTAATTGTGATAAAAAATTTAACTTTTAAATTATCATTTCCTTTTATTTATAAACTAGTTTATTGCAATTTAATTTTGCAGCACGCTTATAGATGGTAGAAGAAGGATGCGTCATGCATCTACATATCTTGATGCACGACATGCAAGCTCAATTGCGCTTGATGATGAACAACATCACGGACAACTATTACAAGAAGAATGCCAAACCGGCATGGGGAACGGATGAGGTATTCAACCAACTCGTCCAACAATGGGAGTTCGACGACTTCAAGGTCAAGAGTGAGAAGGCCAAGAAATATAGATACGGTGAGAAGGTTCTCAGAGATGATCTGCATCGCCATACTTTAGGTTCAAAATTATTCCCGAAACGAAAGAAAGAATTGGTAATTATTTTAATAAAATATTTAAATTTTATTGTTATCAAATTATATTATTATAATGTTAAATATGTAGATAATGGGAAGAAAACTGACTCTTCTTGAGGTTGTTGTAGAAACCCATGCCAAGAAGAAGTCTCTTTTCGGGAAGAGAGCGACGAACCCAAACTCGTCGACCCTCGGGCAGAACGGACCGTGAAAGCTATGACAGAGAATATCACACAACAATCACAAGCCTGCGGTTCAACTCCTGATGATCTCAGTCCTTTACAAAAGGACAAATTTTATTTAGAGGTAAATAATAAGATTATCGTTTGTAATTCTTTACTCAAATAAAATATTTTCTAGTGATGTTAATTCTAACATGTTTTATTTTGTGGTCTGTTAGACCATATAAGGGGTGTCTATACAGTATCAGTTCGCTCCAAAAGTATATTGTCGAGGACACCACGACGGTACCCCCTGTGGTTACAGAGAGTTACACGTATGAATGACGTATCGAGCATCTAGAAACCACACTTTAGGTAACACAATCAGAGCTTTGAGAAACTCGAGCAAAGATGTATGACATGAAGAACATTGTCGAATTGCTAACCGATCGAGCGTATCAACCACCAGACCCAACATGAGAAACAACGCTGAGACAAGACCCGATAATCGACTCTGATGCAAATTCTTCACGAGGTGTTGACGATCATGGGGATGAGACGACGCTACTAACTTAGATGATTTGTAGTTTATGTTTTTAATTTATATAAAGTTTTTTAATTAATTTTAAAAAAATTATTTTTTTTAAAATTTTTTCGCCACGTTTTCAATGGATGTCCGTTTATAAATTTCAACGGGCATCCGTTGGAAATGAAAAATTCCTGCCTTTTTGGCAATGGATATCCGTTGACATTTTTCGCCATTTTGTCAACGGATATCCGTTGAAAAATTTTAACTCCCGCCATTTTTCTTTTCAACGGGTGGAAAACGGATATCCGTTACAAAATTTTAATAGATATTCGTTGAACATTTGTAACAGATCAATTCCTAATGGATATTTCTATTACAAGCTCGTTGAAAACTGTCAACAATATATTCCATTGCACTCACGTTTCAAATTGCACCGGATGCAGATTTTCAATGATTGATTCTCAACGACTCAGAATCCGTTGAAATCCGTTGGAAACGACCTATTTTTGTAGTGATGTGCTTTGGCCGAACGATTTCTCTATTTCTTATCCATGATGCTCATAAAGTTTGAATCTATCCTTCTTTCTCTAAAATATGGTCCTTAATCCTTAATGTCTGGAATACCATCAAATAACACAAAAATGCTTAAAAATAAATTAAAGAGACTAAAATAATTTTTTACGCCATTGAAATGTGTAAAAAACTATAAATTAGAAATGAAATGATAGAACTCCCAAGACTTGAACATTTGTTCGTCTTTGACCAAATATAATAAAAAGTGACACTAAAAAGGTGAGTATAAGGTTAATCGAGAAAAAAAATTAAGAATATTTATGTCTATCTCATTGATCTTGAACGAAATCAAAATACTCTCCTATATTATTCCTAACTACAAAAAAAATCTAAATCATGAGATTTTGTATTAACAGTAAAACCTTTAAAGTGCGACCTAAAAATCTTACCAAACAAATTTCGTGAATTTATTTATCATTATTTGAAGGACTAAGTTAATCCAAATTCGGCTAGAAAATGCTGAGTTAAGTTGATGTATAAAATCGTACCAAAGGAACTACACACATCCTACTAGGTCGTCGTGGCAATTTGACCGCAGGTTTAAAGAATGATGGTATGGCGAACTACTCCTCCTTCGTCCTAGAGAAAAAAAGAAATTAATTCTAGCATCCCTTAATTCTTCATAGATGCATGATATGCAAGTTAAATTGAATCGAGAGAACAAAAGTAACTTTTCTATTAAAGCTAATGTTATTTGCAAGGTATTGAGCAATCAACGCCCAATGCTTCTAACGATTTATGAAGATATTTTTATTAGTTAAGGTACAAAACCGTATTCCTTGGAAATCACACATATCTCAGAGAAAATGTATGAAAAATAGAGTATTCAAGATCACAAAAGAATAGCGAACTCTCACAATTGTTGCCCATAATCGAAGCTTTCATTGTCTAGCAAGCTTATATCATCAGGTTTTGAAAGATTTCGATGTATAGCCGTACTATTCACTCTAGTTATAGAAAAGGATAAGGTCTTCGAATGGAATTGGAACAAACCAAAGTCTTCAAGGCGCTTATAGCAAACCTCACCACTGCGCATGTCCTGTCATTGGAAAACTTTGACAAGACGTTCGAATTTTGAGTGCGATTCCTCAGAGATCCGCATTGGAGCGATCCTAAATCAAGAACGAAGACTATTGGCTTATTTCAAATGAAAAATAAAATAAAAAACAAATATCCATGGTCTACCCAATACCTTCTAAATTCCGCAAGAGGCATAGTAAAGTTAATATTGGACGTGTAGTTGCTCTTCGTGGCGTTTGCGACTTTGGAATCTCCTTGAACTTCTACTAAATTCTAATGTTGCAAAGGGCAAGAAAGCAACTAAACAGGCGGTGTTAACGTTGTCCATGCCTCTTGTGGCCTTATGAAGACACCGAAAAGCTCCATGTTGAAAGAATATAGGAATTAGAGAAAGAAGATAAAGATATTTTTATAAGTTTTTTTATTTTATATTTTTTTTGTTAATATAATAATGTTTGAAGTAGTGATTGAGTTGGCGAACACAAAATTTCAAGTTACTATGATATATTTTGAAATTTCCAATCTATTCCCATAAGTCTTGAAGTACATACATATATATAATGATAAAGAGCTAACAACATTCCTATTTTTAAGTATATTTCCATGATTTCCACAATACTCCCCTTCAAGTTGGAGTGTGTACGTCATAGACACCCAACTTGCCAAGAAGACGATCGAAAACCGCACCTCCAACAGCCTTCGTAAAAACGTCTGCTATTTGATCCGTAGTGCGTAAGTACGAAAGAGAAACTCATCATTCCATTTGTCGCGAATAAAATGACAGTCAACTTCGATGTTTGGTCCATTCGTGAAACATCGGATTGGATGCGATATAGTGTAGCTTGATTATCACGGTGAAGATGGGATGGTTGTGGAAGAGAGACGCCCAATATACCTAGTATTTCCCTTAGCCACTTGAGCTCACAGCAAATATAAGCCATTGCACGATATTCCACCTCCGCGGATGAACGTGAGACAATATTCTACTTCTTCGTCTTCCAAAAAATCGGAGATGACCCAAGAATAATGACATATACTGTGAGTGAACGATGTTGTAAAGGTCATGCAGCCCAATCGGAGTCACAATAGGCCAATAATCGTATGGAGCTATTGGATCGCAGCAAAACTCCTTGACCTGGACTCGCTTTGAGATACTTCACCACACGTAAAGTAGCTTCCCACTATTCTTGTGTCGGGGACTGCATAAATTGTGCCAAAATATGAACAATATAGGAGAAATCAAGATGAGTAATGGTGAGATAAAGAAGACGTCCCACTAGACGATGATATTGGGCGGGATTATCAAATGGAGGTGAAGTCGAAGATGCAAGCTTATGATTTTGATCGATTGGGAGAGACACTGGTTTTGAGCCTGAAAGTCCACATTCGTCAATGATGTCCAATGCACATTTCCGTTGTGAGAGGAAGATACCATCAGAACTTCTTGCAACCTAAATACCCAGAAAATATTTCAGAGAATCCAGGTCTTTCATATGAAAACACTCCCTGAGGTATGTCTTAAATTGTTGAACAGCGTTTGGATTGTTACCTCTGACTAGTAGATCATTAACGTAGATTAGGACATGAAGATGCACATCACCTCGGGGAAATGTAAACAGCAATTAGTCTGAATATGATCGCTCGAACCCAAACCGCAACAGAGTTTGAGTTAACTTTTCAAACCAACATCGCGGAGCCTGGCGAAGACCATATAATGATTTCCGCAACCGAAAAACCTTTGATCTATCGGCAATAACAAGCCCTGGTGGTGGACGCATATACACCTCCTCTTCTAAGTCCCCATGGAGAAAAGCATTGTGAACATCCATTTGATGGACTTTCCAATCGTGGATCGCAGCCACAATGAGAAATGTGCGCATAGTCGTCATCTTTGCCACATGAGCAAAAGTTTCATTATAATCGATTCCCTCTTTCTGGTGATTGCCAAGAACAACAAGTCTCCCTTTGTATCGTTCAATAGAACTGTCGGAGTTATGCTTAATCTTAAACACCCACTTGCACCGAATAGCCTTCTTGTCCGGAGGAAGATCCTCTGAAGTCCATGTATTATTCGTTTGGAGGGCACGAAGTTCAGCTACCATGGTCTCTTGCCAGTGAGAGATCTGCTTTGCTTCATGGTAAGTATTGGGCTCGTACTTATCTGTACTAGTGGCTAAAAAAGCACGATGCTTTGAAGTGAATTTTTCATAAGATATGTAACTAGCTAATGGATAAGGCGTCGTACATGAAGATCCTGGAGGTCAAGAGAGCGGGTCTGAATCGGGGGTAGAAGTACTCAAATGGTAAGTGACGTAGGGTTCTAATCTCACAGAAGGATGCTTTGTCCTTTTTCCCCGACCAAGGTCTTCTTCTACCTCGACTGACGTATGGTAAATGAAATCAGTATTCACCAAAGATTCAGGGAGTGCTTGAACTCTAACATGTGAGTCTTCATTTTTCGTAGATTCCTCTCGACCCGAGACTGTATTAGAGAGCTCATGTGTTTCCAAACTCCCCCTGTCTGATGCATTAGGCTCACGGAAATAGCCCAAAAATCATCATCCGAGAATGTTAAATCGCCAGGTGCTTGATCTGAAACATTAAGTACTCCCGAGTCTTTAAACGAGAATGAGTCTTTGAAGAAAACCATATCTCGTGATTCAAAGAATTCGTAGGATTCTAGATCGAGAACCCACCATGCCTTCTTCCCATCGGGATAACCCAGAAAAATACATTTTCGACTGCGAGCGGAGAACTTGTCTCGAGTCTTCGTGTGAACATAACAAAGGCCCCCAAAAACCTTGAGCTGAGCATACGCTAGAGGCTTATGAAATAATAGCTCATAAGGAGATTTTCCTTGGGTAACCTATGATGGTGTGCGATTGATGGTAAAAGCCACCGCAAGAACACAATCTCCCCAATACTCGATTGAAAGATGCGTCTGAAAACGAAGTGCACGAGTCACATTTAGGAGGTGTCGGTGTTTTCTTTCAACCCGACCATTTTGTTGCAGCGTGTCTACGCATGACGTCTGATGCAATATCCCTTGGTGTGAAAAATAGCTCCGCAATAGTGAGAATTCTGTTCCGTTATCATAACGCACAACCTTTACCAACTTAGAGAATTGTATGTTGACCATGGAGCAAAACGTAGGAAATATAGAAGCAACCTCTGATTTGGACTGCAAAAGGTATATCCAAGTGGCGCATGTATGATCATCAAATATCGTAAGAAACAAGCGCTCGTCAATACATGTTGGAACGGGGTATGGTCCCCACACATTGCAATGAACCAAATCGAATGGTGCGAAAGCTCTATTATTACTATTGGGGAAAATTGTACGTCCCTTATTCAATTGAGATGAAATAATGTCAAGTACACCCGATAAACCAGAAAAAAATCTTGTCTGAAGGATGTCCTAGTCTCTGATGCCAAAGATCATTGGAACCCAAAACTGAACCTGCAAACGCCGTCAATGATGGAACCCCACAAAACTTGTAAACCCCACCGCTCTGTTTTAAAGAAGAAAACATCTGAATACATTGAATTGAAGAAAAAAACAAAATGGAAAAAAATCGAGGGAGAGTGAGGTAGAATGGTGCGACTTAAGTTTGTTCCTATTCACTTAATTATAAATTGGAATATACTCATAAAATACAAATTCACGCAGTGCGTGCAATGCAACCGTCAAAGAGAAATGAGAAGGCCGGCGAGTAGCGTTTCACCATAAGTGTTGAGCGTAGTGTTGACCGTAACAACTGCAATGGAAGAGAAGAGAATGAACTTTTACGAATGGACTCGAAAACAAAGTAGAATAGAAACACACAACACAATTCTAAAACTCTTAGACAACGAAATATAGAAGATTGATAGTTACCAAATAAAGAGTATGTGATTTGCACGGCAAACTGAAGAATCTGAAAAATTCTAAGCAGCCTCTAGGCAATATTTTCCCAAAAATGAGAGCAACTGACCTTCTTTGCGTAGGATGATATATTCCTGAAATGGCATTGCAAGCTCTATGGCATATGGTAGCTCATCAAGTTTCTCATTGTTAGCAACCCATAACCACAAAGAACCGCCCAGGCGTCCGGTCCGCCTAGAACATCCGATTAGTGACTAATCGGGGCGCCGGCCACCGCCTAGCGCCTAGGCGCCGCCTAGGCGGCCGCCTAGGCCGATTTTTAGAACAAAGCACATAGCTTATTAATAAAACGTTACATAACAAGACAATTGTTGTGACAACTTCGACACAGAAATGAGAGTTCATATTAGAGATAGGATAAATAACACTTCGCGAAGTATGAATGATTTCGAGACATGAATATCTCATGTATGTTGTGCAGTAATATTGGAACCATTTGGAAGATCGACAGGATGAGCAAAAATAGATTTAACATTAATCAATAGGGAAAAATCGCTCGTCATATGATGCGAAGCACCCGAGTCGATGATAAAATCAGTAATACTTGTGTTACCCATGGTTCGGTTAGATGGAAGCTTCTGCGCACTGAGAAGCGTCATGAGAGCATGATATTGGTCCGTATTCAATCCCGAAATAGCACTAATATCGGAGGAGCTTATTGAAGATAGTGATCCCGAGGAAAGATAGGAAACCTTGGCAACATTGGCGGCTGCACATCCGCGGCCACGAGTCCATGTAAATGTGGAGGATCCATGACCTCGAACGCGAGCAGGTCTTCTATTCTCAGACCACCAGTCTGGGTAACCGTGAAGAACGAAATAGGTCTCCGCGACATGTCCCTTTCTTCCACAATGAGAGCAGAGTAAGGATGGATCTTGGATTTATGGTTAAGAATTCCGAGGATTTTGAGTAGTTTGAACAACAAAGCTCATAGCTGGTGATTTCACTGTGTGTTTTTCGAGTCCAAATAAGACAATGGTTTCATTGATAAAATACAGGTTCGAATATGACCAAACTTCAAAGTATAGAGGCCCATAAGAAACTGATATAACCTCTCCTCTTCATGTTCTTGTGCTAGCTTCATGGTTAAAACACCACAGGAATAGGTCTTGAGTAGTTTGTAGTTACCAAGTTCACTCCAAAGAAGTTAAACTTCGTAAACCGAGAGCTCATCTTGACGACAAGTCGCAATGGAGCAACGAAGATGATAGACTTGAGAAGGATTCCTGAGTGACATACGACGACGTATGTTATCCCACAAGTCCTTCGCGGTAAAGGCGTACGCGAAGGATGATCGACGAGACGGAGATATGGTATTCATGATCCACGCCATAAGCATTGAATTGACCGCACACCAATCATCATATTCTAGTGAATTATTAGTCGGGGGCGTCATAACACCATCGAGAAAAAATAGCTTCTTTTGCGAGAGTAAAGCGTTCCACATTACCTCAGCCCATCTATTATCCTTCGTCAACTCAATCGTGGATAGAATCATACCGGGATCGTCTGCAGCATGGAGGAAGAACGGTGAAACAGACGTGACATCCGCACGAGTAGTCACAACCGTGTCTTTTCTTGCAGCAGCGAGAGCAGGCTGAGCAACTGTCCCAACGTGAAGAGGATCAGTGACGGGAGTCGTCATGTCGTCTTTCCGTTGTGATGTCACAGAAACAATCAAGAACAACATATGATTTGGCGATCTAGAACACAATCAAGAATACTGACGTGTGGAAACACGAGTTATAAATTATCCTAGACCACTTCACCGCAAGTATACGGATCGTGTAGTACCAGGGTCGATCTCTGGGGACTAAGGCAGCCAAAAACTAAGAATGGAACTAAATTAAGACGAATAAAAATAGATGGGGATATGGTCCTAATTATCTAAAACTAATCTAAGTGGTGACAACAATACTAGGTTGGGGATGAACTCGG
>CM071869.1:33555966-33566284 GCA_036759665.1 Gynandropsis gynandra
AGAACCGATAATCAAGAATAAATCAATAAATCTAAGCATTAACGCAAATCATTGTTCATCCAATACAATCCGATATCCCTACCCGTAGTTGGGACTCTACTCACTCATGGAGAAAACAAAAGACGAAGATAACATAACCCTATACATGATAGACTCTAGGAAATTCGATGCCTCGACTTTCCCTATCGTGTTATCGGTGCAAGGATTGATGTTTCTCTTCTTCTCCAACGTTTCCCGAGCCTTTCCAGATGTTTTCCCAGCCTTTCCTTGCCCTGTACGTCGCCCCTCTTGCTCTAGATCTGTTCTGTTCTTTAAATTAGGCCGTTTGAATGTTAGTTTTAGGTTGTTGCGAAATACGCGGCCCGTTCGGGCACCACTGTTGCCCGGTCATGCAGAGGCGCGCCCGGTCGTGTTCCTTCATAGTGCCCGATCGGGCATCAGTACCCGATCGTGTGGTTGAGCGGCCCGAGTCGTGTAAACTCTCGGGGAATTTTGGGATGAATTAACGCCCGAGCGGGTATACGTCTTGCGCCCGATCGGGTAAGGCTACCCGATCTCGTTGCCTTCGTGCCCGGATCGTGCAAGGTATACGGATAAACCCCGTAGGTTTTACCCGAGCGGGTGGTCGATGGTGCCCAACCGGGCACCCTTGTCTTCTTGAAATTTCTCTTTTCCGCTCGTTGCTCGGTTGTTCCTTTGGGTTCTAAGGCTCGATCTTGACTCTGAGTAGATATATCTTCAAAGCACGTGGTTTTGTTCAGGAATCCGTCTTTTAAAGCTCATTTAGGCCTTGTCGCCTAAAAACCTGAAAACCAACAAAACGGGTGTGTGAAACTCAAAATCATATCGGATATGTAAGTCTATATATAAAATATATGCGAAAATGGCACTAAAATCTATCCTAAAATTGATACACTTTCAGTGTTATCAAATACGATCAAGAACACAAGCCGTCGTGATCTCCTTCGCTCAATAATTCGGTGCTTGCTTCCGCTGTTGGGCTGGTGATTCAGCTTCCTTGGAAGAGTCTTGGAAATCACCAAGAAAATTGGATAGCTTCACCGAGAGTCTTGGAGGTCGAACCACCGAGAAAATCAGATAGCTTCAAGCGCTTCGAAAGCTTAGCCTTCACGACAATGGCGAACACGACGGTAGCAGTTTTCTCGACGGCGATAACAATGGCGAAGATGATTCGATGAGCTCGGAGAAGAAATAGAAATCGGCAAAAACGAAATCGCAGAGTCTGAGACGAAATCCAGATTTGGAATCGCCGGAGTCTGAAGATGATTCGCCGGATTTAGATTCGCCGGATTCTCAAAGCCGCCGGCGAAGAACGAACAAACAAACAAAGAAGATGATGGCGAGCAAACATAGAAGTTGAACAGTAATATATTCCAATTATTTTTTTGTAATAATGCTTTTATACCATGATATATTTTGAAATTTCCAATCTATCCCCTTAAGTCTTGAAATACATGCATATATATAATGATAAAGAGCTAACAACATTCCTATTTTTAAGTATATTTCCATGATTTCCACAATATACTAACAACAATTGAATTTATTGATCGATTTGGAAGAAGTTTTGATATAGCTCATGTGTTATTATAGAAATAATATAATAATTTATAAATAATATATATTTGTATTGTTGTATATCAACGTATTCAAATATGTAAAAAGATTGGAAGGCAAGCTGGGAAGAAAAATAGAACTAAATATATCTTTTTTTATCGTTGCATACCAATGTATTAAAAAATGTAAAAAGATTGTAGGGCTAGCTGGGAAGGAAAATTTAACTCAAGGTATTTTTGAAATACACTGATACGCTATAGCAAAACAAGTCACGAATGTACACCAAGACACGCTTATAATCTAGCGAATCGACTTGGAATATTTTGTAAATGCCGCTAGAAAAACGGGCATTTTCAATGTGACAGTATCATGTTAGCACAAATATATGATGACATGATATTTGTAATTAAATATAATAGAAATCTCACTTGGACAAATGTGAAATGAGTATAATACTAGAAAATGTGGAAGCAGAATTTTAAAATCCAGAACGCATAACTTCCAACTTCTGTGAACCCAACTAAGTCGAGACAGTTTCCAACAAGACAGAGCAAACTCAACTCCGAAGACCTGAACCCTCTCTAAAACTGGCAATCAAACGAACTGTGATAAGATATAAGATTTTCGTGATAAATTGCGAAACTGACTCAGGAAAATTTGGTCGTACATGCCATCGGAGAAGATAATGATGAATCCAGGCCTCGGTTTGATATTTGATAGGAAAGGTGAAAATGCTATTGAGCTTCAAACTTCACTGGCGAAGAATCTGCTGAAGCTGAAGCACTTGGTTCCTCTGTTCTGGAGGCAGTAAATTGATCTGCTCTTGTGTCAGACTCATCACCTGTTGTAGCAACGCTTTCTCCATCTGCGGTGTCAACTGTCAAAACCAGCAATTCAAACAAGAGAAAGAAACCGTGTCAAGGCCAAATCTTTTATGTTCCGCTTGTCAGCGTTGTGATTCAGCAAAGGAAACCCCAGATGGTCCTCGAGAACTCCAAGGGAGATGCAAGAACAGAATTTAAGGAGAAAAAAAAGTGGAGTATGCTTCGGACTAGAAACTTGGTCAGCATAAATGAATATCTACGACTTAGATCTATAAAACAGAACATATGCATAGGCATATATCTACATAGCCAACCCAACTATACCATCCAACCCTTCACATATGTAATAAAATATTACTTAACAACAACGCTTTTTCAGCAGTTGTGACATTAATATAAGTCAGCATAAATTACCGGTGCAGGGCGAGGAGGTGGGCCACCTCCAGGACCAATTAGGCTCGGAGGAGGTACTGATGCTATGCCCGGAAGTTGACTCATATTTGAACTCTCTGGCTGACCAGGCATCCAAGACGAACTTCGATCAGCCGCCATGGAACTTCCGGCTTTGTTATTGTAGACACCACCAAAAGGAGGGCCACCACTCTTTATTAAAATACAAGAATAATTTTGGTTGTAAGATCCAAAAATGAACAGAAAATCTACATGATTACCATTAAATTATCTGTAGAACTTAGCCCACAAAGCTAAGTCAGGACTGTAACAATCAGAGATGGGAAGGAAGCATCAGTCCAACTGTCTATTATAATTATCTACTTTTCTCCCTCAAAACTCTCTTTTTACTTCTAGATTACTGTTGTCTCATAAATCTTGACTGAAACATTAAAATCTGACTCGAAAATTTTTCCGGAAAAGTTCGCTACTGACAAGAAAAATTCTGGAAATAAGATCCAAACTCACAGTAGAGTTCTAGAAGATCTAGCACATCATGGAGCTTAAACAGAATGCAAGTTTGTACTTTAGAATCGATACCGTAGATGCTGCAGCAAATACAGCACATTCATCATGCAATAATTTACTAGCCTGAATATTTCATCTTTAAAGGATACTATGTTAATGATGCAGAATACAGGGTATTGGTTGCTTCATTAAGTTTAGGCTCTGAGTGCTCTGTCGAGCAACCAAGCAAATGGAAAATTATAAAGGTTCCATATTTGATAAGGGCCACAATCAAATTATATAATGCAGATTCTTCGACTGCATGGCATCATGAAATAACTGTTTCTGTTATAATCATCTAGAAAAGTGTGGAGGTCATTCAAGGACTACAAAGCACCAATTTTTTTGCTGTTATATTCAATGCCTTCAATTAATTCGTTCTCATCTAATAAAGCAACCACGATCTTCCCTTTCTCAACAACTATTCACTTTTTAGTTCCGAACGGAAAATGTTCCATGAGCATTTCCAAACATGAAGAACAATAATAAGAACATGTTTAAAAGCTCCTTAACCAACAAGTGAAACTAGTCCTGGAAAGCTATATGATCCATAAAGATGGTGTAGAAGATAAAGCAACAGAGTTATCAAGCATGTATAACCAAACTGTAAATTCGTAAAGACTACTATTCAAGCAGGTAAGAAGTAGTGAAACTATACATACCTGATATGGTGGCTGAGTAGGTAAATGTGGTTGTCCCTGAGGGAATTGAGGTCCGACACCTGCAGGAGGGGGATGGGTGCCCGACTGAAAATTTCATACATAAAGACCATAATGAACTCCAATAAATCAAGAAATAAAACCACAAAAGTATAAATTGGAGCTGCTCACAATTCTGACTCACATGAAACATGGGCTGTGAATGATGTTGTGGACGTGCACTGTGTTGCTGAAACCCTACAGAAGGCTCTGTCTGGGTTGGCCCAAACTGATGATGATACGATGACACTGACGATGGTCTAGGCTGTGGAGGCAACGACTGTTGCACAGGCAAATGAGGAACTCCACGAGAGTGCATTGGTTGTTGCAACTGAGTTGAGGAAGCAGGGATATCAAGATGGTGAAATGGAGGTGGCTGAGATGTAGAATGAAGGGGAACTGGAGATGAACTTTGAACTTGACCAGACTGAGGAGGAGGCAAAGTGACTGCAGGATTCAAAAGCGGCTGGCGTTGGGGATGCTGAAAAGGGGGCTGAGAAGGATTGTTGATAGCTGGGATAGAAGATGGGCTGGGCATAGCTTGTGGCACTGGGTGCTTTCTCAAAGGGGCTTGCGACTGCATGGTGCCTATTGTGTCTTGTAAGCCACCTTGAACAGAAGATATTGAAGCTTGGATGTTTGACTTTTGTGGGACAGGTTGAGGTTGCTGAGATGCATGTGGCTCAATTTTTGGAATCTGGACACCAGAAATATAAGTTCCAGTCACATGAATATACAAATTGTGAACAAAAAATTAACAGAGCCCAAAGCTAGTACCGCTTGAGGAGGCTGAACCATTCCAAGCATGATTTGTGCCTGCACAGTAAGATAGATCAAACCACTCTATAAGTGTGTTAAACCTCGAGGTCAATTTATAGGAGTCACACTATCTGAGATTTGAGGTAAGACATCATGAAGGTGCCAGATATTTTCATCAAGCTTGCATTAAAAGTGACATCATAGTTCTATATATCATCCTTAGTACTAGACAAACTAAAGATGGTAAAGGTGAAAATGTAACATAGATTTCCATGGTCCAAAGAAATGCATCAACAGGAGTTTAGCTAAAGGCTAGGAAGGGATATAATTCCCGACAATGCCAAAACAAGGATAGAGACATATACTATATCTCCCAAACCTGTAGTTAGTTAGGGCATAAGTGAAACCCAGAATCACAACGTCCTGAACAACTCAAGTCTTCATCACCATCTACAGAAATTTACCTACTGAAGCCAACATGATTGCAACAACTGATCAAACCAAAGTGCCTAAAACATGGAAGAATCAGTATTCTTTAAGTGCAGCTCCGTAAATTTACCAATCCGCTTTTGATTAAACTTTACTAGGATAGAGAACAATACAAAACCCTAACGTTCCTCAACCAAAAAATTACAACAAAACAAACTTAACTAAAACCAATCACACCAAAACGATCATTTACTAGTTGAATGAGTTACTACTAACAATTATTCAAAACACAAACGGAAGAGGATGAAACCTGAAAAAGAGCCTTCGTCAAAACAGGGTTCTGAATCAGAATATCCCTCGCTTGTTGCTGGTTCTGATCAATAAGTGCCTGCAACAGAAAATTTCAACCAATGAACCTCACATATCCGCACGAATTTTTCCCACTATTACCTCCGAAGGTGAGAAAACGCTAGGTAAATATAAACAAGGGAAAACGAGAAGAAATCGGGGACAGAACCTTCATCTGAGACATGATGTCGTAGAGCTGACTCTTTGTCATCCCGGCGAGATTCGCCGGTAAACCGCCGTTTTCGCCGACCTGTTTTCCCGCCATTGGTCGTCTTCAGATGCCGTGATGGCTGAAAGAGTTCTGCTCTCTAAGGGGCACGACGAACAGTCTGTTCAACAGACACACAAACCGGAATCGGATCGACCCGACCGTCCTGGACTCGGAACTATACCCGACTCCGGCTCAAACCTGGACCCGGTCCGTTTAGTTGTGGAAGCGCACCAAAAAAATACATCAAGCTAAAAGTATTGGCCGAATAAGACTAATAATAATATCAAACTGTTAAAAATTACGATATATTAATTGAGATATATTGTGTATATATATTATATGTAAAATATATATTATATGAATATAATGTAATTATTATATAATTATTATATATAAAATATAATTATTATATACTTAATAATATTAATAATATATGTGACTTACGTATATGTATAATATATATATCATTATTATGTGTATATGTAATATATATACATATGATATATAAGGTATGATTATTATGTATATATATCTTATCTTTTATATTTGCAAGCCAAAAAAAGTTTTTTTCCATGACGTGGCCGCATTCTGACCCTATATTTTGTTCCCAGGCGAAATCAACGGTTCGTATTCGTCGGGTTACCCAGTATTCGTGCGCCCGGCCTAAGTACCCAGTGTATAAGATACTGCCATCTGTTCTCTTTGCCTCGGTGTTCTGTTTCAATTGGATTGTTTGCCAAGTTTGAAATTTGGATTGCCAGATTTCCTCACCGACCACTGGTGGGAAATCCTGACCGTTCATCTTTTTTAGGGTTTCAAGGGGTTTCCTTTCACCCCATCTGTTACCATTTCCATTATTCCTTCTGTATTTTTTATTCTTCCATTTTCTCTCTTCTTTGTTCTTCCCAACGACTATTGCATTTTCTTCTTGCATTCCTTTTTGCCGTTTGTGATTTCTCCATGTCAGAAGTAGTGCGTTTTAGTTCTGTATCTCGGTTTCGTATTTGTTATCCAGTTCGTCGATTTTTTGGGTGTCATGTTTGTAGCTGTATCGATTTTCTATTCTCATCGGCAGTTGCATGCCGGTTCTAGGTGGTCTTCGTCGGCGTCTGCATTTAGTCGTTCACCGGCGATGGTGAATGACAAGCAGCGAATTTCTTAGGGTTTGCAGGTCTTCACAGTTCAATTTTTTCCCTATTTATGTCTTCCTTTTCGGCCGTCGGATATGTATTAGTTCGAAAGGCCTTTTCCCGACAACGATTTTTAGGGTTTGCAGAATTTCTTCTTTGGTTTTCGTATCCGGCTTTTGGTTTTTTTGGGTGTCCTGTTTGTAGTTGTATCGATTTTCTATTCTCATTGGAAGTTGCATGTCGGTTCTAGGTAGTCTCCATCGGCGTCTGCATTTAGTCGTTCACCGGCAATGGTGAATGACTGGCGGCGAATTTTTTAGGGTTTGCAGGTCTTCACAGTTCAATTTGTTTCCCTGTTTATGTCTTCCTTTTCGGCCGCCAGATATGTATCAGTTCGAAAGGCCTTTTCCCGGCATGGATTTTTAGGGTTTGCAGAATTTCTTCTTTGGTTTTCGTATCCGGCTTTTGGTTTTTCTTTCGGTCTCCGGATATACGCCGCTCCGATATGCCTTCTGTCGGGTTGGATTTAGGACGATAGAAGGGCAATTTTTTATGACAGTTAGCTTATTTTCTTCAGAGTTTACAGTTATTCCTTCTTTGTTGAATGAAATCATGATTATCCTTTTGTGGTCGTTCTCATGTTCTGATCTTTTTTCATTTTTGTAGTATTTCCATCGGTGATGATGTTATACTTTTTCATTTCGTTTATTGATTTTATGCTCCCATCTGTGCGAATATGTTTCGTATTCCAATCTTTTAATAATCTGTAATCGATCATGCGTAAATTTCTACAATAGTTAGTTTGTTTTGTTTTGTTAAATGGTTGTTATATATTGTATTTGATGCATATTTCATTAGTATTCTAGGTTATCATATTTAATTAATACAGTAAGTTGCATTTCAAATTTGTAACATCCAGTATATTATTTTGTTTGGGCTTTATAATGTCTGAATTTATTAAATTTTACATATCCATTTCAGTTTAGGCTTCCTATGTCCTCGACCTTTTTGAGTAAATGGTTTGGTAAAGGGTTTTTAATAGTGTTGTTTGCCTATTCGAACTTATATTTAGATTGTCGATTTTGATTTGGACTATCTGGGTGTTTTGGTTGGGCTACAATTCATGCCCGCTCATTGAGCCTTTTTGCATCAGTCTTTTGGATTGTCAAATATCAGGCTCTATTAAATTCCATATGGGTTTTTGGGCTTTTATTTATTTCTGACTGGGTATATATTTAACATGACTTATTTTATGTTTTTTTTTTGCAATTCCAGATACATTGCTACACCCGCTTACGTGGACATTTAATCTCACAGGTAACTTTTCCTTGATATATTAGGCAGATGATGCGTCTCCCTCTTTTTGGTGTAGCTGCCTACGTGTCTTCAGTAAAATATTACTTCTGGTAATTCATTGTAGCTATTATATAGGTCAAACTTCTGTGTTTGTGTTCTACAGTATCTGTACTGTTTATATTGTTTTTGGTGCTTAGGTATACTAAGTAAAATAGTTAAATCAACTGATGTGTTTCTTTGTGTTTTACCCAGCTGTTGAGGTGTCTTCGTTAGAAAATTACATGTGCTAAGTCAGTGTAGCTATTATTTACGTAGGTATAGGTCAAACTTCTCTTTCACCACTTCATAACACGTGGGATTTTTCCACTGTTTCTGACGTCTGCAAAATTTAGATGGAATAATTAATATTTATTGTTGAGGTTTTCCCGCTCCTATTTAAACAGTATATAGATTTACTCCTTTCTCACTTATCTGCGCAATACGAAAAAATAACCCTGTTTAGAGTACTTGCAAATAATCCATTTAGCTGAGATCATATTACAAAACATGTATTGTCCTTTGACAGAAATACATCTTACCCAAGAAATTTCTTTCAGGATACGTGTTCGAGTAATCCGCGTATGGAACTTCGACATCGTTCCAGTTCCTCGATCAACTTCTAATTGGGAGGTCGTCTTATGTGATGAATGGGTAGATTTTGTATTAATCTTTTGTTTTGTGAGTTTTTCCGTTTATTTCATCAGCTATGTATATGACATATTAAATTCCGTGATGTTGAAATTTTCTACACAATCTGTAGGGTAATCGGATCCAAGCCTCAGTGAGGTCAATCTTTTGGTACCAGCATCAGCGGTTTCTCGTGGAGGGAGCATGCTGCATAATAACGAGTTTCAACGTTAGCCGAAGCTATGGCGAAAACAAGGGATCACCCCTCCCATTTAAAATAGTTCTCACGTCTACAACTGTTGTTAGGTCGTGTGACGACTTGCCAATTTAGAGAGGTACTTTAACTTCGCTTCATATCCAGAAATACTTTCAAGCGTGTTTGGAGGAATCCATTCTTATCGGTGAGCAACTGCCCAGATGTTTTGACATTCTGTTGAAATTGTTATTATTGTCAGTGTCACAATTTCCTTTAGAAGTTGATGTTGTTATGATGTTTTGTTATTTTCTGATGCAGATGTGATTGGTGAAGTAATTGCTGTGGGCGACTTAACTGATGTAACTTATGCAGAACGCACGAGCCGACGATTAATACTTCAACTCCGAGACACTAGGTATCTTGTGTTATCTTATTACTATTTCGGTTGATTAATGTCCTTCCGTTATTATTTACCTTTTCAATCACAACGTAGTTACGTTTAGAGGACATTCCATCCAACTGTTTTGACAGATTCACTCAATGATCAAACTTGACTTCGGTATATTATTTTGCAGTTCCAATATTATTAAATGCACAATGCGGGAGTCGTTTGCCTACCAAGCATACGACTGTATTCGTGCACACGAAAATTGCTCTTTGGCTATCATTTGCCAAATGTTTAAGATTCGTTCTTAGGGTGGTAATTGATAACACGTAATCCGTTATAGTTTTTATATCATTCTTAGGTCTGGTTTTGAGTAGATTTATTAGATTTCATTCATTTATCGAGTTTATTCGAAGACTTCATCTATATTTCGTGTTTTGTGTAGGAAACGAAGACATGAGGAGAAACACGAGAGATTATGGCAATTTAACCCCGAAAACGTAGTTGAGTGACAAGGTTCAACTTGTGCAAGGCCATGGATTGAAGTGAACATTCAAACACCGAGCGAAAGGAGCGGAAACAACACCTTAGGACATGCACGCTCGGGCATTGGAAGTGTGCCCAGTCGGGCTAATTGCTACCAAACAACCCTGTAGCTTTGCACGACTCGGGCACTCAAGGAACACGACCAGGAGCATGTGCCCGCTCGGGTGGAAAAGAAGTGCCCGATCAGGATAATTGTCACCAAAATGCACCGTAGGTTTGCACGACTCGGGCTGAAGAGGAACACACTCGGGCATAGGTGCCCGCTCGGGCTAAAATGTGTGCACACGGTCGGGCA
>CM071869.1:33570028-33603493 GCA_036759665.1 Gynandropsis gynandra
ATGTAAGATGCGCAATGGATACATTGGTATATGCATGCTAGATAGTGGACAAGTCTACGCCAGTCTGTTCCTATAGGAGAGCTTGAATTCCCTGAACTCATGATAGTATCTAAGACCAATTATCTCGTTAGAACTTCGTAACATCGTTGTGCAACTCTTGATACCTATGGTGATTTGTCGCTGAGTTATCCCTATCTTTAGTTTAGTTTGCATTTGCATTTGCATTCCATCCATTATTTTATTTCACACGTCTTATTCATTAGTTTAATAGCTTATAAGTCGCATCAATTCCTTGTGTTCGACCCTAGTTGCTACACGATCCGTATTCTTGCGGAAGCGTTAGTCTAGGTTTTATTACTTGAGTTTAACGCACATCAGTAATATATTTTAAAAATTTTATTATTTTGTCAGTACTTATTCATATTTGCCAATACATTTTAACATATACACTTGCATCTCGTGACTGTTATTTTTCGAGGCTTTGCTCCATCCTCTCTATCACTACCATTATAAATATGTTGCTTATATCTGCTTCATGTTATTGTGAAAATATTTATTTCTCAGTATACAATTATGGTTGCATAGTTTTCCTATTTTGGTTATGTCTGTAGTTACTGTTTGGATGTTGTGTGTTATTATTTAGTACTCTGTATATAAATTCATAAACACTTAGTTCCAATATTTTTAATAAAAGTTGTTCAATTTGCTTGCTGAAAGTATTTACGGTTATTCAATATATCATTATTATCGAACTGATTATTCGTTTACAAAATAAATTTTCCCTGTATTTATAGATCGTCGCAGTATTCGAAATGTGCAATTCTCCAGTAAAATTTCTCGGATCAATATTATCTTCTCATCGTCGCATACAAATCACAATACGTCTACTTTTATTGTATTTGTTTTTTTGCCCTTATACTTCATATTAGTTTTTATTCCACCCTATGCTACATATTATATTGTATTATTATATATATACATTAGTTTTTTCCGTTCCCTGTTTTTGTTTTGACGAAACAGTTTACCAAGTGGTTCTGAGGGCACTCCGAAGAATATTAGCCTTCTTGCACCACGTTCGCAGCCCAGCGAATCCATCGATTTCTGGAATGCTTTCTCAGTGAAAAGTCTTGCGGATCTTGCAAAAGCTACAGATGTCAGGGTTATATTTATTTCTATTACGCAAATCTAATTTCAAATTACTATGTCTTAATGCTATTTTCTTATTGCTGCAGACATTGACTTGCATTGTTCCAGCTGTAATTACAGGGGTTTCGACTCGAGATGGTTGGTACTATTTAGTGTGCAACACTTGCTCCCGAAAAGTAAATACGATTGTTGATGATACAGTCGCATGCACTACTGTCAGACGCTTTTATTGCGACTCTTGCAAAACGATCACGGATAATCCCTTTCCAAAGTGAGCTTCGTTTCCTTTAAACATTAAAGAAAAGTACTTTACAGCACGAAATTTCTTTGGTCATGTGTTACAGGTTCCACGTCTACGTTAAAGTTATTGACGACACCGGCGGAGCTATCTTCCTTATATTCGACAAAGAAACGGTCCAGCTTGTCTGCAAGTCAGTTTTGGATCTCCGTAACGAAGAGCCCGAGGTATATGACAATACCTTTTTTACCATATTTTCATACCACTGATAAATTCATATTCCATTATTGATGTGAAGCTTGCTAGAGATTTTTAAATTTGATATTCACTATAGAAGTATACCTGTAGAAACGTTGAAATTTCATTTACCGAATGAACAGAATATCGTTTTTGATGAAGAAGATGAATTAACTAAAATAACATCTAGTGAATTCCTTCAACGAATGATGTTTATGGAATGGTTCAAATGCAATTCCCTATACTCCGAAGCTCGACAATTGTCATACTACAATTTTCCAACTAAATTTGTTTGGAATAAAAGACACCGTATTTTGGACAATATGTAAATGAGGCTTCGCATATGATAGATTACAACACATTAATCCCAATATTGGAGAATTATATTTTTGATGAATGTTACTGAATAAAATGCGTGGACCAACTTCGTTCGAAGAAATTCGTACAATTAATGGTGTTCTACATAAAACATTCAAAGACACGTGTCGAGTATTAGGTCTTTTAGATGATGATGAAGAATATATAAACACACTAAAAGAAGCAAGTAATTGGGCATCTCCAACATATTTACGAATACTATTTGTTATACTATTAACAACATAATACACTTCATCTCCCGAACATGTATGGTATTCGATATGTCAACTATTAGGTGATGACATATTATACAGGCGACGACATCTTCTCAGATTACCAGGTAGAAATATTTTTTTAATAATACTGCAATATATATATATATATATATATATATATATTCAAATTTTAAACTTTTCACCCTGTTCTATTTTGACTATACAGATCTTATTATGACAGAAGAAGAAATTCTAAATATAACTCTTGGAGAAATCGAACTATTACTGCAAAAAAAAAACAATCTATTACTCAAACAATATCCTTCCAGGCCATATCCGAAAGAGGCTGAAAATCAGGATTTATTAAATAGACAGATATATGAAGAATTATCTTATGATCTGGATAAAGTGAAAACTGAATTTATCTGCTGATTGCTGCAAAAGTTTCGCAACTAAGATCAAGGTACAAGTTAATTGTGGAACATAGAGAACGTCAATGAGTTTGAAATAATGATTCAAAGGCAATGTACAAGTTAATTGTGGAACATATCAAGCAAAAATTCATCAAGGCTTGTCTTACTAGAGTGATGATCATCTGTGTCTGTGTTTTTAATCTTCATCAGGTTGAGCAGGGTGGTCCATTGTTCTTCATTGAATCCCGGAAGACTGCTGCAATCAATGCCTCCTGCAAACACATGTTTGTCAGATGGAGAGTCTGTGTGAGCAGCATTCGCACGAGCTGTAGGACCATGTCCACGAGAGCTTCCAGATGAAGAGCTTCATCCGTGTCCACGATTGCCGTTGCCGGTGCTATTCTTCCTCGGTCTTTCACCGCACCAATCGGGATATCCAATCAGCTTAAAACAAGATGATGCCTCATGTCCCGGTTTGTGACAATGGGAACAGCGAGCATTGCTTGATTTCGCTTGAGATGCAGCAGGTTTCAATCCGGCTTGGATTGAGAAGGCTACGGCAACAGGATCTTCGCGAAGCCTTGTAATAGTTTGGTGTCGCTCCTCCTTAATCGCCATTGAGTAAATACGATTCAAAGAAGGTAAGGACTCCAAACTGAATATTGAAGATCTCAGTGTCCCAAAACAGATATCATCGAGACTCATAAGGAACCCATGAATCCGTTCTTCCCCGTCGCGGAGAAGTTCTGTAGAGAGTTCTCCGCAATGACAGTGTCCACTCGTGCACACACGAACAGGCTTGTAGACATCAAGTTCATCCCACCGTTTCTTCAGCTTTCCGAAATAAATCTGGATGGTCTCTCCCTGCTGTTTACACCCGACAATTTTAGAACGTATTTGATGAACTTGCGGGGCATTTCCCACTAAAAAAACGTTGTTTCAAATCCGCCCATAACACATGAACTTCTTTGACTATGGAGACAGTTGTGCGAAGCTGAGAGTCGATTGTGTTGAATATCCATTCAACCAACATGGAGTTGACAGGACTCCATGCTTCGAATTCAACAGTACCTGATTCTGGTTTCTTTAAGGTACCGTCGAGGAATCCAAATTTTTACTTTGTGTTGAGCACATGACGAATATGTTTGGACCATTTTTCATAATTGCTATCTCCCTTGAGTTGCACCGGAGTAAATGCAAGTGTGTATATATACATGTATATATATATGCATATAGGCACATATATGCAAGTATGAATGATAAATCTTGATATGTCTATGCCACTATACGTAAGATCATATGCTAACATATGTATATTATTTTATAACAAAAACATTAATAATAAATTTTATGTTTTAAAACATCTATCGCGACATTTGCAAAAGAAATATATCTATCTCGATTGGAATTAATATTCAATGGTATTTTCAAATGCTGTAAATCATTTAAACAAATATTAGAACATTTAGTATCAATTTAGTATTAATTTAATTTTAGAATTAAAATTAATATTATAAATCATTATATAGTATTTAAATTACAAAAGCAAAAAGTTTAGGCACACAAGTTAAGAGAAGCGTGTGACACGGTTTTGCTCTTTTCTTTGTTCTCTTTTTGCAATAACTACAAAGTATCATCTTTTTTTTTGTTTGTATCTGTATTTTTCCTACAATATATATGTAATATATAATTAACTAATTATAAAATTGTATGTTATTTAAATCGGATTCTTATCTTTAGCAAGTCGGTAACATCTCCAGCTTTATTGTATTTTTATTCTTTCACGTAAAAACGAGACGTCCACCGCTTTCCTCGCCTCATGCTTAGCAAAATTCATGTTTATTTATTTTGTTAATTATTTGGATTTTTGGGTTTTATAATTATAATAATTTATACCAACTGTATATGTTAATCAAGTAATGTTTTTTAGACGTTGAGTTATAGATGCAATTAGAAGAATTGATGGATAGATAGATTCTTTATAACTTCTTTTCATTTGTTATTTAGAAGAAAAAGCAGAAAATCTCTAAAATGGTTCCAGTTTTAAGAAACTTGAAGATTTATAAGTATATAGAATTTGTTTTAAAAAAAATCAGTATGAGTTTTTTTCAATTGTATGTTACGAGAACTAATCTACTTGTATCCTAAATTTCATTATACGGGAAAATTTCTTTAAAAGTAAAAGAATTTCTTTCGAAATGGTAAAATTATATATAATTTTTTTAAAATCTTTATATGTAAATTATTATGTTATTTTTAGAATAGTATTTTTAAATTAAGACATAATACGTATTAATTATTATATATAAAACTACAAATTAATTGAAGAATGGCAATCATATGTGTGTGTTACTTTGGAATAAAATGATAATTCGTGAATAAAAATAGAAAAAATTATATAATTCTAATCTTCTAGAACAAATTAATATAGTTTATTGGATTTTACATGATATTCATAAAATAAAAAATATTAAGATAGTATAGATAGTAATAGATGTCGGTGTTAACTAGATTATAAAGTTATGAAATAAACAGAAACCATAATCTTTGAACTTCAAACATGGTATAATGTCAGCGTGATCATTTAAAGAATGAGTAAAGACGTATAATTTTGTCTTTAGGAAAACTTATTGGAAACATGTAACAAAAACTCTCCAAGAAGAAAGAATCGAACGAAGAGGATGAGTGAATTTGAGAGAATTTAATAGAGAGGCAAACAAAATGTGAAATCGTTTTTCTGTATTTCTTACTGTAACTAATACTGTTTATACAGGTATTTATAGTTCCTAAAAATACTGAATACATGAAAATTAACAGAAAATGAAAAAATATAAAACGACGACGTATATAATAAAACTCCCCCTCAAGATGAGCATGGAGCATAAAGATCAACAATGCTCATCTTGGACATAAGATAGTGCAACTGTTCTGCAGAGATTGGTTTAGTAAGCATGTCTGCTACTTGCTCCTGCGATCTAACATGTAGAGGTTTAAGAAATCCATGGGTAATCTGATCCCGCACAAAATGACAATCGAGTTCTATATGCTTCGTGCGTTCATGATTAACCGGATTATTGGCAATATGTATTGCGGACTGGCTGTCTGAAAACAAAGTAACAGGAAATGAAATATGAAATTCCAATTCCTGTAACAGAGATGCGATCCAAAGAAGCTCGCAAGTTGTATGAGCCATCGCTCGATACTCAGCCTCGGCACTACTGCGTGAAACTGTGTGTTGTTTCTTTGATTTCCAAGAAATTAGAGCAGAACCTAGAAACACACAGTAAGCAGTAACAGAGCGACGTGAATCTGGACAAGCCGCCCAATCAGAATCTGTATAAGCTGATAATCGTAAATCAGAATCTGCCATATACAGCAACCCTTGTGCTGGTGAATTTTTCAGATATCTTAGAACTCGAATGGCTGCATTTAAATGAGATGTCCGAGGGTTTGACATGAATTGGCTTAGCTTAGTGACTGAAAAACTGATATCCGGTCGGGTAATAGTCAAATAGATCAGCTTTCCAACTAACTTTCTATATAATGAAGCATCATCAAGGAGATCACCAGAATCTTGAGAGAGAACAAGATTTACCTCCATAGGCGTTCTTGAAGCCTGCTTTAAACCATAAATCGATTTCAGTAGCTTACAGACAGAATTTGAAGGAATCTGCTCCCCCTTAATATCTGAATAACCCGGTGGAATAGACATGTAAATTTCCTCGGATAAATCACCATTCAGAAATGCATTAGACACATCCATTTGACATAAATGCCAGTTGTGAGCAGCAGCAAGAGACAAAAGAATACGAACTGTTGTCATCTTAGCCACAGGACTAAAAGTGTCTAAATAATCAATACCTTCCAATTGCGTGTATCCTTTAGCCACTAAACGTGCTTTATGACGTTCAATTGATCCATCTGCATTATATTTAGTCTTGAAGACCCATTTACATCCAATAGCACGTTTATTAGTAGGCAGCGAACAAATTACCCAAGTATTAGAGCCAGTTAATGCATCCAACTCAAGTTTCATAGCTTTTCGCCAAGATTCAGATTTTGCTGCTTGTGTGTAAGAGGTGGGTTCTGTTTGGGTAGATATGGTAAGAGTAAAGTGTTTATGATGTGGATTTAAATTGTTATATGATAAATGGGATGAAATAGGATATGCGGTTTTCATGGAAATGTGAGGTGAAGAGTGATGAAGTAAGTGATAACAATGATAGTCGGATAGATAACTGGGTGCTTTTATTTGTCTGCGTGGTCTGTCATTATTTTCCAATAAAACCATGGGATTAGAAGAAACAGAAGGTGAATGAAGATCAGACACAGTGGTTTCTGTATTTGGTGGGGAACAAGAATCATGAGAAGGTAGTGAAGAAAAAGAATCATAGAATAGGAAAGGATTAGAAGAACTGGAAAAGAAATCTGTGGAAGGTGTTGTAGTATGTTTAGGACTATGAAAAGGAAATATATTCTCATGAAAAATAACATTCCGAGAGATAGATATCAGATTGGTATGGAGATCTAGAACTTTGTATCCTTTGTAACCTGGAGGGTAACCAAGAAAGACTGCAGAACGTGCCCTCTCTGTGAATTTGTGACGTATAGAAACAGGGGTACCAATGTAACAAAGACACCCGAAAACCCTTAGATGAGTATAATCTGGTTTTGTGTGTGTAAGGACTTCAAAAGGGGACTGATAACCTAGGAGAGAAGTTGGAGTTCTATTGATAAGATAAACTGCAGTGAGAACACAATCACCCCAGTAAACTAAAGGTATATTCGATTGAAAGAATAAAGCTCGAGCAACATTTAGAATATGTTGATGTTTCCTTTCAACGACAGAATTTTGTTGCGGAGTGTAAGGACATGAAAAATAATGTTGTATCCCGTGTTTTGTCAATAAAGAGTTGAATCGAAGTTCTGGAGCATTATCTGATCTAATGGCTTTAACACAAGCAGAATATTGTGTCTGTACCAAAGAAAGAAATTCAGGAAATTTTTGTGTGACTTCATGTTTAGATCTTAACAAGTAAACCCAAGTAACTCTAGAACAATCATCGACTATAGTGAAAAAGTATTTGAAACCCTCAACTGTAGGAACATGGAAAGGACCCCAAATATCCAAATGCAGTAAATCAAAAGGAGAAGAAGACAAATGAGGATCTGAAGGAAATTTTAAACTTTTCTGTTTCGCAAGAGGACAAATAGGACAGTGCTCAATGGAGTGTGAAGAAGGCATGAATGTAGGATTTGTGTTGAGAGAGCTTGATTGAATCTTCAAAGAAGAAGGATGACCCAATCTTTGGTGCCATCTGCTGTAATGTGATGCTGTAATAGCAGAGACATTTACAGTAGATGGAGTGACTATAGAATGTGTGTGCTGGGTAGAATCAGGTAACTCAAAGATGTACAAATGTTCATGTTGATCTCCTTTACCAATCGTCAATCCCTGAATAGGGTCCTGAATGATATATGAATCATGATAAAAGGTTACAGAATAGTTTGTGGAACGTGTAAGTGCACTGATGCTTAGAAGATTGAATCGAAAAGACGGAACAAATAGAACAGAAGTGAGAATAAGGGATGAAGAAAGTTTTACTGTGCCTGATCTAGTAGTAATGATGTGAGAGGCATTAGGCAAAGTGATAGAAACAGGGGATATGGTTTGAATTTCAGAAAATAATGACAGATCACAGCAGACATGAGACGTTGCTCCAGTATCAATAATCCAAACTAGGTTAGAAAATGTAAGGCCGGGTTCTAACGTGGTTAAAGCATGATGATTGAAATTTGACATACCTGAATTGGGAGGGTGAATAGGAGGTGGGAAAGCAGCAGAACCGGAATCCATAAGCGATTGGCTTAAACCTTGTAGTTGATTGGTAAACTGAGCAATAAGTGCTTGAGCTTGTTCAACAGCATTATTTCCACTTCCTGCTCCTGCAGATTGATCATCAATACAACTGTGTGAATTATCCATATTTTGATTTGTAGACACCATATTCACTTGAGTATTAGGAGCACTAGATCTTGATTTATGAGTATTGTAACTCTGAACCGACGTCCTGGGATTCCAACTTGAACTAGAGGATCTAAAACCAGGAGGATAACCGTGCAACTTATAGCACTTCTGAACTGTGTGACCTCCAAGTCCACAGTGAGTACATACGACTTTGTTACGATTCTGATTAATCGGAAATGGTGCTCTTGATTTTTGTGTTTGTGTTCCTACGTGAAATACAGCCGCATCTGAATCTGGATAATCTATTCTTTGTTGTTCATCCTGAGACAACATGTTGTTGGTAAGATTAAGATCTGAATCTGGATGTCCTTCATCTGGCTTAGGTATAGTTCCATATAGAAATCCAACCTTATTTTTCGTGTTGAGCGCTTTGATGAATGACCTAGACCAGGTGTTGTAATTCGATGAGCCTTCAAGTTTCTCTGTGACAAGCGTCACACTCGACGAATCCGCAGGATGCAAAAACAACGGATTCGCATACGGATCTGGATTTCCAGAAGTTGAGTGTGACGATCCAGCGTTTGAACTCTGATTTGACATGATAACAAAGGAGAAATGAGTAAAGAAGCGGAAGAAATGAGCTTAAAGCTCTGATACCATAACAAAAACTCTCCAAGAAGAAAGAATCGAACGAAGAGGGTGAGTGAATTTGAGAGAATTTAATAGAGAGGCAAACAAAATGTGAAATCGTTTTTCTGTATTTCTTACTGTAACTAATACTGTTTATACAGGTATTTATAGTTCCTAAAAATACTGAATACATGAAAATTAACAGAAAATGAAAAAATATAAAACGACGACGTATATAATAAAAACATGAACTAAATTATTATTTTTAAAAACAAGTATAATATATATATAAGATTGTAGAGAGAGAGAGAGACCAACCAAATCCCACACTTTATATTTTGTAAGACCTCCCCACTTTGCTTTTGATTTGGATTGAGAGAGCTCTTCATCTTTGAAAGAACTCATAAAAGAGAAAGAGAAAAAAATAAAAAGAGACTTAATAAAGAAGAAAATGCAATGCTCAACAAATGAAGCATTAGCAAGTCTCTTCTTCAATGTCTCAAACTCCTCTTTTCTTCTCCTCCTCCTCCTCTACTCCTCTCTCTCCCTCCTCCTTCAGCTCTTCCACTTTATTGGTGGCTATCCTCTCCTCCAAAGGTAAATATATATATATATATATTGATCCCAATGTCTATATATATATATTGTTATGTAAAATATGAGGAACCGTTGAAATTTGACCTAATTCAATATATGAGACAATATAATAGGATCATGATATACTTCATATCACATATATAGTTCTGATCATTTTTTTTTCTAATATATGTTTAGGAACGACGATGAATATGATTCTGTGTGGTTTTCTGATGAAGAAGAAGAGGATGAAGAGGAGGAGGGAGAAGCCATATCCCCAAGCACGAATTATCATGTGGTATCTAGAGGGTCTAATCATTTGATAGCCGATATATTAGATGGAGGAGTTTCCTTGCTTTTCTATAATTCCAATGATGAAGCAAGCAAACGTATTATGTATGTCCAAGAATCTCAATCAGAAACTCAACATATTGAAGATCAAGATTCCAATAGGTCATCGACAGAAGTACAATTTTCTGCTAATGATTCACCCTATCTTAGTGAATCAAAGGAAGATGATGATGGTAAAGATGATATACATGATGATGATGATGAGTTTGATGATGATGGAGAGATACGATTACCATCATACGACATTGATGATAACTCTGTTTTCAAACAAAGCGGTCCCACTCGACAAGACCGTCTCCAAAGTGATTCGGTGTTTCATGACAAAAGCTACGATGGTATTATGTTGTGCCCTCCCTATCCTAATTTATTTTTGTTGATTAATATCAGTTTATAATTGTAGGTCACATTTAATTCATTGCATAAGCAATCGATATACGTAACAACATGTGGGTATACTTAACTTATGTGAATTCTCCAATATCTTTGGATTAAGAACATCGTGATCTTACATACTCTTAAACATTTTGAACATTGCAGAGGATTCAATTCATAAGCAAGACATGAAGAACATTGGAATAAAGAAAGAAGAATCTTCGAGAGACGATAAATATATAGTTTTCGCAGCGTCCGAGATACAATGTGAGCAATTTCACATCCAAGAAGCGGAAGAAGACGAGAAAGAAGAGATATTTGGAGACTCATGTACGAATGGTTCGACGTCCAAAAGCTCATCGGAGTGGAGAAGCTCCATAAAGACCGACGATCCATTTTCTTCTTCGTCTAGGCGAAGTTGTCCCAAGTGGGAATCTTACACTGTCTTCCAAAAGTATGACGAAGAGATGACGTTCCTCGGTAGGATCAGTACCCAAAAGCTTCAAGAAACAGGTAAAACTGAACTTCTGATTCAAATAATACCATACCTTCATCTTTCGAACAATATAATATTTACTATATATATATACATATATATATATATACATATATATATATACATATATTGATTTTGCCCTTTTTCTATCTTCTTTTTATCTTATATTACCCACAATCAAATCTTGACTAGAGAAGTTGAACAATATACAAGGGCATTTTTGGCAATACATCCCATTTTTTTTTTGGAGATTTTTATAAATTAAAATGATAACACAACTTTACTTTTGCCGCCCTAATGATATTTGCTATTAAACATTATCTATAATTAAGTTGCCTTCTGAAAAAAAAGTTGGTTATTATGTGTAGGAGAAAAGGGAGTTCTTATGTTTCACCGCACTTGCATTGCATTTATTCCAAAATAGAAAAAACTTGGGTTTTCTATCATAAAAATCCAAATTTACTTATACACATTTTTAATATTTTTAGTCAAAATGTATGATTTAGTGTATCGTTTTGTTTTTGGATATCAATTACTATAAATATAAATATATTTCTCTAGATAAAAATCCGAATTTGAATGGCATATACATTTTGTGTCATTCATTCATCAATTTAGATAATTTGTCACGGGTTCTAAAAACACATTTCAATATATAAACTCAAAATTCCTTTTATAAAAAATATAACCTCATTGAATTTGGAATGCAGTATTATAGCTCATGTTAAATCCTACAAATATACTAGATATATTTGTCAATTTTCTTTAGGTAATTTGGAGTTTTCTTTTTTTTTTCATTCATAAAATTGTATTTTTCTCCCTAATTTTTCTTTTTACTATTTACTATGATATCTTTAACTTTTATTAAATTAATTCGTGACAATAAATTGATTGGCAGAATCGTTGAAGTCATTCATGGTGGAGCCTAGATCAATATCGGAAAGGATTGTACAAAAAATCTCAAACTCAAGAAAGAAACCAAGTACAACAAGAACCAACAATCCGTACGTTGAACTCGAATCTGCCTACGTCGCACAGATATGTCTGACATGGGAAGCTTTGAGTTGGAACTACACTAACTTTGAACACAAGAGATCGAGATCGAACAGAGATCAAGACTTTGACGTCGGATGTCCCGCTGGAATCGCTGAGCAATTCCGAAGATTTCATATTTTGTTGCAGCGATACATTGAGAATGAGCCTTACGAACATGGAAGACGACCTGAGATTTACGCTCGAATGCGAAAGCTAGCTTCTAAATTGCTTCTTGTTCCTGAGTACCAAGGTAACGTCTTCAAGATATTATTATATTGTTTTATTTCACATCCGTCAGAATATTGTCTGAAAATTGAACTCTTTAATTAATTTTTAATTAAATCTTTAACCTTTTTTTTTCGCAGTATATATATATATATATATTGAGAATATTGGATATCATCTTGTGCAAATAATTTATGTGAGAGTTAAAATGTAAAATATTCAAATTTATTTAGATTGAGTTAGATTCAAACTCATTTGATATATAATTTAATTATATATATTTAAAGAGAGGATTTTGGATTATCATTTTTGTACAAACAGTTCATATGATAGTTAAAATGTACATTGTATATTGTATAGGTCATGTGAAGTCGATGATAAAAGATTGTAGTGTATGTCAATTTGATATTATTAATGTTTTTGTAGAATATTGTGATGATGAAGAGAAACTAGACGAAGGTTTCAAGTCAAGAATCTCATCAGCTTCGTTTATGATGATAATGGAGGAATGTATAAGAACCTTCATGAACTTTCTCAAAGCCGATAAGGAGAAACCGTGCCATAAAATCCTCAAATCTTTCTTTGGCAAAAATAAAAGAGGTTCTGTCGATCCAACTCTTGTCCATCTCATGAAGAAAGTCAATGCAAAGGTATGATTTCATCCTCTCTCTTTTTTTTTGTTACAAATCACAACCAAACGATTATTATTTAAATATTTTGAAAATGAATGATCTCCATAGGAAAGATTCGAACTAGAGATCAAATAATTGTAGTAAAAATAGCCAAATGATATTGACTCTATAGAACAAATAAGATTTATCAAACTAAGATTTTTAAGATCGTTCTTACAACGAAATAGTATATTTCATTGCTATGTTTAATTCATATTTTTCGTATCTGTGAACAGAAAAAGGCTAAACTCAAAGAAATGCGTCGAGGTGGGAAATGCATGAGGAAGAAGAAGTTGAGTATTGAAGAAGAGATGGAGATATTGATGGGATTAATAGACTTGAAAGTGGTGTCAAGGGTTCTAAGGATGAATGATATAAGTGAGGAGAAATTGAATTGGTGTGAGGAGAAGATGAGTAAAGTAAGGATCATCCAAGGAAAGCTTCAAAGAGATTCCTCTCTTCTTTTCTTCCCACCACATTGAATCCACTCTTCCATCACTCTATGCAAAGAATATCCTCTTTACTCATACTCTCTCTCTCTCTTCCCTTTTCATTACATTACCCTTTTTGGTAGAGATCAAAGATGATGCTAATACTCGTCATCGACAAGATCTCGTAGATGATGAAACTAGAATAAAGTGAACAAGAATTTTTTTTATTTTTTTAGTTTTATGAATATATATAAATAGGATAATGTCGTAGATATATACATGTATGAAATTACAATAAAATTCATATAAAGATGACGTGGCGGATTGAGTTTCGAGAAAGGTCCAAGGAAAAGATGATGGAAGACATAAAGAAAGACGAAAGTGAAGACGCAAAGCAAGGAACACGGAGAAGCATATGCATATGCAAGAGAATATATTGCTTTAGTTCTTTAGTTTTGCTTTTTTCAGATTTTATTTTTTCTCACTTTCTTTAATAAATTTTTTAAATGTTTTCCTGTCTTTTCCTTTTTTATTTTTCACTTTATTGCTTTTAGATTTTCATATTTCGGAGTTAGTAGATGCGAATGCCACGTAGAAAGCAATGACATAAAGAATCTTATGGCATTTGGTATATACTAAAAAATCTTTTAGATAGTCTATGATTTCAGATTAAAAACGTTTCAAAATTTATTGCGATTACCGTAAAATATGTATCAATATTTTTATTTGTAAATTTACAAATTTAGAATCTTAAAAAAAGGCATAAACTTGATTTCCCCAAAATTTCTTGAATACCGTATAAATTTAATGGTAACTTTTTTTCTGTACATACTATTTTTTTATGTATTAAAAAATTGTGTTTTGCTCTTAGTACGTAAGAGAATTTAAAATTTAATTTCATATATATTTTTTTTATCATAAGTTGTAAGTTTATAAATCCATAAAAAATGATATATAACCCAAGATCAATTGGACTATTAGTTAGTTGATGTGCTACAACATCTCCAATACATGGGTTTGATACTTGTTAATGTATAAGATTTTATATTATAATTTTCTTCTTGTAATATTTCATTTATGTTGTGATCATTTATATTTATTATTATCATTGAGATTTTCATTATATTTGATTGTGTATCATTGTCATTGTGATTGAGATTTTTATTATATAATAAATATGATTATTTTTTATTATTATTAAAATTTATAATCATATATAAAAATGAGTTTTTTCTCTCTTCTCATGCTGTCACATCAGCGGGCGGGAGAAAAAAAATCTCCTTTCAAACTTAAAAACCACCGATTCCTTCTTCTTCCTTCTAAAACATTCATTCAATCAATTTCTTTGAATTTAACCCTTCCAATTCCATGAAACAAATTAATTCCTTCCCCTCTACAGCATGGATGATGCGCTTTGAGCCAAACTAAGATGATGCGGAGACGGGAGAGAAATGGCACGCCTGAGAAGTAGAGGCGCCCAGCTCTTGATTTCGCTAAATCGACGTTTCCGCTGCTGCCCACGGGAGGACAACGAAGAAGAAGCGGTAATAGGAGGACAGCGAAGCGACAGAGACGCAGCCGCGGCGAGCTCTTTATCTCGATAAATCGTCGGCTTCACCGCCAGAGACAGTTGATGGAAGCGGAGACGGGAGAAGCGCGAGTGAGTGGATTTTAGGTATTTTATCCCTTACTCTGTCCATTCCGCAAATCCAGCAACACGGTCGGAATCAGTAAGTTCTCTTACTACCTATTGGAGGGATACAACGAGGTCTTCTATTCTCCATCTTCCTCGGTACTTTCTCTCCTAGGCTTTTACTGTTCTCCGAAGGTTCACTATCTCCCTTAATGGCGACTGCCACTGTGTTTTATCCTGAATCGGTGGATATCAGATGAGTCTGGTTGTGCGAATGAATTCAATAAATTTCCATTTCTTTATGGAATTAATCTTCGTCGGAAATCCTACAATATGTCAGGGACGATCGGTCGGTTTGAATCGACACGGGGATCGGAAGTCCGATGGTGGTGACAACAACGGTAAGCGGTTCGATCCGATGGCGCCCCTTGCTATTCTCCATGAGCAATGGTTCCAAGCAGCTTCATTCGACCCCTAAACATTTTGGCTATTTTTTGAGCGATGGGACATGTAGCTTGGCAGATTCTCATTCTCTTTATTCCGGTGATAGCTATCTGCGTCTGGTACACCAGTTCTCCATTGCTACACCAGTTCTCTGAGATGCTTTCAGGGATAACTACTATCAGGAGCTTTGATCAAGAACACTGTTTCCCTTGAGCTTTGATCATATATTCCGTTTTCCATTCTCCTTGGCCTAAGATGGTAGCCTTTGGAAAATAATCACCCTCGCTCTCCGATACCTCAACCATCGGAAATCAGATCGCTTTCATCGCTGTTGGTGCTGAAATTCCCTCTCGCTCTCCGATACTTCAGCCCTTCATGATGCGTCGTGATTGTGAATTAATGAGAGGAAGATACAACGGTGGAAGAGGATTTCATCGCAGAACCCGACGTCTGAATCCGCTAGTGGAGAAATTGTGAAAATCGATGAGCCTTCGGCTTCCGATACCGTGGAAGTGGTCTGTCGATCTGCCTTCATGTGGTCAACTTTCATGGCAATGAAATTTTTTTGGAGAGCCAGAATTAACAAACAGCGGTGGTCCAGGCAAACTCAAGACTTGAGGACCAGAGTCAAGTATTTACCTCTGCTTCTGCTACTTATATCGATGTCTAAGACGTCCATGGTGGATTCTGGATCGAAGAGTTGCTAGATGTGTTCCACGACTGGATCATTAATTCCATTGTTACCACGTTCAATTAAAACACTCAAGATAGTGCACTAATGTTATCAATGAGTAAGGAGGTTCCTTGGTATTTGGTAATTTTGATTCCTCTGCTGTAATTTAAGGAGCCAAGTGAAATACGACCCCTTCTAGATGTTATTACCTACATTCTTTTACCAACCTCGAAAATGGTTTGCAAATAGGATGATGGGACTAGTCGTGTACATGTGGTGGGAGCTCGTGGTGCAGCAGGATTTGCATTGACTGTCGGAAGTGAAGTATTTGAAGAGTCAGGGCGTTCACTTGTACGTGGGACACTAGATTATCTCCAAGGCGTCAAGGTTTTCCATTTCTTCTTTATTTATCTTAGTCTCGATTTTATTGGGATCCTCCTATTTTGGCTAAGCTGTACGTGGTGATGTGGTCATTTTCTTTAGATGCTTGGAGTGAAGCGTGTTGTGCATGTTCTTCCAACTGGAATGCCGCTGACCGTTGTTTGTGAGGTTGGTCTTGATTCGATTTGTCAGAGTATAATAGTATATAGCTTGTGTATTTACGCTTTAATTTTGCTGCTTGCATGTGTGGTAGGTTGTCAAAGATGTCATTGGGATTGTCAGGATTCAGAAACCAGAAAGAGGACCTTTTTATGTTTCTCATATATCAATTGATCAACTCATTTCCGATTTGGGGAAGTGGTTAAGGTCTTCTCTTTCTCAGTACTTTTTTATGTCTCTTTGAGCAAAATTATCAAAAGAATCTTTTTTTAACAGGTGGTACAAGTATGCATCAACAGGTCTAACTATATTTGGAGCGTTTCTAATTGCAAAGCATGCCATTGAGTATATTCTAGAGAGAAGGTGACGGCTAGAACTGCAGAAAAGGTATGTGTAGGAGTATATGGTTAAGTAGGATGGTTTAATTCCGTGTTTGTTACTGGAAGCAGTGATATGGGTGTTGTCGCAGGGTGCTTGCTGCAGTTGCTAAGAGATAAGAAGCAGAGAGTGGAGGTAGGCATTGGTCTTCTTATTCACCCGAATCGACTTCCAGTCGGCTTCGGTCTAGCAGGTAACGCTGAATTCCTTATGCATCCTCTGCTATTGTGCATCAAGCTGTTCGCAAGGGCCCACTTGATCGTCTTGCCCAGGGATCCCGTCCCAGACGAGGGAACCCTAGGATATTCTAACCCAGACTACCCTCTCGCTCTACTGTAGGTTTCGGATTCATCCAAGTCCCATAGCTCCAACCGCATCTCCATCCTCACTGTCAGGTTTGTATTATGGTTTTTGAAGACGTTCTTTTTCTTTTAGTCCGAATCAATCACATGGGCAGTTGAGGAACCATAGTAGAAAACACGAACGTCTGAAAAGAGATTTTTATGGTGTTCCCTCTTCAGGTCCCTCTTTCCGTCCGTTCTTATACTCTCTGATGCCCTTTCTTTGGTTGCTGAGAAAAACGGTAAGCACACGAGAAAATTCGATCCTTTGTTCTTCCACTTGTATAAACCAAGCTCAAGCTAATGTTTTGGACCAGTATAAGTGTTCTCATTTTTCCATTGAATCTGCCGAATTAGGGTTCGTTGTTTCATAATTGCTGGTATATGTATTCCCTTTGTCGAGAAATTGGTAAATACTTAGTGGAAAATGGGTGATTATCCCCTGCAATTGAACCCGTCACTCATAACCCTCTTGTGGTTTTTGCAGGATTGAACGCGTCCTTGGTTTCACAAGTTGATGTGTAAGATCTCCTCCGCTAAGCAACCTCTTATGATTCGTTTCTGTATTAGTTCAAGAGAATCTGCCAAATCATTGTTTTGGAATACTTTGGTGCTTGTCATTGTTCTGGAATAATCGCAACCTATATACATGAAAACAGTTTGCATTTTAGTGTCATGACATGTTTTATGTATAGATTATCTTAGTTTAAGGGAACTGATTTGATTGAGGCCACTGTTGCTTCTTTTTTCTTCTCCTACAGATGGAAAGCTTGTCTAGAGAGAGTAATATAGATGGATGACAGATATGATGTTGCTAGGTTCGAAACACTTTTGTCATTGCTTTAGCATATTAGGCATCCTCCAATATCAACGAACCGGTAATTCAATAATGCTGAGATGGTGGTTTCCTCGATGATTTGGATGGCTTTCAGGAATCAGACTCGAGAAAGAGATATGAGCTGCTAGATGAGAAGCAGAAGCTCAAAATAGAGAAGGACAAGCTCGAGCATCAACTTAAAGCGATGAAGGCTCAACCGCAACCCTTCAGCTTCCAAAACCTTCCAAGTGGTCCCTCAAGTTCTCCTCTGACGCAACACGATATCTAAATTCTCCTTTTCCGCATAACTCCCTTCATCACTAGCATTATTGTTCCTCTTTTGCATGTGCTCCTTTTCTCCTCCTTGAACACTTTTGACTGGCTCGATCGAACCCTCCTTTGTGTAGTTAACAAGTTCTTTATTCGCTATTCCACAACAATATCGTATGCAATTGTATGAAATTTTGAATTATAAGCTTGAAGACACGATGACTTGGGATACGCTTCATCGAGTACCTCCACCAGATGGAAGCAATAACCCACTTTCATTTGTAGGTAAGCACATCTCCACCTAACCCACTTTCTTTTTCTTTTGGACAAGGTGATATTTCCATATCCATTTTTTCCCGATGAGATTCTTCTACTAGCATTGTTCGTGTGCAATGTCTTTATTTGTGGTGATATAACTATATTCAATCAACTTATGCAGATACATTACACGGAAGATGGTTCATTTGAGATATATAGTCGAAATGCAGAAAGAAACACTAGGAAGTTTCCCGATGTTGCTCTTGCATTGTCAAGGTAATTGATGGTAAAGATGGTTGAAACTATGAACTACTCGGCCATTGTTTTACTGAATATGAATATCTTCTGAAGCAGATTGGTCATCTTGATCATGACCAAAGTCGACTGAGTTACCGTGGAAGAGATTAGCTGAAATGATTGGCCAAGTAGCCGAAAAGATACCTGCGGGGGAAAGATCTATTATGGAAGAAGTTTCCTGGATTCAAGGTACTGACCTAGGATGGACTCCAAATTACTATTTAAATGTTTCATACTTGAAGATAACGATCATGGTAGAACTTACTAAAAATTGTTACAAGAAGGCCAATGAAGGTAATATATTTCGACCGTTGGTATTCTGTATTTTGATTAGTTGACTTGCAATGGTATATTATGATTGAGTATAGTGTTGAAACGATTACACTTATATTTGATTTGGATATGTTATACTTGCTCGATTCAATGGTTGGGTTGTTATGTAGATTCACGCCTCCCTCGAATCCGTTCTGCAGATTCACTCCGACGTCTACCTCCCTACGCAACGTAAATCGACCAATTCACGCCCACTCGGTATGCACTCTCTCTTCCTTCTCTCCAATTGAGTACTTTCTCCTATTGAGTAACCTTTTTGTCATCCGAAGGTGGTTAAAGCATGCAATGTGCATGACTAAACAAATAAACATTTAGTCCTCAATATTTCTCTCTAACTCCTAACTCAGCTCCTTCACATGTTTGCAGATTAAGAAGTAGAGGAGATGAGGGGAAAAGGTTCTTCAGTCAAAGCATTGTTTTTATTGTGTATTGCCAGCTTTCTTGGAGGCTCTCTCTTCCTGCATTGAACATTGAGTTGGCCTTATCAGCCTGAAGATTATCATCCCCACTTACCTAAACGTCTATCCAATCCTCTTCCACACTGCGATGAACACAAACGTGTAATCACCCTCTTCCCGTCTATTATATACATACATACATACATACATACATACATACATACATACATACATACATACATACATACATACATACATACATACATACATACATACATACATACATACATACATACATACATACATACATACATACATACATACATACATACATACATACATACCCTCACTGTTGCTTTCTGATTCAGATTTTGACAGAAGGAAGATCCAGTGATTTAATGGGAGAAGTAACCGAGACCCATCAAGCAATGAAGTAATAATTTCTTTATATATCTCATAATATATTTTGAATTCTGACTCTGGTTAGTGTTAACCCTTTAATCAACATTGGACAAACTACGTTTGCATAAACATATCGTTGAAGAGAATGATTTCAAAGATGGAAATGGCTTTAGTTACTGCAAGTACCAGCCAGAGAAGAAGTGAGCAGTAGGAAGAACAGACGACCAGAAACAATAGTCTTCAAAGGGAATTTATGGTCATAGGCATCAACACAGCATTCAGCAGCCGGAAAATACGGGATTCAGCCCGGCAGACGTGGATGCCAACCGACGAAAAGCTGAAGAAACTTGGGACAGAGAAAGGGATAGTGATAAGGTAACCGATTTTGATTTTGCATTGAAAAGACACTTCATTAGTATCAAAGTGATTTCTGTTTACGCAAAAAAACAATCTTTCTTTAGGTTTTTGATAAGACACAATGCAACACCAGGAGTGTTGGCCAAGGCAATAGACGAAGAGAACGCAGAGCACAATGACTTCTTGAGGCTTAAACATGTCGAGGGCTATCACCAGCTGTCTTCCAAGACACGTCTCTACTTCTCAACCGTTATAACAATGTGGGATACTGCATTATACGTGAAGGTTGACGATGATGTGTACGTCAATCTAGGGATGTTGGCAACAACACTGGCGAGATATCAGTCAAAGCCAAGGATATACATCGGATACATGAAATCTGGTCCCGTACTATCACAAAAGTAGGTACTTTTCTGCAATAAAACCTTCGAATCTTTGAAATTGAATATACATAAATGTGTTTGCATGCATGTGCATGGGGTGATAAGGGAGTGAAATACCATGAGCCAGAATATTGGAAGTTTGGAGAAGAAGGAAACGAGTACTTCAGGCACGCGACTAGTCAGATTTATGCAATCTCCAAACACCTTGCTGCATATATTTCCACTAACCAGTGATTAGCTTTGTTAAACATTTAAAAACAATTGACTATGTTGCGAAAGAAGTTAAAAAATCCTAATCAATGGTTCATGCTTCACTCAAGCTTAGTTCACTGTCCTTTTTTTTTTTAAATTGAAAAAAACCTCAATATTCTTTTAAGGCATAAGTGGTAAATATAGGTGATGATGATGTATAAGCTGCCTTTCTTCGATCGAGCTTATTGCGAAGTCATCTTATGTCCGTTATGGGGAGCGTAGAAACCAATTGGTGCACCATACGCTTTGATTAAAGGTCCATAGGAGAGTGTGGTTTTATTTTCTCTTGGAACTAATGGGAGCTAGGCGGAATGGTGTGGTTGTTCATGTGGTGGGACCAGGTTGGCACATGAACAGGCAGCGAGAAGAGAGACAACTGAATTGATGTTCGAATTGGGTCAAAAGGCTTATGGTAAAGGCATGTATGGGCACTCAATCGAGTTCCTCGAAGGTGCCCTTATGATTATCCCCAAGCCTACTCTCTTCGGTGGTGAGGTTGGTTTTACTTCATAGCCACTGTCATCGCCTTTAGGAATATGCCTATTTAGGTTTAAAAAGATTTCAGCGTTGTTGCTGACATTCTGAGGATTGGTTGTCAGATTCTAATTTAGCTAGCTACGGCTTACGAGGCCAACAATCATCACGCTGATTGCATTGCCCTTTATCAGCAACGTCAGGGAATATTATCTCATCTTCTTCCGATACAGCCGCCTTTGCTTTTGTACTGTACCATTCCCCACGAGAACTTGGACACGCTTTTGAATTTTGGGTTTACCATAGAGTTTTCGTTTCAGTGGTACATATGGGTTTTGTCTGACTGAGTAGAGAGAAAAATCGTAGGTGTAGGTTTTGATTGAGGTTAAAAGATAGAAATTTTAATGTGGTCGGTAACAGAGGGAAAAAGGTTATGGTATTTTTGTTGTTTCTTCAGTTTTTTTGCTTTTCCCTCGACAGAAAAAGCACAGCAATGGCAAGGAGGAGGAATGAAGAAGCATGAAGATAAAAGGCAAGGTGAAGGAAAAGGAAGGAAGAAGCATGAAGATAAGAGGCAAGGTGAAAAGAAGCAAATGAAGGGTCTTTATCTCATACGTCAATCTCGATATTTTTTTTATGAGAGAGAAAACAAAAATTAAACTGAATAAAAAAATTCCTACGGATAGTGAGAAAGAGAGAGAAAGGACAAGCAAGAACACACCAATGAAAAAAAAAGGAATAGAATAAGAAAATATTGAAAAGTCAGGTTGTTTTGTTATCTTTTTCAGATTGATAAAGTTATTGAAGTAAATTGTGTAGTAGAATCTTTTAAAAGTGTTTTTTCAAATTATATTTGATTTATTTTGTTTTAGGTGTTGGTGCAATTGTTATTTGGTTTAGTTTGTTTAGATTTGGTGAAATTGTTATATTAGATAACAATTTCGAATTGATTTTTACATCTTTTAAATATATTACAAAAAATTGATTGAGTTATAAAACAATTTTAGCATAAGAGCCTCCAGCAAAAAAAAAATAAATGTTAATATAGAGGATAAAAATGGTAAATAATAAAAGAGAAACGTCGAGAGGTAAAGCATTCTCTGTATATGTTTTTTTACTCCTTTCCCATAACAGTAATGATAAAAAAACTAATAAACTTTTTTTAAAAAAAATTAAATAAATTAGGAGGTAGATCGACAGACCAATCTTGGTTAATCGTTTAATAATTTTTTCCTTTTTGTTTGTCAGAATAAACTGATTTTTTTACGGAATTGGTATTTTATATAAATGTTTATTAAAAAAAGATGTTGTCTTTGGCATTCGGAAATTAAATAGCATCAATTTCTTTCTCTCTCCTCTGTAATATTTTGGTGATAATGATTATGCATGGCATGTACATAATAGTGGTTTAACATGTTATGATGTTTCATGCGTGTATATATATTTATATATATATATATGTACTAATGTATGTGTTGATGATGATGTACGTATCATATCATATGTACATAGGATGATGCATGGGATGTCTTTGCGCGGGTAATTTTTTTTAACTATAAATCTGAAAAATATATATAAATTCAAAATAAATTATGATATTATATTATTTGCGTTTATTTATATATTTTATTTTTTTATAGATTATTTTCTATGTAGATTTTAATAGGTGAAAAATTATTTATTTATTTTAGTTATAGAAAAAATGGAAATTAATTAAGAGATAGATCAAATCTAAATTGTATAGAAAATATACATTAATTAGAAAAGGGTAAATGAGATGATGAATATTAATTTTTTTTCATTCCATTTATTTTTCAACAATATATCTAATTTTTAATACTTATAATTATAGTTTTTTTTAAATTTAAATTTATTAAAATATGTTAAATTTAATTTTTTTTCAAGATAATTAAATTTAAAAATATAAATAACAAAAACGAATATTTTTCAGTAATTATTTTGTCACAGATTAATATTTGTATTTTTGTTTTGTGTGTATAACTTTTTATTTCATGGATCATTTTCTTTGTAGCATTTTAATATATAAGAAATTATTTATTTATTTTAATTGTAGAAAAAATGGATAATAATTAAGATATAGATTGAATCTAAATTATATAAAAATATATATTAGTTATATATTTTTTAGTTATTTTAAAGATGTTTAGAGAGAACTCTTTTTCTAGGGAGTCAAATCAGTTTAGGAAATGCTAAGGAAGGACAAGTAAAGAGGAAAAAAAAAGAGATATTAACATTGGTCTAGGTTTGGTTTGATTTCATTGGATTGGTTTGATTCAATTGACATGGATAAAAATCTTGGTTTTGATTTATCAAATTCTAAAGAAAATAAAAAAATTCAAATAAAAGTATATTTAAAAAATCCCAAATTATGTCCATACCTCATTAATTGTTTTTAAATCATGTAATAGATTAAATAGTCCTATAAATTATGTAAGTACGAAAAAAACAATCATGCGCAAAACTAATATCCAAAATATGAAAAAAAAATTTCGATAAATTATGTTTGAAAATTTCAAAGATATTATGGGCAAATCGCGGGGTTATTGTACATTATATCTTATAAATCTATTGTTTAAACTTTTATATTGAAAATTAGAATTCATGTATTGGCTAATACATATATCAAATGTCATAACAATGTTTGAATTAATGAATTATATACAATACTTAATAAAACACAATTTAATTATCACAAATCCGCACAATGCGCGAGTATCATCTAGATTTTGATAAACGATATTAAAAAATTTAACACTTATATTAATCAATATCTTTTTTTGTTCATGTCGTTGCGTAATTATCGTTTGTAAATGTATCAATCGTGTTTGTTAACACTTCGACCTTCATGCTCTACAAATATCTACACCAATCAAAATCTAAAGGCAATCAAGAAATTCAAACATAAGTTAGTTTTAAAAATCCTCAAATTATGTTCATACCTCAATAATTGTTTTTAAATTATGTTATAGATTAAATTTAGTCTTAAAAATTATACAGGTATGAATAGGAAAAACAATAATTCGAAAAACTCCGGTGCAATCAATATCTCCAATAGATTACGTTTTAAAATTTCAATGATATTATAAATAAATGTCATTGTTAGTTTACATCACATCTTATAAATCTATTGTTTAAACTTTTACATTGAAAATTAGAATTTATGCATTTGTATTGAACGATACATATATCAAATGTCATAACAATACATATATCAAATTAATTTGAATTAATGAATAATGTATAAAGTTTAAAAAACATACAATGTAATGATCACAAAACCGCGTAACGCGCGGGTATCATCTAGTTGTACTAAATATTTGTGTAGTTCAGAGAATATCTAAAGGATATTTGAAAATACTATAAAAGGATAAAATCAAAGCAACTTAACAAATCTATTGAAAGAAAATCAATGAAAATTTTGTGAAAATGAGTTTAACATCAAGATGAAGAGTTAGTTGTATCTAAACCACTCTCTCCATCATATTAGTGCACCAAAACTTAGAAGAAAGAAAGAAGGTTAAGCGGCAAAGATGTGAGTGTTTAAGAGCGTTTAGGAGAAATGTTTGTAACACAAGCCTTAAACAATAAAAAATTAGAGGCTTGTGGAAGAGTAATTTGAGAAAGAGTATTTTGGAATTTATAATTATTAGAAAAATAGTTCTAGACGGTTCACATAAGAAGTTGTGTGATGTTTTGCATGAATTTTGGATTCAAGATGGGGTTTTTTTATTCAAGGGAGTTTTGAGTTTTGTACCCTAAATAAATTCTTAGAAGATTAAGGTATGCTTGGTGACCATTTGAAGTTTTAGAAAAACACTTTTGAATGTGGTGTTACATGAACATCACAGAATTTGTTTTGTGTTTATGATCTATATTTCAATAGTTATCAAAGCATGCAACAGATTAGAGGAGTTAACCTCATACATCGGTGAAAGATCCATATTGAGAGATGGATACAACACGTGATATCTACTCGTATTGAAACATGTTAAAGCTAAAAATATCAATATATGGATATTGGAAAGTCAAAACATAGTAAATAAAGAAAATAAGATTTTTTTTTAGTTTAGTGGCATCTCATCAAAACAATTTGTCCAAGTATTTAACATCTAGAAAACTGCCAAATAAAATGCGGAATTTTGAATAATCACTAATAAAAAAGAGTGGAATCACATTCTATAGGCAATACTCAGCAGCGGAGAAGGAGATTCCTCTAAATAGAAGGAAAGTAGCTAAGGAGTCTCAAGTAGATTAGTTGTAAGCCCATACCTAGTGAAGCGTGTTAGAACTGCTTTTGATGGAGGGGTTAGAACAACCTGATACTATCGTAAGTTGCCTTAAGGCGCCTTCCATCCCTCTTCCGGTTCACTATCGGTTCGCCCACTACTGCTTTCATAGATTCGTGTAAAAGGACAGAGTTAATGGATGCCTATTCTGTTCTTTTGTACTTCCAGATATACCGAACTCGATTCATCATCAAGAATTGAATAGTATAAATAGGAATATCTTTTAAAGATCCGATAAACATTTTTGAAATTGACGAAGATGTATGGGGAGCTATCAAGTATGGGTGGAACCATCTCATGGTCGTTGATGAGGAAAAAATGAGATGGAGAAGCCACTTGAACAATGGCATTAATTGAAAAGTGATATTTCACTTATAATTCAAAATCATTGACAATCATATTTTCTTCAGTTGATATAAATAATTCGAGTAAATATAAGTATGTGAATTTACTAAGGAAACGTGAGAGACGTTCGAGACAATCCTTGAAAGAACTCTAAGTGTTAAGAGAACAAGACTATACATTCTTGAACACCAATGTGAGAAGATCAAAATGGGAGAAACTCAGAATGACATGGAGATTAATAGAAGACTCAATGCTCTTGAAAATAAGACTCGTGTGCTTGGCCAATCTTATGAAGATAAAAAAATTGATAAATAAAATATTTTGATGTATCCTTTAAAGATTTTTGCTAAAAAAATCTATAATAAATATTACCCTCAAGACATATACAACAAGTTTCAAGAGTTAGTGAGAATTCTTTCCACATATGAGATGGAGCTACAAATGGAACAAGGATCCAACATCAAAGAAATCAATCAAGGAATAACTCTACAAGCCATTGCAAATAAAACAATTGACAAAATCGAAGAAAATGTGTTTTTTTGCGAAAAATTTTAAACAAGATTCTAAAGAAGAACTTGGGGTATATCTCACGTTAGTCGTGGTATACCCGAACCAAAAAAAATATGAAAAATCTGATACAATGTTGTAAATGAAAGAGGTATGTGCATATGAAAAATGAATGTCCTAGTGTTTGAAAAAGAGAATCAATACTGAAGACCTTGGATGACACAAAATGTTTCAAATGCCAGGATATTGACACACAAAAAGTGAGTGTAGAAACATTCAATAAAGATCTAAGAAATCATTTCTTACACAAGAAAAAATTTTGGTTCATCCAAAATGTTTTGCATACTAGTGCAAAAAATGGGTGGAACTTACTAGTGCACTATATTTCCCTTCTTCCTAGTTGAATATGTTTACACATTATGTCCTGTTTCAGGATAACCTAGACATACCTTGAATAAATTTGATTTAGACAATTTAGATGTGAGATGATTTACATGTCCCAACTGTTGATGACACGCATGAAATGGATCTTGTATGACTGTGTAGTATTTGAACTCTTGAGTCTATATGTATCAATTATTTAAGCTCGAATCCTTGCAAGAACATTCTTTCCATTTGCATTAGTAACTATACATTTTTCATGTGAGAATATAACATTTATTTCTTGGTCACATAATCTACTAATGTTTATCAAATATCCTTAACTTTAGAGATGTCAAGAATAATACTTACCTCGAGGTTGTTGTGGTGTCCAATGGCAACTCATGTTGAATTATTTTTAAAATGGTGAGGTAATTATCACTATCTCCACCTTTTACATCCGGATGAACAAAAGTTGTCAAATTATGATATGAACTTTAAAACTTTTAAAACTCATTGTGATAATACGATTGCCATAAACATTTCTAAGAATACAGAACAACATTCTATAACAAATCATATTAAAATTTTTCATCATTTTCTCAGTGAAAAAGTCGAGAAATATTGATTTTATATCGAATATGTGCCCATTACACGACATTTGGCAGATATTTTATAAAATTTTGGGATTTGAAACATTGTGTTTGCAGAGATCCCTCGAGGTTTTTGAATTAAACTCGGTATATATTAAAATTTTTATAAGATGCGATAATTTATGCATGATTGTATGAACAAATATAAAAAAATGAAAGTATACGTATGAAATAAGAGAGGCACCTGATTGTTCTATAAGTATACAATGGAACTCTAATTTTTTAAATAACGTTTTGAAGTTTCTAGATTTTGAATAACACTCCACCATAAATGCAAATAGTGTACATAAATTAGGAATGCACGATAGTAATACGAGTGCAATGAAAGTGCATTGGCTCAGGTCTATATGGTGGAACGATACAAGGTTATAGTTAAGGTTACAAAGTTAAAAAATTAGAGTGAACCTACATACTCTTTTATAGTTTAAATTTAATCATAAGAGTATACCAATGTTATAGTTTGAATGTAAGGGTGGAGAAATCTGCCAACATCGACGTTCTAGACATTGATATGTTTCAGGTGCACATACATAAATTTTCAAGTATACTAGTGTTATCGATTTGTGAAGTTGTTGTTTTAAATTAACCAAAAATTGGAGGGATGTAATTCTAGTATTGATTAGTTACAGGTATGAACCACACGTATGACTAATCATGATCATATGTTCATTCATTCATCATTTTGTATGATCTTTAAAAGTATATGATGTTAGTGCTTCTAAAGGTTAAAAATGTGCAACATGAATAATTACTCATGAAGAGAGAAACAACTAGCAAAGAAAAGGACATCCTATACTCCGATGAAATTAAGATTGTTTTTGATGTAGTAATGGTTTTTTATCTGCTAATCACACAAATAGGAGGAGAAGGTATCACTGATGATAATCCGAGTATAGTTGAGGGGGCTTACAATTTCAATATGTCCTTAATCATTTATAGTTGAACTGGATAATCTTTGCATGTTTATTAGAACTACATACTCTTAAGTTTGTATAAACAGAAGATCAAAAAGTGGGAATATTCTTTAGTGCATGACATTCCATTTGTGTTTTTAATCTTGTAGTATTTTTGTTATATCTTGATTATGCATAGTTGCCATTATCAATTAGATTCATATTATTTGATTATGCATAGTTGTTATTATCATTGAGATTTATATTATATTATGATTATGCATATTTTTCATCATTATTAATTTTCAATTGTATTAAATATTTGTGTAGATTTGAAAACATTAACAAGTATGGGTGTAAAACGGGATATTGTCTTGAAAACGCTAAAAAACCAATCTCGCTTGCAAGCTAAGATATTTTTTTTAAACCCTAAAAGTACATGATATAGATCTAATAAATGTCTAAAATATTAAAATATCAATTCAGATACAAATTTATTAAATATTAAAATATTAAATCGAAAAAGAAGTCATAAATATTAAATTATCAATAAAAAAAAATAAGAATATCGACATTTAAATTTAGTATCTCGTAGCTCCACTAGTGACATTCTTTGCATTTCCTTTTTATGTAACAGTTTCAGCACCTTTAAAATCTATAGATCAATGAACAAAATAAACATATATATATTAATACACATTTTGATAATAATAAATAAGAAAAAACTATGTCAAAAATCCTGGATTTTCGAATTGAGAGAAATATTGAGAGAGATCAAGAATTCTCACTATTTCTTAGATTCATGGATCCAATTCAATTCAGTGGGATTTTTCTAGTATAATAATGGACTGCAAAGGCAGGCTAGCCATACCATATCTCAATAGATTGGCGTAATTTTTCTACTGCATGTACATGAAAGTAAAATGCCTCTTATGTAATATTTTAAGAGTCACGTGTTTAAGTGTAATTATTAAAAATTTAATAATTATATGATAAACGAAAAACAGGTTTTCTTTAACGAGATTTCAGAATCACAAAATCAAAACCCTAGTAGCCGTCAAAAGACAAAGCAAAGAACGAAACAGTTTCGTACATCGGAGAATTCCACACCAACGGTTGAAAGCATAAATGATCTCGGCGTGGATACACGTAGAGGGCTTGTGCTATTAAGTCTATTGCATCCGAAAATTACATTCAACTCAACAGGTATTACAAAATCATTTCTAAATCTGTTCGTCATTGAAACCTCGAAAAACCAATTCTTAAACATGACTATATCTCATATTCGGGTTGATAAAACACGCTTCCGCACCCCAAATCAACCCAACAGTGGTATCAGAGCGTCTGGTCGTCTGTTTAGGTTTAGTTTTTGGATTTTTTGTGAAAAAATAGATTGAAATTCGTGACTCGCGGCGCGCGCTACGTGCGCACGATAAATCGCACGAACAGACGCGAAGGAGAGGAGTCTGGGCGGCGGCCGGAACCCTAGCCGCCCAAGCGAAGGAGCGGGTAACCGGCGACAAAAGGGGCGGCGGCGGTTAGGGTTATTTCTTAACCCTAAACCTAACCCTCTAACCCTAACCCTAACCTTAAAAAACATTATTTTAAATTAAAATTAAAGAATTTTAATTTAAAATTAATAATTGAGTTCTTAAACGATAAATTGTTTATCGTTAGGCTTTTCCTTCATCGTAGACGTTTGAATATGTTCTCGTTTACATGGTACGACCTGATTACCAGGAGGCATGTAGTTCAAGAATTCGATTTGTACGTCTATGACATCAGATGTCTAGTGGGAGGGAACAATTAGTTTTTGTATACGCCTGGAATACCCGGGGGACATGAACTTAATTGTTATCCGACCATGAGCTGGAGGATGAACTCAACTATATCGATAGGGACGACCTGACTACCAGGTGACTATGTGATATAAAGCCGAAGTTAATTCACTATAAATTTTATGGGGATAAAATTTATAAAGAATATGTTTTATATGTTTGGGAAACGTCTTGACTACCAAAGGGCTCAGGCATATAGTTATAGATTGATGCTAATTAGAAATAAGATTTCTAATGTTATCGTGACATTGATTAGCGAATATATCATTTAGATGAAGTCCTGTTAATGATATATATACGATGTCTAACTCTCTGATGTAAAAATTTTTCCTTTCGTTTTTAGATCTCCTGAGAATGTCTCAGTTCAACTTGCGTCTAATCGTCGAGACCAACAAACTCGTTGGTGAGAACTTCGACGAATGGCAACGCAATTTGCACCTAGTGCTGACACATGAGAAGCTGATCAATATGATCGACAAACCGGCTCCTCCAATGCCAGACCCAGGAAATGACGAGGCTTTCAGTAAATACATCAAGTACGAGGAAAAGTGTATCACTGTGAAGTGTCTCATCCTGGTGCCAATGAATGGCGAACTCCACAAGCAACACGAGCATATGGATGCTAAGCAGATCATGGAGCATCTTAAGAAGATGTTCGGTGAGCAAAGTCGGACGGCAAGGTCCAAGCTGTTAGGGACTTTGTTCAAGTTCACTCTGAGTGAGGGATCTCCTGTGGTACCCCATGTTCTACGGATGATCAGTCTGATAGAATTGCTTGAGAAGCTGTGGTGTACCTTCTGCAAGGAGATGCAGTAGGAGATGATCTTGCACTCACTTCCGGAGTCCTTCTCCCCGTTCGTGGTCAACTACAACATGTACAAGCTGGACGTTGAGTTGCATGAGATGCACAACATGCTCACTGAGTATGAGAAACAGATGTCCATAGGAAAAAGGGGATCGGGATCTATGCTGATGGTTGGGCAGTCCTCTTATCAGAGGAGGAAGGACAAAAAGAGGCCGAAGACCAGGCAGAGCACGCCTAAGACTGGTGTGACCAGGGCAAAGGGCGGCGTCACCAAGTCCGACCAATCAGATGCTGAGTGCTTCTTCTGCAAGAAGAAGAGCCATTGGAAAAGAAACTGCAAGGAATATCTGCAGTCTCTCAATGACAAGAAACAAGGTAAGATTTTCATGGAAAATGTTTTCATGATTTCCTTAACTACTATTGATTCATCTAGATGGGTATCTGATACCGATAGCAGTTTTAACGTCTGCAATATGTTGCAGGGACTGAGGATCAGTAGGAGGTTCAGGAAGGGAGAATTCAATCTGAAGGATGGAAACGGCGCAAGTGTTACTGCTCTAGCTGTAGGATCGATTTCTCTTGTAATGCCTACGGTCAAGACTTTGTTGTTAGAAGACTGTTACTACGTTCCTAAATTTTTTCGTACGTTATTTCTATTTCTAAACTTGATAGACGTGGATTTCGAACAGTTTTCAGTAGTAACATTTGCTCTATATATCATGGTGATGATTTTTACGAGTGAATGGTTACTTGCAACAAGGAATTTATGTCTTACCTAATGTTAATGTAGAACCAATTAACATGCATGTTTCGGACCATAAGAGAAAGGTAGATGATCGTGAAAGACAAACGTATCTTCGACATTGTAGACTTGGTCACATCGGTGAGAAGAGGATAAACATGCTGCATAAAGATGCTCTTTTAGGCCATTTCGATTATGAATCTTATGCAACTTGTTAGTCTTGTCTCGTTGGTAAGATGACCAAATCTCTGTTTAGTGGAACCGGAGAGAGAGCTATAGAACTCTTAGGACTCATACATACTGATGTATGAGGACCGATGAGAGTTCATGCTAGGGGTGGATATTCATATTTCATCACATTCACTGATGATATGTCGAGATATGGATTTATGTTCTTGATGAAACACAAGTCTGAGTCTTTTGAAATGTTCAAGAGATTTCGTAGTGAAGTGGAGAAACAAACCAGAAAGAGTATCACGGTGTTGAGATCTGACCGGGGTGGTGAATATCTTAGTCATGAATTTGTCGATTATCTAAGGCAAAATGTGATTTTGTCTCAGTGGACTTCTCGAGGAACACCACAACACAATGGTGTGTCCGAAAGGAGAAATCAGTCTTTATTAGATATGGTCCGATCCATGATGGGGTTTACAGAGCTTCCAATAAACCTGTGGGGTTATGCTTTAGAAGCAGCTGCTTACATCTTAAACCAGGTTCCCACTAAAGCGGTGATGGAAACCTAACCTTAAACATATTAAGGTTTGGGGTTGTCCGGTCTTCGTTAAGAGACTTCAGCCAGACAAGCTAGATGCTAGGTCTGACAAGTGTAGGTTCATAGGTTATCCCAAGGAAACTATGGGATATTATTTCTACCACCCGTCTGAACACAAAGTGTTTGTGGCTAGAACGTCAATCTTTCTTGAAAGGGAATTCCTTGAGGAAGGAATTCATGATGGAGAAGTAGTTCTTGACGAGATTCAAGAACTCGACGAACCAATACAAGCTCATGGACCTGAGATGTCAAATGAGCGATCTTGGCTAGGTGATACGTTGCTAGGCTCTGCGGCTTCTTTTTCAAATGTTGAAGTAACAGTGCCCGTTCAGGAACGAGTTCAGGAACAAGTCCAACAAGATATCCAAGTGCAGGTTGAACCTGCTACACAGTTTTCTTGAGAAGGTCAATACGTTCTCGACGTGCACCTGACAAACTTAATCTGATGGTGCAAGAGGACGTGGTCGGTCATAGAGATGACGACCCGTTGACTTTCCAAGAAGCTATGCAAGGCCCAAGTTCTGAGAAATGGTGGAAAGCCATGGAATCCGGGATGGAATCTATGAAGATCAACAAATGGACTTTGTTGGTTGATTCTTCACAGGCTTCCAGACCGATCGGTTGTAAATGGG
>CM071869.1:33629594-33654427 GCA_036759665.1 Gynandropsis gynandra
CTCGTACTTGTCACCGCGAATGGTCTGAACCACATCCTTTTTTGGCCGTTGCTCCCATCACGGCCAACCCCACGACCACGCGCTCATCCAATTGGTCTCGCCCGGATTCTCGCTCGTTCGGCCCTTCTAATTGGTCTCGTCCGGATTCTCGCTCGGCTGGCTCATCAATTGGTCTCGACGTCCTCGTCAACGTTCACCAACACGTCGTGGCTATCAAGGCAAATGTCAAGCGTGTGGTGTTCAAGGTCACAGCGTTAACCGTTGTCCACGCTTCCGTCTTGTCTCTTCCCCCGGTATTCTAGAGAACCCCCCGACGCAACCATGGCAGCATTCCTCTAGACATTGGGAGCCACGACCGCAAGCTCACCATGCTGCTGTCTCACCCTATGATGCCAACTCGTGGATATTGGACAGTGGAGCATCTCATCACATCACATCGGATCTATCCAATCCTGCCATCCATTCCCCGTACCGCGGAAATGATGATGTTGTTGTCGGTGATGGAAACGGCTTATCCATCACACATACGGGTTCTATTTCTTTACCCCTTGACACTAGGCCATTAGCATTACGGAATGTTTTATGTGTGCCTAAGATATGCAAGAACTTAATTTCGGTTAATCAATTTTGCAAGCCTATTGACGTATCCGTTGAATTTACTCCTTGTGAATTTCAGGTGAAGGATCTCAGCACGGGGCGCAACTTCTGAAAGGAAGCGCTAAAGATGGAGTTTATGAGTGGCCCACCCCATCTAGTACCTCGTTTCCTCCTTTTGCATTTCATAGTGTCAAGCCCACTTCGTCTGAGTGGCATCGTTTAGGTCGTCATCCATCTCGTCTCCTCCTTATGCATTTCATAGTGTCAAGACCACTTCTTCTGAGTGGCATTCCCGTTTAGGTCATCCGTCGTCTTTGATTTTGAATAAAGTTATTAAAACCTTTGATTTACCATTGTCTCGGGATTCTTCTTATGTGTTTTGCAATGCGTGTTGTCGGAATAAAAGTCACAAATTACCTTTTTCCACTTCCACTCTTATCATTTCTCGACCACTTGAAGTGATCTTTTCCGATGTTTGGACATCTCCGATTTATTCCGTTGATGGCTTCAAATACTATGTAATTTTTGTAGATCATTTTACACGTTATTCTTGGTTGTATCCACTCAAAACCAAATCCCAAGTTTGTGACACATTCATTCAATTCAAAACACTTGTTGAAAACAAATTTGACAAACGCATTGCAACACTCTATTCGGATAACGGAGGTGAATTCATTGCCTTACGTTCTTTTCTATCCTCTCATGGCATTTCTCATTTCACATCTCCACCGCATACTTTCGAACACAATGGTATATCGGAAAGACGACATAGGCATGTTGTAGAAACTGGTCTATCCCTTCTCACGCATTCCTCCATGCCCTTAACCTATTGGTCGTATGCATTTTGTACGGCGGCTTATCTTATTAACCGCCTCCCGACCCTGACCCTAGATATGTCTTCCCCTTACGAGTGTCTCTTCCAACAACCACAAAACTATACTAAACTTCGTGTCTTTGGATGTCTATGTTACCCTTGGTTACGTCCCTATACAGCGAACAAATTAGAACCTAAATCCGATCCATGTGTCTTCCTTGGGTACTCATCCACTCAAAGTGCATACGTTTGTCTTGATCCGCTTAGGTCGCGCATATTTATATCCCGTCATGTCCACTTCATTGAGTCTACCTATCCCTTTGCCGAGCCTACTAAAATTTTCCCACAAACCAACAAGTCACCTTTTCCCACCAACCACCAAGTCACCCACGGTAGCCACCTCTTCAAATAGTGTCAACCCTACACCATCCTTCTCGCCACCACTCATTGCTCCGTTACCGGTTCAGCCCCTAAGCTCGGATTCTTCACCGCCGCAATCTTCGGATATTGGCTCTCCACCTTCGGATCCTCCTCATGTTGAGCCTTCAACGTCGTCACAGTCTTCTGACCTTGTTATCTTGGATGTGCCACCGCAACGTCCTCGCACAAATTCGCATCCGATGGTTACTCGCTCAAAGAGTAATCGTTCTGCTCTTGTCGCTCAGGTGGAAAGCGAACCGGCTAATATTACTCAAGCCTTGAAAGATTCAAGATGGCGTGATGCAATGGATTCTGAGTTACAGGCCTTACATCGCAATCAAACGTGGCAGCTTGTTCCCGCAGCACAAGCAAAGAATATTGTTGGTTGTAGATGGGTGTTTCGAATCAAACGCAAGCAAGACGGATCCGTGGAACGATTCAAAGCCCGACTTGTTGCAAAGGGGTTTCACCAAAGACCGGGAATTGATTATCATGAGACCTTCAGCCCGGTTGTCAAACCAACAACCATCCGTGTTATCTTGAGCATTGCGGTCTCTCGTGGATGGTCTCTCCGACAGCTTGATGTTAATAACGCCTTTCTTCAAGGCAGTCTCATGGAGGAGGTATACATGTCTCAACCCCCGGGTTTTATTGATCCAACTCATCCTACTCATGTGTGTAGACTTCAGCGAGCAATCTATGGTCTCAAGCAAGCTCCTAGAGCTTGGTATTCGGAACTTCGCACATTTCTTCTTGCTCGCGGATTTAGCAACTCTTTGGCGGACACCTCCTTGTTCGTTCTCAACACAACCGCGCTACAATTGTATGTGCTGGTTTATGTTGATGATATTGTTGTTACAGGCAATTGCTCATCAAAAGTCCAGCAATTCATTGATGCCCTAGCCGCCCGCTTCTCCATCAAGGACTTGGGTGACTTATCATACTTTCTCGGGGTAGAAGCAACGCGGACGTCTCGTGGCCTACATTTGACTCAACGTAAGTACATTCAAGATCTTCTCAACCGTTGTCTCATGCATGAAGCAAAGCCGGTTCCTACGCCCATGTCGTCGTCATCTGGTATGACACTTGACATGGGGACTTCCCTCTCCAATCCCACGAAGTATCGGTCCATTGTTGGCGGACTACAGTATCTATCTCTTACACGACCGGACGTTAGCTTCGCTGTCAACAAGCTGTCCCAATTCATGCATGCTCCCACGGATGTTCATTGGCAGGCCGTCAAGAGAGTCCTACGTTATCTTGCTGGCACGAACGATCGAGGTATCTTCTTATCCGCCAAGAACATCCTCTCCTTACATGCCTTTACCGATGCAGATTGGGCTGGAGACTCCCTTGATCTCAAGTCCACCGGGGCGTATCTCCTCTTCCTTGGTGCGCATCTAAATTCCTGGTCATCTAAGAAGCAAACGGCCTCTCCCGTTCGTCTACTGAGGCTGAATACCGCTCTATTGCGTCCACGGCCGCGGATGTTCTATGGGTCGTTGCTTTACTATCTGAAGTTGGGATCAAGTCATCATCACCACCTACCATTTATTGCGACAACATTGGAGCGACATATCTCAGTGCTAAGCCCGTCTTTCACTCCCGCATGAAGCACTTGACGCTAGACTATCTCTTCGTCCGCGGCCTGGTCGAGTCCAATACTCTTCGGGTTACTCATGTACGAGTCGCGGATCAACTCGCGGACATTCTCACGAAGCCTCTCCCGAGACTTCCGTTTCAGCTCTTGTGTTCCAAGATTGGACTCACCGAGGGTGCTACATCTTGAGGGGGCGTGTAAAGGATACATGTATAGGGGTATATAAGTCTTTTTGTAATTAGGTCTAACTTTTGAACTTTTGTATATTTAGCCGTTTTGGCTCATTTGAATCAAGTAATCAGATTTCAAATTATCAACACCTGTGGTATTTAGTCATTGAGTTTATCCCGTTAATTAGTTTAGTTTAGTTTCATTCGCATTCCCATCACTTATTGATTTCACACGTCTTATTCATTTGTTTACTAGCTTTAGAGTTGCATCGATTCCTTGTGTTCGACCCTGGTACTACACGATCCGTATTCTTGCAGAAGGGTTAGTCTAGGTAAATTATTACTTGAGATTAACCACATTAACCGTCGTACATTTCATTGTTTTAGTCGTCTAATCAGGTGCAAAACAAAAAAACAAAAAGCAGAAAAGGGGTGCAACACGAGAGACAAACGCAAATAGGAAATAGGAAGCAAAAGAAATATCCGAGAGACAAACGCAACACAAGCGGCGTATTGACAAGAAATGATATTCGTATCCTAACAAACTCGAAAAGGGCATCTTTCGGGTCTTAAAATACATCGTATCGACCTAAATAAAGCATTTTGAGCTAAAAAACGAGGTCGGGCTGCCTTGAGCAACTCGTGGCATGGTTTGTTTCGAAAAGATGAATAAAATATGAAAAAGTCATGTAATTCGGAGCTTCGTACGCAAAGTTATGATATTTCAAAGCCGGTCATACAATTCATTGTTTTAGTCATCTAATCACGTGAAAACAAAAACAAAAAGCGGAAAAGGGGTGCAATACGAGAGACAAACGCAAATAGGAAATAGGAAGCAAAAGGAATATCCGAGAGACAAATGCAACGCAAGCGGCGTATTGACAAGAGATGGCATTCGTATCCTAACAAACTCGAAAAGGGCATCTCCCGGCTCTAAAAACCAAACGTATCGACATAAATAAAGCATTTTGAGCTCGAAAATGGGTTTGGGCTGCCTTCAGCAACCCGCGGCATGGTTTATCTCGAAAAGAGGAATAAAATGTGAAAAAGTCATGTAATTCGGAGCTTCGTACGCAAAGTTATGGTATTTCAAAGCCCGTCCTACAATTCATTGTATTAGTCGTCTAATCACGTGAAAACAAAAACAAAAAGTGGAAAAGGGGTGCAACACGAGAGACAAACGCAAATATGAAATGGGAAGCAAAAGGAATATCCGAGAGACAAACGCAACGCAAGCAACGTATTGACAAGAAATGACATTCGTATTCTAACAAACTCGATAATGGCATCTTCTGGCTCTAAACATCCATCGTATCGACCTAAACAAAGCATTGACAAGAAATGACATTCGTATCCTAACAATTTCGAAAAGGGCATCTTCCGGCTCTAAAAATCGAACGTATCGACCTAAAGAGAGAATTTCGAGCTGATCATCTCGTTTTCATACGTATTTCTTGCACGATTTAGGAGACGTTTTTTATACATATGTGATGTTTTACGTAACTCGTGGGGCAATTTGGGCAACAATTGGACCGACTTAGGAGGCTTAAAAGGAGGCAAAAAGACGTCGTTACAGCAAGCATACAGAGGAGAAGAATTCAGCGAAGTTAGAGCAGATTCTTGCGAGGAGATAAGCGAGGAGCATTGGAGATCAAGCACCGCCACTTCGGTTTTGTTTGGTTTTTATGTTCCTTAGACTTTCTACTATGTTTATGTTTCTTTACAGACGCATGAGCGAGTAGTTTGTTTGTTCTAGGAGAAGGGATTAGCCTTTGGCTATCCCGAGACCGCTTTTGATCTATTTTGAATGCATCTTCCCGTTTTAGTTCATCTATTCTTTATCTGAGTTCTTGAATTTACTTGTGTTTGCGATGGCCACGTAGATGCATGTGTTAGGGGTTAGGAGAAGGACCGAAAGGAGAATTCTAGTCCTAGAAAGTCAGGTTTAGAACAACCGAGGTTAGGCCACGAAAGTAGGGTAGCAACGGTTGAGGGTGAACGGGCGAATCACAGAGTTTATGGGTTTAGTTCATGTTGTCAGCCACGAAAGTAGGGGGCAGCTTGTCTAGATCACGTGTCTATGCCTTGAGAGAGGGTAGATATTATGTTAGGATCGTCCGCCTTAGATAGCTTTAACTGGTATTGCATGATAGATAGGTTGGTCGTCGGTTTTGGTAGTCTTGTGGTGAAACCGGTTTCCTAGGACGTTTATCTCATCGTTAGAACCCAAGTAGCTTAGTTACTTTCAGTATTTCATTCCTTATTCACCTTCTTTCGTTAGCAAGTTTGATTCATAGTTCGGGTTTAGGTAGCGTTGCATAGTCTCTGTGGGATCGACACCTAAAATACTACACACGTGCCGTGCACTTGCGGGTAGATTAGGTTATATTTAACTCTGATACGCATCACGAGCTCGAATTCGGGGTCGGGCTTCAGCAACCCGCAGCATCGTTAATCTCGGAAAGAGGAATAAAATGTTAAAAAACATGTAATTCGGAGCTTCGTACGCAAAGTTATGGTATTTCAAAGCCCGTCATACAATTCATTGTTTTAGTCGCCTAATCACGGGAAAACAATAACAAAAAGCAGAAAAGGGGTGCAACACGAGAGACAAACGCAAATAGGAAATAGGAAACAAAAGGAATGTCCCAGAGACAAATGCAACGCAAGCGGCGTATTGACAAGAAATGACATTCGTAACCTAACAAACTCGAAAAGGGCATCTTTTGGGTCTAAAAATCGAACGTATCGACCTAAATAAAGCATTTCGAGTTCGAAAACTGGGGTCGGGCTGCCTTCAGCAACCCATAGCATCGTTAATATCGAAAAGAGGAATAAAATGTGAAAAAATCATGTAATTCGGAGCTTCGTACACAAAGTTATGGTATTTCAAAGTCCGTCGTACAATTCATTGTTTTAGTCGTCTAATCACGTGAAAACAAAAACAAAAAGCGGACAAGGGGTGCAACACGAGAGACAAACGAAAATAGGAAATAGGAAGCAAACGGAATATCCGAGAGACAAACGTAACACAAGCGGCGTATTGACAAGAAATGACATTTGTAACCTAACAAACTCGGAAAGGGCATCTTCCGGCTCTAAAAATCCATCGTATCGACCTAAATATAGCATTTTGAGCTCGAAAATGGGGTCGGGCTGCCTTCAGCAACCCACGGCATGGTTTATCTCGAAAAGAGGAATAAAATGTGAAAAAAAGTAATGTAATTCGGAGCTTCATACCCAAAGTTATGGTATTTCAAAGCCCGTCGTACAATTCATTGTTTTAGTCGTCTAATGACGTGAAAACAAAAACAAAAAGCGGAAAAGGGGTGCATAACGAGAGACAAACACAAATAGGAAATAGGAAGAGAAGGAATATCCGAGAGACAAACGCAACGCAAGATGGCGTATTGACAAGAAATGAAATTTGTATCCTAACAATCTCGAAAAGGGCATCTTCCGGCTCTAATAATCAAATGTATCGACCTAAATAAAGAATTTTGAGCTTGAAAACGGGGTTGGGCTGCCTTCAGCAACCCGCAGCAGGGTTTATCTCGAAAAGAGGAATAAAATGTGAAAAAATCATGCAATTCGGAGCTTCGTACGCAAAGTTATGGTATTTCAAAGCCCGTCGTACATTTTATTGTTTTAGTCGTCTAATCACGTGAAAACAAAAAAAAAACAAAAAGCGGAAAAGGGGTGCAACACGAGAGACAAACGCAAATAGGAAATAGGAAGCAAAAGGAATATCCGAGAGACAAACGCAACGCAAGCGGCATATTGACAAGAAATGACATTCGTATCCTAACAAACTCGAAAAGGACATCTTTCGGGTCTAAAAATCTATCGTATCGACCTAAATAAAGCATTTTGAGCTCGAAAACAAGGTCGGGCTGCCTTGAGCAACCCGAGCCATGGTTTATCTCGAAAAGAGGAATAAAATATGAAAAATTCATGTAATTCGGAGCTTCGTACGCAAAGTTGTAATATTTCAAAGCCCGTTGTACAATTCATTGTTTTAGTCGTCTAATCACGTGAAAACAAAAAAAAAAGGAAAAGGGGTGCAACAAGAGAGACAAACGCAAATAGAAAATAGGAAGCAAAAGGAATATCCGAGAGACAAACGCAACGCAAGCGGCGTATTGACAAGAAATGACATTTGTATCCTAACCAACTCGAAAAGGGCATCTCCCGGCACTAAAAACCAAACTTATCGACCTAAATAAAGCGTTTTGAGCTCGAAAACGGGGTCGGGCTGCCTTCAGCAACCCGCGGCATGGTTTATCTCGAAAAGAGGAATAAAATGTGAAACAATCATGTAATTCGGAGCTTCATACGCAAAGTTATGGTATTTCAAAGCTCGTCGTACAATTCATTGTTTTAGTCGTCTAATCACGTGAAAACAAAAGCAAAAAGTGGAAAAGGTGGTGCAACACGAGAGACAAACGCAAATAGGAAATAGGAAGCAAAGGAATATCTAAGAGACAAATGCAAAACAAGTGGCGTATTGACAAGAAATGACATTCGTATCCTAACCAACTCGAAAAGGGCATCTTCCGGCTCTAAAAATCCATCGTATCGACCTTAATAAAGTATTTTGAGCTCAAAAATGGGGTCGGGCTGCCATCAGCAACCCGCGGGATGGGTTATCTCAAAAAGAGGGATAAAATGTGAAAAAAATCATATAATTCGGAGCTTCGTATACAAAGTTATGGTATTTCAAAGCCCGTCGTACAATTCATTGTTTTAGTCGTCTAATCACGTGAAAACAAAAACAAAAAGCGGAAAAGGGGTGCAACACGAGAGACAAACGCAAATACGAAATAGGAAGCAAAGGAATATCCAAGAGACAAACGCAACGCAAGCGGCGTATTGACAAGAAATGACATTTGCATCCTAACAAACTCGGAAAGGGCAGCTTCCGGCTCTAAAAATCCATCGTATCGACCTTAATAAAGTATTTTGAGCTCGAAAATGGGGTCTGGCTGCCTTCCGCAACCCTCCGCATGGCTTATCTCGAAATGAGGAATAAAATGTGAAAATAATCATGTAATTCGAAGCTTCGTACGCAAAGTTATGGTATTTTAAAGCTCGTCGTACAATTCATTGTTTTAGTCGTCTAATCACGTGAAAACAAAAACAAAAGCGGAAAAGGGGTGCAACACGAGAGACAAACGCAAATAGGAAATAGGAAGCAAAAGGAATATCCGAGAGACAAACGCAACGCAAGCGGCGTATTGACAAGAAATGACATTCGTATCCTAACCAACTCGAAAAGGGCATCTCCTGGCACTAAAAACCAAACGTATCGACCTAAATAAAGCATTTTGAGCTTGAAAACAGGGTCAGGCTGCCTTCAACAACCCGCGGCATGGTTTTTCTCGAAAAGAGGAATAAAATGTGAAAAAATCATGTAATTAAGAGCTTCGTACGCAAAGTTATGGTATTTCAAAGCCCGTCGTACAATTCATTGTTTTAGTCGTCTAATCACGTGAAAAAAAAACAAAAACCGGAAAATGGGTGCAACACGAGCGATAAACGCAAATAGGAAATAGGAAGCAAAGGAATATCCAAGAGACAAATGCAACGCAAGCGGCATATTGACAAGAAATGACATTCGTATCCTAACAATTTCGAAAAGGGCATCTTCCGGCTCTAAAAATCATACGTGTTGACCTAAATAAAGCATTTCGAGCTTGAAAACGGGGTCGGGCTGCCTTCAGCAACCTGCAGCATCGTTAATCTCGGAAAGAGGAATAAAATCTTAAAAAAACATGTAATTCGGAGCTTCATACGCATAGTTATGGTATTTCAAAGCCCGTCGAACAATTCATTGTTTTAGTCGCCTAATCACGTGAAAACAAAAACAAAAAGCGGAAAAGGGGTGCAACACGAGAGAGAAACACAAATGGGAAATAGGAAGCAAAGGAATATACAGGAGACAAACGCAACGCAAGCGGCGTATTGACAAGAAATGATATTTGTATCCTAACAAACTCGAAAAGGGCATCTTCCGGCTCTAAAAATCCATCGTATCGACCTTAATAATGTATTTTGAGCTTGAAAATTGGGTCGGGCTGCCTTCAGCAACCCTCGGCATGGTTTATCTCGAAATGAGGAATAAAATGTGAAACAAATCATGTAAGTCGAAGCTTCGTACGCAAAGTGATGTGCGTAGACTCAAGTAATAAATTACCTAGACTAACGCTTCCGCAAGAATACGGATCGTGTAGCAACTAGGGTCGAACACAAGGAATTGATGCGACTTATAAGCTATTAAACTAATGAATAAGACGTGATGAATCTAATGATAGAAGGAATGCAAATGCAAATGCAAACTAAACCTAAGGTAGGATTGCATGGTTCGAGACTTTCGGATTGATAGAAGTCTGAACTTGGTACGCTTAGGCTTGCGTTCATGTGACGCATTGTTTTGCATTATGGCTAATCCTTTGATGTATTTGTGTTAGTGTCCATTGTTGTTTAGCTCTTCTAGTACTCGACTCTAGGTTTTGCTCGAGGACGAGCAAAAGGTTAAGTCTGGGGGAGTTTGATAACACGTAATCCGTAGTAGTTTTTATGTCATTCTTAGGTCTAGTTTTAGGTAGATTTATTAGATTTCATTCATTTATCGAGTCTATTCGAGGATTTCATCTACATTTCGTGTTTTGTGTAGGAAACGAAGACATGACGAGAAACACGAGAGAAATTGGCGACTTAACCCCAAAATGACAAGGTTCAGCTTGTGCAAGACCGTGGATTGAAGCGAACGTGCAAACACCGGGCGAAAGGAGCGAAAACATCATTTTAGGTCGTGCACACTCGGGCATTAGAAGGTGCCCGCTCGGGTAATTGATGCCATGACAACCCCGTAGCTTTACACGACTCGGGTGCTCAAGGAACATGGTCGGGCATGTGTGCCCGATCGGGTGGCAAAGGAGTGCCCGCTCGGGTTAATGGTCATCAATATGCGCCGTAGGTTTGCACGACTCGGGCTGAAGAAGGACACATTTCAGAATCACAAAATCAAAACCCTAGTAGCCGTCAAAAGAAAAAGCGAAGAACGAAACAGTTTCGTTCATCGGAGAATTCCGCACCAACGGTTGAAAAGTAGATCCGATCTCGGCGTGGATACATGTAGAGGGCTTGTGCTATCAAGTCTATTGCATCCGACAATCACATTCAACGCAACAAGTATTATGAAATCGTTTCTAAATCTGTTCGTCGTTGAAACCTCGAAAAACCAATTCTTAAACATGACTAGATCTCATACTCGGGTTGATAAAACATACTTCCGCACCCCAAATCAACCCAACAATACATTCCCATAATGATGGTGTTTTTCCAAAATCAAACTTTGTTGTTCAGCATCTTGGACAAGCCATCCCTTAGAAGGTATTGTTAAAAGATCATCAATTCCCAATGAAATCGATGTAGCAGTAGCTTGCTGGAAATCCAGAGTCTTTACTTGATCCAGGATGTGTGATGTATATGTCATTCCGAAGTGATCTATTAATCGGCTAATAAGTGCTTTTTTTAGAAAATCAGCCTCCTGCACTATACGCCTTTTTGTCTTCTTCCTTCTTTCACTTGAATTTGCAAATCCAGATCGCTCTCGGCTACCTTTCCAAAGGACCAAAAGCCCGCTTAGAAGTGGATACGAACCACTGAAATATTTACATTTTTGTCTATTGCACCAGTTTAAGCCAAGAACAATTAAAAATCAATTATTGTACATTGTTGAGAGAATTCGACTTCTATACTTATTTAGAATGCTAGAACCAATACTAAATTATGTTTCGACGTTATTATAGTTATAGAAACATTTAATATATCCCAAACCATGTATTTATTGGGTCGTAAACCATGTATCTCAAATCATGTAATTGATGTTTATTCTTATTCCAAAACCCTAAGATACCCCAATGGGGATAATCCAATATTTTAAACTTTTATTCATCTAAATAAATATTCAAATGTGATTTTTTACAACTTTGAGACATTCATCAAGATGTTGGGCGCTCTCTGGCCGCTCGACTAATCTCTAGGCAGTTTTTTTAAAAAAGTGACGTCAAAACGACGTCGTTTTGGTACTTAAAGAAAAAGAAACTAAAAATGACACCTATCTTTGCGTTTATCTTTTATCGACTTTGCGATTATCATTTCATTTGCCTTCTTCTATCTATTGCATCGTTTATTGTCTTCATCTGAGTCTCTTGTCCTTGCATTTGTATCACATCCTCGTTTTTGCCTTCATCCTTGTTTTTTTATCTTCTATCGTCTCTCGTATGTTGTCATTGTCTTCATCTTTTATCATCGCCTTCATTTTTCATCTTCATCTTTGTTTAATCTCTACCCTTTGCTTCATCTCTCGCATTCACCCTCGCCTTTCCCTTGCCTTGGTCTAAATCTGGCATATCTTAACCAAACCTTTTGCATGGGCTCGCCGCGCACTTGTATGGTCTGGGGACGTCCTCACTCGACACCCATTTTTGATATTTTCTTTGTTTTATGTTGTTTGCCGTCGTAAGTTTGATATTTTGAATTTAATACTTATAAATATTTTTTATAAATACTAAACTTTATTTATTTATACGTGTTTTTTATAAAATTAAGTACTTATAAGTATTTCAATTAAATATTAATATTATAATAAAAAAATAGAAGTCTTACATAAAATAATTTCCATGTAAATATTTTTATCACACACTAAATTATTAAAGCAACATATTGATAAGTAAAATAATTATTAAAAAAAAATTTTATGAAGCATTTCCAACTTGTTTCCTTTTTCACTCGAAAAGATAGCATGTCGAGACGAAAATGCATCTCATGAAATACAAGATACTTGAAAATATTCTAAGAGGACAAAAACATCTTAAGAAATCTATGGAAAGGAAACCAAAGAGTATTTTGGAAAGGAGTTTAAGAATTGGAGTTTAGGAAGATATGGTTGAACATCCAAACCAATCTTTCTATCATATTATTACGCTGAAAAATCAAGAGGAAGAAATGAAGGTAAATGGAAAATATTTGTCAGCGTTTGAGGGAGTTTGATAGAAATGATTGTAACACAATACTCATTTCAAAAAAAATTTCTAAGTGGTTCACACACATCTGTATGGAATTTTCCTTAATTTACAGATTCAAGACTAGTTTTGTATTCAAAGGAAGTTTATGAGTCATGTAATCTGAGTATACTCATTGACAATCGAGGTATACTTGGTTATCGTTTGAAGTCTGAATAAAAATTAATTTTAAACGTTGTATTGCATGAATATCATGGAATATCATTGTATGTTTATTCTCTAAATTTATAATAAATTAAGGATATAAGAAAGAAAAAGATAAACTTGATTTTTCCATCTTTTTCTTATAGATCGTATAAACTTTAATGGAAACTTTTTCTTTAGAACTAATATTATATGCGATTTAGTGGTTAGTTGATGTGTTGTTGCAACATATTTGCATTCTAAGACCTGGGTCAAAGAGTTGTACAATGGATCACATAACAAAAAGAAATTCATTATAGTAAAAAGTATGATGTACATTTTTTATATTTGTTTTTTGGAAAAGAAGTTCGCTGATTTTTTTTGTTATGGAAAAATGAGGCAATTGTTGGGAAATAATAAGCAAGAATTCATACATAAATTCATGATAACTTTTAGACTAATTGATGAGATAACAATAGTTCATAAACACTGTGATTCGTAGAATTTTAAATGCAATAAAAATCTTGCAATACAATTGTATTTGGTGCTGATGTGGACAAATGTCAAAATATCCTCAAACTCAAAACTAATTATATATACACTAAAAAAACACAAGAATAGCAACGGACCTATCAACGGATCCGTCTGTTGATGCAATTTTCTAATGGATTTCAACGGATGCCCGAGAATGTTCAACGGGCTGTAAAGTGTTGTAATCCATTGCAGTTGTCAATGGACGAGCAACGGATATTATCCGTTGCAACGATCCGTTGACGCGCCTTTAGAAAAAAAAAACAGGCTAATAGACATCTGTTGCCAATTGTAACGGATGTTCATTGACAGTTGCAACGGATACACATTGACATTGTTAATTTCGAGTTTTGTCGTTGGAATATTTTCACGTGACTTTGCAATGGACATCCGTTGAGGATTCTAACGGATGTTCGTTGAAAAAACACACTATTTAATGATCGATATCAAGGTTTCTAGCATTAAACCATCAACAACAAATATATTTTCAACAAAATATCTTCTTTTTCAAATATATATATATAGATCGAGAGAATAGATGGATAGAATAAAAGATCCTATAACCGAAGAAGTTACGCAAGAATTCTTATACGGATTAGAGCAGTTCATGAGTTTTGTGTCGATGCAACCTTTGTGTCAAGAACGCGGGACAATGTTATGTCCATGCAAAAATACAAAAGCATGAAGTATCGAAGTCAAGAATTGTCTGCAAACATCTTTACAAGGTGAGTTTTGTAGAGAGTTACAAATTTTGGTCATTTCACGGGGAAAATTGTGGCGTTAGAGTTATTGTGCAAGAAGCACAAGTAGAAAGAAATGAAAAATTATTTATGAAGCATCAACGATCAATCCATATGTGAAAATGATATCAGATGTTTTTTCTGGAGTTGTTGAACAAACGCTTGAAGAGATGCCGAATAATGAGGCACGTTGATTTTTTAACCTATTAGATTCGACAAAATAACATATATATGAAGGTTTGTCGTGAAGGTTAGTCCTTCTTATCTTTATTCACAAGATTGATAACTATAAAAACAGACTACAATGTTGCTGAAAATCGCATGGATTCATTTTGCAAAACAATGTGTGAATATTTACCGGAAAATAATCAAGCTCCCGAGAAATACTACGAAACAAAGAATGTTTTAAAATATTTGGGAATGCGATATGATAAAATTGATGTTTGTAGAAACAGATGCATGTTGTTTTGGGGGAAATGATAAAGACTTGTTGGAATGTAAATTTTGTGATGCAAGCAGATTTCAGTCAAAAAAACATCTTCACGTAAATATGTACGTACCAAACAATGTTCTATATGCCTGTAGCAAACAGGTTGAAAAGGTTATTTGAATCGAAAAAAAAGGTTGTGGCAATGTGATGTCAAGCAGAACACTCGACGGGCGAAGAGATAATGCAACATCCATCAGATGGTAAGGCTTTGAAAGATTTCAATGAAATATTTCCTGAGTTTGTGTATTAAACGAGAAATGTTTATCTTTGCCTATGCACCGATTGTTTTAGTACATATGGATATTCTGGAAGTCAATATTCTCTGTGGCTGGTGATTTTTTCTCCGTATAATTTGCCTCCCGATAAGTGTTTGAAAAGAAAGGTAATGTTTTTTACGTTGCTGATTCCAAGACCAAAACATCCGAAGAAAAGTTTTGATGTCTTTTTGCAGCCCTTAATTCATGAATTAAGACATTTATGGAACGAAGGAATTCTTGCTTATGACGTGAGTACGAAGCACAATTTCACATTGGACAATTAGCAACTTTTCTGCCTATGAAATGTTATCTGGATGGAGCACGCATGAAAGATTAGCATGTCCATATTGTATGAAGGATACATATTCATTTTAACTAGTACATGGGATGAAACCATGTTGGTTTGATTGTTATAGAAGATTTCTTCCCTGTGGACACGCTTTCTGGAAAGATAAAATTTTTTCGAAAGAACGTGGTACAAAAAGAATAGGCACCATGCATGCAAATCAAAACACAAATCCTTTACAAAAGACTGAACACAATTGGAGATTTACAAGAATCGATAGAATGGGGTGGAGATCGTGGGCATCAAAAACCAAAAGGCTAGTGAATGGCATAACTGGTATAAATGTAGTATCTTTTGAGAACTACCATATTGAAAATCACTGATATTACATCATAATTTGGATGTTATGCATATCGAAAAGAACTTTTTCGATAACACCATCAACATTGTGTTTAAAAATAAAATTGTTCAAGGTTTAATATACAAAAATCCGTTGGAAAACATCCACTCAACGGATGCAATTAATTGACATGATGTTTAGAGTTTGCAACGGGCATCCATTTCCATCTCCAACGGATGCCTATTGGTAGCGCGTACTCCAGAGGCAACGGACGCCGAAATGACCGTATGTCTCCCCTTACAACGGGTATCCATTGGAAATTCTAACGGATATCTGTTGCACACCTTGTAACAGTTATCCGTTGCAAAATGTCATCATGGATATCCTACGGTACATTGGTTCGCAATGGGCATCTGTTAGAATTTCCAACGGATGCCCGTTGCAAGGGGAGATGTACGCTGTTTCAGCGTCCGTTGCCTCGGGAGTACGCGCTACCAACTGGCATCCGCTGGAGATGGCAATAGATGCCCGTTGCAAACCCAAAACATCGTGTCAATTAGTTACGTCTGTTGAGTGGACATTTTTTCTAGCGGGCATTCGTTGGAAATTGGAACAGATGCCCGTTGGAAATTTCTGTATATCAAACCTTGAAAAGTTTTCATTTTTCAACACAATTCTAAAACAAACCTTCTCTCAAATCTTTTAATCTCTCAAATACAAATCACTCTTAAACACAAATCAAATATGAGGGCTAGAAGATTCATCGGATATGGTGGTATGTTGGCAGGTTCGGCAGGAGCCCCGCCCCTGACTCCATCGCCACCATATCGGCCTCCTTCACCAATATCGACACCGCCGATATTTGATGAAGAAGACAATATGGTTGATATAGACACCTTGATCAACCAGGTTTGGTGTGGATGTTGTTCTCAAACATACAAGCAACAACATCATACAGGGATCGCTATAGGATCGTTTCTATTATTCCTGGCAAGTGACGCCTAAAGTTATACACCACCGATGATGGTGTACATTCATCGTATGTAACAAATAATATAAATTTTATTTTTAAAATTATAAATTATTTTTATTATAAACTAAGTTATTATAATTTATTTTTTAACGTGCATACAGATGGTGGAAGAAGGATACATCGCACATCTACTCAGCATGGATGCACGACATGCAAGTCTGGTTGCGCTTGATGATGAATAATGCCAAGCGCAACTACTACATGAAGAATGCCAAACCGACACGGGCAAGGAACGAGGTATTCAACCAACTCGTCCAACATTAGGAGTCCGAGAACTTCAAGGCCAAGAACGAGATGGCCAATAAATGTCGGGACAACGAGAAGGTTTTCGGAGATGGTCCGCATCGTCATACTTCGAGATCAAAATCATTCCCGAAAAACAGAAAGAATTGGTAGCTTTCTTTTATTTATTATTTAAATTTTTGTTTTATATAAATTTTTATCTAATTATATTTATGTTGTATAAAAGAGACAGAGAATAGGAAGAGAACCGACTCTTCTTGATCTAGTTGTAGAAACCCACGCCAAGAAAAAATCTGTCTTCGGGGAAGAGAGCGGCGAACCTGAAATCGTCGACCCTTGGGCGGTACGAAGAGTGAAAGTTGTGATAGATAAGATCACACAGCAATCATAAGTGTGCGGTTCAACTCCCAACGATCTCAGTCCTCTACAAAAGAAAAAAATTTATTTGGAGGTAAATAATAAAATTATTGTTTGTAATTCGTTTAAATAAAATATTTTCTTTCTAAATTTAATGTTTTTTATTTTGTAGTTGGTTAGTCCGTATAAGGGGCGTCTATACGATCTTGGTTCGCTTCAAAAGGATATCGTTGAGGACGCCACGATGGTACCCCCGTGGTTCAAGAGAGTTATACTTAAGAATGGCGTATCGAGCATCTCGAAACCACACTTGGAGAAATTTGAGCAAAGATGCATCACATGGAGAGCATCATCAAATTGCTAACCAGCCGAGCATATCAACCGTCAGAACCGAGGGGAGAGACAACGTCGTGATAAGACCCGATAATCGAATCTGATATAGCACCTTCACAAGGTGTTGGCGATCACGGGGATGAAGACGATACTGCTGATTTAGATGATATGTCATATAAATTATGTTTTTAATTTATAAAAAAATTATTAATTAACTTTTTTTATTTTTTATTTTTTTTAAGTTTTTAAACTTTTTTTATTTTTTCGTAAAATTGCTAACGGATGCTCGTTGACAATGGAAATCCGTTGCCAGTTCCCGCCTTACGGTCAATGGGCATCCGTTCAAACCGTTCAATTCCCACCATTTAACGTGTCAACGGACGGGAGGATCCGTTGCATTCTTTGTAACGGGCATCCGTTGCACGCTTTGTAACGGGCATCCATTGCAAATGTCCAACGTATTTATCCGTTGCCAGACTATTGAAAAAGTTCAACGTATAGTATTCGTTGCACTCCTGTTACAAATAGCAACATATCTGAATTTGGAACGAGCGAATCCCAGTGACTCTGGATCCGTTGCAATCCATTGGAAATCGCTTTTCAATGGAAATATAGCGATTTTCAACCGATATGTTCGCTGGAAATCGCATGTTTTTTTGTATTGATATATGCATAAACATATATACTTATGTAGACATATATATACACATATTCACATGCATATATACATATATAAAAAAGATATACATATATGTATATATATGTACACATACACTATATATACTTGCATTATGTATATACACATATATACAAAAATATACACTTATATATACACATATATATATATATACATAAGCATTTGTTTATGTGTATGCATATATATGTAATGCCTCAACCCCTTTTCTGGGTCATGGGTGTCACCTACAGAAAACTCTTTAAATTGATGACTAACCTTACAAACATCACAAGTCATTTCCGCGTGTTTTGACCTCACTCACACGTATACGTGATACATTTCTGGTAGATCACCCATGTTAAAGCTACTCTACCTCCACCACGCTTAACCACAAAATTTTTCTAAAGGGTCATCGAAAAAGAAAATGCACCTTATTATCATAAATATTCGAATCATATACTTATATATGCATATATATCTAATGCCCCGATCCTTTTCTCGGGTCATGGATGTCACCTACGGGAAACTCCACAAACTTTACGACTAGCCCTAAAGGCATCACAAGTCCTTTGCCAAGTGTTTTGACCTCACTCACACGTGTACATGATAATTCCCGGTAGATCGCTCATCTTAAAACTTCACCTCCAACATGCTTAACGGTGAAGTTTATTCGGAGGTCACTCGAAACGAAAGTGCACCTTGTTATCATAGGTATTCGAATCAAATATTTTAAGCATTCTCTACCACCACAAACATCTCAATATAGAGTGTCACACACAATCTCACAAAGAATGTGATATCTCAATCTAGGGTGTCACACGCAACCTCATTAGTCCTTATGTGGATCTTCAATTTATGTTATTTTAAGTTAAAATGGTTGGATGTATGGTATGGAGTGCGTACATATTGGTCTTATCAAATGCAGTCTTTTGTACTCATTTTATATGTAGAATATCATAGGTGAGTATGTTATAGCGAAGAAAATAGCAATGAGGTCGAGCAACAATAAAATCCGCAGCAACAATAAAATAGCAGGTTTCGATAGACTTTATTTTGTATTTCGTATTATTTATCATTTCTCGTATATATCAGAGAGACTACTATAATATATATACACAAATATATATATGCATATATATAGATATATACATATACATATATGTTTTATAATATAGGTTTGCGTGCATCTATTATATGTATATTTGTATGCATATTTATGTATATATTGACATATATAGATGTATAAATGTATGTGTATATTTCTATTTGCATGTATATATGTACATATATATATATATATTTATCAGTGTTGTAAACGGCGGCCCTAGGCGTTCGGTGACAAGAAACCGCCCCGAAAACAGTAAAATCGGTTGTATTAGTCGGCCGACGAGAGATCGGGGTTGAGGCGCCGCCTGGGCGGCCGACGAGAAATCGGGGTTGAGGCACCGCCAAGGCGGCCGACTAACAGATAAATCGCCGCCCAGGCGGTTCTTTTAAAAAAAATTGCCCCAAAAACGACACCGTTTTGGGTTTGGAATGTGAAGACGAAGAACAAACCCTCGACTCGTCGCCCGTGCTGCTCTTTCGCCTTTCCCCTACTTTTGTGTCGCCTCGCCCGCCCGTGCTTCACCTCGCCTCTGTGTCGCCTCGCCTCGCCCGCCCGTGTTTGTATTATTGGTTTGTGAGTATCGACATTGTGAGCTCGGTTGTTTGTTTAGATTGTGTACATGATTCACAATGAAACTGTGAATATCGATTGTTTACCTGATTCATATTGAAATTGCGAATATCGATTGTTTAGATTGCTCGGTTGTTTAGATTTAGACACCATATTGAAATTGTGATTATCGAGCTCGATTGTTCAATTGCATTTGGTCTTTGTGAATATCGTGTGGACATGCCGTCGACACAAAATCTTATTCCGTGTTACCTCATTATTTAACGTAGGTTTGATTGTAAAAGATTCATGGATTCATCTTCAGTATCGGCCTCTAAATTTTCTACAACGGAAGTGACATCTTCTACACTGAAGAAATGTAATTCGAAAGATATTGCATGGGAATATGGATTTTTATGTGATTCGCTTAATTCCGATAAAATCAAGTGTCAATTATGTGGAAAAGTGATGCCGGGAGATGCACATAGGATGAAAGAACATATTGGTCATATCAAGGGCAATGTTGCTAGCTGTCCTAAAGCTTCGGAAGAAGATATAAAAAATGCAAGAAGGTTGTGTTGGAAGTAAGAGACAAGAAAAGTAAAAAGAAACAAGAAGATAGAGTGTTTAGAGCACAAGTGGATATTGATGGGCAACATGGAATCATTGAATTGCGAGAATTGGAAAATGAGGGTTCGATTCATTATCTTGGTCAGATGGATAAATTTAGGGGTGGCCAATCCGGGTTTCGATCCGGGTTCCTCGGGTTTCGATCCGGGTTCGGGTTCCTCGGGTTTACAAAAATTGAACCCGAATGTTTTTCGGTCTGGGTTCTTCGGGTTTCGATTCGGGTTCGGGTTATTCGGGTTCTAAAGCAGTGAACCCGAAATAACCTAAATTAAATTCCGGTATCCATGGGTTATTCGGGTTATGCGAGTTATTCGGGTTATTTGGGTTATTTGGGTCCGGGTTATTCAGGTTATTTGGATTATTTGGGTTCGGGTTATTCGGGTTATTTGGGTTATTTGGGTTCGGGTTTTTTGGGTTATTTGGATTATTCGGGTTATTTGGGTTATTTGGGTTCGGGTTATTCGGGTTTTGTAAGGGTTTTTCGGGTTCTCTAAAAAAAAAACAAGTTAACATACAAAAAAATTTTAAAAAAAAATACATATCTAAGTTAGATAATATAACTCGTAAAAATTAACTTCGCAAATACCAAAATAAAATGAATTCTAAAAACCTAAAATATTAGTCGTGTGGTTCTTAGAAAATAACCTAAAATATTAGCCCTAAAATTTAATTCGGGTTCCTCGGGTTTAACCCGAACCCGGAGACCGACCCGAACCCGAACGGGTTCTAAAATCTGAACCCATATGGGTTTTTAGGATAACCCGTTTCTTAAACGATCCGGGTTTTTTGGGTCGATCCGGGTCGGTCCCATCCGGGTAACCCGGATTGGCCACCCCTAGATAAATTTGTCAATCCCATCAATCCCGAGTCTTCTTTGGGCAAGAAAACAAGACAACAAAACAACAAAACATAAATGAAACACTATTCAAGGAAAGAACACACAATGTTCGTGAACTTTGCGCTAGGTGGTTGTATGAATCAGGTACTGCGATTAATGATATTATTAATGATAGCTTTCTATTGTTTGTTGAGGCGCGTGGACAGTTTGGTCCTGGTTGGGTACCTCCAAGTCAACATCAATTGAGGGTGCCATTGTTAAAAGACAACGTTCAAAGGATCAAAGAGTTGTTAAAGAGACACGAAGAAGAATGGCGTTTAAGTGGTTGTTGTGTGATGACAAATGCTTGGAGTGATCAAAAGAGGAGGAGTATAATGAATTTCTGTATTAATTCCAAGATAGGTACTTGTTTCTTATCTTCAAAGGATGAATCAAAAGATTCTCATACAAGTGAATATATCTTTGAGTATATAGATAAATGCATTGATGAGGTTGGTGCGGAAAATGTTGTACAAGTAGTAACCGATAATGCAACTAATAATGTGGGAGCTAAGAGGCTTTTGAAGGAAAAGAGGCCTAACATATTTTGGAGTGGTTGTACTACTCATGTTATTGATCTAATTCTCGAAGATATTTCGAAGTTGGCAGAGAACAAAGAGATCATTGATCAATGTAAAGCTCTAACCATTTTTTGTATGCTCATACTACGATTTTGCAGTTGATGAGAACCTTTACAAGTGGAAGAGATATTGTGAAGCCTGGGGTTACGAGATTCACATCATGCTTCCTTACATTAGAAAGTTTGATTGAGAAAAAAGTACAATTGAAGATGATGTTTTGTAGTCTTGAGTGGGAATCATCTAAGCATTCTAATAATTAGAGGGGAAAACGTGCTTATGAGATTGTGATGAACACTCGATTTTGGTCTCGCGCTATATCTCTTTATAAGGTATTTATTCCTTTGGTTGGAGTGCTTCGGATTGTTGATGGAGATAAAAAACCTTCTATTGGTTTTGTTTTTGAAGAGATTTTAGGTGCACAAGGAGACTATGGGTAATTTGGAGCGCAATTATGGAGATATTCTAAATATCATTGATGAAAAATGCAAAGGTCGGTTGGATAGTCCATTGCATTTATCCGTTTATCTTTTAAACTCGTTCTACGTCTACAAAGATCCAAGTATTTCTTTACAACGCATTGTTACGGACGGGTTTTTATCTGGTGTTGAGACATTTTATCATGCAGACTATGAGAAGCAAGGCATTGTTGTGAATGAGGAGTTTAACATGTACAAAAACAAAGAAGGTGTTTTTGGAAAGACTTTGGCGTTAAAAGCATGTGAAGTGAACGATGAGAAATTTGATCCAGGTATGTTTCTTTCAATTTTAAATTTTTTGTTTCATTTTGTAAATGATGGTGGTAACTTTGGAAATTTTATTTTTTTAGCACATTGGTGGGCAACATATGAATATCATGTTTCGCATTTACAACGTATGGCAATGTGAATTCTTGCCTTAACTTCAAGTTCATCAGGTTGTGAACGGAATTGGAGTAGCTTTGCAGGGGTTTGCGTTTCGAAACTTCAATTAATTTCATATTTGATATCTTTAAGTAGCTATATTGATATTCTAATTGGTTGTTTTGTTTGTTTTCTAGATGCATACAAAGAAAAGGAATCGACTTAATGTTAATCGACTTAATTATTTTCGGTCCGGATGAGATGTATTAGACCAAAGAATTCAAAACTAACGTTAAAAGAAAAAGTTCTTGAAGACATAAGAGAAAAAAGTGTAGGGTTGATTTAGGTGCGGAAACGTGTTTTATCAATCCGATTATAGATCTAGTCATGTTTAACGAATAGTTTTTCGGGGTTTCAATGATGAACAAATTAAGAAACGTTTTCGTAATACCTTTTCGTTGAACGTGCGATAGTCGGATGCAAGACTTGATAATGCAAGACTTCATATGGTGTCTTCGAGACTGCTTTGGTGGGAACTTTGTTTAGCAGATATGCATCTGCTTCTAAAGCATAGCCCCATAAGTTCATTGAAAGATCACTGAACCCCATCATGGATCTCACCATATCTAATAAGATTCGATTTCTCCGTTCGGATACACCGTTATATTGCGGTGTTCCAGGAGAAGTCCACTGAGACAAAATCCCATTTTGCCTTAGATAATCAAGAAAATCATGACTCAGATATTCTCCATCTCGGTCAGACCTTATCGTCTTGATGGTCTTTCCAGTTTGTTTCTCAACCTCACTGCGGAATCTCTTGAACATTTAAAAAGATTCAGACTTGTGTTTCATAAGATACACTTATCCATATCTAGACATATCGTCAGTGAAAGTTATGAAATAAGAATATCCTCCTCTAGCTTGAACTTTCATAGGTCCACATACATCTGTATGTATGAGTCCTAGAAGTTCAGTAGCTCTATCTCCGATTCCAGTAAACAGAGATTTGGTCATTTTTCAGCGAGACAAGACTCACAAGTTGCATATGATTCATAATCATAATGACCAAGAAGGCCTTCTTTATGCAATTTCTTTATCCTTTTCTCGCCTATATGACCTAGTCTACAATGCCAAAGGGAGGTCTGATTTACTGAATTATCTTTCTTTCTCTTCAAACCAGAAATATGCATGTTAATTATATTAACTTTTGCATTGGGTAAGACATAGATGCCTCGATGTAAATAACCATTTGCACATAATTCATCGTTATGAAAAATAGAGCAAATTTTATTATCGAAGATTGTTTTATAACCACATCTATCTAACATAGAAATGGAAATTATGTTCGAAACAAATTTCGAAACATAGTAACAATCTTCTAAACAAAGGTCTTGCCCGAAGGCATACAAAGAGAAATCGATCCTACATCTAATGTCGCAACGCTTGCACCATTCGCAACTCGTAGGTTGACTTCACCTTTGTTCAACCTTTTATTGATCCTCGACCTCTGAAACACATTGCAGATGTTAAAACTACTACCGGTATCCAATACCCAAGTAGAAGAATCAATAGTAGTTAAAGAAATTATGAAAACATTTTCATGTAGGTCTTACCCTCTTTCTTTTTGAGAGATGCAAGGTATTCCTTACAAGTTCTCTTCTAATGCCCTTTCTTCTTACAGAAGAAGCACTCAGCATCAGTTTGGTCATATCTGCCCCTTTTTCCCTTGGGTTTGGTCACACCACCCTTGGGTCCATGGGACTTCTTCTTGGGCTTTTGTTGCCCTTACCCTTCTTGGAAGAAGAGCCGACCATCATTACGGCACTAGATCCCTTAGACATATCGGACATTGACTGACTTTCATAGTTAATCAGTTGGTTCAGCATCTCATGCAGATCCATGTCCATCTTGTTCATGTTAAAGTTAACAATGAACGGTGAGAACGTCTCAGGTAACGATTGCAAGATCAAATCTTGAGACAAATCTTTTCCCAGTGTGCACCCTAGCTTCACAAGTTGTTCGATAAGACCGATCATCTTTCGAACATGGGGCCCAACCAGAGAGTTCACAGTCAATCTAGATTTGAACAGAGCCTTCGACAATTGATATCTAGTCGTTCTTCTCTGTGCACCGTACATCTTCTTAAGATG
>CM071869.1:33654484-33667047 GCA_036759665.1 Gynandropsis gynandra
AGCAAGCCATCCTCATCGTCATCAGCAGGAGATTCCTTGATAGGATTCTCGATCGCATCGAGTAGCTTCTCCTGCTTGAGAACGATCTTGAGGTTGCGGTACCAATCATCAAAATTTTCCCCAACAAGTTTGTGGACATCGAGAATGGCACGTAGGGAAATTGAAAACATTCTTCGGGAAATCTAGAAGGAAAAATTACAGCATTTATTAGAACACTTAGTTAACCAAATAGATATGGACTTTCATCTAAATGATTATTTTACTGACTAATACTACAGTAGTATTCAGAAATCGTATTTCTTTCAGTAATATTTCCTGAACTAATCATGCATACGCCCCCTGGTTGTCAGGTCATTTCTTAAGCATATTAAACAAGTTGATTTTAATATGGCTCTATATCACATAGTCACCTGGTAGTTAGGTCGTTCCTATCGATATACTCGAGTTCATCCTTAAGCTCATGGTCGGATATCAATTAAGTTTATGTCCCCCGGATAGTCCAGGCGTTTACAAAAACTAATTGTTTCCTCCCACTAGACATCTGATGTCATAGACGTATGAATCGAACTCTTGAACTAGATGCCTCCCGGTAGTCAGGTCGTACATTGTAAACGAGAACCTATTCAAAACATCTACGATGAAGGAAAAGCCTAACGATAAACAATTTATCGTTTAAGAACTCAATTATTAATTAAAATTCTTAATTTTAATATGGCTCTATATCACATAGTCACGTGGTAGTCAGGTCGTTCCTATCGATATAGTCGAGTTCATCCTTCAGCTTATGGTCGGATATCAATTAAGTTTATGTCCCCCGGGTAGTCCAGGCGTTTACAAAAACTAATTGATTCCTCCCACTAGACATCTGATGTCATAGACGTATGAATCGAATTCTTGAACTACATGCCTCCTGGTAGTCAGGTCGTACCATGTAAACGAGAATCTATTCAAAACGTCTACGATGAAGGAAAAAACCTAACAATAAACAATTTATCGTCTAAGAACTCAATCATTAATATTTTAAAACTAAAATTCTTTAATTTTAATTCAATTTCTTTTTTTTTCCGCCCGTGGGTTACGCGTGCCCGTGCGGGCTCACGCATCGCCCGCTCGGGCTCACAGAACGCGCTCGGTCGGGCACGATGCCAAGCACGCTCGGGCTAGGGTTCCTGGAACCTAGCCGCCGCCGCCTCTCCGGTCGTCCGCTCCGGGCTGGAGGAACCGCCTGCCAAGGTGCCTCGGACCGACCGTCACTCTCTGGCGTCGGGCAACTGCGAAAAACTGCTCGGCGAAAAGGCGATTTTGGGTTTCTGAAAACCCTAACCGTGCCGAAAGCCTTCTATTCCTCGACCCTCGCCGCCCAACTTCGCCCTCGCGTGCCGCTGCCTTGCGTGTCGCCGCCTTGCCACCTTCGAACCGCCCGCTCGGGTGAAGGAGCGGTTTGGTTAGGGTTTCTGAAATCCTTCTACCGCCATTCTCCTTCTCCCTCGTTCCTCACCGCCCGACGCCCGAAATCCGACCGCCTCTTGCGTCGACCGTCGCGACCGCTCGTGCGCCGCTCAACCCCGCTCGCCGTCAAAAAATCCGCTCGTTTTCGGCGTTTGTGCGATGAGTACCTGCGAGCGATTCGTTTGCGCGACGGTCGAACAGAACCGTCGTCGTCGTCTTTCGGTCTCTCCTGTGTCGCGTCGCCCTTGCGCCTCGCCGCTCCGTCGAACGCACGGTCGGCTAGGGTTGCGGCCATTCGCAGTTGTGGCGCTGGTTCGTGTGCGCGCGCGGCGCGTGCAACGTTTACGTTTTTTTCGATCCAATTTTTCACAAAAAATTCGAAAAACTAATCCTAAACATGCATCTAGATGCTCTGATACCACTGTAGGGTTGATTTAGGTGCGGAAACGTATTTTATCAACCCGATTATAGATCTAGTCATGTTTAACGAATAGTTTTTCGGGGTTTCAATGATGAACAAATTAAGAAATGTTTTCGTAATACCTTTTCGTTGAACGTACGATAGTCGGATGCAAGACTTGATAATGCAAGCCCTCTACGCGTATCCACGCCGGAATTCAGGAAGAACGAAAACTGTTTTTCGTTCTTCGTTTTCTTTTCTTTATGACGACTACTAGGGTTTTGATTTTGTGATTCTGAAATCTAATAACGAAAACTCGTTTTTTTCGTTTATTTATAATTATTAACTTTTAATAATTACAACTTAAACCCAAACTATTGAAAATATTATATAAATGGCATAATACTTAACGATAGATGATGATGCTTCACAAGTTCCTACAAGTTTGAATATTAAAGAGAATGATATTGAATTGCAAGAGGGTTTTTGTGGTTTGTTTGACGTTGATTACGAACCACGTGAAGAGGTGGGAATTCAAGAGCAAGTATTAGATATTTAAATTTTAATATTTTGTTATTTTTGTGTACTTATTTATGTTATGGTTTGGTAAAAATTTATGTCATGATTTGGTAAGACTTTATATTTTATTTTATATATTTTTTTTGTTATTCAATAAAATATTAAAAAAATAAAAAAATAAAAAACGCTTAGTCATCGATTAATCGTCGACTAATTCGATTAGTCGCTAGACGCTGACGGACCGTCCGACTAACGCCTAGCGACTTCTACAATATTGATATTTATTAACTTTATCATTTACAGAACATGTTACTTAATTTTATTGAATTATTAATAAATTATCATTAATAATTATAACAATTTAAAATATTTAAAATGTTATTATTAAAAGTTATAATGAACTTTTAGATAATTTGTACAAAAATTGCAATTGTAATAGTTGTCAACTATTCGTATTAAATCGTAACGGCTCGCAGTTGTTACTAAACGTAACATTAAAATCAATAAGACAAAACATAATCAATCGTTAGAAAAAATATAACCAATCGCGAACACAAAGGCGATGTTACGACCAATTATCACTTTATAATTAATTTAATTAATGTAATCGTGTATACAAATTCTTTTTGTACATCCCTATCAGCTAGTTATCGTAGTTAAAACCATAACCATAATAACCATAATTTAGAGCAAGATCAAAATCATATATATATGTATATATATATATATATAAACATTCCATAATAAATTGTGAATAGGTTTCAGAGACAAAAGAAACATATAAAATGTTTTTTACGTATTTATTCGTTAATTTTGCTATTAACTACAAAATTATTTTGAGAATAATATATAAATTTTTAAATTATTTCCACATTGATCAATTTAATAAAATTTATATTTGTAGATCAATTTCAAAATAATTTCAAAAATTTTTATATTATTCTGAAAAATAACGTATTAGTTTATTGATGTGAAATAACAAATCAATTCATACATAAATATGTAAAAAGTCAACTTTGAATCAATTTGAAATAATATATATTAGTAAGAAAAATTATAATTATATATATATATACCCAATAAATTGCTGTGTGTACCGATTAAGGGCAAGAGGGTAGTTTTACTGCCATCGTTTGGAAGATTTGATAAGACTAGAAGAGGTTCCTGTCTTCCTATGCCCTGGAAAGAACAAGCATAGAAGTTGAACCGATCTCTCAACCATTTTCAATTGTTATAAAGCAAAAACTATTTTATTTGATCGATTAATAACTCGATCCTCCAAATGAAAACGTTTTAGTATTATAAAATTTCATTAAAGTATAGAAGTTTAATCCAAAATGTCATAATAATAATTCATATTTTATATAATTTCATTAAAATATAGAAGTTTAATCCAAAATGTCATAATAATAATAATTCATGTTTTATATATAAAGTATCATATTAATTCAGACTAATACACCAACTATTATATACTAATACACGAAATAATATCTTACACTTACATTACATAGAAACATAGATTAATTTGAAAATAATTATCATAAATTAGCTATTATTTTAGAAATAACATTATAAATCATGTGTAAAAAGAATAATTTATATATAGTTTTGTATTTTATAAGATTTTTCTGATGATTTTTTTTTTTTGCTTTTTTGGGGCGTAAATTTATAGTTTGTCTTTGGCACCAAAATGCTATATCAGGAAATGGTAATGAACTTAATGTCTGACATGTTAATATGATTCATTAACATGAGGACGGCATGTGAATTCCCCATTACTCCAAGTGAAGATTTGAATTGTAGTTGTGGTAAGGAGCTAACCTGGTGACAAGCTCCCCGTGGTTTTTGTGAGAGTTGTTTTTGTAGCGACTTGGCGTAGCTTATCGACTGGTCGTGTTGGTGTTATTCTGTAGGTGTCATTCTTGTCCCAAGTTTGGTCCTGCATTGCATATCCATTGCCATGAAATCCTCAAACTAACAAGAGAATTCACTTCCCTTTTAATCGATGAGCATAAAATTTTGCATATTCAAGGTATTCCGACGAGGTAAGAGTCGAATATTAAACAAACAGAAGTGACATTTATTTTGGTTTCATGAAATTTTTTATGCAATGCCAAGTTTATATATGTAGTAATTAACTTACCTTTCTGAAGTCTTGTAAAGTTTTCTCCCATCAACGGAGGGAGCAACGTCCACCAACCCTTCAGTCCCAGTGGAAGTAACACCATCAGATGCATCACTCGTTCTCTCATAAGATTCAAATTCACCAGACCCTACGCTCTCGACATCATTGACACCAAACTTTGATTGTTTGAGGTATTCTTGTTGGCTCCTCAAGTCTTCAAAAGACATCTCTGAGTTGAAATCATCGGTTTGTCCTAAGCTTTTCCTTCTCTGTGGGTTCTGCGGTTTCTTAGGGTATTCATCTTTTATATCCCTTTGAAGATGAAGCCGTTCTATCTCCTCATCTTTCTTTGCAATTGTGTCCTTGAGGGATGTTAACTGCAGAGTTTTATTATGACAGGTAAAATTGTAAAGCGATTAGCTTTAGTTTCAAATGTCACACTTATTCTTTTGCAGGTTAATAAAATTTAAACGTTAGCTTCTCTGATTCAACATTTTTCTTAGATGGGTTCATAAGAGAAGATAAAATCATACAACGTGTTTACCTGCTCCATCAAATCTTTAACATCTCTACCCTCTTTGCTGCTCTTTGCAGCACCTAGCTCGACTCCTGAGACACGCTCTGCGAACTTCAAGGTGCTCATTGTTTCTGAATATGAAGTAACATCGGGATTGAGTTGCACGAACATAAGGGTCTTTGCTCTCCCACCTGTGTTTGACAAGAAAATTAAGCTAATAACATTTGAAAAATATGGAACAAATTTGGTGATTGGAAACCTGATTAGTAATGTGATTACCGAGTGAGCTCTGGAGGAGCTGAGTAAGCTTGCTATTTCTGTATGGTACATGGGCATTCTTTGAAGCAAGAGAGAATATCACATCACCAAGTGCTGAAAGCGACTTGTTTATATGTTGCGCTTCTCTCAGCCTATCTCCAGTAACTTCCGAGCGATCTACTCTCTCGCTTCCTGCCAAATCGACTAAATGCAGATTGCCATATAATGTAGAACCGGTCTTCAAATCCTTACCACGGACGTGAACTGTGACAATGCTGCAAAAGAAAACAACATCTTTGATAAGAGATAAGGATAACCTTATATATTGACAGATCTCTAACACTTCCCTTCATGCGGATGACTTCCAATTAGATGGACTAAGAAAGAATACTAATAATCTCATGAATCGAACTTGACTGTCAAATAGACAAAGAGTGGAGATGAAGACAATGATGACGACAAACATTATACCTCCATGGAGTTAATAAAAAGCAACTTGGTACAATCTTAATAGTACAGGATCTCGCTATCTGAACACGCCTAAGAGAGTGGACAAAGCAAAAACTATGTTAGTTCAAGAGATAGGTACCTATGAGAGCGGCTACTTCTTTCATTCAACGCGGTGGCGCTAACAGATCGGTTATTTAGTCCAATGTCCATTAATTCAATCACATCAGAGGTTGATGTCACCGGATACATGCTAGCATCAGGCACAGCAAGGCCATTTTGTTGAGTTGTAGAAAGAATCCCTAGCGTGTGAAAATGAAGGAAAACAGAGTCTACATAGAGAATACGTGCAACTTTCAAACTACAACAAAAGTTTATCAGAACAAGCAAAAGGATATTTCTTTTGAGAACTGTCATCAGAGAGTAGATCATGCACTTGTTCATTGTATATCTCCACCATCTGCACCCCTACTTTGTAAGCTATGGTGCTTTTACGGGATTGAGAGATACTGAATAGGTCATTGAGAGCACGATAATTAACTCCCCACTCCTCTTCAGTTGCTCCATCTGGACCAGTCTGAACAGAAAGACAACAGAGGTAAGCATGCATAACCATAAACTTGTTCCTAGTTAATCATTGTCGGAAAAGGGTAATAAGGGCACACCATGGTGTAAGTTTTTCCGGATCCTGTTTGACCATATGCAAATACACAAACATTGTACCCATCAAGCACTGACCGTATCAGAGGTTTTATATCCGAAAATACCTCAGCTGCAAGAATCGAAAAGATCTATAGAAGCTGAGATCTGGATCATCGTAATTTTTTAATATGAGAAGATCATAGCAAGTAAGATATCAAAAAGAAAACAGAAATGGAAATGAAAAAGGGAAACCAATGAACACCTTGGGTTGAAGCTGGACTGTACACCATATTGAACCTAAACTGTCGAAGACCATCTTTCCCTGGTCTTGTGGGATTGGTAACCACCAATTCCCCTTCCTTACCAATGTATTCTATCACTGTATTTCGTTCACCTAGTCCAGTCAAGAACGGCCTTACCCTGCAATATACTCTGATGTTTCCTGCATAATAAATCTTCAATCTCAAATAGAGAACTGATAGAAACTTTACAGATTTAAAATGGCGTGCTGTAACTTCTAAAATTCCCTTAATTTAATAATAAAACATATCTGAATAATTATGAAACGCCAATACATTACATGATCTGCAGTACCTTTTAGTTCCTGAAGCTCATTAAAGAGCTTTCGGTTTTCAGCCAGAACAGCATGATAATTTTCAGCAGCATCTCCGAGTTCAAGCAATTTCTTTCCTACAGAGCAACATTTTAAGTTGATAAACACCAAACTTACAGGGTCCAAAGTTTCTATCTTGCAAGGAAGCATATATATTTGAATTGCCTCACCTAATCGGTTGAACTCTTCTGAATAGTTGCCTTGAGCCTTTAACATTTTGTGCTTGATGGATTTAGAATAGGACCTCAAATCCTAAAGTTATAGCAGATTTAGCCAAACTAGACTACATGATAACTGCTGAAAACAGTACGCATAAAACATACCTGCAGTGCCTGAAACTGCTCATTGATAAAACATCTAAAGGAATGTTCTCTCTGACTCCAGCTTTGATCTTTTGACTCCAATTTTGACTCCATTTCTTTCACTTTATCCTTCCATTGGATCAAATTTTGTTCAAGTTCTTGAATTTTCACTTCAAGGCTCGTATTAGCGGTGTTTGTTTCCTTTCCCATTTGTTTGAGATTTTTAACCTTCTCCTCAAGAACCTTTTTTGCAGCATTTGCGTCTTCTACCATTTTTTCAAGCTCCTTGACCCTTTCCTTGAGGGTAGTTTTTGCAACGTTTGCCTCTTTTCCCACATTTTCAAGCTGCTTCAGCCTTTGTTCGAGTCCTGTTGTAGCAATCTTTGTCTGGCTCTCTGTTTCCGAGCATTGTCGTTCATAAGCTTTTCGAGTAGTCTCCAATTCTTGCCTTAAAGCAGCAATTTCATTGTTGTGTTGGTCATTTTCTTTCATTTCCGAGCATTGTCGTTCATAAGCTTTTCGCGTTGTCTCCAATTCTTGCCTTAAAGCAGCAATTTCATTGTTGTGTTGGTCATTTTCTTTCATAAGCTTAACCATATCCTCCTCTTCGCTTTTCTTCATTTCTTTCAACTTGAACTTTTCAGTCTATTATATACAAGAACGCATGTTCACCTTTCTTAGTAACAAAGAAAAGTACTTTCATGTCATTGCTTGAAACAGATATTTCCGTTAGAAAAGAGCAACTCGCAGTAACCAATTTAACGCGATTAAAGCAGACAACGCACAAACAGATATTACCCAGAACAATACCTTTATCTGCTGAAGCTGGTTTGTGGCAATCTTCCAAATATAAGACCATTGGAAGAGAAAACACATTAGTGAATTTATTTGTAAAAGATCTTAGATAATCTCAGAGTCTAAAATGTTTGCATTACCTCATTTTCTTCACAAGTTCCTGATGCTAAGGCTTCCAGGACATTGATCCTAGACTGGTATTTCTCCTCTCGAGCTTTGAAAAGATTGTTTTGCTGTAGAAAATAAAAATTATAAGCATAACATACCATACCAAAATTGAAAATTGCTGCCATCAAGGATATTCTCCATGAAAAGAACCAATACCGTTCTTAGATGCTCAGCTTGAGTTGATATCCGTCGTTCAATTTCCTGCACAATTCTTCTCAACAGATATGCCACACGCTGATCATCATTGATTATGTAAGAATATTTTTTAAGTAATGAAGGCGCCAGAAACATGTGCACACAACAAAAATGTATATTTTGCTTTCACAGAAGCATTTTGCTCTTCAAATACCTGAGAAATTTCACTATTCTTTCTTTCAATACTTTCATCAAGAATTCCGTTCACGGCACTCAAAAGGGATTGTGTTGGAGCATTCTGCAATAAACAGAAGATCAGTGTACTATGAAATAGTTTGAACAGAGGTTTACAAGAAAAGAAAAAAAAAGGACCCCGAGCTGAAGAAATGCGGAGGCTCCTTAGCAAGGTAAGGCCAATACATCTAAGCTATTAGATTTCATGATTTCTGAAATCTTTGCAGCATGAAGATCATATCGCCCCTGTTTCATTTGAAAAATATCGTGGAATTTGTGTCCTCCTTGGTGCGTTGATCCAGGGGATAATGGATCTGCGTTCAAAATGAAAAATGGAGATTTAAAAGGAATGACTAACTTCCAAAGATCATCATAAATATTAGTTACATATGAAGGTATGTATAGAGACAAAAAGTTTGGCAATACAATGTACCAGGTGAACAAGAATTGGGCAAGGAACCCTGAAATTTTGAGTCAGCCGGACCTTTATGCCTTTCATCTCCAGACACTGGAGAGAAAGGAGAGAAGGGACTACGGGGAGTTGAACTACGAGGAGTTGAAACTCCATAAGGGCTGCCTGATTGATCAGCGTTGGAATGCATCATGGATCACTGCTGATACGCATCAATGCAGAACCAGACTTATGTATGCACTTGATGAAGGAAGTACCCTTTCATTCTCTATTGAAAATCCTGAAACACAATTTTTCATCCATTAAACAAGATAACACACTACCCAGGACAGGAGCAGGCTAGAAATAATTCCTAGAAGCTTAACATCTTTCATTTTCCCAAAGAAAAGAGAGGGAGAAACATTGTTCAATGACGCCATAATCTTCGAAGCATCATTGTTTCAACTCCATGCTTATAGATGTTCCGAATTTCTGTTGGCTTCAAACAGTGAAAATATGAACAAAAAAGATGGTGAAGTTGGTAGCTTTCAATCCTTTTGCTGTAATTATCCCCAAATCTATCTGCCTCATAACTGAAAAACTGGTGCCTCTACTGGTCGGAACATTCAACATTTCTCACTGAAGAGAGCTTAAAGATTATCAATTCAAGAGCTTAAAGTGGTTGTCTAATTTTTGTGCCTATGACGGGTGCCAAAAATCTTCCCCATCATTGACATAGTGACCAAAACCGTGAGGTCATATGCATTTGTTCGACAATGTATCACAAAGCAACCTTCTGTCCTGACAAATTCTTAAACATTTCTAATCGTTACATCCATATACGCTTACGCAGTTCAGAATGATAACATTCGAACAAAAATTTTACCCAAGAATTGGCTACCATTTGAGCAACAAATTCATTGGAGTTTACTGTTCTAACAGACATGAATGTTAGACAAAATACAATTAATCTACCATATATAAAAGATCATATTGCAGATTCTAATAATGTAAGCAGTCATGGACTGTTTTAACGCGAGGGTCAGCTCCCGAACAATTGGAATCTATAGATAGAAGACATTTTCAAATCCTTTTCAACGCCTCAATAACAAGAAATGATACAGTTCTTGATCGATCATTATTTTAATTATAATAATCAGTTTCATCACTTATAATGTCTGAAACAAACCATTGTTTTCTTCCCCATTGCCTCAAAACTTCACACGACACCAAACACAGGCATTCAAGGGATAACACAAACGTTTATCAGCTTTCATCACAAGTCAAAAGTAACCAAAATCTTCCTAGACAATCTCCATGCTAACGAAATGAGAATTCAGACGAAAACAAGAACGGAGACAAAATCGAACAGACTAACACCTCATGACTTCGATAATGCGAACAAGGCATTGTTTTAAGAAGTAAGATCGAGCTACGTAAAGGACATTGAATTCGGGAACCGAAGTCACACAAAGTAGAGTACGGCGATCAACGGATCGAATCACGGAAATGAGGAAGAAGAATTATTCTTTTTTTTTTCTCATTACCTAGAAATTTCGGAGGAGAATTTTCTCGGGAAAATTTAGGAGAAGGTACGATGTCGGGAAGGAACAGAGACGAGGAGGAATGTGAGTTGATTTGATTAATTATAATTTAAAAACAATTAAATCACGACGACGATGATTAATTAGTAATTAAATCACGATGACGATGATTAATTAGTAATTAAATCACGAAGACGATGATTAAAACCCATGATTAGTCACATCAAAATAAATAAAAAGTATTTTGTTTTAAGTTTCGTTTTGTTTGGCCTTTGATCTTCTCGTTGAGGAATGAGGGAGCGCGAGCCTCTCCGCTTCTCCGGTGGTTTTTACAGGCTTTGGACACGTGTCTACGTTAGAGCTAATTTTGGAGTCAAACAAAACTAATATATGAAAACACAAAATTTAAAATAATTAAATATCGATGAATTAATATGCTACACAATATTATAGGGCACAAATATTTTTATAGAGCTAAACCACTTCAAAAATACCCTTCCAAAATAATTATTAAATCCGAAAAAAATCGAAAAAAAGACAAACTTGCCCTTAATGTTCGAACGTGGAAAAATGGAAGTTCGGCAGTTTTTCGACGTGAAAAACTGCCGAAAACGAGAAAACCGAACAATTTTTCCGTGAAACCCCTGTTTAAAAATTTATAGCAAGAAAGAAATAAGTGATGTCGAACTTGAGAGGGATCAATTTGAAGTTGGCGAGAAGAAAAATGGCTAGAATCAGCAGCATCACTGGCGAAGAGAGCACGAGTCAATATTCGATTCAGTGAGTCGGTTGTCTCAGTGAGTGGGATGGGTCGCAATGGTCGTTTGAGGGGCGTGGGTCGGTTGAGTCTCAGTGAGTCGGTTGAGTGTCGCAGAGTGTCTGAGGGTCGTTTGAGTCGCATGGGTCGCAGGGGTCGGTTGAGTTGAGTCGTATGGGTCGCACGGGTCGGTTGAGTCGCACGGGTCGGTTGAGTCGCATGGGTCGCTTAGGTCGGCAGAAGTATAATGTATTCGTAATTGGTCATTTTGCAGGTGGCGCCAAAGCCGAAATTTGTGTATGAATTCAAGCATATGGACAGAATTCCAAAGATCACCACCAAGTGTTATCCTCACGAGACAATAAGGACGCTGAAAGGAATCTTAAATGAACATGAGTTGCATTACTTCGAGAAGGAGTCACAATTTAGGCATTTATGCCACTTACAATGTAACTCCACATTGACGAAGGTTCAAATATCTGTACTACTTAATCACTCCGTGATTATACAGGACAATACAGAGTTGTGGTTCGTCATAAACGGCATTCCCATCCGGTACTCTATAGTGGAGCACGCACTAATTTCCGGATTGAAATGCAGATCATATCCCATAGGATGGGAGTCCATGATGGGTGTCACATTCAGGCTGAAGAATTTCGGCCGTGGAAAGGTGACCCCCGAACAAGTCAATGAAAAGCTTGTGAAGGCGAAGAATTCCGACGACCGGAAGAGGTTCGCAACTTTAATGTTGTTGGCGCAAGTTATGGCTCACAAGCCTTCAGCAGAAAACTCTATCAGCCATGATCTCATTGACATGGTTGATGACTTAGAATTTTGTGAAGGCTTTCCATGGGGTCGTTACACATTCGAGATGATTGTGGATACTTGCCACAAGCACGTTAGCGGGGAATCACCGAAACCAAAATGGTATTATGGCGGTTTCATGATCCCACTAATGATAAGTTGTATATATTATTCGAATAACTTGAATGTTTTCGTACTTTTTGCATTCTTATCATTTTGTTTTAATGTTTCACTTACATCCATTTGAAACCATCCTTAGTTTGGGCGGAAATGGATGGTATGTTGAGGTTGGGGATGCGCATCGATCCTGCCCAAGAATGTGCAAGAAGATGGTTAAATCCAATTTTAACCCAAAGTATGTAGATGTGATAAGGCAGATTGGAGATTCTAAGGTAACAATTACACAAGATTCACAAGGGAAACAAGGGTCACAAAGGGTAATAATGGTTATGTTTTGTTT
>CM071869.1:33683221-33719648 GCA_036759665.1 Gynandropsis gynandra
CATATATGTGACCAAGCGACCCATGCCATTATCAATATGCCATTAACAATATATTTGAGTTGTATATGTCTAATTTAGAATCAATATAGATAATAATATAAATAATATCGACATTTGAAGAAAATGTTAAATGTATTGTTTAATCATCCGCCGAGTTCTTAAAACACTACTATCACTTTTGAAACACAGGCATTGGTTATACACAACTCAACTAGGCACACATGGGTCATAATATGTTTTAACCGTTGATTGACGTTGTAAATGTATTGTTTGATTGGTTTTCGTCATTTTATCATCTTAAACCCGTAAATTCACCGAGTTCGCATCTATTCATCAATATATTCGACTATGTGACCCATGCGACCCATGCGACCCTCATTTGGAATTAATTAATTTGACGTTGTGAATGTATTGTTTGATTGGTTTTTGTCATTTTATCATCTTAAACCCGTAAATTCGCCGAGTTCGCATCTATTCATCAATACATGCGACCATGCGACCCATGCGACCCTCATTTGGAATTACTTCATTTTCACCAGAATTCCCGCTGAACTTTTCACCAAAATTTGAAAAAACTTTTCGAATTCCATCTGACGGCGATTCGATGTCAGGGTCATGTCTTTTCGTAGTCCAGCCGTTTACTTTTTTCTATTAACGACACACTCTCTCTAACTCTCATCATCATCATCATCATATTGCCGAAAATGCAAACGACTGGTGACGGCGATTCGATGTCAGGGTCATCTTCTTCTGAAGAGATGATTTTCACGGTACCAGTCACGCGTTTAAATCTGGCCGTAGATGCAGTGGTAAGTGAACTCAAACCGATTTATTCGATTCATCAAATCTGGTCGTATATGCATTAGTTTGACGTTGTTGTAAATTTATTCGGTTATCGCAGACACTTCCGATAGAGTTTGCGAGGTGGAATGGTCTTTGCGGTAGACGAAGTAAGGTTGATCTGATAACCAATTACACAGACATTTGGGAGGCACATCTATGGCCCGTGAAACGCAATGGCGCTAGCATCACCAGGGGTTGGACAAAATTTTGTCAAGATAATGGCTTTAACGTCGGTTGTACCCTCAAAGTCGAACTGGACACCGTTGTCGATGATGTACCTTGCCTACTGCTTGCCCCTATAATCTTCATAGATTGAATTCCGTTGTATTTGGTTGGTTTTTGTATTTGGTTGAACCTCATTTGAACAACAAAATTCATGTTTGCTTGTGGTTGGTTTTTTTACCATTATTCAATAGAATGTATTATTGTTAGTATCGATGTTTTTGTGAATTTACTATTATTGTACAAAGGGTCGCAGAGGGTCCAAGGGTCGCAGGGGACAAAGGGTCGCAGAGGGTCAAGGGTCGCAGGTGACAAAGGGTCGAAGGGATACAAGGGTCGGAGGGGGAAAAGGGTCGCACAAACATGTGGGTCATATGGGTCATATGTAGGGTCGCATGAGTCGTACAAGGGTCTTATGTGGTCGCATGAGACGTCCATGGGTAATATTTGGTCATATAGGGTCGCATGAGTCGTACAAGGGTCTTATGTGGTCGCATGAGACGTCCATGGGTAATATTTGGTCATATAGGGTCGCATGAGTCGTACAAGGGTCTTATGTGGTCGCATGAGACGTCCATGGGTAATATTTGGTCATATAGGGTCGCATGAGTCGTACAAGGGTCTTATGTGTTCGCATTAGACGTCCAAGGGTCATATTTGGTCGCATGAGTCGTCCATGGGTAATGTTTGGTTGCATGAGTCGTCCATGGGTCATATGTGGTCATATAGGGTCGCATGAGTCGTACAAGGGTTATGTGTGGTCGCATGAGTCGTACCCGTTTAAACCTGATTATAATTTAATCCGATTGAGTGCCGCATAACGGGTGATATTAGGTCATAATCTTACGAACAATAGATGCAAAATAAGACATTTTCAACGTTTAAATATTGATTACATAAGGTCTCAAAGGTTACAAAGGTCACAAGAGTTACATGAGGTTACATAAGGTCTCAAAGGTCACAACAGTTAAAAAAAAGGAAAGAAAAAAGTTGAAGAAGAAGAAAAAGGCAAAAAGAAGTTCGAAAAAAAAGGAAAGAAAAAAAGTTCAAATTTGCCGAAGTTTAAAGACACATCGGAGCCCTTCCCCCCAAGAAGAGTCGTGTGTGACTTCTCCAAGCTTCACGAAATGCTCCATTGACATTTCGGGCTTTGAGTCATGTATGGTGAGTTCCGCGGTAGCAAATGACCTCCAACCATGACCTTAGGTAATGCAGATACAGCTTGATGTCTGAGTCCGCCGATTACCAAGACCTTATGTAGTGCAGATACATCACAAAGTCCTCCATCCAAGTTGTAAGTACTTGTGTGTATCTGCATACAGACTGAGTCCGACGATTACCAAGACATTGAGTAACAAATAGACAGCACGATGCCCTGGGTCGACCATGTGACCTTAACGGTCACAAAGGTAACAAGAATTTTTTAGAGAATTTAGGGTTAGATGTTAGAAATCGCCCTTTTGAGAGAATGAAAGACTCGAAACAAGAGATGATTTGGTGCTTGTTGTAGCTTTACGGTTTTTCCTCCTCTATTTATAACGAAAAATAAATGGACTGCTACAATCCAGAAAGACAATAATTTCAATGTGGCATTGGTGAAATAAAAAGCATAGCTAGAACCTGGAAAAGGCAGTGTAGTCTGACATTGAAAAGACTAGTCGAAAGGGTCGAAATGGTCGAAAGGGTCGCAATGGTCGGAAGGGTCGCAATGGTCGGAAGGGTCGCAATGGTCGGAAGGGTCGCAATGGTCGGAAGGGTCGCACGGGTCCAACATATTTTGATTTGAGCTGTATTTTCAAAATTTTATTCATATTATTTGTAAATAATTTGTAAATAATAAATTAGTATCACAGGGGTCCAAGGGTCGCAGAAGGACAAGGGTCGTAGGGGTCCAAGGGTCATTCGTAGAGGAACAAGAGTCGAAGAGGGACAAGGGTCGCAGGGGTCCAAGGGTCGCATAGGAACAAGGGTCGCAGAGGGACAAGGGTCGCAGGGTCAAACTGGGTCGCTGGGTCGAACTGGGTCGTAAGGTCGCAGGGGTATTTTGGGAATATCAACATTTATAAGGGTATTTTTGAAGTTAAACATTTTTTCTTTTTCGGGAAGGGTATTTTTGAAGTGTTTTAGCCCTACGAGGGTATTTTTGAAGTTAGCCCATATTACAATATATAAACATTTTTATTGAATATAGAATTTAAAATAATTATTTGGAATCATTCAAATATTTATTTAACTTATAAAATTTATAAAAGTTGTATAATTTGATGATATTCATTTAAAGGAAAAATAAAAAATATACTATATAATTAGGATTTCAATCCTACCCTTCCCTAAAAAAATCAATTATAACTTTATCTTTATAATATTGATAATCTCATATTGTTTTTGTCCTTTAATCTACAATTTTCTCTCTCCTTCAAAGCATTTTGATTTCTCTATCTTCTCTCGCGAGAAATTTATCTTCTCTCATATCAGATTCGTTGCAAGTAGCTTTAAATCGACATCAGATTATCCGCAAATAGGTTGAAATCGTTTGTTGTCAACAAAGAAGCTTGAAATTAAGTACGTTCCACTGAAAATTTAGTATATATTATGAATTTTTCGTGTTTCTTTTGTGAATTGGATAACACGAGTAAGTAGTGATTAATATGTATAGATTTAATTCCCTTTATCAAAATGAGTCTTATAGTGATGTAGTCAAAACGAGTCATTGAGTGAAATGGAGTGAGTCAAATGATCGTAGTGAGTCATAAAGTCTCATCGAGTCGCACGGTCGCACTAGATCCCAAAATCATATTGAAAAATATGGTTGCAGTGGGTCACGGAGTCGTATTGGATCACAAAGTCTCATCGACTCACACGGTTGCACTAGATCACAGAGTCATATTGAAATACTTGGTCGCAGTGGGCCACAGAGTCGTATTGGACCACAAAGTATCATTGAGTCGTATGGTTGCACTGGATCACAGAGTCATATTAAAATACATGGTCGCAGTGGGTCACAGAGCCACATTGGATTACAAAGTTTTATCGAGTCGCAAGGTCGCAATGAATCATAGAGTCATATTGAAACACATGGTCGCAGTGGGTCACAGAGTCTCATCGATTTGCACAGTTGCACTGGGTCACAAAGTCATATTGAAACACATGGTCGCAGTGGATCACAAATTTTACCCTCTTTTATGTTTTTATTACAGGTTTAACACTACAAAAAACATGCAATTTCCAACGAACATATACGTTGGAAAGTGCCTAAAATCCGTTGGAAAGTGCCTAAAATCTGTTGGCAACGGATTTCCGTCCGTTCGGAATCATTCGTTGGAAATCCGGATCCGTTACAATTCGCAACGACTTTCCAACGGATAATATCCGTTGCAAAATTGTAATGGAACTTCCAACGGACATATCCGTTGGAAAGGTTGTAATGGACGCCCGTTGAAAATATTTGCCGTTGTAAGTTTGCAACGGACGGCCGTTGAAAAATGGGCAACGAGCGTCCGTTACAATGTTTCAACGGATGTCCGTTGCCATTTAGGCGAGGAAATGAGCGGGAATTTAGCTTTTCGACGGGCATCCGTTGGAAAGTGGCGGAAAATAGCAACGGAAATCCGTTGCAAAGTGGCGGGAAAGGGCAACAAATGTCCGTTACCATTTGGCGGGAAATAGCGTCCAACGGGCATCCGTTGGAAATCTTGTAAAAAAATAAAAAAAATTTAGAAATAAAAATATTTTTTAAAATAAAAAAGTTTTTAATTAAAATATTAAATTGTTCACAGAAAAACATTAAAGCTAAAACTACGCCAATCTATCCTATTACATTTCGTTTAAATCGGCGGGATCAATATCGTCTCTCTGATCGCCTTCAGATGGCGTTGCATCTGAATCGGGACCCGGTTCTTGCTGCGACGTTGATCCCCTCCATTGTCCCATCAACTCGATGACACTCTCCAAGTGCTGAACTTTGGCTTTAAGCTCCTCGATCCGCCGTTGTTGCGTGAAATTCTCTTGCACTACTGGAGGTACCGTCGTGGCGTCCTCGATGATATCCTTTTGAAGAGACCCGAGACAGTATAGACGTCCCTTATACGGTCACACCGACTACAAGACAAACAAAACTAACGTTAGATTTTTACAAATTATTTTATTAATAATCCAGGAAAAAAATAATGAACTTTTACCTCTAAATAAATTTTGTTCTTTTGTAAAGGACTGAGTTCGTCGGGGCTTGAACCACAAGCTTGAGATTGTTGTGTGATCTTCTCCGTCATAGCTCTCACGGTTCGCTCCGCTCGAGGATCGACGAGTTCGGATTCGTTGGCCTCTTCCCCGACAACCGGCTTCTTCTCGGCATGGGTTTCTAATACCAGCTTAAGAAGAGTCGGTTCTCTTCCTATCCGTTGCATCTGTAATATAAAATAAAGTTAGTTAGATAAATATTTAAATAAACAAAAAATTTAAATAAAGAAAATTTTACCAATTCTTTTCTTCGTTTCGGGAAGGATTTTAATCCCGAAGTATGGCGATGCGGACCATCTCCGGGAACCTTCTCACCGTAGCGACATTTTTTGGCCTTCTCGCTCTTGGCCTTGAATTCTGCAGACTCCCAATTTACTGAAGACCGCTTCCGTTGCCCATCTCGCTTTGCTATTGTTGGTGTAGTAGTTTCGTTTTGCACCGTTCATATCAGGCGCATCCGCGCCTGCATGTCGTGCATCCATGCTGTGTAGATGCGCAACGTATCCTTTCGCCTCTATTTGTATGAGCGCTGCAAAAAAAGTTATAAAATTTTTAGTTTTATAATATATATATATATATATATATAACTAAAAAGTTGAAATTAAATTTAATAAAAAACTTACTATAAAAATGTGCCGCCATTGCTGGCGCACAACTTCGGGCGTAACTTGCAAGGAATAGTATAATTCGTCCTGTAAGGACCCTTGGATAATGATGTTGTTTGTGTGTTTCTGTACATCATCAACATCAAACCTAGAAATCAACAATACAAAGTTAGATAATATTTATAACATATAATAATATAAATGAAAATAGTAATTTTTTTTACCATAACGTCCCAGGAGAACGTTCTGGATAGATAATCGGAAGGGTTGGACGCCCATCGAAATCATCGATCAAAGAATCGATATCTATTATATTGTCCTCTTCATCAAATATCGGCGGTGCCGATTCTGGTGAAGGAGGACGAATGGTGGTGGTGGAGGCGGGGGAGGAGCGCCCGCGGAACCAGCCAATAAACCCCCCGATCCTATAAACCGTCTCAATCTCATTGTTTTTCTGCGGGTTTAGAGTGTTTGTGGGTGAAATGTTAATTTGAGAGGATTTTTGAGTTTGTGATTTGTGTTGAAATAAGAACTGTTCAATGGGTTTATATATATCGAATTTTCTAAATGCGTGTTCTCGAGGCAACGGACGGCTAAATGGCGGCTCGTCTCCCTTTGCAACGGGCATCCGTTGGATACCCGTTGGAAAAATCTGCAGACTAGGGTAGGCATCATTACCTAGTCCAATGGGCATCCGTTGGAAATTGCAACGGATGCCCGTTGCAATTTTGCTAACGGACATCCATTACAAAATACCAACGGAATCCCGTTAGAAAATTTATAACGGGCATCCGTTACAATATACCAACGGAAGCCCGTTGGGAATACAGGACGAGCCATAATGTTGAACTTTCATGTCTGTGAGTTCATTTGCATTTAGATGAGGATATGTATCAAACACTTCTTCATCAAATGTCTTGAATAATGAAAATACGTTACATTTTAATATATATAAGATTGAAATTAATATGTACCATATACGTACCTTTCGAACGGTAATAACTCTTGACAATTTAGTAGTATATATGTGAGAACATGATTATACTCCTCTGGTGTTAACCAATATTCATCGGATTTACCTCATGTACGTCCAATAGGTTTAAACATTTCATGAATTGTGTCAAACTGCGGATTATATTGATACAGATAGTTTGTGTGATCATCCGTTGCACGACGTTCTTTCGTTTGAATATGCGACTCGAAATAAAATGTGCTGAAATATGTGATTTCTTCCAGCAAGTATTGTTTGACAATAGATCCTTAGACCGCTGCTTTGTTTTTTGTTTTTTTCTTTAAATGAAAGAAAAACCTTTCGAGAGGATACATCCATCTGAATTGAACTGGCCCATCGAGTATTGCCTGATCTGGTAAATGTATTGTCAAATGCTCCATGACATCGAAGAATGAAGGCGGAAAAACTTTTTCCAATGCACATAATACTTCAGAGATATTGTTTTTCATTACTTCCAAGTCATCACCTTTTAAATTCCTCGAACATATATCTCTGAAAAATATGCTGATTTCGCATAACACATCGTGAAAATTCCGTGGTAAGAGCTCAGTGATGCGTTATCAGAGTTAAATAAAATAAGCTAAACTACCCGCAAGTGCACGACACATTTGTAGTATTTTAGGTGTCGATCCCATAGAGACTACGTAACACTACCTAAACTCGAACTAGGAATCAAACTTGCTAATGAAAGAATATGGATGGAGAATTGAAATACTGAATGTAAATAAACTACTTGGATTCTAACGATAAGACAAACGTCCTAGGAATCCGGTTTCACCACAAGACTACCGAAACCATCGATCAACCTATCTATCATGCAATCCCAGTAAAAGTTATCTAAGGCGGACAATCCTAATATGATATCTACCCTCTCTCAAGGCATAGACACGTGATCTAGACAAGCTGCCCCCTACTTTTGTGGCTGACACCGTGAACTAAACCCATAGGCTCTATGATTCATCCGTTCACCCTCAACCGTTGCTATCCTACTTTCGTGGCCTAACCTCGGTTGTTCTAAATCTGATCTTCCAAGACTAGAATTCTCCTTTCGGTCCTTCTCCTAATCTCTAACACATGCATCTACGCGGCCGTTCGCAAATACAAGTAAATTAAGCACTCAGATAAAGAATAGATGAACTAAAATGGGAAGATGCATTCAAAATAGATCAAAAGTGGTTTCGGGATAGCCAAGGGCTAATCCCTTCTCCTAGAACAAACAAACTACTCGCTCATGCGTCTGTGAAGAAACATAAACATAGTAGAAAGTCTAAGGAACATAAAAACCAAACAAAACCGAAGTGGTGGTGCTCGATCTCCAATGCTCCTTGCTTGTCTCCTCGCAAGAATCTCCTTAATCTTCTACTGAACTAATCTCCAATGTAAGCTTGCTTCAAGGACGTCTTTTGCCTCCTTTTAAGCCTCCTAAGTCGGTCTAGATGTTGCCTAAATTGCCCGACGAGTTCCCTTATGTTTTAAGTTAAGTTTACTTAACTAAAAAGGTAGTTTCGGGCCGCTACCCGCTCGGGTGCGGCTAGGGCTAGTCGTGCGGATGTGTGGGCTGGAATGCATGCCCGATCGGGCATGGTATGTGTGCCCGCTCAGGCACAAGGCAAATGGTCGGGCAAGTCATGCCCGAGTCGTGCAAATGGTGCACAAGTTTGGCCGAAGGTCTTGCCCGGTCGTGCAAGGGTTGTGCCCGACCGGGTGGAGGCTTTTCTTGCTCAATCTCGTCCCGTTTGTCCCGTGATGATCCTCGAAGTTGCTCCTTAGCTCCATGCATGTCCTTTTAGCTCCAAAATGATCCAAATACGCGTAAAGACCTGTAAGAACATGAAAACACGAAAACAAATAAAACGGAAACGGAACCATACGTAAAACATCACATATGTGTCAAAAAAGTATCCTAAATCGTACAAGAAATACGTATGAAAACGAGATGATCACTCAGCAAATGCAATTGGAATGAGTTGCTGCATGAAAACGTGACAATCTTGAATTTTTAATCCGATCAGCCTCGAACCAACAATATCCACATACCGAGCAATGTTCGATGCATATCCAATGGGAAACTTAACGTCCTCTTTTAACCACTTTAATAATGTCGTTTTCGCCGGACCACACAATCTGAATACCGAGACAGGTGACCTTTCATCTCGTAATTCCAACTCAGGTCATCGGCATATTGACTTCAAATCTTTTCTTTATTTTATATTATAATTGGTTTTACCCGCCACATTAATTAGGTTTCGATGTATATAGTAAATATTCCAACGCATGTCCGTTGGAAATTGCAACGAATTCCCCTTTCTCCATCACGGTAATTTAATTCGACAGTTGAACCTCGAAATTCAAAATATCAACGGGCATCCGTTGCGATTTCTTACGGACATCCGTTATAATTTGCAACAGACGCCCGCTATAATCCTTTTCCCGGTTTCTAACGGATATTCCAATGGACAAGACCAACGGACATAATCCGTTACAATCCGTTAAAAATCGTGATGGATTTCAACGGATATAGCAATGTAAATTATCCATTAAAATTCCGTTGAAATTTGTAACGGATTGCAACGGATTTTGGCCCGTTGAAAATATCAACAAATCCGTTACAATCCGTTGGTAAGTGTTTCCAAACGGACGGATCCATTGCCCCGTCCGTTGGAAATTGCGAGTTTTTTTGTAGTGTAATGGATTGAGCAGATGAGAAAATTACACTGATTTATTTTTTGTATGATGGTAAATGGGAAAAAACATAAATGGAGAATTTGAATAGGTTGGTAGAGTTCTGGAAAATCAAAGAGTATTTTTCTATTGTCCTCCAATTAGCTTGACATATTAACAACTTATTGATTAGTTATGCGCAGATATGATGGTCAGAAAAAAATATAATGAAGTTGAATTTAAGCTATTTTTCTAACATTTTTCAAATAGGAAACTAATATATATAATGAATAACAAGCATCATATTTGTTATTTGTTCAATCGAATAAGAAGAATTCGACCACTGATGTATATGGAGATATAATCGACAAGTGTGAAGTGTGAAATGGAAAATGAGAGGGAAGTTCAACCTCTAACTCCTGCTTTTGGAAGCATTGCTAGAGGTTGAGAATGGTAGTGTTGTAGATTATAAGGATTGTGTTATTGTAGGTTTAAATAACAAATTAGAGTTGGGAGTAATCCGATGAAAACAATAAATATTTTGGATTCAAATGATTCTGATAGTGATCATACCAGTGGGTAAAGAGAAGATGATGGTTGTATTGTTCATTAAGTTATGATTTGTGATAGTAATGAAGTTGATACTGACATGCCAATAGATGATTGTGAGAATAATTTGGAAATGGTAGTTTACGAGAAGCAAAACAATTGAAATTCAGTCTTTGAGTTCAAAGATGGATTGCAATTTAAAATTGGACAAGATTTTGATAGTAAGAAGGATGTACAAGCATTTATAAGCAATAGTTCACTTGAAGCTTGTTTTAGATATGCAACATTGAGTTCTAATTTGAATTTGTGGAAAGTACGATGCAATTTTTCTAAAAGTGGTTGTAAGTGGAAATTACGCGTGACAACAATCCTGAATCCCAAACGGTTTAGTGTGAGAATACACTATCCCATTCATAAGTGTTCACCTGTATCTAAATCGACAGAAGCTACAAAAGGTAAAACCCAATTGGTTAAAGATTATTTGAATGAGGATATATCGAGAAATATGAAACATCTCCAGCAAAAGAATTGATGGCTCGTATAAAAGCAAAGTACGATACAAATGTATCGTATTTGATGGCATTAAGAGGTAAATGCAGTGCTCAAAAAAGGATTTGTGGTGATGACTTTGATTATTATAGGAGGCTTCCAGGGTGGTTGCACATGTTTTCAGAAAAAAAATCCCGAATTTGTCGTAAATCTTCAGTTGAATGGTGATGGGAAAAACATCAAATACCTTATTATGGTTGTGGGAGCGGCTATAAGAGGATAAATAAATGTGTAAAGTGGTTGTTGTGGATGAAACATTTTTTACAGGAGTTTACAAAGGAGCATTGATCGTGGTAATCGTGCAAGATGGTGAACATCACCAATATCCTCTTACTTGAGGAATAGGCAATAGAGAGAAGGATGAATCATGCACGTGGTTTACGTCAATATACTTTTGAACATTGTCACCTTTGTGACCTTTTTTACCATTGTGACCCTTGTGTCATTGTTACCTTGGAATCTCTGACCTTCTAGATCACGTCTATATACTTCAGGTTCAAATTGGATTTAGTCCCCTTCTAGCACATCCCTAGGCATGATGGATCCACATCCATCCGTTTTCACCCAAACTATGGATGGTTTCGAACGGAAATAACTGAAACATTAAAACAAAACGATAAGAATACAAAAAGTACAAAAACATTCACGTTATTCTAAATATATATACAACTTACCATGAGTGAGATCATAAAACTGCCACAATGTCATTTTGGTTTCGGTGATTCTATGCTAACATGCTTGTGGCAAGTATCCACAAGCTTCTAAATATATAAAGCCACCATGGAAAGACTTCACAAAATTCCAAGTCATCAACAATGCCAATCAGATCATGACTGATATAATTGTCTGATGAAGGCTTGTGATCCAGAACTTGCCACAACACCATCAAAATTGCCAACCTCTTTCGGTTGGTGGAATTCTTCGCCTTCACAAGATTTTCACTCACTTGTGTGATGGTCACCTTTCCACGATCGAAATTCTTCAGCCAAAATGTATCACACCTTTTGCACTTCCATCCTTCCAGATAGAATCCGCAATTCAATCCGGTAATTAGTGCATGCTCCACTATAGAGTACGAGAAGGAACATCATTTACAACAAACCACAACTCATTATTATCTCGTACCATCACTGAGTGATTTAATAGTAAATAAAATTGAACTTTCGTGAGATGGAGTCATATTGTTATTGGAATATATGCCTAAATTGTTACTCCTTATTGAAGTAATGTCATTCATCTTCATTTAACATTCCTCCCAACTTCTTTATTGTTTCGAAAGGATAACACTTGGTGGAAATATTTGGCATTTTGTCCATGTGCTTTAATTAAGAATATTGATAACGTCTATTTTTTTAGTATTTTAGTCCATTTTCATACTTAGTTTAACCATTCATTTAGACTTTACCGAGCATTAAGCATCATTTAGTCCTCTTCTAGTGTTTTCTCGTGTTATTGCAAAAAATGAAATATAGGGGTACAAACACGAGTAAATGAAGTAAAAATCCCTTCGCTATCAACTATAAACGGTCAACAGCCAAAGATCTTGAATCAAAGCAGAAAAATGGAAGCAAGGATGGCTGGATTACAATGAAGGCACACAGTTTAAAAAAAATGGAAACAATGGCCGCTTACAAAAATAGAAATTGTTGGTGTTTCAAACAAAATGGAAATGTGCTGGCCGCCTACATAAAATCGAAGCATGGCTGAAGATGAGGAATGCAAATAAGTAGCCACAGCCTACAAGAAATAGAAACCAGTCGTTGGCCTTCAAAAATGGAAACTCGCGGCCAAAGCTAAATGGAAGTAGGTGGCTGGAACAAAAATGAAAAATTTCGGTTGCTGGAAATAAATTAAGAAGAGTACGGTTGGAACATGAAAAGGAAACATGGTTTACATAGAATATAAGAAAGTTGCAGGAACAAAATGTAAACTTCCAATCGCCAACCCAAAAATGGAAAGATAGCCGCCTACACGAGAATTGGAAACTGCAACCGTTGGAGATAGAAAATGGAAATGGCTGCTGGAACAATAAATAGAAACGCATGGACAAGAGAAATAAGGCAGCCAGACAAAGAGGAAATGATAGAAAATAGAAGGAAACCATTTCTACAAGAGGAAAAAGAAAAAACAAGCTGCTGAAGAAAATGGAAACCGAGAAAAAGGAAACAAGTAGTGAAGAGGAAAGGAGGACGAAAAGGAAAGGGCTGCAGAGCTTAGATTCGGCCAAAAAGGAAAGAAAGAGAAAGGAAAGAAAGAAAAGAGGAAAGAGGACGAAGTGGTCAAGAGGAAAAGCTCAATTTTGGACAAAACACACCACATCACACAAGACAAATGAGAGAACAAAAGAGAGAGCAGTACGCCGGAAGGCTGGAGACGGGGCGACGAACTCGAAACACGAAGGAGATGTTGAAGACATCAGTAATAGAATAGGGAGGGATCTCATTATTTATCTATGTTTAATATAGATTGATTTTGTGTTTTGTTTTCTAAGTCCATGTACGAGTAGTTTAGTAGCTACGGGTTAGAGAGCTTTGCCGATATGTAATGAAGTCTTGTGTTTAATGCTCGGTTATAGTATTTGATCAATTTTCGGATTGATTGGCTGTTCTTAATGCTTTCATTCTTGTTGGCCACTTGAATGAATGATTATAAAAGTCTAATTGCATTGGCAGATGAATTAGATTTTGGAACGTAGCCATGATTTGAAGTCTCAATTGATTTAGAACCTTGGCCAATCGGTTAATTGGACATAGAAATTAGGATAGCAATCTTAATTCATATAGTAGGTGAGATTACGCAATTGGGAGATTGGTACTATGCATGCTAGATAGTGGGTTTAGGCATCGGGAGAGTCATTTCGTAGGAAAGAGCTTGAATTCCCCGAATACGTGATGATATCTATAACCATGTTCTTGTTAGCACTTCATTGCATTATCGTGCATCTCTTGAAACCTGTAGTGTTTAGTTTATTGAGTTTAATCCATTACTTAGCTAGTTAGTTTATCTTTACTTGCATTCTAATCATTTATTTTGTTAACCGTCCTATTCATTAGTTTACTAGCTTTAGAGTTGCATCAATTCCCTAGTGTTCAACCCCGGTACTACATGATCCGTATTCTTGTGGAAACGTTAGTCTATTTTTCATACTTAGTTTAACCATTCATTTAGACTTTACCGAGCATTAAGCATCATTTAGTCCTCTTCTAGTGTTTTCTCGTGTTATTGCAAAAAATGAAATATAGGGGTACAAACACGAGTAAATGAAGTAAAAATCCCTTCGCTATCAACTATAAACGGTCAACAGCCAAAGATCTTGAATCAAAGCAGAAAAATGGAAGCAAGGATGGCTGGATTACAATGAAGGCACACAGTTTAAAAAAAATGGAAACAATGGCCGCTTACAAAAATAGAAATTGTTGGTGTTTCAAACAAAATGGAAATGTGCTGGCCGCCTACATAAAATCGAAGCATGGCTGAAGATGAGGAATGCAAATAAGTAGCCACAGCCTACAAGAAATAGAAACCAGTCGTTGGCCTTCAAAAATGGAAACTCGCGGCCAAAGCTAAATGGAAGTAGGTGGCTGGAACAAAAATGAAAAATTTCGGTTGCTGGAAATAAATTAAGAAGAGTACGGTTGGAACATGAAAAGGAAACATGGTTTACATAGAATATAAGAAAGTTGCAGGAACAAAATGTAAACTTCCAATCGCCAACCCAAAAATGGAAAGATAGCCGCCTACACGAGAATTGGAAACTGCAACCGTTGGAGATAGAAAATGGAAATGGCTGCTGGAACAATAAATAGAAACGCATGGACAAGAGAAATAAGGCAGCCAGACAAAGAGGAAATGATAGAAAATAGAAGGAAACCATTTCTACAAGAGGAAAAAGAAAAAACAAGCTGCTGAAGAAAATGGAAACCGAGAAAAAGGAAACAAGTAGTGAAGAGGAAAGGAGGACGAAAAGGAAAGGGCTGCAGAGCTTAGATTCGGCCAAAAAGGAAAGAAAGAGAAAGGAAAGAAAGAAAAGAGGAAAGAGGACGAAGTGGTCAAGAGGAAAAGCTCAATTTTGGACAAAACACACCACATCACACAAGACAAATGAGAGAACAAAAGAGAGAGCAGTACGCCGGAAGGCTGGAGACGGGGCGACGAACTCGAAACACGAAGGAGATGTTGAAGACATCAGTAATAGAATAGGGAGGGATCTCATTATTTATCTATGTTTAATATAGATTGATTTTGTGTTTTGTTTTCTAAGTCCATGTACGAGTAGTTTAGTAGCTACGGGTTAGAGAGCTTTGCCGATATGTAATGAAGTCTTGTGTTTAATGCTCGGTTATAGTATTTGATCAATTTTCGGATTGATTGGCTGTTCTTAATGCTTTCATTCTTGTTGGCCACTTGAATGAATGATTATAAAAGTCTAATTGCATTGGCAGATGAATTAGATTTTGGAACGTAGCCATGATTTGAAGTCTCAATTGATTTAGAACCTTGGCCAATCGGTTAATTGGACATAGAAATTAGGATAGCAATCTTAATTCATATAGTAGGTGAGATTACGCAATTGGGAGATTGGTACTATGCATGCTAGATAGTGGGTTTAGGCATCGGGAGAGTCATTTCGTAGGAAAGAGCTTGAATTCCCCGAATACGTGATGATATCTATAACCATGTTCTTGTTAGCACTTCATTGCATTATCGTGCATCTCTTGAAACCTGTAGTGTTTAGTTTATTGAGTTTAATCCATTACTTAGCTAGTTAGTTTATCTTTACTTGCATTCTAATCATTTATTTTGTTAACCGTCCTATTCATTAGTTTACTAGCTTTAGAGTTGCATCAATTCCCTAGTGTTCAACCCCGGTACTACATGATCCGTATTCTTGTGGAAACGTTAGTCTATATAATTATTACTTGAGATTAACCACATCAAGTTTTTGGCGCCGTTGTCGGGGAATTGATTACGGCTTTAGAGTTAGGATACTTTTGAATTAGGACACAGTCCTTTCCGGAATATTTAGCTGTTTTTCATGTTTTTTGTTTTCTTTTCATTTTGAGTCATTATTTTTTAAACTCTCGGAGTTTGATCGATTTTTGGTTTTTTTTATTTTGTGAGGTAACATGAATGAGGTGTATTCTTTGTACACTGGTATAGCTGAAGAAAAATATCAAGTTGTAAGAATTTATCATATGCTATCTAAATCACGTTATCCGCACTATTCAGAACAATCATGAGAACAAGAAGTTCGGGGGTATGAGGAAGTGAACTACCTATCGGGAAACTTTCAGCCGCGAGTGATGCAAAGAAACCAAAACTTTCAGCCATGGACGCTCAACTCTTACATGGAGAGAGATAGATCAATACACCAAACTTAGAGGGATGAGAGTGGATTATGACGATATAAAGAAGCAGGCTGTGGAAATCAAACGCACCTAAAGATCTTGGACAATCAGGTTGCACAACTTGCAGCAAACTCCTCTAAACCGCAAGATGTTATATCAGGGAGGCCAGAAGCAAATCCTTGTGAGCATATCAACGAAATTTACCTAAGGAGTGGTAAGACGGTGGATCAACCCGTTCCTTCGATGTTTAAAAAAGATAAAATGTCTACTACAACAATGGAAAAGGGCAGTAACGTTGAAAAACACAAAAAGAAACCCAAGGAAGAAGAGGAGCCAAAGTACGTAAAACCAGATCCGAGGCTGTCTCCATTGCCTTTCCCAAAACGTCAATGCAAGAAAACGGCGGATCATCCAACTCCCTCGATATTTGAAAAGGGGGAAGAATCTAATACAACAGCAAATAAGGCTATGGACATTAATGAATATAAGAAGAAACCCGAGGAGGAAGTGGAGTTCAACTTGAACGACACACATAAGTAGTATTGCATTATCGATTCGGTGTTCCACAATGACGTCTTGGAGAAATTAGCCGAGGAAGTTCTTGAAGAAGTTGGGAGTATAACGACTCTCTTAGCAGCTAAAGAAGGATTATATAAGGACCCAAACGAGCCGTTGAACAACGAAAAGAAGAAAGAACCCCCCCAATCGAGACGTCAGCACGACCCGAGCTAAATGCAACGCAAATCAGTACATAAACAATCCCGAGATGCCGAAAAGCTACACCAAATGCCCAACACAGTTGGAGCATCGACAAGGCATCCAAGGTGAAGATGAAGCTTTCACCACAAGGACTCACGCGCCAACAAATTATGGAGATGTTGAAGGAGATGAGAGATGAATGCCTAACCGGTTTCATGGAGTGCCCAACCGGACTTATGGATAGTTCGAACAAATTCTTTGGACAGAACAATCTAGCCCCCAAATTAGGGAACAACACGATTGAGCTTAGGAGGACATAACCGATCGTGCAAGGAACTCAACTGATCCGCGTGCTATACCCATTCGAGCACATTATGCACGCGAGAAGCTACACACACGACGACATCGAGGACATCCACCTAATGCGTAGCACATCTTAGTCAGGCTCATAACCTTAAACATACACTTCTCGGGAGGCAACCCGAGCCCCATATCCTTTTAGTTATTTCATTTTATTTTCAGAATTTAATTCTTATTCTTTTCACATGCGTGCACACTACTAGTGACGTCAATGTATCGTTCTCTCTTTTTCGGATCGTGTGACTATTTGTTGCAGATTTTTTCACTTCAATATCATCCACAACAAAGGCCAGATGCATATACCCAGCTGCATCAACTCAGGACAACAAGCACACATCAGGTGCACACGTTCCTATACACTTTATTTTTCTCCGAGTTTTTGCATGTGAGTCCTTCTCTTAGGTTTTGAACACCGGGACGGTGTTCCATTCAAGTTTGGGGTACTCTTCGAAATGTCATGATTGAGATTAGGATTAGATGTTGAGTTCTTTGTTCTATTTTAGCTTTTACGTTAGTTTCGTTAGGACTAGACAGACGAATATCTAGTACAAAAATTTTGAACTTTAGCCATCTTTATGCAACTTTGTCGAATCGGGAAAAAAAGTCTAGGCTTGCTGGAAAATACCTTTAGATATCGATTAGTTAGTAGTCGTGCATCAATCCATAGCCTATAGTTGTATTCCGACCCCTAGATTTCAATCCAAAGTATTTATATCTCCGAGCATACCGTTCATTCTTTGATTTGTTTCGATCGTTATATTTCCACACGCTTACACTCCGTTGTCAATAGGATAAGTTCTTTAACTTTTTTAGCCTTACATTGACATGAGTGCATCGATATTGATAGTTTGGGTCTAAGTGGTGAGTCAAGGCTATTTTTCTACGTCATAAAGGTTAGAGTCGATGCGTAACCACAATACTTTAATCAAAAGAAAAAAAATCTACAATGACACAACCTCTTCACTCCGCTAAGGTTACAAGACCTTATGAGTGTACCTATCGGCAACCTGGGTCTAAGTAGAAGGCTGTCCTCTTCAACTCCGACGTCCTTGAAATCAAGTGCGAATTTTCAAAGAAAAAATTTGTGGAAACCGAAAAGAACAAAAAGAGAACCAAAAAAGAAAAAAAATGATTTTCTTAAGAATGGTGTCTCACGTAAACATTTTTAGAATAGGTATGGAGATCGCTTGAATGTTGTCTAGGATTTAGTGAAATAAACTTAGGTTATGCGTAGGATTGCACGGTTAGTGGCTCTCGGTATATAGAGGTCTGAACTAGGAACGTTTAGATATATGTTCGTGTGAAGCGTTGTTGTGTATGATGACTGGTTTTTCCAATTGCTTGTGCTAATATCTGATTTTTGTCTAACTCTTTCCATGCTTAGTTCTAGTCTTGCTCGAGGACGAGCAAAGGTTCAAGTCTGGGGTAGTTTGATAATGTGTATTTTGTTATAGTAATTTATTCTATCCTCATAGTTAGTTTAACCATTCATTTAGACTTTACCGAGCATTAAGCATCATTTAGTCATCTTCTAGCGTCTTCTCGTGTTATTGCATAAATCGGAATATAGGGGTACAAACACGAGTAAATCAAGTAAAAATCACTTTCCTATCAACTATACACGGTCAACATCCAAAGATCTTGAATCAAAGAAGAAAAATAGAAGCAAGGATGACTATATTATAAAGAAGGCACACGGTCACAATAAAAATGGAAACAATGGCCGCTTACAAAAATAGAAATTGTTGGCTTTCGAACAAAATGGAAATGTGTTGACTGCCTACATAAAATGGAAGCATGGTTGGAGATGAAGAATGGAAATAAGTAGCCACAACCTACAAGAAATAGAAACCAGCCGCTGACCTTCAAAAATGGAAACTCACGGCCAAAGTTAAATGGAAGTAGGTGGCTGGAACAAAAATGGAAACTTTCAGTTGCTGGAACAAAATTTAAAAAAGCACGGTTAGAATATGAAAAGGAAACATGGTTCACATAAAATAGAAGCGTTACTGGAACAAAATGTAAACTTCCAACCGCCAACCCAAACATGGAAAGATAGCCGTCTACATAAGAATTGGAAACTGCAACCGTTGGAGATAGAAAATGGAAATGGCAGCTGGAACAATAAATGGAAACGCGTGGATAAGAGAAAGAAGGCAGCCAACCAAAGAGGAAATGATAGAAAAGAGAAGGAAACCGTTGTTGCACAAGAGGAAAAGGAAAAAATAAGCTGCTGAAAAAAATGGAAACCGAGAAAAAGGAAACGAGTAGTGATGCGGAAAGGAGGACGAAAAGGAAAGGGCTATAAAGCTTGGATTCGGCCAAAGAGAAAAGAAAGAGAAAGGAAAGAAAGGAAAAAGGAAAGAGGACGAAGGGGTCAAGAGGAAAAGCTCAATTTCGGACAGAACACACCACACCACACAAGACACACGAGAGAACAAGAGAGAGAGCAGCACGTCGGAAGGCTGAAGACGAGGCGACGAACTCGAAACACAGAGGAGCTGTTGAAGACATCGGTAATAGAATAGGGATGGATCTCATTCTTTATCTATATTGAATATATATTTCTTTTGTGTTTTGTTTTCTAAGTCTATATTCGACTAGTTTAGTAGCTACGGGTTAGAGAGCTTTGCCGATATGTAATGAAGTCTTGTGTTTAATGCTTTGTTATAGTATTTGATCGTTTTCAGATTGATTAGTTTTTCTTTATACTTTTATTCTTGTTGGCCACTTGAATGAATGATTATAAAAGTCTAATTGCATTGGGAGATGAATTGGATTTTGGAACGTAACCATGATTTGGATTCTTAATTGATTTAGAACCTTGGTGGGTCGGTTAATTGGACTTAGGAATTAGGATAGCGATCTTAATGCATCTAGTAGGTGAGATTACGCAATTGGGAGATTGGTAGTATGCATGCTAGATAGTGGATTTAGGCATCGGGAGAGTCACTCCCTAGGAAAGAGCTTGAATTCCCCGAATACGTGATGATGTCTATATTCATGTTCTTGTTAGCACTTCATTGCATTATCGTGCATTTCTCGAAACCTGTAGTGTTAGTTTATTGAATTTAATCTGTTAATTAGCTAGTTAGTCTATCTTTATTTGCATTCCAATCACTTATTTTGTTAATCGTCCTATTCATTAGTTTACTAGCTTTAGAGTTGTATCGATTACCTAGTGTTCGATCGTGGTACTACACGATTCGTATTCTTGCCGAAACGTTAGTCTAGGTAATTATTACTTGAAATTAAGCACATCAAATATGTTAGACTTCTAACGACTCAAGCGACCCGTGCGATTCAAGCAACCCTTGTGACTCAAGCGATCCTTGTGGCTGAAGTGGCACTTGAGACCGATTGAGTCGCTTGAGTCGAATAGGGTCATGATTCTCAAGCGACTCACTAAGACTCATGACCCTCTTCGAAAGCGATTCACTCAGACTCATGACCCTCTTTGACTCAAGCGACTCATTGAGACTCACGACCCTCTTTGACTCAAGCGACTCATTAAGACTCACACCCATTTGAAATAACCAAACAATTTCGCTTTCAACAACCTAATCCCTAATGTATTTTATCTGCAACATAAAACTCTAGATAATCGATCCACTCAAAGACGCTAATGAATATTGACTCGTGCTCTTTTCTTCATTATTGAACCTTCTCGTTTCTTTCTTTCTTTCTTACTTCAAAATTTCCTTCTTCTTCACTTGGAACTCGATCCTTAGTCTCAATTTCGATCGCCTTTCACTCTTTGCTCTCAACTTTGAAATTGATTTCGTTTCGAAATTTTACCAAACCGTGTATGTTTGCACGTGCAAAAAATAAAGGCATTTTTGTTTTTTTCCATTTTTTTCTTTTTAATCATTAGTTTTTCGGGAAGTAAGGATGCTTTAGGCATCCTTACTATTTCTTCCAGATAGAGCGGCTTTTAATACAAATTAAAAATTTTAAAAGTAAAATCAAAATCAATATATAAAATATTGGGGTTCTTCAAATGGGGAAACCTCAAAAATACCTTCGTAGGGCTAAAACACTTCAACAATACCCTTCCCGAAAAAAATTTAACTTCAAAAATACCCTTATAAAATTGATATTCCAAAAATATCCCTCCGACCCAGTTCGACCCAGCGACCCAGTCCAACCCTACGACCCTCTGACCCTGCAACCCAATTCGACCGTGCGACCCAGTCCGACCCTGCGGCCCTATGACCTTGCAACCCAGTTCGACCCTACGACCCAATGCGACCCAGTTTGACCCTGCGACCCAGTTCGACCATGTGACCCAGTTTGACCCTGTGACCCCGTGCAACCCAAAATCGCCAAAAACCGTCTGATATCACTAGAAATCGTCAGAAATCGCCGGAAAATCGGTCGAAATCGTTGGAAATTGCCTACAAATCCCCGGAAATCACTAAAAAATCGTTGGAAATTGCTCAAAACCACGGAAAAAGCTGGAAATCACATAAAATAGCTAAAACATCGTTGGAAATCACTCAAAAATTGCTAAAAAGCTCAAAATGGAAGGAAATTGCTCGAAAATGGAAGGAGAAAGCTCTCAAATTTGTTTTCCTCCTCTCAAATTTGTCTTTCCCTCCTCTCAAATTTATCTTTCCCTCCTTCGTGTGTGATTTTCACTAACAAAATATAAGGGCATATATGTCTTTTCTCAAATTTTTTTCCATCAAATTTACGAGGATACTTTTGAAGTGTTTTAGCCCGAAGAGAATATTTCTGATATTCCTTCTCTTCAAATCTTTTCATTGTGTCACGTCGGTCTCTAAGTTGGAAAAACTCAACCTTTTTTCAATTAGTTGTTTTTTAAATGATAAAAAATGAAGAAAACGATGTCGAGTTAACAAAAATTTAAGGGAAAACAGCCTATTCCCCATTGAAAATGTTACTTTAGTCTTAATCCCCCCTTGATTTTGACCCTCATCCTATTCTCCCCTCAATTTTGAGTTCTCATCGTATTCCCTCTCTACCCCCCCAATCTTATTCCCTCCCCCCCCTCCCCGAATAATGTATTTTCAGTGCCTAATACCCCCTCCGTTAAGTCAATGTTGAAAGAAACCGTTAAATTGAAAAAACCCTAAAAATCCAATTTGATAAATTGACCCGAAATTGATTAAATTGGTTAAATTTGAAAAATTAGCCGGTTTAACCAGACTGACCGGTACAGTAGACCGGAATTTAAAACAAAAAAACCTAATATTTTATTTCATCTTTACGTTGTCCTTACCTTCAGTAAAAAAATCTAATGTCTGTCGCCGCTGCCGCCGTCGTTGCTCGTCCGTCGCTGCCCGTCGCCGCCCATCGCTGCTCTGTCTATCGTGCTGTTCGTCCTGCTATTCATCACTGTTGTCCGTCGCTGCCCGTCATTGCTGTCCGTCGCCGCCCGTCGCTTAGCCCTCTGTCCGTCGCTCATCCCTATGTCTGTCGTCGCTCTACCCTTTGTCCGTCGCCGCCCGTCGCTCAGCCCTCTATCCGTTGCTCAGCCTTCTACTTGTCGCTCAACCCTCTACCCGTCGCTTAGCCCTCTATCTGTCACTCAGCCCTCTGCCCGTCGCCGCCCAGCCAAAAACTGCCATAGTCATAGTCACAGACACACACAAAGGACTCTCCATCACGGTAAGATGCTCTTGTGTTTTGGTTTGCAAATATCGAAATCATATTATTATATTATGGTTGCTTTGGATTGAAATTGTGATTGGTAACATTTTTTTTCAGAGACAATGGCGATGTTGATTCTGAATATGTCGACATTTGTGAATCTCAAATTGAATTAGGTATTTTTCATGATGAAATTTATTTGGATAGTGATGAAGAACCGAGGGTTGATTCAGATGAGAATAATTCGGATGAGAATGATGATGAAGTTGCATTGGAAGATAGTGAAGTTGCAATAGGAGAGAGTAGTAGATGTAGGAAAAGGACTTTTATCGAATACAAGGAATTATTATTAGGTCAAACCTTTAATTCAGCTGAGGAATTCAAGGATGTTGTGATTGAAATAGTGTTGAATGCGAGGAAGAACGTATGATTCAATCGATGGGATAATGATGCTAATAGTGCTATATGCTTTGAGGTAGATTGTAAATGACGGGTTTATTGTTCTGTGGAACACGATATTTGGACAATAAAATCATACATTATGGAACATACGTGTGAGCCGAAAGGAGAGTACAAGTTATTGAAAATACCTTTGATAGTGAAAAAGTTCCAAGATGATTTAAGAGTGGATCCGAATATGAAGCCATCAAAGATGCAACAGATTATAAACGAGAAATATAAATTGATTGCATCTCTTAACCAATGCCAAAAAGCGAAGAAACAAGCACTGGAGCTTATTCAAGTAGAAAAGGATGCACAATTTGGTAGGCTTAGGGATTATGAACTTGAAATTTTAAGTTCAAATTCTGGTTCTTCAATAGAATACAAACCATCCGAGATAGTGAAGGTAATGAGATATTTGATCGGTTTTACGTGTGCTTTAAAGCTTTACGATGCTCATGGAGACAAACTTGTAGGCCTATAATTGGTTTAGATGGATGCTTCCTCAAAAGTTTGATTAAAGGTCAGATTTTGTGTATCGTTGGACGGAATGACAATAACTAAATTATCATATTTCTTAGGCTATTGTTCAAGTTGAAAATACGGATAACTGGTATTGGTTCATTATAAAACTTAAGGATGATTTGTGTCTTGGTTCAGGTGAGGGATTAACGATCATATCCGATAGACAAAAAGTAAGTTAATTTATTTTTTAAATTTGTTTTACTTTTGTGAAATCCAATGAATATTTTATTAAATTGTGTCTTTTAATACATTTTCAGGGATTGTTGAATGTGGTGGAACAAACTTTGGCAAATGTAGAACATCGTATGTGTTTAAGGCATATAATCTCCAATCTGAAGAAGAACCACAAGGCCAAAGGTATGAAGCATTTTGTATGGAATAAAGCTTCAAGTTATAATAAGGCGGATTTTTATGCTAATTGTGAGAAGTTTAAGAAGTTTGATAAATCGGCCTTTGATGATTTGATGAAGACTAGTCCACAACATTGGTGTCGGGCATTCTTTAGACGGGATTGTTGTTGTAGTGATTTGCACAACAATATGGCTGAATCTTTTAATAATAGTATTATCATTTCTAGAACTAGGCCAATGTTGAAATGTTGGAGATTATTAGAAGACAAGCCAGATTAGGATTGATAAGAGGTCTAGAATTGTTTGAGAAGCACATAGTTGTACATACATTGAAGGTTATTCGATCACTAGAGAAAGCTAAGTTGAAGACGGGAGGGTGTGTTTCATATCCTAGCTCGTATGAAAGATTTTAAGTTGATGATGGTGGAACTTCGTATGTAGTTAACATGCAGCAACGTATGTGTACCTGTCGAAGATGGGATATGATTGGAATTCCGTGCCAACATGCATATTGTGTGATGATGGAAAGGCGAAAAAATGTTGAATGCTATATTAGTGACTACTATTTGTCATCTACATGGATAGAGACCTATAAGAGAAACATTTTTCCTCTTTGTGGTGCCAAATTTTGGAAGAAATCGGGTAAAGATCTAACAATTCCTCCAACGGTTAGGAAGATGCCGGGAACACCGAAAAAATATCACAGAAAAAAGGATTCAAACGAGTCTCCAAAGAAAAGAACCAAGATTACTAGAGTTGGAATCAAACATCATTGTGATCGATGTGGTTCATATGGTCATAACATTAGATCATGCAAAAAGTCTAATGACGATAACACATGCTCTCACCCCGAATATCAGATTATTTTATTTTCTGAATCTCAAGATATTTAGTTAATCGCTTATTAAAATTATATTTTTATTTGTACTTTTATTTTGTATTTTTAACTGAGACAAAAATCTAATTATGATTTTTTTGCAAGGTTGGCGGCAAGTATAAATATTGACGAAAAATCAAAGATTTGCGACAAGCTTAAGAGTTATAAATCTTGAAGTCTATGTATTGAATTATATTTTGCAATTTATATTAATGTTTTATTTTATATGTTGAACTTTATCTAAATGTTTAATTAATTACGTTTTGCAATTTTACATTAATGTTTAATTTTATGTATTGAATTACCTTTTGAAATTTGTTATATATGTATGTTTGGATGTTATATATGTATGTTTAAATAATTGATACAATTTAAATGTATGCAAATTAAAATCTTATAAACAAAGTTAATATACTATATAAATCAACCAAGTGTTTTAAATTGTTATGATTATTATTTTGTGTCGAACACTATTTTTTTAGAATTTAAAATTTATTTTTTAGGATTTTAATAATATTTAACTGAAAATAGATAATTCGGGGGAATAGGATGAAAACTCAAAATTGAAGGGAATAGGATAAGGATCAAAATCGAGGGAAGAATATGATTAAAGTAATATTTTCAAGAGGGAATAGATTGTTTTTCCAAAATTTAACGAGATTCAGTTATTCAGAAAGATGTTGAAAAATATTTTTTAAAAAATTTTCGCTTGCAATAGTATTTGGGGGTGATCGAGACGCATTTTTTGATATCGGAGTTTCCACCATTTTTACCGGTGAAGCATCCCCTTCTATGTTTTACATTTTCCTGCAACTAGGACATGTTGGCTTCAATTGATCGTGGCTTATGAATTTATGATTGCGACCCATCTCGCGAGATCTTTCAGTGGGATTTCCATCGCGACGGTAGAATGGGTGCGACGGAGATGCTTTGTCGATGTAATATTTTGTTCCTTTTCTCCATCTACAACATAGTTTAATTGATTACGTCTTTGCATAATGAAAATATATTATAAAGCGAAACGTCTAAAGGGATCAATGCCAAGGTAATAAAATCTACATGTACACGAGTTTGCGCAAAGGAAAAGAAAGCAAATTATGCATATAATAATTATATATATATATAAATATAAAAGGAAAGTTTTTTCTCCAACTCATTACGTCACGTCAACTTAACCATTTTAAAAAAATTAAAAAATATTGAATATAATTAATTTTGCATTCTCAAGTGCAAAACCACGAAAAAGAGAATAGATGGAAGAACAACAGATGGACGTAAATCGGAATAAGACTCGAAATGGGAAGACCCAATCGAGGAAAATCAAATGATAGTGAACCGGAGCCGTCAAAATGAACTCATAATAAACAGTTGGCAAAAACATCCGGCGATGGAGCCTTGCAGGACGAACAATGAATCGTAGAGAGAAACTTTAGGAAGACTCGACATCGGAGTTCAGCATGATGGACGACAGAGCGCAAAGAGAAGCCAAACGAAGAGACCGCCAATAAAATGAGATGATTGGAAAATGATGCGATCAAGTACCACGAAGACGAAAATGAGACTCGACGCTAGGGAGACGGCCCTGTGACGGTTGGGATGAGTTAGAGAAGGAATGTGGTTAGGAGAAGATCCAGTGACGGCTCTGCCTTAAGAATAGTGAATTGCAGAGATAATGTACATGAAACAATCATCGAAAGAATGAAATAAAGAGAAAAATGAACCGATCTGGTACCACAAATGCGGATTAAAAATTGGGAAGTCGTCGACAATAGATGGCAGTGCAAGTCGACACTGGAGACCCAGCTATGACTCTACATAAAGAACCACGAAAAAAAATGGGATTCAACGGTTGGGAGAAGGCCCTGCAATGATTGGAAATGTTAATATACCATATATATATAATATTTCTTTGTATGCATAATTGACCTAGTATTATTCCTAGAATAATGCCTTTCATTGAACTTTAAATATGGGTTCTTACGTTAACGAGAATATGAGAGATTATTCCAATTACATGGTATTTTCTTCCCTAATTCACCCTAATTCACTCTTCCGCTTTCATTTTTTTCAAAATTCAGCCGTCGCCTCTCATCTCCCTTTGTCGACAACCATGGCCGCCGCACCTATATCGGAGAAGCCGTTTGGCGTCACCAACATCAAATCACACGTTCTTATTATGCTCGACATGGAGGAGATGAATTATGATTTATGGCGCGATATATTTGAAACTCATTGTTTGAGTTTCGACATTCTGAGCCACATTGACGGCTTCGCCCCGGCCTCCGCTGCACCGTCCGAGGACTGGAAGCGCGTTGACAGCCTCGTGAAGTTATGGATCTACGGGACTATCTCCAAGTCCCTCCTACAAGACATACTACAGACGAAGTCCACGGCTCATGCTATTTGGCTGCGTCTCAAACGCCTCTTTCGTGACAACACGGATGCACGCATGCTCCAGTTGGAGAACGAATTACGTACCATCACCGCCAGCGACTTATCCATCCACGCCTACTGTCAGAAGATACGCAAAATAGCCGACCTACTTGCGAATCTGGATAACCCAATATCGGACAAGGCGCTTGTGATGCACACGTTGAACGGCCTCAGTGAAAAATTCGATGGCATTATCAATGTGATTCAGCACCAAAAACCATTCCCATCATTCAAGGATGCTCGGTCGATGCTTGTTCTGGAGGAACAACGCCGGGCTCGTACCAGACGCCCAGATCCCACTCCTCACGACCATGGATCTGCTCCCACGGTCCTCCTTGCCGCTGCCAACAATACCACGTAGGGATCTTTGGCACCTCCCTCCTACCACCATCGTGGTCGTTCAAAAGGACATGGACATAGGGGCAATCACGACTCTCATCGCAGATACAACCAACAGCATTGGTCCAGTCATAACACGCCTCAACCACCACCGATGCACTCTCCTAAGAGCATGCAGCAGCACACCCACGGCTCGGCCTCGTCATGGGTTCCACCAAGCTTCGGCCACACTGTTTCTGCATACCAGCCCTGGTATGTCATGCCTCCGGCACCATCACCTCCTGTGATGTACCCAGCACCCGATGTTTATCATGGAGCGCCTCAGACCTTTTCTCCTGGGCACACGACACCTACTTCACAGTCGCAGACACAATTCTGCACTACTTATGCAGACCGCCCCTGTTTCCCAGACGAACTACCCTATCCTTATGGCCATTGAGACTCCAGCAGACTTGGTGCAGACTTTCAACGCCATGAACATCCGCAACCCGGCTGATGCATCGTGTCATATGTACACTGGCGCCTCGGCTCACCTGACTTCTCAACCAAGTAATCTCGAGTCCGTTTTTAATTCGAGCATTAAGCCTACGGTTTACGTCGGTGATGGATCCTCTATCTCTGTCCTTCAAACTGGCCGAGCCAATATCACCACCCCAACCCATACATACACCCTAAACAATGTCCTCATCACACCCTCCATTATCAAAAACTTTGTGTTCGTTCGTCAATTTACCCGAGATAATAATTGTTCCGTCGAATTTGACGCTTCTGGTTTCACTGTGAAGGACAAGGTGACACAACAAGCTCTACTTCGATGTGATAGCTCGGGTCCTCTCTACCCTATCCTCCTAATGCTTCCTTGCGCTCGGCCTCTGGTTTCCGAACTCACCTTCCTCACCTCGGACACGGTCTGACATAAAAGACTTGGGTATCCTGGGGATCATGTTTTCCGTTCTTACATTCTTTTGGGGCTTTCAAAGGTAATAAAGACAAAGAACATTCTCTTTGTCGTGCTTGTCAACTCGGGAATCACACTCGACTTCCATTTAATAAGACAGTTTCCTCGACTTCTTCTCCATTTGAAATCATACATTCCGATCTATGGACATCACCTATACCGAGTGCTAGTGGTATCAACTACTATGTACTCTTCCTCGACCAATACTCTCATTTTGTTTGGGTATATCCGCTTCGTCGTAAAAGTGACGTTTTTGCTAAATTCGTTCACTTCCAATCCTATGTGCGAACTCATTTCAACACCACCATCAAAATGTTGCAATGCGAGAATGGAGGAGAATTCGCCAATAAGGCTATTCGAGGACTCCTTGATTCTAATGGAACTTCTATTCGATTTTCTTACCCACACACATCCCAACAAAACGGTAAAGTCAAGCGCATGATTCCTACCCTCAACAATATCATTCGAACCCTCCTCATTCAAGCCTCTATGCCACCTCGTTTTTTGGTAGAAGCACTCCATATCGCTGTTCACCTTATCAACATTCTACCCTCGATAACCATTGCCAATGATATCCCTTTCACTAAACTCCATCACAAACCAACTTCCTATGAACATCTCCGTGTGTTTGGTTGTTTATGTTTCCCCAATCTCATCGCCACTACGCCACACAAACTAGTCCCTAGATCCATGCCATGTGTTTTTCTTAAATACCCGAGCAATCACAAAGGATTCCGGTGCCTCGACCTCTCCACCCGAAAAATCATCATTTCACGGCATGTTATATTCGATGAAACTAACTTTCCCTTCCAAACAGCAAACACCCCTCTTGCAGACATATATACGTTCTTGGACAATGTGGCAGACACCTCGTCACCACTCCACTCTCTCCTTTCCTCTCGGCCTACCACCCATCCGCCACCTCAAAACCCTGTTCAGTCCCATTCTCACATTTCCTCTCGGTCTCCACCAACTCTACCAACCCCACATCCCGTGCGTTCCCATCCCATGGCCACGCGCAGCCAACAAGGCATCACCAAACCTCGAAAAATACTCACCCTCAACACCAACACCGCATCCCCCGTCCCACACATCCATACGCAAGCCTTCGAGGATCCACATTGGTGTGCCGCAATGCAAGGTGAGTTTGATGCTCTTATTAAAAACGGTATTTGGGACTTGGTTCCTCATACCGCAGCTGTTAATATTGTTCGATCCATGTGGCTTTTTCGTCATAAGTTTCATGCATATGGATCCTTGGCACGGTATAAGGCACGACTCGTGGCGAATGAGAAATCACAACAGGTTGGAATCGATTGTGATGAGACCTTCAGCCCCGTGGTTAAACCGGCCACAATTTGCACGGTTCTCAACATTGCAATCTCCCGGAACTGGCCTATTCACCAACTTGACGTCAAAAATGCCTTTCTCCATGGAGATCTTAGGGAAACTGTCTACATGTTCCAACTGCCAGGATTCCGCAACGCCCAACACCCCAACTACGTTTGTCGTCTAAGACGGTCCCTCTATGGGTTGAAGCAAGCCCCGCGCGTGTGGAACCACAAGTTCACTGCCTCAATCTCTCGGCTCGGCTTCATTCAGAGTCGCAGTGACTCGTCGCTATTTGTTTTCCGACGTGGTGCTCAACAAGCCATGCTTCTACTTTACGTGGACGATATTGTACTCACTGCATCCACGACATCTCTACTTCACAACATCATCAGATCACTGATGGCAGAATTTGCAATGACCGACCTTGGGACTCTTCACCACTTTCTCGGTACACGACCGTGAGAAACAACGCCAGCCTGTTCCTTCACCAAACCAAGTATGCGGAGGCCCTTCTCAAACGAGCCGGAATGGCGACGTGCAACCCCTGCATCACCCGGTGGACACCAAGACGAAGTTATCCGCTGACGAAGGCAACCCTGTTTCTGATCCCGACCTGTATGGCAACATTGTCAGCGCACTTCAATACCTTACCTTTACCCGGTAGGACATTCAATATGCGGTGCAGCAGCTTTGCTTGTTTCTGCACGACCCTCAGGAGCTACACTTACAGACCATGAAGCGGGTTCTTCAGTATATATGCGGGACTGCTCACCTCGGCTTACAATTGCGACAGTCCACAACAACCAGCCTCACCACCTACACCGATGCAGATTGGGCCGGTTGCATTGACGGGCGACTCTCCACGTCAGGCTACTGAGTCTATCTCGGAGATAACCTCATCTATTGGTCCTCCAAGCGTCAGCCAACCGTCTCTCGATCCAGTGCAGAGGCTGAATATCGTGCAGTCGCCAATGCTGTTGCTGAGATGTGCTGGCTACGGAATCTCCTCGTCGAGCTTCATTGCCCTCTTTCCCACGCCACAGTTGTCTAGTGTGACAACGTTTCAGCAGTATACTTGTCGACGAACCCCGTGCAACACCAACGCACGAAGCATATTGAGATAGACATCCACTTCGTTCGCGAGAAGGTGGCCTTGAACCTGGTTCGTGTACTCCATGTTCCTTCATCCCGACAATTTGCTGATATATTCACCAAGGGTCTTCCAGCCATCTTGTTCACGGAATTTTGATCCAGTCTTTGCATTCAACCGTCTCCCGCTACGACTGCGGGGGAGTGTTAATATACCATATATATAATATTTCCTTGTATACGTAAATGACCTAGTATTATTCCCAGAATAATGCCTTTCATTGTACTTTAAATATGTGTTCTTACGTTAATGAGAATATGAGAGATTATTCCAATTACAGGAGAACACTTAGTGACGACTCTGCGGTATGAATGGTGAATCGCACAGATAAGGTACATCAAAAACTCATCGGAAGAATGAAACATGAATTATGTTGCCTTTCTTCATCAGCTTTTCTCTTCATATGATGATAAAATTGTTGTCGATTTGCTAATTCATCCATTGTCGATGGATTCCAAGCTTTCCATCCATCTTCATGGCAACTCGCCGTATATTTTTCCTTTTCAATTCATTCCTCAAAACTTTTAGAAGATGACAGGTAAACCAATAACCAAAGAGATCAGAAAATATCAAACAGTATTCGTTTATTTACTTGTCAATCTTTAAGTACACTTGCCAATTTTTACAATGTACTAAAGACCTCCACGGATAACTCCCCCTGAGTTAGACGTAAATACAAACTCAACTGTTTCCTTGCTCAGTACAGTATCCAATTAAGTACACCTAAACCTTAGAACTCGCTCTTTCTCTGTTTCATGTACTCCGATGATACTCCTCAGTTTCGTTAACCTTGTTTTTGATTTTCAAGTCAACTTATCTGCCTTTCACTCGGCTCAGCAACCACTCCCGGTTCTTCAGCCGCGCCGTCATGCTGAACTCGCTTCAGCATTGAATCAACTCGATTCACTTTGACTCCTCCTTCTCCTCCTTCTCCTCCTTAGTCTTCTCATTGACTTCTTCCAGTCCTCCTCAATTTGAATTCAAGCTTCCTTAATTATCTCAACTTCCTGAAATAACAATTATAGACTGTGATCCTATTTTTATTGCATTCACAATCTCCCCCTTTGAATTCTTATCACAAATGCAATAAAATCATTCAAGCACAGAACAGTCACAATACGAGATTAAACAACCTGAGTCCAGACCATTTTAAGTTAAAGCATTGAAGAGTAAACATTAAGTACACTTAAGAAATTGTCTTTAAATGCACTTAAAATAAAATGAAGAACATATGGGAACACATCAGTTCCTCTTCCTTTTTCCTTTGCTCTTCTTTGAAGAAGATTCCTCTTGAATCTCTTCATCCCCATCTTCCTCGTCACCCTGCATTTCTCCCCCTGTTTATGTGATAAGATTTCAAACTAGATTAGACACAATTTAATAAAAAACAAATCACACAATAATATAAGTGCACTTGATTACTCTGAGAACGCAAGATCAGTCCATCAATGGTGTGGAGCACTGCACTTAATGTTGCACTTAAGGTTCGTCGCAGTTCAGTGAGCTCCTGAACTATGCTATTCTTGGAAGTTCTAGCTGTCGAAGCAGATGGCATCTTCGCCATATAGCGCTTTTCCAAGATAATCCATGGCAGAGTATTCTCTCGAACCTCATCTTTCCCAACTATATCATACGCTTGTTGAACTAAAATGTTCTGAATCAGACAAGGAAATGGAAGAATAACTTTGTGGAGTTAGATAACCCCAATCCAACAATTAAGTCCAAAAACAATTTCCCAAAATTGATGGGAATATCATTCTTCAAGCAGTAGAGAAAAACTGTTGTATCATGTCTTATCGCATCAGATTTCTTGTTCGGTACCCAGTTCATACGTGAAATTTTATTCAACAGCACGTACTCCCATTGAAGTTTTGAGTTTGGAATCTGCCCTGACCATGAACTTAACCTACCCTCTGTCAGCTCCTTTGGGACAACATCCATATCTAGGTCCAGCTGAAGTTCCTTGGCCCGAGTAACCGGAATATGTGGAATCCCCAGAAACTCGTTTATAACCTCTACACTAAACTTGAATACACGACCACAAACATATGTGGTACCAAATAGAGCATAGCCTGGCTCTTCAATCTGAGGAGCGAGATTCGCATAAAACTCATAGATGAGTTCCTTGCACACAAGGGTCACCGTGGTGACTGTGTTTGTCAACTTCCTGTTGACCAGTAAGTCCCTCACAGATAAATGCTAGAATCGATGTACGCTAAGTCCTCTCTCAGAGAAAATCTCTCTTTCCTTAAGGGTTCTAAGCCTACTCAGATAGGATTCCTTGTACATTTTGTGGGAATAGGCTTTCGAAACAGAGAGGGGTACCTCGTCGTGAAGACGCAGGAGATCGTGCACCAGATGCCGGAACATGTCTCTCAGACTCCGGTGATGGTGGGATGGTGGATGGAGCAGCGCTCGGTGAGGGAACCGAGGTAGGACAGGTATCTCGTGGTTGTGTTGACGTATCTCTTGGCTCTGTGGAATAGGTATGTGGGTCATTCTGTGGGGTCGAAGCAGAGGGGACCCTGATGTCGCTATCAGGATATGTACGAAGATGGACCATGGAAGATGCGCCTGGCCTCAGATTCTCACGTTTGTTAGGTGCAAAGAATTTTGTAGCCATCACCTTGTAACGACGGCCATTGACACGAGAAGGGTTTCGGGTGAAGACCAAATCCCCCATCCGGACTTCCTGGTCATCAACCATGAGAATGTCGTCTACACGTAAGTCAAAATTTGTGCTTTGAGTCTGCATTTTTGTTTGGAAGAATAATTTGCAAGAGGAAAGACTACTGCTCTTTTTCTCGAGAGAGATGGGTTAGGGTTTCAGAGATGAAAGCAAAATGTGAAATGGAGCGGTTTAAGAGGAGTTAAGTGCAGTTGCAGAAAAAATTCAGGAATTTTGAAAAAGTTTGAATTTACTGCACAACTCACATCAACCCACAAAAACATCCCATCACATTAAAAAAAAAACTGCCGGTCAATTTGAAAGAGAAAAAAATACTCAAGTGCAGTATTTACTCTTCAGATCAATGTGAACTTCTTGACATAAAACATGATGAACAGAATCAAAGTAGAATCAGATCGTTAAGAATTAGTCAAAAACTGTAAACGGCTGATTGTTTAAGTACACTTACTGAAATTTGTTCTCCACTTAAAAACAATTTGTTCTATTGCTTTTCTTTTTATCATTATTTCTTTTTCTTCCTTCTTTTTCCTCTATTTTTTATTCAAACCACTTATTTACAGCTTCTACGACGTTGTTAAGATATCCTTTTGTTCATATAACAAGCTCCTTGACTACATTTATTTAGGTATACTTTTATGTACACATAGAGGAGTATTTAAGCACGAGTTTTTGGCTTTGTGTCATAGGACGTTATAACTGAAACTGAATATCTCCCAACTTAGACCCGAGCATATATTCATGACAAACACATCTTATTTTTGCATATAAATGCGCATAAAAGTTGTCAGAGGAGTAAGTAGAGTTTTAAGTGCACTTAGATAAAAAAAAATTGTAACGTTCAGAAATAGAAACAGTGTTCAGACATAGAACAAGGATCATTTAAGTGTACTTAAATCAAGCAGACATGACAATAATTTCCCTCTTCTTCGTAAGATCATCAAACACTTCAAAAACACAATTTCATCAATGTAGCACGCAAGAAACGATCAAAGTTCACAAACACCAAGTGATTTTCTCAGAGAAATAAACCGATTTAAATCCAGAGGTTTTGTAAAAATATCTCCGAGCTGACGTTACGTAGGCACATATTCAACTTTCATTTGTTTCTGCTCAACTTTTTCTCTCAGAAAATGATGTCTTATTTCTATATGTTTCGTTCTAGAATGCTGAACAGGATTTTTGGAAATGTCTATAGCACTAGTATTGTCACACCATGCAGTAAAAGTTCTGGATTTCATACTATAGTCCATAAGCATTTGGTTCATCCATATCAGTTGAGTGCAGCAACTTCCCAAGGCAATGTATTCAGCCTCAGCAGTAGAAAGAGATGTCGAATTTTGCTTTTTACTGTGCCATGAGACTAAATTGTTTCCGAGAAAGAAACATCCTCCAGATGTACTTTTACGGTCATCCGCATTTCCTCCCCAATCAACATCACTGAAACCTGCAAGTTTACAATTAGTATCTTTGGAGTATAATATGCCATACACTGCAGTACCTTTGACATATTTGATAGTTCTCTTAACAACAAGCAAACATGATTTCTTTGGTTTAGCTTGATATCTGGCGCAAATCCCTACACTTGAACACAAATCAGGTCTACTTACAGTGTGATAAAGAAGACTACCAATCATGCTTCTGTATAATTTAACCTCAACATCTTCACCATCTGCATCTCTTGTCAACTTTGTTGTTGTTGACATGGGGGTACTTGCCGATTTACTGTGATCTAGTTCAAATCTTTTTACCAGATTTCTGGCGTATTTACTTTGAGAAATGAACAGTCCGTCATCGAGTTGTTTGACTTGTAAACCAAGAAAGTAGCTTAGTTCTCCGAACATGCTCATTTCAAACTCCCTCTTCATAGTTTGCACAAACCAGTTCACTTTTTCCTGCGATTTCGAACCAAATACAATGTCATCAACGTATATCTGTACAACCAATAAAATACCATATGAATCATGAATGAACAATGTTTTATCAACTCCCCCTCTTTTGTAGCCGTTCTGCACAAGAAAGCTTGTGAGTCTTTCATACCAAGCACGAGGTGCTTGTTTTAGTCCGTACAGGGCTTTCTTAAGCTTGTAAACATGTTCTGGATTATGTGGATCTTCAAATCCTTTTGGTTGTTCTACATATACTTCTTCTTGAAGTATTCCATTGAGAAATGCGCTCTTCACATCCATCTGAAACAATTAAAACCCAAAGAAACACGCAACGCCAAGCAATAGACGAATTGATTCTAGTCTAGCCACTAGGGCAAAAGTTTCATCGAAGTCTACTCCTTCTACTTGAGTATAACCTTGAGCAACTAATCTCGCTTTATTCCGGACAATCTTACCTTGCTCGTTTGTTTTGTTTTTAAACACCCATTTCGTGCCTATCACATTCAGGTGTATTGGTCTAGAAACTAAAATCCAAACATCATTGCGAACAAATTGCTCTAATTCCTCATGCATAGCTCTGATCCAAGACTCATCGTCTAATGTATCACGAACACACTTTGGTTCGATTTGTGAGGTAAAACACGCAAATTTTACTATGTCATGATAGTTTATTCGTGGTTTATTACGTGTGCGTATTCCATCCTCAAGATTACCAATAACATCCTCTATAGAGTGATTTTTGTGTAC
>CM071869.1:33719758-33750548 GCA_036759665.1 Gynandropsis gynandra
TGACGAAAAAGGAAAAATAACACTGTCAGTTGAATGATCCTCATCAAACACAACATTTACTGATTCAATAACTTTTCTTGTTCGTAAGTTGAAAATTCGAAAAACAGTTGTGTTATTTCCATAACCGAGAAAAATTCCCTCATCACTTTTTGTGTCAAACTTACCAAGGCATTCTCTATCGTTAAGTACAAAGCAAGTGCACCCAAAAACATGGAAGTAACTTAGATTTGGACTCTTACCTTTCCACAGCTCATATGGAGTTTTCGACATACCTGGACGAAGATATACACGATTAATGATGTAACATGTTGTGTTTACCGCTTCTGCCCAGAACCTGATAGATATGGATTTTCCATGCAGCATTGCTCTAGCCATTTCTTGCAATGTCCTATTCTTCCTTTCAACGACTCCGTTTTGCTGCGGTGTCTTAGGTGCTGAAAATTCGTGAATGATACCATACTTTTGACAAAATTTGTTAAATATGTCATTCTTGAATTCTTTTCCATGATCGCTCATGATTCGCTCAATGCAACCTTTAGTATTTTTCAATTGAAGAAATAGAAAATGAAATAGCTCAAACGTTTCAGATTTTTCTCTCAGAAATTTTACCCAAGTGTATTCTACGATGACAAAGATATATCTTTTTCCTCTGAAACTCTCTGTTCACATTGGACCCATTAAGTCCATGTGTACCAGTTCCAAGATTCTTTATGTCTTTACTTCGGGCATTCGCTTGTGATGAACTTTGATTTGTTTACCTAGCTGACAAGGTTTACATGTTTCAGATTTTTCTAACTTTAGCTTAGGTATACCTCTTACTGCTGCAGAATCGGACAGTTTCACCAAGGATCTGTAGTTTACGTGTCCTAGATGCTAATGCCACAGTGATAATACATCGTCTGTTGCTTTAAGGCACATTTTCTCTTCACTCCACACGTAACAGTTGTTTGAAGACCGTGATCCTGTAAGCACACATTTATTTTCAGAATTCATCACTAAACATTCTTTGTTAGTAAACTTAACCTGGTAATGACTGTCACAAAGTTGGCTGATGCTAATCAAGTTAGCCGTTAGGCCCGCAACAAATTGGACATTTGTCAATGCTGGTTGTCCAGGTGAATTGAGATCTCCTCTACCAAGAATTTTTCCTTTGTTCCCGTCTCCAAACACTACACTCCCTGCATTATTTATTTCAACAAAATTTGATAGTAGTTCTTTATTACCTGTCATGTGTCTTGAGCATCCACTATCGAAGTATCATGTATTTGTCTTTTCTTTTTAGGCAGAAATGTATGCAACATTGCAATATAATTCACTTTTCCTTACCCAGATTTGTTTTACATTTGAGGACTTACCTGCATCATACATGTGTTTCTTGTAGCACATACGCTGCTTATGACCTTTAATTCCACAGAAGTAACAGATATCATCCTTCTGTTCATACCATAATATGTTTTCCAATTGTGATGTCCTTGGTTCGTGTGGTTCTGTGTTGACATACTTCTTCTCTGATTGTAGTGATGGTAGGATTTCCGATATTGTTCTCTATGTCTGTAGTCAACAACTTGAGCATTCCAATTTCTTTTTCTGTCAAAACTTTGCTTGTTCTGGCCGTTCTTTGGACCGCTATAAGTCGGCTGTCTTTCTTTCAATTTCATACTTTCTTTCAGATCTCCTCCAGAAACAAACTTGTTTTCTGTCTTGCTTGTATTCCCAACATAACCGATTCCATGATTGTCACCTTTCATTTTTCCAATCGAAAGCAGGTGATCCAATTTGTCAGTTCCATTTGACAGCATCTTCAGTTGTTTGTTTGTCTCTTCTAGCTGTCTTTTAACAAAGTGCACTTCCTCTTCTTTAGAAAGTACCTCTTTCTTCATGCTTTGTATCTGAGTTTCCAAAATCTCATTTTCTTTCATCAGTTGAACATTCAACTTTCTCATCTTGATCCACTCATTGTATATCATTTCTACATCAACTTCATCTTCTTCTTCAAGTTGATCTTTTTCACTTTCTTTATCGTCTTCATCAATAATACCGATGAAAGCAACAAAACTTGACTGTTCTTCTTCTGATTCTTCTCCAGATTCAGTACTGGATTCACTAAGCATGATTAGTGATTTTCCTTTCACCAGATTATTATCAGCACATTCGTTCTTTGTGTGACCAAATCCCTTGCATTTAAAACACTGTGTTTCTCTGAGATTTTTCAAAACATTTTCTCTTTTTGTGATGCAAGGCAATCCAATTTAAAATGACCAAACACTGTGTTTCTCTGAGATTTTTCAAAACATTTTCCCTTTTTGAGATGCTAGGGCAATCTGATTTATGACCAAAACCTTTGCACTCATGACATTGAGAACCAGATTTGTTCTCCTTTCGGAATCTAGCATCTTCGGTTGATGGTTTCTTCATTCCTGACCTTCTCTTCATGAATTTTCCAAATTTTCTGGTCAGTAACACAATGTTTTCTTCAATATTGTCCAACCTGGTATTTTCTGAAACAGCTTGTAGTACAATTCCCTTGTTACCATCTTTGGCAATATCCCCTTGCTCCAGTTGCATTTCCAGTTCGTATGCTTCCAGGATTCCAACTATTTCTTTGAAACTAGTTGTATCCGTGTTTAGTGACATATTCATAGCAACCTTCTGTGCATGAAATTTCTTCGGAAGACACCTCAGTAGCTTTTTGACAAGTTTCTTGTCATCCAAGTTTTGTCCAAGTACACTTACCTCGTCTGCGATTGCATTCATCCGACCACTGAATTCTTTCACACTTTCATATTCTCCCATCTCCAGCTTCTCAAATTGGTGTTCCAATATGTCTAGGCGTGTTCTCTTAACACTTGTTGTACCTTCATGGATAGTTTCTTGTGTATCCCATGCCTCCTTAGCAGATTCACACCCTTGAATCTGTTTAAATTCATTTATATCGACTGATGAAAAGATAGCTGTCAGGGCCTTTGCATTAAACGTTGAACTCCTTTTTTCACTAGGTGTCCACTGATCTGATGGCTTTTCCTTTTCTTTTCCATTTTCGTCGATAACAGTTGGTGGTGTCCATCCGTTTTTAACTGCACTCCAAGCATCTTCGTCAATACCTCGTATGCTCGCTCTCATCTTAACTTTCCAGTACCCATAGTTAGATGAGTCTAACATGACATGTTTTCCAAACGAATACATGTCTCTTGGTCCTTCCATTTTAGTCGTCTTCTTGGATCTCCAACCAGATTTTAGATTTACTCTAAATGATGGTTACCAGCTCTGATACCAATTGAAAACTTGTAGAAGATGACAGTTAAACCAATAACCAAAGAGATCACAAAATATCAAACAATATTCATTTATTTACTTGTCAATCTTTAAGTACACTTGCCAGTTTTTACAATGTACTAAAGACCTCCACGGATAACTCCCCTTGAGTTAGACGTAAATACAACCTCAACTATTTCCTTGCTCAGTACAGTATCCAATTATGTACACCTAAACCTTAGAACTCTCTCTTTCTCTATTTCGTGTACTCCGATGATACTCCTCAGTTTCGTTAACCTTGTTTTTGATTTTCAGGTCAACTTATCTGCCTTCCACTCGGCTCAGCAACCACTCCCGGTTCTTCAGCCGCGCCGTCATGCTGAACTCGCTTCAGCATTGAATCCGCTCGATTCACTTTGACTCCTCCTTCTCGTTGACTCCTTCCAGTCCTCCTCAATTTGAATTCAAGCTTCCTTAAATATCTCAACTTCCTGAAATAGCAATCATAGACTGCGATCCTATTTTTATTGCATTCACAATTCCAATGGCAAGTCCGTGGCTAGGTCTCCATCGTTGACTTGCATAGCCATCAATTTTCGACAACTTCCCAATTCTTAATCTGCATTTGTGGCACAAGGTCGGTTCATTTTCTTTTTCACAATTCTTCGTTGTCATTACGTGTATGTGCGCTTGAAGCAAATCGGCATGGTGTAGCCACCACTCAAGTGTCTTTCCTCTTCCTTCTAAGTTGTATCTCATTCTTGCATGTGTGTCATGTCCAGATGGGTTTTTACTGTTTGGATATTGGCAATCTGAGCAACAACGGTAGAAAAAAAGAAGAAGAAGCGGCGACGTTGGTCGAATAGAAGAAGCGGCAACTACGAATGAAAAATACGAACATGTGGCAACAACCAAAAAAGAAGAAGAAAAATGGAAAAAGAAAAAGAAAGAAGGACGCGAAGAAGAAGCCTTAAAAAAGAAAGAATAAAGTTGGAGATAGTGATCGACGTGGAAGAGAGTTGAAAAAAGGAAAGTAAAAAAAATAAAATAAAAGTAAGTTAATAAATCATTTGTTATTTTTCATTAGTGTTTTTATTATAATTTTTTAAAGCATTTAGAAAATTAAAATATAATTTTGGTTACTTATTTATTTTGAAAACAAATTCTTTAAAAATGAATTGTGAAAAAATAATCATAAGATATTATAAAAATATTAAAGATATAATTTCATAATAGGCATAATTAAATGTTAATTATTTCAAATATTACAATTATTGAGAAATTTGAATATTCCGGAATCTTAGAAAAATTTAATGATTTTTTTATATTTAAATAAAATCATAGAAAAATCAGTCGATTGAACAATTACCTAGAGATTTCATTGAATTGTTTACTATTCTATTAGTATGTTGTAACTAAATTATTTTTTTAAAGCTTAAGTTAATCAATTTTTTTTAAATAAGAATGTTTTAAAAACATTTGGATCATAGTACATTTATTTTGAATTAACTAGAGGAATCAATCGTTGATGTAATTTTTCTACTTTCTTTTGTTTCTACTTTCTTTTGTGTATCCCTAGCCATCGATCGATGTAAATATGATGATAAAAATCTCCCTCCCACCTTGTTTTACACACTAGCTTTTTAATCTTCGTGTTTCTTTTCATTATCTCGATATGGCCTCACCATGCGTGGACTTTGCCACTGACACTGTGAATAGCATGGCAGTCGTATGATTGGTGCGACAAGAATGAATTTGAAATTTCATTGTTTAAAGTGGATGATGGGTGATACGAGAAGGGAAACAGTGATTCTACGGGATGGTGGATGCTGCAATGAGGGAATGAAGAAGAATAAAGGAAGGTAGGAACAAAGAAGAAACAATGAGAAGAAATAGAAAGAGGAAAAACAATGAAAAGGAATTGAAATACTTATTCTCGATGAAAACATTAAATTTAGCCATAAAACCGTTAAAATTGTCTATAAAGAAATTTTTTACAACGTATAAATTACTGATAACTACATTTCTATTCCTTTCTCACATACATTATTATTATATTAATAAAAGAAAACCTATAATAATTTCAAATAATCACCATCATCCAACGGTTATCCAAGCTCCAACACATAAAATTGTCATATCTAAAGGATATGATATTGCCAACACACCTACTGCACTATTCATTGAAACTTGCGTTTTATTAATATTAGATTATATCCGCACTTCATGCGATTTTTTGGACAAAAGAAACATAAATAATTAGTGTGGAACTATATACATTATTAGTTGATGTATGTAATTGTTTTATAAGTAGAAATATAAAATGTGAAGGTAAAAACAAAATATAGGTTTACCTTAATACGGTTCTATATGTGCAATTACGTTGTGTAAAATATTTTATAAGTATATTGGTTGTTTTCCTTAAATACTAATATTTTGAGTCTTTTATTAGATTTTGATTCTTGATATGGTTTTATATCAAATACATATTGAGATTAATATAGTACAATTTTATTCAAGTTTTATTTTTATTTTTGTTTATTATAATGAATAAATTAAATTAAACAATACCATGCAATTTAATTATTTTTAGTTTTTTCAATTTTTTAATTTTGTAATATTTTTTAGAAATTTTAGTTTGATTAATTAAAAAAATTATAATTTATTTTTAAGTTATCTAGATTTTCTAACCTGGAAGAAAGCACTTGGTAGAGTTTCCATATAACCTAGTCTCATTGACTTCTCGAATAATTATATATATAGTAAGGATGTTTTTCCTCCGTCCTTAGTTTGCCCGTTACGATTTCAATTCTCTTTTTCCTTGGAAGATTCAGTGTTATTAGGATATTAGTGGGCTTTGCTCCTAATGCATCTGTGTTAAAGCTTTTAGCTCCGAATTTTTCAAATGTTCTCATCTAGTTATTTTTCAACTGAGAAAATTGTTTGAATTGGTTTCTCCTAGCCGATTTGGCCATTCTTATTCCAAAGCTGAAGAGTTTTGATCGTAAAACTATTGTTGTGGTTGTTCCTGATATTCATTGTCCATCAGAAACGGTGGTGGCTTTGTCAATGCGTGCTTTAGATGAAGGCCATTTCAATCTTGAGCTGGAGAATGATATGAAAAATGGTTGCAACGAGTTTGCTTTCAAACATCAACCAATGACCATAACGATTCAAGAAGCTATGAAAGTTCTCTACAAGGTTTGGGTGAAGATATCAATAGAGAATGTATCATAAAAACCTCGTTTTTAGTTGCCAAATCGGTTATAGAAGGAACCAGAGGTATATTATTGTTTTTCTCCTACATTTAAATTTTATTGTCTAGTCTTGTGAATCTGATCATATTGTTATATTTTTGTGTTCATTATTGTGTTGCGTCAATATGCTGTAAGAATAAATTTGTCTATAGGTTAAGAAAACTGCATACATAGATCATGGTCATGATCTCGATGCTTATTACAAAGCAAGGCTTAAGGAGGAGTTTGGCATCATCATCACAATTATAAATGACACGAACCACGGTTGTACGACCAGGTTTTTCACACTCAACGTTTTATTGCTATTGTCTTTGCCACTAATGTTGAAGAGATTGAACCTTAGTAGTTATCCTAACACGTTGGGAAGCATTCATCATCCTTGCTAGATTCCCAAATCAATAAAGAAAGTCAAGGTACTACATGCAATTGGAATACAAAAAAGAAGTTAGAAAAAAAGTGATTGGAGAAACTTGATAAGAAGGTAGAGAAGAGTTTCGAAAACAAGAGAAAGAGAGAAGCTACCTTCATCCACCCTGAGATTTATCTCTTTGCCTTGAGTAGTTACTTCTACCAAATAACGAACGCCTTAACATCATATATGATAATGGTTGTTGTAGGAACTCTCAAAGTACGATTCAAACAAATCTAATGATAAAAAGAAAGATATAGCATACATGAAAAAGTATTAAAATGTAACTATGTAAATCACGAATTTCGTAGAGAAGGTCGTGCCGTGGATGCCCTCATTTTCTTGAGGATAAGTCATCACTACAAAAAAAAAACACGGAATTATCAACAGACAGATCAACGGATCCGTCTGTTGATAGGAATTTCAATGGATTGCCACGAATACTCGAGAATGTTCAACGGTCATATATTCGTTGCAATTGTCAACGAACGAGCAACCGACGTAATCCGTCGGAAAGATCCATTAAAATGTAGTTAGGAAACAAAAACATTAGCCAACGGATGTCTGTTGCAGTGCAACAGACCATTGACAATGGTAACAGATGACCGTTAAAATTGTAACTGATGACTGGAAATCTCAAGCAATATATTTCCTAGACCACTTCACCGCAAGTATACAGATCGTGTAGTACCAGGGTCAAACTCTAGGGACTAATGCAGCCTTATCCTAAGAATATCACTAAACTAAGACGAAGGGAAGTAGATGAAGGCGTGGTGTAAAATATCTAATGAACTAAACTAATGGTGGCAATGATAGTAGGGGTTGGAAGACTTGACAATGACGAACACTACAGGTGTCGGGATACCGGGAATCGTATGGATGTAACAACTAAAGATCATAAACCTATCGAATTATCTTGATAACAGGAAATTCATGCTCTAAGATGAGGAGTGATTCTACCGAGCCTAAACCTCCTAACCATACGTACGTGCAACCCTACCTTCCAGCAGTGATTAACCCGTACTATGGCAGCTTTACAAACACAATCCCAATTCCTAAGTCGATTAACCGACCGGTCAGATTCTCATTAATCGAACTTAACCTACAACTCAACGGTTCCGGATTCACACTTTAAACTTCCAGCAAAGTATGAATTCTTATGTTACTGAGCGGGCAGCACTAGTACAGGAGTTATGATGTTGATTGTAGGACCGAATATCAAAACAAAATGATAGATCTAAGCATTAACGCATAAAATTGTACATCCGTTACAATCCGATATCCCTAACCCATAGTTGGGAACCCACTCACTCATGGATATTATAGACAAAGGAAATAACACAACCCTATACATGATAAACCCTAGGAAACTCGATGCCTCGATCTTCCCTATTGTGTTACCGATGTGTGGATTGATGCTTCTCTCCTTCTCTAGCGTCTCCCAAGCCTTTCCTGATGATTTCCAAGCCTTTCCTTGCCTTAGGCATCGCCCCCTCGCATCTAGATTCGTTCTGGTCTATTAATTAGCTCGTTTGAATGCAAGATCTTGTTTGTTGCGAGAAAGGAGGCCCGATCGGGTACACCTTTTACCTGGTCGTGTAGCGCCTCGCCCAGTCGTGTACTCCGTCTTGCCCGATCGGGCATCAGCACCGGATCGTGTGATTGAACAGCCCGAGTCGTGTAAATGCTCGGGGATTTTTAGGACGAATTAACGCCCGAGCGGGTACCTTGTTTGCGCCCGATCGGGTAGGGCTATCCGATCATGTTTCCTTCGTGCCCGGGTCATGCAAGGTGTGCAAACAAACCCCATAGGTTTTGCCCGAGCGGGTAGACCTCAGTGCCCGAGCGGGCACTCTTGAAATCTTGATTTTGCTCTTTTCCGCTCGTTGCTCGGGTGTTCCTTGAGTTCAGAGGCTTGATTTTGGATCCGAGTGAATTTATCTTCAATTTGTGTGGTTTTACTCAGGAATCCGTCTTCTTATGCTCGTTTAGGCCTTGTCACCTAAAAACCTGAAAACCAACAAAACGGGCGTATGTAAAGGATAATCGTATCGGAAATGTAAATCTAACTAAGAAATATATGCGAAAATGACACTAAAATCTAGCCTAAAATTGATACACTTTACGTGTAATCAAACTCCCCCAGACCTGAACCTTGTTTGTCCTCAAACAAAACTAAAGCCAAGTACAAGAAGAATCTAATAACGATGGATACTAGCATAAAAATATTCGAAGAGTTAGTCATCCCGCAAATCAACGCGTCACATGAACAAAAGCCTAAGCGTACCGAGTACAGCCTTATATCCACCGAAAGTGCTGAGCCATGAAATCCTACCAAAAATCTAAGTCTACTTCATACCCTAGATAACGTCCAAGCAATCTCCATACCAATTTCCCTAAGCTTTTGATATCATTAAACTCGCTTCTTCTCGTTCTTATTCATTTTTTTCTTTTTACTTAGATCCACGCTTTGTTCCTAGGACATCGAAGTCAAAGAGGGATGGCTTTCTACTTAGATCCAGGCTGCCTATGGCACACTCATAAGGTCGCGTGACCTTAGCGGAGTGAAGAGGTACGTTATTGAAGATCTTTTTTTTCGGTTTTTATTCTTTTCTTTTCTTGATTACGCATCACTCTAACCCTTAGGACGTAGAACAGCGCCTCTACCCACCACTTAGACCCGAACCATCGATCATCGATGTACTCATGTCAATCCTAACTCGGAATAGTGAAAAACTTATCCTAGATGACAGCGGAGTATAAGCGTGTGGAATCTAATAACTATGAACGCTAAAAATATATCAACTAAGCAAAGGCTAGACGGTATACACGGAGATATGACTAATTGATACCGAAACCTAAGGAGTGAATTCAACTATCTATAAAGGTTTCAAACATAACTACTCGACTAATCGGTATCCAAAAAGCTTCTACGCAAACCTAGACCATTATCCACGATTCGACAAGGTTGCAAAGATGACTAAAGCTCGAAAAAAAATTTCACTAGGTATCCATCTTATTCCTAAACCTAATCCTAAACCTAATCCTAAGCGCAAATATGTCGATCTAAGTAAAATCAGTATCACTCTAAACAAAGAGTACCCCCCAGACCTGAACGGAACACAGTCCCGGTGTTCGAGACCTATGAGGGATACCCGCATGCCAAAACTCGAGAAAATATAAAAAGGATAACGAGTACACCTGATGTGTGCGGCTTTCTCGAATGTGATACATTCCGGAATTCGTGACACTCTTTTGCTCTAATGCATGTGTTAGCGTGAAGGACCTGAGATGAAAATCATGCAATGCAAGAGATAGAGCAAAGATCACTACATCAATTAGTTCAAAGAGAGCGTACATAATCGCTAAAACTAAAAAGCAAGAAAAATAAGAAAAATAGGTCCATAAAAGATAAAAAAGAAAAAGAAAGAAAAAGGAAAAAGGGAAGAGTGGTCTAATCCTCATCCTCTCCACCGCGGGTGGCCGGAGGGTCTGCTGGCTCCGGGGGTGCCCCTTCCCCAGGTGGGAAGTAGAAAGACTGCAGCTCGTAGGGGATGTGAGGGTGGTACGGAATAGCGCCAGAATGATAGTCATGAGGGATCGGCACATATGGCTCATGGTAATGCTGCATACTGAGCTGCTGGAACATACGGACGGACTCCGTGAGGTAGTATGTATGCTGGATCGACTGCTCCTGGAACTGCTGTTGCTCCGCATACCTTGCAGACCCGATGTCGTGCCTCGCCGCCTCCATGTCGTACCTCTGCTCTGTCATAAACGACTGATACTTGGTCTCCTCCGTGACATACCTGAGAACGTCGGAGACTCCTTCCATGGAGGGGAAGTCAGAGCGGTGGTGAGGATACTCTGGTCGAGCGCGTGAGTGTGTGGCGCGTCGGCTGCGCTGCCTCGACATTGATGGTCCTGGTGCAGCGGCTGGAGGTGGATCCATATCAGCTAGCCTCGGGCCGATGTGTCTGATGGCTGGATCAATCCTGAATCGGGACCCCTCCTCATCTAGACCCGGCATCTGAATCTCGCGTAGGTCGACTTCCAAGTTGCGACCGTGCTCGTCCTTGTAGCTCCAGATGACATTGTACCTCTCTTACGTAATTGCCCTTCGTTTGCGTAGGTTCTGGAGGTTTAGCTAAGGCTCCTCGTCAATCTTATCCTCAGTCAGGATACCAAGGTTGATCCCGACTCTTCGTGCGATCATCGTGACAACGCCACCGCACATGATCTTCGTATCCGTGATACACTTCTCGGTGGCTATGTCGTGGAAGTGCCGCATAACTAGCAACGCCAAGTCGACGTCCAAGATATCCCACTCGTCTGGCGCAAAGCTTGACTACACCACCCGCCTAAGGTATGCCAACTCTGTGTCGTTGACTCCGCCTTGTGCTCCCTTTCCTAGTATAGACGAGACTAGGAAGTAGTGAAAGTACCTTAGGGCGAGGTGGCGTATATGGTTGGCCTTCGACCTCGTCGAGTAATCTCCGTACGCAATCTGAGCCCAGAATTGTGCTTGACGGCTCCGGTTGTGCACAGGCATCTTCGATAAGTTGCAGTGTGGAGCATCAAGGATGATTGTGAGTTGTCTCGTGCTGAGCCGGTAGTTCTGTCCCAGCAGACGGAACTCCATGAAGGCTCTCTCGCGATCTCTGGACTCGAGGAAGAATGCTGCGTACGATGCGAAGAACTCCGCCGTGAGGTTGCGGTAGGTGTACTCATGCGTGTCCCTCAGTCCCGTCCATCCCAGAGTGTTGAAGATGGCGTCTATGTGCTCCTCGATGTGGAGAGCACTCATCGCTTCGGAGGATAAGAAGTGGGACGGGAAGATCCGCGGCTGAAGTTCCGTGAACCTCGACTTCTGACCGGACAAGAACGTCGTCGTCCGGTAGTTGTATTGTTGGTGGGATGTGGTGATCGACATATAGGGCGTCAATTCCGTGACTGCATCTGACCTCGCTAGCCATCCGTGTTCTGGGTCATATGCGTCAGATTGGCGCTTCTTTGAGCTCTGAAAGATTTTAGGGGTCATCTGCAAAACAAACGAAGAACAAAAATAAGCGATATGCACGGTTTTGCAAGACGCCCGATCGGGTAGGAGGTGTTGCCCGATCGGGTGGATAGTCGACATAATACCCCCGTAGGTAGTGCCTGACTCGGTTGGAAACACTGCTCGGTCGGGTACATGTCCAGTACGCCCGACCGGGTACTAAACCTAGCCCGATGGGGCTGAATCACAAAATCACAACCTGCAGTTCGCGTTTAATGATTCAATCGACGATTTTGCCCTAAATCTTTCCTAATCAGACCTAGATCTAACCCATGGCAGTCCAAATCACATAATAGTTCATGAGTATACTTGGGATTCGAGAGAAAATTGAGTTTCGGGTTTTTCAAGAGAGGGGAGGAACAAGGGTATTTCGAGTAACCGGTGACGGTGGTGAACGGCGGCGGCGCACGAGCGACTCCGGTGGAAGAGATTGCGGCGCGAAGGTTCGAAATTTCTGGGAGCACGCTCGGGTTGGATTTGTGAAGTGAGGGTGGCCCCTCGGGTTACTCGAATTATAACTTACCTTGCAGATTTTACAGTGCCCGATCGGGTACTCTGCGTCGCCCGATCGGGCATCTCTCGTGTTGACCTACCCGCTCGGGTCTTCTGATGCTGCCTGATCGGGTTCCCTTGATTTAGACCTTGCTCGCTCGGGTAGAGGTGTCTGCTCGATCGGGTACTGCTGCAAAACAGAAAAATTCATACGAGGAAAACCATGCTGCAAAGATTCGATAGACCACTAAATTCCTAAATCCTAAAAAATTGTCCAAATCCTAAAAAAATGAAAAGGAGTCCAAAAATATAGAAATAAAACGAAAACGACTAAAAATGATATGGGGCTCGGGTTGCCTCCCGAGAAGCGCTTGTTTTCGGTCTTTAGCTCGACCCTAGCATCTTCATACGCGTGTGATGTCGGAGAGTGGAGGTATTCCTCTTCTGTCTTCTATCTGATCAGCGTGACGTGACTCGAATCCTGGAGGGCTTCTCACTTGCGATCCTCGGTTCTTCTCGTTAGGTCCCACGACTTTTTCGTATCTCCTTCGAACTCGGTTTTGGTTGACCGTTTCCTCTGTATTCCATGCGGGATAGGAGTGTATGTGGGTCACTGAGGGTGTAGGAGATGATGTGTGTGAGCGTCGAATTGTTGCCCGCGTTGAAATATCGATCAAAACGTGTGGTTCTTGGCTCTTCTCTGGTGCCCGATCGGGCTCCTCTGGTGCCCCGGTCGGGTAACCAAATGTGACAAATGCCCCCGTGGGGTGTGCACGCGTCGGGTGGTATGGTCGCCCGGGCGGGTTCTCATCCAGCCCTCCTGCCCGATCGGGCTCACGCACCCACCCATTCGGGTGGTTATTCGAAGCAATTATCCCCGTGAGTCCTACCTGAGTCGGGCTATGAGGCTGCCGACCGGGTCTCATAAATTTGGCTCTACCCGCGCGGGTGGAGTATGCTGCCCGTTCGAGTCACTTCCCTGCTGAGGGAATTTCGGCTTCTCCTTGAGCTGCGTGAGTGCATCCGATCTTGCTGGTGACTGAGATTGACTCCCGGTGCACTCAGATAGTGGTATCTCCTCGGGATGGATGTCTTGATGTACATGTTCAATCTCCTCCGTTGGTGCATCCGTCGTGGTAACGTTCATTACGGGTTCGGTCATGTATAGCTTCTTCAATGCCTCGTCGAGTTTGAACTCGATAGACTCGTCCCCGAACTTCATCACTAGCCTGCCTTCCGCGCAATAGATGACCATCTTTTTCGTGTTGAGGAATGGTCGTCCCAATATGACGGGGATCTTCGGATTGATCTCCATGTCCACAACAACAAAATCCGCAGGGAACCAGAATTCTCCCACTTGTACGGCAACGTTCGTCAATATACCCACGGGACTCTGTACGAATTGATCAGCTAAGCTGATTTGCATACGCGTGGGTTGAAGATCTCCTACTCTATTGAGCTTTTCAACAAGGGATAGTGGTAGCAAGCTCACACTCGCTCCGATATCTATTAGTGCATGCTCAGTTTCGTAATCATAAATCTTACAAGGAATGACGAAATTACCTGGATCGGGCATCTTCTCGACCATGGTAGGAGGCTGTATAAGTGAGTTCGTTACCATTACCATCTCGTTGTCCACAGTTCTTTTCCTCATTATGATATCCTTGAGGAACTTTGCATATGATGGGATCTTTGTGAGCGCGTCGTAGAACGGGATAGTGACTTGTAGCTTCCTCAAGAGTTCCACGAATTGAGAGAATTGGGCCTCGTCACTTTGCTTCCTTTGCGGAAAGGGTAACGGTGGTACCCTCGAGGGAGGTGCTACATAGGGTAACTCCATCTCTTCTTCCTCGGTCGCCTTCTCTTCCACGGCTGGAGTGATGGGTTGTTCGATCTTATCGCTCAAAGGTTCTTCTCTTACAGCCGTGGGAGGCATTGGTTGCCCTACCGTGTTCCCGCTTCTTAAGAAAATGGCATTTACTTGCTCGCGGGGGTTCGTCTTGGGTTTCCCAGGAAGCTGTCTGGGTTGTCGGTTCGAACCTTGGCCTAGTTGCGCTACTTGCGTTTCGAGAAGTCTCAAGTGCGTCTGAAATCCGTCCATTCTCTTCTTCATATCCCCTTGCTCAGCCCTAATCCCTCGAAGCGTGTTTTTCTGCTCTCGGTGCATCAATTGGAGCATAGAAAGGATCTCAGAATCACCTGAAGATTGTGCGCGAGGTTGATATCCGTAGTCTTGGCCACTTCCTCTCGGTTGGAAACCTTGATTCTGGTTTCTCGCCATTATCCGCGGTTGGAAGTCTTGCGGATTCGCTACATTGCTCGTTCACTGCAGCTTTAGATGGGTAATCGCGATTGTATTTCCCTACCTTCTTGCCTCCTTCCCTCGCCATGCTCTCGATCAAGTTCTCGAGTTGATTGAACGTAAGGTTGCTGAGGGAACCACCACCCGCTGCCACGATCATGAATCGGGTGGTTTCTTAGAGACCTTGGATAAAACTCGTGATAAGATACTTCTTATCCATTCCGTGGTGTGGGCATATCCGCTGGTTGTTCTTAAATCGCTCCCATGCATCATGTAACGTCTCGCCTCTTTCTTGTAAGAATGAATTAATGCGACTCTTGGCGAGAAGCGTTCTATGATCCGGGAAGAATTGTTGCATGAACCGTTGCTCCAAATCATCCCACGACGTGATTGATGCAGCCGGCAAGTTGAACAGCCAACGTTGTGCCGCATCTTTGAGTGAGAAAGGGAATGCCATCAAGTAGAGATCCTCCCGAGTAACTCCCATCCCAACCTTGGTAGTGCTGCAAAGCATCTTGAAGTCCGTAAGGTGTGAGTTCGGATCTTCGTTCTCCATTCCTCTAAAGGCCGAATTGTTGAGCATTTGTATGAAGGCCGGTTGTAGCTTAACCTAGTTATCTATCGTGCGGGCCATGCACGAAAGTAACTGGGTGTGATTCGGAGCGGTGTAAGCTCCATAAGTGTCCTCTCCGCTGCTTGCACTATGGGTTTCTTCCTCCTCAGAGGCGTATGTCTCGTGATTGCTCGTTCTTTCTACCTCGGACTCGGAATCCGCTATTCCAATCCTTCTCTTCTTGCGCAAGCTCCATAAAGTGTGTTCGACCTCGGGATCGTAAATGAGGAGCTTTTGAGTGGAACTTCTCATACAAGGCTCCTGCACAACAAGAAACAAAACACCGAAGTGTAAATCTGCGGTAGATAGAATATACTCGATAAAGGGAAAAACGAAAAGAAAATGCGAAAAATAAAAGAAGACTCTGGAAAGGACTAGATCTTAATCTAGCTAATTCCTATTCTAGGCCGTTATTAGTCCCCGAAAACGGTGCCAAAAACTTGATGACTGGAAATCTGAAGCAATATATTTCCTATACCAGTTCACAGCAAGTATACGGATCGTGTAGTACCAGGGCCGAACTCTAGGGACTAATGCAGCCTTATCCTAAGAATATCACTAAACTAAGACGAAGGTAAGTTGATGAAGGCGTGGTGCGAAATATCTAAAGAACTAAACTAATGGTGGCAATGATAGTAGGGGTTGGAAGACTTGACAATGACGAACACTACGGGTGTCGGGATACCGGGAAGGGAAATTCATGCTCTAAGGTGAGGAATGATTCTGCCGAGCCTAAACATCCTAACCATGAGTACGTGCAACCCTACCTTCCAGCAGTGATTAACCCGTACTATGGCAGCTTTACGAACGCAATCCTAATTCCTATGGCGATTAACCGACCGGTCAGATTCTCATTAATCGAACTTAACCTACAACTCAACGGTTCCGGATTCACACTTTAACCTTCCAGCAAAGTATGAATTCTTATGTTACTGAGCTGTCAGCACTAGTATAAGAGTTATGATGTTGATTGTAGGACTAAATATCAAAACAAAACGATAGATCTAAGCATTAACGCATAAAATTGTACATCCATTACAATCCGATATCCCTAACCCATAGTTGGGAACCTACTCACTCATGGAGATTACAGACAAAGGAAATAACACAACCCTAGACATGATAAACCCTAGGAAACTCGATGCCTCGATCTTCCCTATTGTGTTACCGATTTGTGGATTGATGCTTCTCTCCTTCTCCAGCGTCTCCCAAGCCTTTCCTGATGATTTCCAAGCCTTTCCTTGCCCTAGGCGTCGCCCCCTCGCATCTAGATCCGTTCTGGTCTATTAATTAGCTCGTTTGAATGCAAGATCTAGTTTATTGCAAGAAAGGCGGCCCGCTCGGGTACACCTTTTACCCATTCGTGTAGCGCCTCACCCGGTCGTGTACTCCGTCTTGCCCGATCGGGCATCAACACCTGATCGTGTGATTGAATAGCCCGAGTCGTGTAAACTCTCGGGGATTTTTTGGACGAATTAACGCCTGAGCGGGTACCTTGTTTGCGCTCGATCGGGTATGGCTACCCGATCATGTTGCCTTCGTGCCCGGGTCGTGCAAGGTCTGCAAATAAACCCCGTAGGTTTTGCACGAGCGGGTAGACCTCAGTGCCCGAGCGGGCACTCTCGAAATCTTGATTTTGCTCTTTTCCGCTCATTGCTCGGGTGTTCCGTTGAGTTCAGAGGCTTGATTTTGGCTCCGAGTGAATTTATCTTCAATTTGTGGTTTTACTGATTGCTCGGGTGTTCCGTTGAGTTCAGAGGCTTGATTTTGGCTCCGAGTGAATTTATCTTCAATTTGTGTGGTTTTACTGAGGAATCCGTCTTTTTACGCTCGTTTAGGCCTTGTCGCCTAAAAACCTGAAAACCAACAAAACGAGCGTATGTAAAGGATAATCGTATCGGAAATGTAAATCTAACTAAGAAATGTATGCGAAAATGACACTAAAATCTAGCCTAAAATTGATACACTTTACGTGTTATCAGTAACTTTCAAGGTTTCCGTTAGAATATTTCAACGTGACGTTTCAAAGGGAATCCATTGAGGGTTCCAATGAATGTCCGTTGAAAAAATCACTATTTATTGATCGAAATCAAGGCTTGTACCATTAAGCTAGCATCAACAAATATATTTTCAAAAAAATGTCATCTTCTTCAAATAGAGATATATATAGATAGAGAGAGTGGATGAATAGAAGAAAAGCTCTCGTAACCGAGGAAGTTACTCAAGAATTCTTACACGGATTGGAGCAGTTCATGAGTTTTGCATCGATGCAACCTTTGTGTCAATAACGCGGGATAATGTTATGTCCCTGCAAAATATGCAAAAACATGAAGTATCGAAGTCAAGAAATTATTTGCAAACATCTTTACAAGGTGGGTTTCGTAGAGAATTATGAAATTTGGTTATTTCACGGTGAAAATAGTGGCATTAGAGATATTGTGCAAGAGGCATAAGAAATGGAAAGAAATGAAAAAGTTGTTTATGAAGCATCGACGACCAATCCATATGTGGAAATGGTGTCAGATGCTTTTCCTGGAGTTGTTGAATAGTCGCATGAAGAGATGTCGAACAATGAGGCACACCGATTTTTCAACCTATTAGATTTGGCGAAACAACCTATATATGAAAGTTGTCGTGAAGGTCTATCTCATTTATCTTTGTCCTCAAGATTGACGAGTATAAAAAATACTACAATGTTGCTGAAAATTGCATGGATTCATTTTGCAAAATCATGCTGAATATTTACCAGAAAACAATCAAGCTCCTGAGACATATTACGAAACACATAATTTTTTTAAAAGATTTGGGAATGCCACATGAGAAAATTGATGTTTGTAGAAACAGCTGCATGTTGTTTTGGGGAAATGATAAAGACTTGTTGGAATGTAAATTTTGCGGTGCAAGCAGTCTTCACGTAAATATGTACCGTACAAAAAATGTTCTATATGCCTGTAGCAATCAGGTTGATCCGAAGAATATTGACTAACACCAGAGGAGTATAATCACATCCACACATATTTATCACTAAATTGTCAAGAGCTATTACCTTTCAAAAGGTACAAAATAATGAAAATTGATCTTTTAAACACAAATATATTCAGTACAAAAATATATGTGTTAACGTACTTTTGTTATAGGATATTTGATGAAGAAGTAATGGGTACACATCCTCATATAAATATAGATGAACTCACAAAAATGAAAGTTTAACATTATGACTCGTGGTTGAGAGACTACGTAAGTAAATGTATATTCGTACGTTTTTTATATATATAAAAATAAAATGTTAAAGTATTCATTTGTTTTTTTATGTTATATAGGTCAAATGTTTTGATGAGAGACATCCTACCTAGTTAAAATATTTGGATAACGGTCTTTCATGAAATGTCATATGTTGTCAATTTAGTTTACTTGTGGATACACATTCCACTCGCATGAACACAAAAAAAAAATAGAAACACATATAATTATGGCATTTTGCGTTAATAGTGAAATAGAGAGTGATACTTTCTATGGAATTTTGCTCCAAATCCTATAGATGGAATATTGTTGGATTGAAGATAATGATTTTTAAATATCATTGGTTCGGCCCAACTGTAGGACGTGGTACACAAAAAAATTCGATGTGGAAGAATTGACATCAATCTGGCACGACAATATGGTAAGTATGATTCATTTATCATAATAGATCAGGCAGATCAAATATGTTATGTGCAATATCCAATAACATTGAAACGTTGAAGAGAGTAGTGGTGGGCCATAGTAAAGATCAAGCCACGAGGTGTTATAACCATAGATGAAAAAGAAGAATTGTTGCAAACCAATCACCAGAGCCGATACGATTAATTTTACAAACAAACACGAGGAGATTCTCACAAGAACTGATATAGATGGAGAATACATATGCGCTTATAAAGACGTTGAACTGGAAGATACAGAAGATGAAAACAACAATGAATTCAATGAACAATTGAATGAAGACTCGCCAATCGAAGAATTTACCAAACAAGAAATGTGAATTACGTAATTGTAATATATAACTTTATCTAACTTGTTAAAATTGTTTTTTAACTTAATATATTCAAGTTTCAACGAGCATCCATTGGCAATGGCAACGGAAACCCATTGAAATATTAAATTCTATTCGATACTTAGAAAATTTTCAAGGTTTTCAATTTGTCAACGGGTATCCGTTGGGAAAGCGCAAAAGATGCCCATTGCGAGTATTCAAGTGGCCAATGGATGCCCCTTGTGGTTGTTCAGGTGGCCAATGGATGACCGTTGGTAGACGCCAATAGTCACCCGTTGGTCAAAAGCAACGGATACCCGTTGAAGGATGTGCAATGGGTATCTGTTGCACGTTGCAACGGATGCCCGTTGAAAAGTGTCAACATGGTATCCTATGCCTACAACATCGATTTTGGTTCTCAAAGGGAAACCATTGGAACTTGCAACGGATGCCTATTAAAAGGGGAGACGTACCGTCGTTTCATTGTTAATTGCCTTTGGAACGTGCGTTGCCAACGGGCATCCATTGGAAATCGCAACGGATGCCCGTTGAGAACCCAACAGTCACGTTAATTAATTGTGTCCATTGAGATGATGTAATTTCCAACGGGTATCCATTGGCAATTCCAACGGATGCCCGTTAGAAATTATGTATATCATTCGTTGAGCATTTCATTTTTCAACACAATTTCAAAACAAAAATTCTCTCAAATTGAAAATATCTCAAACATTTAAACACAAAACATAATGAGAGCTCGACGATTCATCAAATACAGTGGTATGTTGGCGGGTTCAACACGGACCCCGCCTGCACCTCCATCGACAGCATATCAGCCTCCTTCACCTATAGCGATATCGTCAATATTAGATGAAGAAGATTATATGATGGATATATATGCATTGATCGATAATTTCGACGAGCATCCTTCTATCCCTATTATTGACCCTGAATATCCTGACGAGACGTTATGGTATGATTTTAATTACATAATTCACATTGTATTGAATTATAAATATTATCTAATCATTTCATTTTCACGTGCAGGTTTGATGTTGATGATATTCTGAAACATACGAACAACAACATCATCCAGAATCGCTACAAGGTCGACTATACTATTCCTGACAAGTGACGCCAGACGTTATACGCCACTGATGGAGTAAAACACGCAGCGGAAACACAGAGTTTTTCTCGGTTTTCCCTTTGGTGAGATCTGATTCAGAGACAGATCTGATTAGTGTTTCTTAGCATATACCTTGGTGTGTGCTAAAGCTCGGATCTATGGGCCACGAGCAGCAGGGAATCGCTCATGCCTATGTTGGTATCCACACGGACGGAGGAGAACTGGACAAAGTAGAGAAAACTAGTTGCTAGACTATGATTTCGGTCTCTAGATTATATTGGGCGAAGTGCCTTTACTTTTTTGTGTTTTCTATCTCCTTGAAAACATAGCTTAAGCACTATATTTATAGGGAAAAATGGTTTAACCTAACTTAAAACCTTAATTAGAGTTTTGCCCAATTAATCCTAATGGGCCGAATTAGGCCCAACTAAATTGAATTCACAATTCAATTCGAATTGGCTCTAATAACTCGAATTATTCTCAATCCTATCCCAATTACATGTCCAACTCCATTCGTCTTTGTGTGCGGCCCAATAGGTTCTCATTGCGTTGATCACAAATAAAGAGCGATGTCTAGCAACACATCATTATTTCCTAAGCAATGAAAATGTTTGTGACTCGACATTACCAATCTCGTGATTTATGTATATTAATAATTTTCTCCTTGATTTCTAGATTGAACATGATTCATGGAACGTATCATACGCATCTAATTCAATCTATGAGCTCGTTACATCACTCCTGTTATATAGGAGGGACAAATCTTTATCTCGATCAACCAACATCTTACTACATAAACAGATTGCATACCCAGTCACTATCTTGTCCGTCCACCCATTTACGAGTGACGTTTGGTAGTATCAAAGCATGCAATTGCTCATGTTAAGATCTCTGGCGATCTCAAGTCATAAGATTATATACCATAATCACTATGAGAATTGCTATGATACTCATATAACAATCCATGTAGCAATCGTCCAGTACATTATTCTCTAACATGTACCTTTGTGTTAAATTGATATCTTATATCTATTTACACATACTAGTCTTAATGCAACATTGATATCCTTAATCTCAATGATGCTCGACTAGAGCTGTTTTATGACTATCTTAAATTATAGTTCTAAGGATATTATTTCATCTATTTATATACGCAGAGAGTAAATGAAATGAAATAATAGAATACCATTTTATAGGAAATGTCATGATACATCAGAATTACTCAAATAATAATCATCCAAATGATTGGTCTCTAGAGCATACTCCGACAATCTCCCACTTGTGCTAAGACCAATCGGTATATCTCTAATACCTAATGATCTAGTATGACGATCATGCCTATGTTGCACCAGAGGGTTCATCAAAAGGCATGCGACATTGTTATCTGTTGGTACTCTGCATATCTTAATGTCTCCTCTCTCCATGATTTCTCGAATGAGATGGAAGCGTATGAGTATGTGGTTAGAACTTTGGTGTGATTGGGGTTCCTTAGCCTGTGTTATGGCACCATTATTGTCACAATAGATCTCAACGGGATCTTCTATGCTAGAAACCACCCCAAGTTTAGATATAAACTTCTTGATCCAAACCGCTTCTTTAGCTACTTCTGATGCACCTAAGTACTCAGCCGTTGTAGTAGAATCAGCAATTGTAGCTTATTTAGAACTTTTCCAGCTCACAACACCACCATTTAGGGAAAACACAAAACCAGATTGCGATCGATAATCATCTTTTTTCGGTTTCAAAATTAGCATTACTATAACCCGTTACAATGAGATCTTCTTCACCTCCAAATACCAACAATGCATTCTTAGTACTTCTCAAGTACTTAAGAATATTCTTCACAGCGGTCCAGTGACTTTCCCCGAGATCACTTTGATGCCTACTAGTCATACTTAAGGCATATGATATATCGGGACGTGTACATGTCATGGCGTACATGATAGATCCAATATTAGATGCGTATGGAATCTTACTCATGTGTTCTCTCTCTTCTTTTTTCGTAGGACACTATTGTTTAGAGAGAAACTTGCCACTTACCATAGGCAAATTTCTTTTCTTAGAATCTTGCATGCTAAAACATTTTAGCACTTTGTCTATGTATGTACTTTGACTTAGGCCAATCAGCTTCCTCAATCTATCTCTATAGATCTTTATACCCAGTATATAGGTAGCTTCACCTAAGTCCTTCATAGAAAAACAATTTTCTAACCAAGTCTTTACAGTCTGCAAGGTAGGGATATCGTTTCCTATGAGTAATATGTCATCTACATATAACACAAGAAAAAGTATGATGCTCCCACTAACCTTCTTGTAGACACAAGGTTCATCTTCATTTTTTATGAAACCAAACCCTTTGATTTCTTCACCAAAATGAAGATTTCAATTCCGAGAAGCTTGCTTCAATCCATAAATGGATCGTTGTAGCTTGCAGACCTTATCAGCATTTTCTAGATCGACAAAACCTTCAGGTTGTGACATGTAAACATCCTCAAGAAGCGTTCCATTAAGGAAAGTTGTTTTGATATCCATTTGTCAGATTTCATAATCATGGTATGTAGCTATCGCAAGCAAAATCCTTATGGATTTGATCATCGCAACTGGTGAAAAAATTTCTTCATAGTCTATACCATGAACTTGTTTAAAAGCTTTTGCTACCAAACGCCCTTTATAGGTATGAACATTACCATCCATGTGGGTTTTCTTTTTGAAAATCCATTTACAACCTATGGGTCTCACCCGTTCAGGTAGATCAACCGAAGTCCATACTTGGTTTGTATACATGGAGTCCATCTCGGATTTCATGGCCTCAAGCCATTTCTCAGAATCTGGGCTCATTATGGCCCTTTTGTAGGTCGTAGGCTCATCATTTTCCATGAGCATTACATCACCATCTTGAGTCACCAGAAATCCATATCTTTGTGGTGCACGATGTGATCTTATAGACCTACGCACAATTTGTGTCTCATGAGCAGGTTCCACATCAGTTTGTGGTTTCGGTTCCTCAACTAATTGTGGTTCCGGTTCCAGAACTGTTAGTGGTGTCTGCTCAGTTTCCATCTCAATGCTAGCAGTATTCTCTTGTGCTTATTGAATTTCTTCAAGTTCTACAGTATTCCCACTAGTTCTTCTAGAAAGAAACTCTCTTTCTAGAAAAACACATGTGCAGGCAACAAACACTTTGTGCTCGGAGGGTTTGTAGAAAAGTATCCTTTAGTTCTTTTAGAATACCCTACAAAAATACACTTATCTCATATGGTGTCTTTTGAACTGACTTAGATGGAACACGGTTTAATATAAAAGCAGCCATTTCCAATGCATATATCCAAAACAAATGTGGAAGAACTGTTTGACTCATCATCGACCGAACCATGTATAAAAGAGTTCGATTTCTCTTTTCAGAAACACCATTCCATTGTGGTGTAGCTGGTGGAGTGAGTTGTGAGATAATCCCACTCTTTTAGATAGTCAACAAATTCTTGGCTTAAATATTCACCTCCTCGATCTGATCGAAGTTTCTTGATATTCTTGCCCAAGTTGGTTTTGTACTTCATTTTTGAATTCTTTGAACTTTTCAAAAGATTCGGATTTGTGTTTCATCAGATACACATATCCATATCTACTGAAATAATTAGTAAAGGTAATAAAGTAAAAGAACCCACCTCTAGCTTGTGTGTATAAAGGTCCACATACATCTGTATGTATGAGATCTAATACACCACTTGCCTTTTAATTTTGTCCCTTAAAAGGGGCTTTCGTCATCTTGCCTATTAAACAAGATTCATATGTTTCAAATGATTCAAAATCAAATGAATCCAATATTCCATCTTTATGGACTCGTGACATCACTCCTGTTATATAGGAGGGACAAATCCTTATCTCGATCAACCGGCATCTTACTACATAAACAGATTGCGTACCCAATCACTATCTTGTTTGTCCATCCATATACGAGTGATGTTTGATAGTGTCAAAGCATGCAATTGCTCGTGTTAAGATCTCTTGTGATCTTAAGTCATAGGATTATATATACCATAATCACTATGAGAATTGCTATGATACTCATATAACAATCCATGTAGCAATCTCATGGTGGATCGTCCAGTACATTGTTCTCTAACATGTACCTATGTGTTAAATTGATATCTCATATCAATTTACACATACTAGTCTTAATGCAACATTGATATTCTTATTCTCAATGATGCTTGACTAAGGATGTTATAAGACTATCTTAAATTATATTTCTAAGGATATTATTTCATCTATTTATATAGGCAGAGAGTAAATGAAATGAAATAATAGAATGTCATTTTATAGAAAATGTCATGATACATCAAAAATACTCAAATAAGAATCATCCAAATGATTGGTCTCTAGAGCATACTCCAACACATTCATCGTAAGTTATTTTAATATAAATTTTAACCTTTAAATTATTATTTACTTTTATTTATAAACTAATTTAATGTAATTTAATTTTACAGCCCGTATATAGGTGGCGGAAGAAGGATATGTTGCCCACCTACACAGTTTGGACGCCGAAATGCAAGCTCGATTGCGCTTGATTATGAACAATGCCAACCGTAACTATTACAAGAAGAATGGCAAACCGATATGGACAACGAACAAGGTATTCAATCAACTCGTCTAACATTGGGAGTCTGATCATCTTGTTTTCATACGTATTTCTTGCACGATTTAAGAGACGTTTTTTATATATATGTTTTGCTTTACGTATGATTCCGTATCCATTTTACTCGTTTTCGTGTTTTCATGTTCTTACAGGTTTTTACGCGTATTTGGATCATTTCGGAACCAAAAGGACATGCACGGATCTAAGGAGCAACTTCGGGGATCATCACGGGACAAATGGGACGAGATTTAGAATGGAGAGCCTCCACCCGGTCAGGCACAATTCATGCACGATCGGGCAAAAGCTACGGCAAATTTGGTGCACAATTCATGCACGACTCGGGCAAGAAAATGCCCGACCAGCTGCCTTATACCCGAGCGGGCTCACACCATGCCCGATCGGGCATCCATTGCAGCCCCATGACCCGCGCGACTTGCCCTAGCCGCACCCGAGCGGGCACATTCAGCGCCCGAGCGGGTCGCGACCCGAGCACTACAAAAAAACACGCTATTTCCAACAGACGGGGCAACGGATCCGCCCGTTGGAAGAAAATAGCAACGGATTGCAACGGATATGTTAATGCTTTCAACGGGATTATCTCCATTGAAATCCGTTGGATTTTGTAACGGATTTTAACGGAATAATGTCGTTGCCAAATCCGTTAAAAATCCGTTGACAATTTGCGACGGATTGTAACGGATAATATCCGTTGGAAGACCATTAGAAACCGGGGGAAATATTCTCACGGTCATCCGTTGAAAATTGTAACGGTAATCCGTTACAATTTGTGACTGATGGCCGTTGATATTGTTAATTTCGAGGTTCAACCGTCGAAATAAATTAGTGAGATCTTGCAACGGGCATCCGTTACACATGCCAACGGATTTCCGCTGAACTTTTAACTATATATATGGTTGAATCTAAAACGATATCAACAATATCAAGATCAACGGATATGAACCAAACAAACCACCAATATCAAGTATCTTTTGTCTCAATGGTTGAATCTAAAACAATTTTGATAAATTTTCTTACCGGTGGTGAGTGAATTCATTAAGGTTGTTTTGGATTCGATTATTGAGATAAGATATTGGTTTTGGTGACGGATATGAATCAAACAAACCACCAATATCAAGTATCTTTTGCTTCTATGGTTGAATCTAAAACAACTCTGATAAACTTTATTACCGGTGGTGAGGAAGTTTATTAAGGTTGTTTTGGATTCGATTATGGAAGTAAAGATACTGGTTTTGGTGACGGAGGTAGCTGTCGGATAGAATTCTATGTTAAAGTTATTTTTTATGTAAATTATTATTGTTATCCTATGTTAATTATGTAAAAAGAGATATGAATGAAATTTTAGACTCTATATTTTGGTTTTTGCGTATTGATTGAGTTCGATATGAAATCAGTTCCACTTACATCATTAATATCATAATTATCAAAACTTAAACTATTGTAATATCCAAAAAAAATAACGAATTATAACGAATTTGTAAGCATTTACAACGGGAAAGGATATTGTTCGTTATAGATCGTAAGAAACCAGGGAAAAGCGTTCCAACGGGCATCCGTTGCATTTGTTAACGAAAATCCGTTAGAAATAGGAACGGATGACCGTTGATATTTTGAATTTCGAGGTTCACGGGTCGAAATAAGTACACATGAACCTGCAACGGCTATCCGTTGCAATTTCCAACGGATGTCCGTTGGAACATTAGCTATTTAGATCTTACCAACGAGTGCGTCAAACCATCAATAACAAAAACATTTTCGAAAAAATGTCGTCGTCTTCGAATCGAAATATATATAGATCAAGGGAGTGATGTATAGAGATCAAGGGAGTGGATGTATAGAAGAAAAGATCCTGTAACCGAAGAGATTACGCAAGAATTCTTACACGGATTAGAGCAATTCATGAGTTTTGCATCGATGCAGCCTTTGTGTTAAGAACGTGGGACAATGTTATGTCCATGCAAAAGATGCAAAACCATGATGTTTCGAAGTCAAGAAATTGTTTGCAAACATCTGTATAAGGTGTGTTTCGTTGAAAATTACGAAATTTGGTTTTTTCACGGCGAAGATTGTGGCGTTAGAGATAGTGTGCAAGATGCACAAGTAGAACGAAATGAAGAAGTTATTTATGAAGCATCAACGACCAATCCATATGTGGAAATGGTGTCAGATGCTTTTCTTGGAGTTGTTAATGAACAAACGCATGAAGAGATGCCGAACATCGATGCACGTCGATTCTTCAACCTATTGGATTCGGCGAACCAACCTATATATGATGGTTGTCGTGAAGGTCAGTCTCGTTTAACTTCAAGATTGATGAGTATTAAAACAGACTACAATGTGGCTGAAAATTGCATGGATTCATTTTGTAAAACAATGCGGGAATATTTACCGCAAAATAATCAAGCTCCCGAGACATACTGCGAAACAAAGAATGTGTTAAAAGACTTGGGAATGCCACATGAGAAAATTGATGTTTGTAGAAACAATTGCATGTTGTTTTGGGGAAATGATAAAGACTTGTTGGAATGCAAGTTTTGCGGTGCAAGAAGATTTCGGCCTAAAAAACCATCTTCACGGAAATACGTACCATACAAGAAAATGTTTTATATGCCTGTAGCAAACAGGTTGAGAAGGTTATATGAATAAAAAAAAACCGCTGCAGCAATGAGATGGCACGCCGAACACCCCACGACCGAAGGTGTAATGCAACATCCATCGGATGGTCAGGCTTGGAAAGATTTCAATGTAAGATTTCCCGAGTTGGCGCATGAACGAGAAATGTTTATCTTTGCCTGTGCACGGATGGTTTTAGTCCCTATGGACAATCGGGAAGTCAATATTCCCTCTGGCCGGTGATTTTGTCTCCTTATAATTGACCTCCCGAGATGTGTTTGAAAAGAGAGGTAATGTTTCTGACGTTGCTTACGGTGATTTTGTCTCCATATAATTTACCTCTCGAGTTGTGTTTGAAAAGAGAGGTAATGTTTCTGACGTTGCTTATTCCAGGACCAGAACATCCGAAGAAAAGTTTCGATGTATTTTTGCAGCTCTTAATTCATGAATTACGACAGTTGTGGAACGACGGTATCCTTGCTTATGACGTCAGTACTAAGCAAAATTTCAGATTGAAAGCGGTCTTGTTGTGGACAATTAGCGATTTTCCTGCGTATGGAATGTTATCAGGATGGAGCACGCATGGAAGATTAGCATGTCCTTATTGTATGGAGGATACAGATTCATTTCGACTAGTACATGGTAAGAAACCATGTTGGTTTCATTGTCATAGAAGATTTCTTCCTCGTGGTCATGCTTTCCGGAGAGATAAAAAACATTTTCGGAAGAACGTGGTTCCAAAAAAAGAGGCACCGTGCATGCAAACCGGAACACAAATCCGTTACGAAAGATTGAACACAATGGAGGATTTACAAGAATCAGTAGAATGCGGTGGAGATCGTGGGCATCGTAAACCAAAAGGTCAAGGTGAATGGCATAACTGGTATAAACGTAGTATCTTTTGGGAACTACCATACTGGAAATCATTGATATTACGTCATAATTTAGATGTTAGCATATCGAGGAAGAACTTTTTCGATAACATCATAAATACTGTTTTGAATGTGACGGGTAAAACGAAAGATAATATACAATCGAGGAAAGATTTGAAGTCAATATGCCGACGACCAGAGTTGGAATTACGGGATGGAAGGTCACCTATCCCGGTATTCAGATTGTCTAGTCCGGCCAAAACAGCATTATTAAAGTGGTTAAAAGAGGACGTTAGGTTTCTCGATGGATATGCATCGAACATTGCTCGGTGTGTGGATATTGTCGGTTCGAGGTTGATCGGGTTGAAAAGTCAAGATTGTCACGTTTTGATGCATCGGCTCATTCCAATCACATTTGTTGAGCTCTTACCACGTAATGTTCACGATGTGTTATGTGGAATCAGCATATTTTTCAGAGATATATGTTCGAGAAATTTAAAACGTGATGACTTGGAAGTAATGAAAAACAATATCTCTGAAGTATTATGTGCATTGGAAAAGGTTTTTCCGCCTTCATTCTTCGATGTCATGAAGCATTTGCCAATACATTTACCAGATGAGGCAATACTCGGTGGGCCAGTTCAATTCAGATGGATGTATCCTTTCGAAAGGTTCTTCTTTCATTTAAAGAAAAAAGCAAAAAACAAAGCAGCGGTCGAAGGCTCTATTGTCAAACAATACTTGCTGGAAGAAATCACATATTTCAGCACATTTAATACTTGTTGGAAGAAATCACATATTTCAGCACATTTTATTTCGAGTCGCATATTCAGAACGAAAGAGCGACGTGCAGCGGATGATCACACAAATTATCTGTATCAATATAATACGCAGTTTGGCACAATTCCTGACATGTTTACACCGATTGGACGTACAGGAGGAAAATCTGATGAATATTGGTTAACACCAGAGGAGTATAATCATGTCCACACATATATACTACTTAATTATCAAGAGTTATTACCGTTCGAAAGGTACGTACATGGTACATATTATAATTTCAGTCTTTATATTTCTATATATTAAAATGTAACGTATTTTCATTATTCAGGATATTTGACGAAGAAATGCTTGGTACATATCCTCATCTAAATGCAAATGAACTCACAGACATGAAAGTTCAACATTATGGATCGTGGTTTAGAGACTACGTAAGTACTCATATACACATTTATGTAAATTAATTGCATATAAGAGTATTAATTTGTTTTTTTATACATACAGGTGAAATGTTCTGATGAAAGACTTCCTACGTGGATAAAAGATTTGGCTAATGGTCCCGCACGAAATGTCATGTGTTGGCCAATCTTGTTTACTCGCGGCTACACGTTCCACACGTACGAACACGGAAAACATAGAAGCACATACAACTATGGAGTTTGCGTTAATAGTGATATAGAGGGTGATAACTTCTACGGTATTTTGCACCAAATCATACAACTGGAATATACCGGTCTCGTTGGGTTGAAGGTTATGCTTTTTAAATGTCAGTGGTTTGACCCAACCGTAGGACGCGGAATACGAAAAAACCGTTGGGGAGGAATTGACGTCAACCCAGCACGACAATATGGTAAGTATGATCCCTTCATCACAATAGATCAAGCAGATCAAGTATGTTACGTGCAATATCCAACAACATTGAAACGTCGAAGAGAGGAGTGGTGGTCCGTAGTAAAGATCAAGCCACGAGGGATCATAAGCTCTGATGACAAAGAAGATCCGTTGCAACCCGATCATCCGCAGCCGATTCGTTTAATTGATACAGATCGCGAGGAGATTCTTGCGAGGAATGACATAGACGGAGAACTCATACGCGATTATGATGAAGACGTTGAACCGGAAGATGCTGAAGATGAAAACGACGATGAATTCAATGAACAAGCGAAAGACGACTCGCCCATCGAAGAATCTACTGAAGAAGAAATGTAAATACAATAATGTTTATTATGTTTATGTGCAATACATGTATATGATTTGTAATTAATGTAAATGACGTAAAATGTCAATGAACGATGTTATATTAACGGTTGTTGAATTCGCACCTGACACTTAGAAAAAATTTAAGGATTCCCAAC
>CM071869.1:33793227-33808206 GCA_036759665.1 Gynandropsis gynandra
CTCGTGCCAGTGCGGGTGTAGCCTCCTTTGAATTTCGAGTGAAGGTTCGTGGCTGTCCTCCCTATAATTTCCGTACATACACATTGAAGAGCTGAGCCTCTTACGCTTCTTCACGCGTGTGGGCTGTATTCTCATCTCATCTGCGCTCATGTTAGCATTCAAAACAGCAAGATATGTTTTATCGGAATCAACGTACTCATACCGAAAAGAAGATGGTGGAGGATCGGGCTCAAGCTCGAACGCTTTCTCTGCTGTGAAATCAGCATGCATATCACGAGGTATCTTCTCCCATGGGACGTCTCCTAGTGCTGTAATTGAACTCATGAATTTCGTATACACCTTAGCTCCTTCGTCCGCAAATCCTGCATTGTCGCCAACTCGTGTCAAATACCGTACAAGACAATCGGAAACACTTACTTGATCGTGCGTGTCTTTCTCTAATTCGTCCAGAGAATCCACTGTAAAGCAAGACTCCTTGAGTTGTGATTCGTCCATGAGGCTGGGCAGGATGAATTCGATCGTTTTTTCTTTGACACGTAAGGACAGCTTTCCTTGTTGTACGTCTATCATCGCACCTGCAGTAGCTAAGAACGGCCTACCAAGAATAATAGGTGTCCTAGTGTCTTCCGTTATCTCAAGTACAACAAAATCAATGGGAATGCAAAGCTTACCTACCATGGTGGGAACGTTTTCAATGATTCCCACCGGATGTCTTACCGTACGATCTGCGAGACGCAGAGACATCTTCGTAGGTTTGAGATTCTCGAACTCCATCCGCTTGAAAACTGAGTGTGGCATGATACTCACGCTTGCTCCTAAATCACACAAAGCATTTTCAATATCGAGATTACCTATTTTGCATGGGATAGAGAAGCTTCCGGGGTCCTTTAGCTTAGGTGGCAGCTTGTTCTGAAGAATTGCACTGCATTCCTCGGTAAGTGCTACAGTCTCGTTCTCTTCGGTGTGCTTCTCTTTGGTCATTACCTCACGATTAGGAATCTTTTGGACTGCTTCCACGTATGGCATGTTGATGTCTAGCTTCTTGAGACCTTCTATAGATCTGCCCACTTTCTCTTGGTTCTTACTGCTTACCAATCGTCGAGGATACGGTATCGGAGGTACGTACGCCGGAGGAGCAACGTATGGCTTATCTAAATCTGGTTCGACTCCTTCCATAATCGCAATCTTACCTCTTCCTCTATCCATGGACGTACCAGCAGCATCCCCTCGCACATTTGAGGGTGGATTCTTATCCTCATCATCGCTGCACACAGAAATAGCATTCACATGCTCTCTCGGGTTAAGATCGGGCTTACCGGGAAGCTGTCCGGGATTCCGAGAGGATGAGGCAGCCTTTTGTGCTATGGAGTTTTCCAACATCTGTACATGTGTACTGAGAGACTCCATCTGAGATCTAAGCTCACTAATCGCTGTCCCCACGTCTACGCCGAATTAAGCTCGTTGCTCCTCCTGCTTAGCCAGTTGTTGCTCCTGCTTCTTCATAAATTCGAGCAATACCCCCTCTAGGTTTGATGAAACGGCTTGAGGAGGTTGAGGGCCTTGCGGAGCTTGCTGTGCTTGCTGGAATTGCTGGTTGGTTTGCTGGAAATTATTCTGCCTTTGCGGAAACCCCGAATACTTCACCGGTTGAGTCGTTCGATATGACAAGTTCGGGTGACTCCTCCAATTCGGGTTGTAGGTGTTCCCGAATTGCGTGTTGCCTTGCTGCTGGGCATAATACATCTGTTCGTAATCCTCATGTACTGTGCATTGATACGCTACATGATCCGTATCTCCGCAATTCGCACAGTACATAGCATTCGCTGCATTACCCATGGCTCTATTCTGGTTAGGCTCATATAAACGACGAGTGCTATTAGGCATACCTCTTGGAGTGGACCACATGGTGTGGTTCATGGCGAGGTTATCAATCAGCTCAAATGCCTCCTCGACGCTCAGATCCATGAATGATCCTCTGGCAGCGTTATCCAACCTCATGCGGTGCTCATCTGAAATTCCGTTATAAAAAGTTTGGATAACGTACCACTGCTCAAGTCCATGGTGTGGACATGACTGTAGAAGATCCTTGAATCTACCCCACGCCTCAAACATAGTCTCTCCATCTCTGCATCTGAATGTTGTGATTTCCCCCCTCAACTGAATCGTCTTGCTTGGAGGAAAGAAACGTGAAAGGAACAGTGTGCAGAGCTGATCCCAAGTGGTGATAGATCCCGCGGGGAGTGATTGCAGCCAAGCTTTCGCTTTTCCCCCAATTGAAAAAGGGAAAAGACGCAGCAAGATTGCATCCTCAGAGACTCCATGAATTTTGAACGTACCTGAAAGTTCGAGGAAATCTCTGAGGTGCTGATGTGGATCCTCATGGTTTCCACCCATGAATTGCTTCTGATAAAGCATATTTATCATTGCTGGCTTAATCTCGAATTGCTCTCTTGCAACAGCAGGCATCCTTATGGCTGTTTGCACGTTGTTCATGTTCGGCACCACGTAATCCCTTAGACGACGTGGTGGAGGAGCCTGTAATTGCATCTGTCCATTGCCGTTCTGATTATCCATCTTTTGTCGACCTGAAAGTTCTGCAAAGGACAAACAAAGAACAATTTACGTAGAAGGAACGAAAGAAAAGAAAACAAAAATAAAAACAAAGCAAGAAGGACTCTAGGTTCGAATCTAAGACGCGTTGACAATAGTCCCCGGCAACGGCGCCAAAAACTTGATGCGTATCAGAGTTAAATATAACCTAATCTACCCGCAAGTGCACGGCACGTGTGTAGTATTTTAGGTGTCGATCCCACAGAGACTACGCAACACTACCTAAACCCGAACTACGAATCAAACTTGCTAACGAAAGAGTGGTGATGAAGAATAAAATACTGAAAGTAAACTAAACTACTTGGGTTCTAACGATGAGATAAACGTCCTAGGAAACCGGTTTCACCACAAGACTACCGAAACCAACGATCAACCTATCTATCATGCAATCCCAGTTAAAGCTATCTAAGGCGGACGATCCTAACATGATATCTACCCTCTCTCAAGGCATAGACACGTGATCTAGACAAGCTGCCCCCTACTTTCGTGGCTGACACCATGAACTAAACCCATAAACTCTGTGATTCGCCCGTTCACCCTCAACCGTTGCTACCCTACTTTCGTGGCCTAACCTCGGTTGTTCTAAACCTGACTTTCTAGGACTAGAATTCTCCTTTCGGTCCTTCTCCTAACCCCTAACACATGCATCTACGTGGCCATCGCAAACACAAGTAAATTCAAGAACTCAGATAAAGAATAGATGAACTAAAACGGGAAGATGCATTCAAAATAGATCAAAAGAGGTCTCGGGATAGCCAAGGGCTAATCCCTTCTCCTAGAACAAACAAACTACTCGCTCATGCGTCTGTAAAGAAACATAAACATAGTAGAAAGTCTAAGGAACATAAAAACCAAACAAAACCGAAGTGGCGGTGCTTGATCTCCAATGCTCCTCGCTTATCTCCTCGCAAGAATCTGCTCTAACTTTGCTGAATTCTTCTCCTCTGTATGCTTGCTGTAACGGCGTCTTTTTGCCTCCTTTTAAGCCTCCTAAGTCGGTCCAATTGTTGCCCTAATTGCCCCACGAGTTCCCTTATGTTTTAAGTTAAGTTTACTTAAGTTTTGAGAGGTTTCGGGCCGCTACCCGCTCGGGTAATGAGTGTACCCGCTCGGGTGCGGCTAGGGCAGTTCGTGCGCGTCCTGTGGTGCTGGAATGGTGCCCGATCGGGCATGGCATGTGTGCCCGCTCGGGCACAAGGCAAAATGGTCCTAAATGCTTGCCCGAGTCGTGCTAAATGGTCCACACAATTGGCCGTAGGTTTTGCCCGATCGTGCAAGGGTTGTGCCCGACCGGGTGAGGCTTTTCCATGCTCAATCTCGTCCCGTTTGTCCCGTGATGATCCCCAAAGTTGCTCCTTAGCTCCGTGCATGTTCCTTTAGCTCCAAAATGGTCCAAATACGCGTAAAAACCTGTAAGAACATGATAAGCACGAAAGCAAGTAAAACGGATACAGAATCATACGTAAAACATCACATATGTATAAAAAACGTCTCCTAAATCGTGCAAGAAATACGTATGAAAACGAGATGATCAGTCGGCTTGGGACCTATTGAAAGAAAGGGTTCAAGGAGATCCTAAAATGGCGATGATAAAGCTACAAATACTAAAGGCTAGTTACTACACTATGAAGCAAGGAGAAAGGGAGACTATCAAAGACTTTGCGAACAAAGTCACAGAACTAGCAAACGAGATGAAAGCCTATGAGGATGAGATTAGAGAGGACGCACTGGTTTCAAAAGTCCTATGTTCTTTACAAGAAAGGTTTGACCCATACGTTGGGGTCATAGAAAAAAAGATTTCAAGACAATGACAGCGGGGGAGCTAGTAATTTCCTTAAATCCCAGGAAGCAAGGCTGGATGAAAGACACTGTGATGGAACAAAAGTGGCGTTCCAGGAAAAGCATAAAACTCAAAAGTATGGATAGAATCAAGACAACTATAAGAAACCTTTACCTAAGACATGCCCTAGATATAAAGGTAAGAAATGGTCTCCTATATGCCAAAAGGATAATCATGTTGAGGCTGAATGCTATTTCAAGAACAAGTAGGATAAGCTAAGACAGACCCTAAACGTAAGGGTAAAAAATAGTGTCTTATATGCAAAAAGGATAATCATGTTAAGGCTCAATCTACTTCAAGAACAAGCAGGATAAGGGAGAAGGTTCAAGATAGTTTTAAAACAAGAAAGAGTGTTTTACTTGCGGCAAGGTTGGACATTTCTCAAGGGACTGTAGGTTTAAAAGACCTACCACTAATCAAGCACAAGTGAATAGAGACGAGGAAGAAGACAATAGTCTCTTCACTACAGCTCATGTAACACAACAGGTTTTTGACAATGGGGTATGGTTGGTACACAGTGGCGCGACCATTCATGACTCACGAAGATAGACATTTCACAACCATGGATAGGGGCTTTAGAGTCTCTATTAAGGTCGGAATTAGAGCAGTTCTTATGGCGATTGAGAAGGGTGATATTGTGGTCTCAACTGAGAAGGGAAGAAAGGTTATAAGGGATGTGTTTTTAGTTCCAGGTTTAGATAAAAACCTGTTGAGTGTTCCTCAAATGGTGAGGAACGGTTATAAAGTTATGTTTACAGATCAGTTTTGTGTTATAAAAGACAAAAACGGTTAAAAATTTGTTGAGGTTTGGATTGTTAAAAAAGCTTACCCATTTAAGCGGGATAACTGAAGAGAGGAAGGAAGAATGGCAAAAGAAGGAAATGACTAATCTGATCTATGGTATAAGAGGTTGGGCCATGCTGGAGTCCATAACCTGCAAAAAATGGTAAACAAGGAGCTGGTTAGAGGTCTACCTAAATTTAAGGTGACAAAAAAAACTACGAAGCATGCGTGAAGGGTAAACAGAACAGGGAAGAGTTCCCTAAACAAGCAGACAACAAAACAAAGCAAATTTTGGAGTTGGTTCACACTGACATCTGCGGGCCTATGCAAACTAAGTTCCTAGATGGCAGTGTCTATCTCCTTAAATTCACAAATGATTGCTCACATATGGTGTGGGTATATTTCTTGAGACTGAAGTCAGTCACTTTGGGTACATTCAAGAAGTTTCTAACCCTAGTCGAGACACAAACATACACAAAATTGAAGAGACTCAAATCAGACAAGGGAGGTGAGTTTAATTCTCAAGAATTTATGCACCTGCCAAAGGAGAAGGGGATCTAGAGGGAGCTCACAATAGCTTTCTCACCACAACAGAATGACAAAGCTGAAAGAAGAAACAAAGACATGGCAAGGAGCATGATAAAGGATAAATAACTGCCGAATAAATTCTGGGAAGAAGCTGTATTTACAGTGGCTTACCTGGAGAACCGGATGCCTACGAAGGCATTGAAAGATAAAATACCTCTTGAGTTGTGGAATGGCCCCAAACCGTCGGTGGCTCACTTGAAGATTTTTGTTGCATCTGCCATGTATTGATTCTTGCACAAAAGAGAAGAAAGTTAGATGACAGATCATGGAAATGAATATTTATGGGTTACAGTATTTTGAGCAAAGGTTATAGGGTGTTTATGCTAAACAGACAAAAGATAGAAGTTGCAAGAGATATCATCTTTGAAGAAGGGAAAAGCTGGAACTGGAACTCTCAAACTGAAACCACACACGAGTTTGAGAATTCAAGTCCAAATCCCTATGAAAGTCAAGACACTCCTAGACAATCAAATCAGAGGGAAATTTTACCTCAATTCACACTTGTGTCATTCCGGTTGTGTGACAAACAGCCGAGCTCAATCGGGACTAGAGGGCGTAATGACAGTAGCTCTTCCAGACCTGTACACAGAATGAGAATGGTCAGTGATCTTTATAGAATCAATGAGGAACAAGTATCAGAAGATATAGAACATTAAGAGGCATGCTACTTATCTTACGAGGAGCTTTCAAGTTTTGAGGAGGCAGTGAGAATCCAAGGCTGGAGGGAGGCCATGGATGCAGAAATCGATATGATCAACAAGAATCAGACCTGGATTCTTGTTGAAAGACTTGAAAAACACAAATTTATCAGTGTCAAATGGTTGTACAAGGTAAAAACTGATGAAGATGGTAAATTATTGAAGTTGAATGCCAAACTTGTGGTAAGAGGGTTTACCTAAACTTACGGCCTGGATTATGGTGAGAACTTCGCACCTATATCTTGGCATGACACCATAAGAACCTTGATCTCAGTGGCAACACATATGAATTGGAACCTACACCAAATGGATGTTAAGTCAGCATTTTTGAATGGAGAATTGACTGAGGAATTGTATGTGGAACAACCTCAAGGATATGAGGCTGAAGGTGAAGAAGAGAATGTTTACAAGTTACACAAGGCACTCTATAGCCTAAAACAAGCCCTTAGAGCATGGTAAAATTGCATTCTTTTTTCTAAGGGATGCAAGAGGAGTAGCTACGATGCAGCTATGTACATTAAACTACAAGAGGATGCAGTGCTAGTGGTGTGTTTGTATGTGGATGATATCATCATCACAGGGAGCAATAAAAGGATGATTGAGCAGATTAAATGCAAGATGAGTGATATATATGAAATGAGCAATCTGGGTAGATTGAGATTTCGTAGGTTTTGAGTTGACCTATCTAGAGGGAGGGTTATTTATGAGTCAGTGCAAATATACAATGATTATTCTAAAGAAATACGAGATTCAACATTCAAAGGGAGTGAGTACACCACTCACTCCCCATCGGAAAAACATCAAAGATGGAAAGGAAGTTAGAGAACAGACCACTTACCAGAGTATGGTTGGAGACCTACTCTATCTAGCTGCCACCCGACCAGACATATCCTTCGTCGTATCTTACCTATCACGGTTCAAATCAAACCTAACAAAAAAACTATACAAGAGGTTAAACGAGTTCTGAGGTACATAAACACTACAAGAGCCTACGAATTAATGTTCAAGCATAAATAAGAGGCAGAATCGGCTGGATACTCAGACTCAGACCTAGCAGGGTGTTCTACTGACTTAAAGAGCATCTCGGGTTTCTATTTCACCCTAGGAAATGCAATATTTTCGTGGGAGACGGAGAAGCAAACTACAATAGCCCAATGAACGGCCAAAGCCGAGTACACAACACTATGCAGTGCGGCTAATCACTCGGTATGGCTAAAATGACTGTTCATGGAATTAGGGTTCGACATGCAAGGGGATATTCCGATTTATTGTGATAATATGTCGGCAATAGCCATCGATAAGAACCCGGTCCAACATAGAAGAACAAAGCACATTCAAATAAGGTACCATGTAGTCAGAGAAGCAAAAAATAAAGAAAGGGGAGATAAAGTTGCTTAGACTCACAGTGAAGAGAAGCCAAAGCTCAAGACCAAATCCGTAAATGAAGCCCAAATAATTGTCTACAACGAAGCCCAATTCCAAGCCTGCATCATCCGAAGCCCAACTGAAGCCCAATTCATCTTCAAAATTAAAAACAAACCAATAGACAATTTTTACATAAACACCAGAATATGATATATGTATTTTGAGTCATTATCTAGGTTATATTTTTGTTAAGTCAACTATGTAAGGTTACTCCAGACTGAGCATGGAGTGACAATGAATTAAGGGAAGAGATTTTGTGTATCTGATCACATTCACACAACACCATTTTCGCCATCTCTTTCCCATCCAAAAACAAACACAAACAACCATCAAATACTAATGAAAAATTCACTAATCAAGTTTTTTTATTTTTCATGTTTGCATAAGAAGAATCAGAAAACTACTAAGAGGTTACGAAATTCTCAAATTAATTCATAACCTAAAAAGATAACAGTGACCCTCCTTTGGTGTAGTGGCATTTGTGATGAACTCATCAAGGATGTTTGACTTGATGTTTCTCTATCTTTGAGAGAGCTTGATAGAAAGACATTTCATGAGTTTTGGTTTAATGATGATAACGATGTCGATTTATGATTGGCTCTCTTAGAGGACTTGATGAATAGAAGGCCTGAACTAGCCAATAGGAGCCCCATGAGGCAGTATCCACACAATGTGAAACAATGACATCTATTGTCTCTTTTTTCTATAAAAGAGTTTTGTTCATATCTTATTTACTATGGTGTCCTTGTTATTTTTTTGTATGTAGAGTTAGTGTAGAGTTCTCCCAAGTTGAGGTCAGATTCAAGAACATTGTATTAAAAACAGAATGTGACATGGTTCGCGGAAAGGCTCTCCCTACTCTCTACAATGCCTTGATCTCTGTAAATATAAAAGCCAAAATGTGAATTTTTTGTTAATATTTCAAAATGATTCTAAACATAACATTGTCATAAAATCATTTGATTTACAGAAATGGTAGAGTATAGAGTTTGTTTCGCCTCAAGAGTTTTCTGTAACATTCTATACTCACATACATATTCAATTTACAAATATGTGTTTGCTTCTCCTTATACTTCTAAATCATTTCTTTACTTCTAAATCATTTCTTTAGAAGGATTTGATTCAATTTGTTTAGCTTTTTTTATCATTGTCTTTATATAAAAACAAATTGATGTACATACAGCTGCTAAAACCAAGTTTGGCTCATCGTCTTTTGTAAGGCTCTCGTTGAGGTTTGGTATTTTCCATTGGTCAGTATATCAAATTTTATATGTATATCTATGTGCATATCTCTTTCACTACAATTTCAATCATATATATATATATATATATATTTATTTAAACCCCGAAATATATGTATATATATGTATACATATTAATGTCTGTACAATATCAATTCTTACATTGAGATAACTCCAGAGATCGAGATTGAATCATAGAGGAGACTCCAATTGTTGGTGTTGGTAACAAGATGGTCAAAGACTACCTTTGTTTGTTCCAGAGGATCCATGAGAGAATCGACAAAACATTTCTTAGAGACAAGTCATATATATTTCATAAAGCATACATTATTCACATCCTTTTACATATATATATATATATGCAAAAAAGGTTCATGTATTTGACTGCAATTTCATATCGATGTTCTTAGTTTTTTATGTCTTTTTTCGATTTTAGGATTTTGTAATTGCGATGTTTGAATCGAGGGTTTTCGATTTCATTATGGTTGATACGAATAGGAAACTTCTAATGGATTTGTATCTATGTTATTTTCACGAACATGAAATGTTTTATCTTCATCATTTGTGGAGGATCTAATCTGGAGGTTGGACTTACCAAGTTGCCTTAAGTTTTACTTTATTCACATCCTATATATAGAGAGAGAAGGATCATGTATCTGACTGCAAATTCAGATCGATTTTCCTGGTTTTTTATGTTTGGTTTGATTTTAAGATTTTGTAATTGCGGTGTTCGAACCGAGGGTTTTCGATTTCATTATGGTTGATACAAATAGGGTATTTCTAATGGATTTGTATATATGTTGTTTTTTGTGAACATGAAATGTTTTATCTTCATCATTTGGGGAGGATCTAGTTTGGAGATTGGACTTACCAAGTTGCCTTAATTTTTTCTTCTTTAAACAATTGAAACCCACCATCTTCGATTGCGTGTTGCATAATTTCATATATATGTTGAGCCTCACCTGAACCAATTTTTAGAGAAATAATTTTCTGGTTTATGCATTGAATATGGAGTTTTTATGCCAGTGAAGAGCTTGGGTAGATGTGAGAAACCAAAAGTATGGATGGTTAATCTTGTATTGAATGTAATTTTTTGTTGTAAAAAATTATGGTGTTGGACTCCTGTATATCTTACTATAAAATCCATTTAAATATGGTGTGAACATTATAGTGATAGTGATTGGATCACGTTCTTTGCATCTTTAAAGCACTTAATAGGGAAATTGTTGGACATTAAGATGTTTTGCGTTCTTTTGTCCCATTCATCATACTCTTGTTTATGTTCTTTATTGGTTCATCGTAAAGTTAACTTGCTTACGTGGTATTAGGAAATTCCAAAAATCTATATCTCCCAGTTTTGAGAAAGATGATACTTGTGATCTTATAGTAGGTTAGTAAAGCATGTCAAGGAGAGGATAGTAGAGCATACTTACTTGGTTTTAGGACTTGCTTTCAATTGGGTTTCCAATCTAACAACATATTGAATTTTTTTTATGTCTGGCAAGTTTATTGGATTTGATAATAAGTTGTTTGGGGCGTCAATGGACCAATGATCTTCCAGTGGCCATGATTCAGTTTTTTTGTTTGTTTTCTTTTGTTTTTGATTTAATGTATGCATAAGAAGAAAAGTTGCTTCATTTACTATTCAGAAGTAGAAAAAGAAAACCAAACTTAGGCATCTCGATTTCATCCATTAGAGGAAGGAACATGTTTTAGAATGAAGGCGGAGGACCAATGAATGCCATCGCGGGATCCGGTAGGCCTATGTGAATAGTAAGGAGGTGCAGACACTTAACATTTGTAGTTGTTGGATGTGTCAAAAACACCGGACGAGTATTAAGATTCGTTCGTCGCGGTAAATATTCACGCATTGTTTGGCAAAATGATTCCATACAATTTTCCGCCACATTGTAATCTATTTTTATATTCATCAATCTGAATGATAAAAATAAACAATATTGATTTCATCACATCCAAAAGGTGATCTGTGTGATTTAATGTTTGATATCTCTTCATACATTTGCTCAGAAACTCTAGAAAAAAGTACTATAGTGACATATGAATTGGTCACCGTTATTTCTATACGACCCCTTTATGTCTTTCCATGTTTTGTTATTCTAGCACAGTTTCACCTCTAAAGCAGAAACATGCTTTGAGTATAGTAAAATAGGAATTTGCAAGTAAACTGCTAGTATTTTTTTATTCCCAATAATATATCAAATGTTGCATCTGATTTGGTAATTATATTTGCTTCACCTAGTAGGATAAGTGGGGTAACTTTACGGAGTGTTTTCTGTTTAATTAACTATTATAAATTTAAATAATTACTGATATATTATATATAATATAATAAGATATTTTTTATCCATATTTACTTTTCAGTAATCCATTGAATATTTTTTGGTAAAAAATATTTGTGATGTTTGTCTTATCATTTGAACTTCCACTGAGGTTTAAAATTTCTAAATTCATGTTTAGAAGTCACTAACCGGTTTAGATAGATACACATTGATTTGTTTCAAATTTTATTCTAAATTATATATATCGTCATTGTGATTCATTGTATCGCCGAAAATTGATTCCTTCGTAGGGAGAATGATAGCCTAGAATCAATAGACGATAAAATAATGATCGAAAGAAGAATCTTGTTTTTCTATATTGATCTTCTTTTTTATTTATATTTTTCAACAACATTATTGGTACATCGACTTTAAAACAAAATGTATGTTTAGTAAGTATAGGAACTTAAGAGAATTTAAGAATTGTACAGAGTAAAATGATTGTCAATCATTTACGGGGATGCTCTCAATTCCAATTGTTCTGAACTATAGTATTGTGTCATGTTTCGAAGAAGTTGTGATAAACAAAAATTCATTTACTTCGTCCACATCTTCATTTGTTGAATGAATGTTGCTCTCTCTTTGAGATATTCATAATTTATGAATATTTCAAATAATCTAGGACATGTTGAGTCTACAATTATCTTTAATGTATCGGGTTTAGTTTTAAGTATTAGTTTTTTGTCTATAATATTTTATCCGCTTTTGTGTACTCATTCTCTTTATTTTAATTTTAGGAGGTGTTTCATTCCCAACGTCCAACAACCACTTGACAAATTCTTGCTCATTTCGGCTGAATGGCATGTTATTTGTCACAATATAGATATGATAAAATTTTCATTGATTTCAACAACTTCTTGTTGCAAGGACATTTCTATTCGGCATGTAAAATTTGGTAGAAATCACAACTTAAGAGATTTTGTTTTACTACAAAATTTTTTTTGGAATAGCTCGTTCATCCTTCATGAACAAACCATCTTTCAAAGTCTAATCTAGTGCTTCGAATGTGTAGCGATGTGCTATTAGTTCTTTATTCCATATAAGTAATTATGTTCTTATCATTACTTCATCTATCATAGTTCCTTGCTTTATGTGATATGTTGATCTTCCGTGAATATTAATGCAACTATCTCAATGATATTTGTGGAATCACCACTCTTTTTTTTTCAGATCTAAACGTTAAAATAATTCTCCTATATAGTAAAGTTTTATGCGTTCTACTTGATCTATACAGAAAAAAGAACTTCGTTTCTTGATTTTCAATAGATTCCATAACATCATCATAGATCCTTTGTCCTTCGTTGATGTTCTCAAACAATTGTAAGGGTTCTTTTCATTTATCTTCATTAAATTGTGGCTCTTGTCTTAACAATGTATTATTGATTTATTTGAAAATGCTTGTCTAGTTTAGGCATGTTTGCGTAGTTAGATAATGACTTCTTATTTTGCAAACAATTTTTCAATTTCTATCAGTGTGTATTGTTGGATTTCTCTATCAGCCAACTGTAGATCTTGGAATCTAAATTCCATTTTCCCTTAAAATGTTGTATGCAAGAAAATTCCAATAATCGTTCCATAGATCGATCGATTTATTGACTTCACAATATATGAATAATGTAACGAACCAACAATATAATTGAGGTGACATTGCGCACATTGCAGCCTCATTTAGGCTTGACACTACTCATTGTCTCCATAAAAAGGGTCTCCAGCTATGCATTCCTCTTCAAAAATTTTATATCGAACACTGTCTATAGTTTTGATGTCATCATAACTTATAGGTTCTTTTACATCATTTAGTAGTCCTTAGGTAATACAACTCTTTTGTTATGGGATGTATGTTCATGATTCTACCAAGTGTTAATCTGTATTCCCCGTATTCCAAAACTTATCAGTGTTGTTTCATAGAAACATTGTTGGGAACTCAACACAGGTTGACTATCGTGTTTCTTTAAATTCTTTGTTGGTTCTTATCCATGGAATAAACATCGCTTCATCTATCCTTGCTCTTGTAAGACCCCTTTCAAGATCCGTTGAGTTTTCAAAGGACACAATAGGTTCGTTTAAAATATATAGTAATAATTTCATTGCAGGTGGCTTTTGATAATGTATATGGAATGATAATATTTTCCAAATAGTTACATGTAGATAGATACCGATTTCAAGTAATTATTTATTCAATGTACTACCATGATTGGTGCCTTGAGACCTCTCTCAGTCATAATATTTGTTTTGGACACACATTTTGTGATTTATTTGGATGAATATTTAATAGAAATTGATTTTTTGCACCATTCGACGTTATGTGCCCTATACTTATTGAGGATTTGTAAGTTATGTGGTACGAAAAATGATTTCTAGTTTAACATCCCGCTTCTTGCAAACTTTATATTGTCTTACCTTTGCTTGTATAACACATATCTTGATTTCGTCAATAGTTGTATACTCGATGAATGGATGTGGATATTTGTCAGTGCACAAATTGTTTTTCATACCTGACGAGCGGGGTCTATTAAGTCCACATGGCCATGCATCATGTGTTGTAATACCATTTGGAATCTTTTTTAGTCAAATTATATCTAGAAACGTTTCTTGGATTAATTTATCAATCTCTTCTACTCAAGGATTATTTTGAATGGGATGTAACCATATTAGAATATTTGAATGTAGTAACTCGCTTTACGAAAAATCAATAATGCATATCATTGCATTACCGATGAAACCAATCTTTTCCCTTCTTTATCTCTTCTTCAACCAGGATCATGTTTGCTTCGTTACCGACATCAATGGTGGGTTTGGTGGAGATGCTCTTGCGATGTAATATTTTGTCCCTCTACACCATTTGTATTATCGTTTTACCTAGCTATGCTTTCCATAATGGAAATAGATTATAGAGCAAAATGTGTAAACGGGTCGATGCCATAGCAATGAAAGGTACATCATATGTACGCGAGTTTGTGTGAAAGAAAACAAAGTAAGTTATGTTGATTTTATTTAATAATCATATATATAAAAATCAGGTTTTTCCTGCATTTTCAGCTTGCCACGTCATTTCGCCCGTCGGTTTAATTTTTTTTAAAGAAATACATTTCCTTAATCCATTTTTATCTCGACCTTTCATCTTCGGCGGAATATCAGAAATACCCTCATAGGCTAAACCACTTCAAAAATACCCTTCCCCAAAATAATTATTAAATCCGAAAAATAAAAACTGAAGAAAATACAAATTTGCCCTTAATGTTCGAACGTGGAAAAATGGAAGTTCGGGAGTTTTTCGACGTGAAAAACTGCCGAAAACGAGAAAGCCGAACAGTTTTTCGCCGTGAAACCTGTTTAAAAGTTGATAGCAAGAAAGAAATAAGTGATTTCGAACTTGAGAGGGAACGATTTGAAGTTGACGAGAAGGAAAATGGCTAGAATCAGCAGCATCACTAGCGAAGAGAGCACGAGTCAAT
>CM071869.1:33815379-33817879 GCA_036759665.1 Gynandropsis gynandra
TACAAAGAATGACCAAGGTGCATGTATTGACACATTAAAGAACCTTTAATATAGGTCTTCAATGTGGCATTGGTAAAATAAAAAGCATAGCTAGAACCTGGAAAAAGCAGTAGTCTGACATTGAAAAGACTAGTCGAAAGGGTCGAAATGGTCGGAAGGGTCGCAATGGTCGGAAGGGTCGCAATGGTCGGAAGGGTCGCACGGGTCCAACATATTTTGATTTGAGCTGTATTTTCGAAATTTTATTCATATTATTTGTAAATAATTTGTAAATAATAAATTAGTATCGCAGGGGTCCAAGGGTCGCAGAAGGACAAGGGTCGCAGGGGTCCAAGGGTCGCAGAGGAACAAGGGTCGTAGAGGGACAAGGGTCGCAGAGGAACAAGGGTCACAGAGGGACAAGGGTCGCAGGGGTCCAAGGGTCGCAGAGGAACAAGGGTCGTAGAGGGACAAGGGTCGCAGAGGAACAAGGGCCGCAGAGGGACAAGGGTCGCAGGGTCAAACTGGGTCGCTGGGTCGAACTGGGTCATAAGGTCGCAGAAGTATTTTGGGAATATCAACATTTATACGGGTACTTTTGAAGTTAAAAACTTTTTTTTTTCGGGAAGGGTATTTTTGAAGTGTTTTAGCCCTACGAGGGTATTTTTGAAGTTACCCCTTCATCTTCTCTGTCCATTCCCATTTCATTTCCTGAATCCAGGGTTCCTACTGAATCCATTATCTCTTTTACCCATTTCATTTCCTACTGAATCCATTCCTGGCTGTTCACGACAAGGATATTGCGAAAGCTGTAGATTTGTTCAGATTTGTGTTGGCATTTCAACTTCAACTTTTCCAATTAAAAGCGGTAGGTTTTTGCTTTTTGTTCATCTCTGCAGCTTTGGTTTTTTCATTGGAATTTCAGGCTGCTGAGAAAGATTTGGTGCTGTATATGTGGGGGTACTGGGGAAAATGGGGGCGGAGGCTGCGACGAAGATGGAGTATCTCGGTGGAAACCAAGCACTGTAAGGTACGAGTAGGAAGAACTTATATATGGCTTTTGTTTCGTGTCTATTTCTTCTGATTTATTGATGCCTTTCGTTTCATTTTTAAATGAATTTTTGCTAGGTTGGTTCGTCGAGTAATATTGATTCCCAAACAGATGGACTCGTCGCTTCCTTTTAACTCAAATTTCTGTTTCAGTTTCTAGGGTTGATCACCTCAAGCCTATTGTGAAGGCTTCGATTTGTCAAGATTTTGTTTCTTTTTCTCCTTCGTCCAACTCAATTTTGTTTAGATCAGCATCTTCAGTGAAGGAGGAGTTTCTCCTTGAATACGCATGACCTTTCGTTATGCACAGAAAACTACCTGTCGTCATTTTCTTGGTGTGGAATGCACAAAAATGTCGAAATACGATGGAATCCAGACACCATGCTTCATTATCATCGCCTTCGTAATGCGAGGGCTATGATTTGTTTGGATTCCATTTCTCATGAACCTTCTGATTGCCCTATCTTTGTTTAGATTGCTGGCTCCAATCAAGGAGGCGTCTGGCCTTGAAAACGAGTAACCTGCGCTGCACAGAAAACTCCTCGTCGTCATTCCCTCGGGCTGGAATGCATAGAAATGTTGGCATACCAGTTCGCCAAACAATGGTTACCGGCTTTTGTTTTGCGTCCATTATTTCATATTTGGTTTTTTAATTAGTTTTTTACTCTCTTGGGATTGATTCGGTGCAAGCTCTGGAGGCTATAAAGAAGATGGAGGATCTCGGTGAAAACCTAGCACTGTAAGTTACGGGTAAGAAGAACTTGCAGATGAAAAGGCATCTGGCGTTGAAGACGAGTGACCTGCGATGCACAGAAATCTCCCCGCCGTCATTCCCTCGTGTTGGAATGCACAGAAATGGCAGCATACCGATTCGCCAAACAATGATTATCTATTTTTGTTTTTGTGTATATCTCTTCATATTATATTTCTGATCGGTTTTTTACTCTGTTGGGATGGATTTGGTGTTGGATGTGCTTGGGAAATGGGAAAATGGAGACGGAGGCTGCGAAGAAGATGGAGGATCTCGGTGGAAACCTAGCACGGGTAAGGTACGGGTAGGAAGAAGTTGCAGATGGCCCTATCTTTGGGTTTCTTTGTTCAATATTTGAATAGTTTGCAGTCTATGGCACAAGTTGTTCACATGTTCGATCTCAACCGCCGTATAATCTTTTGAAAAGTCGTTTGACTCAGTGGATTCCATTTATGAACAATTTGCTATGATTTCCGATTTATAAATCCTATGCTTGAGGAACCTCTCTTCGTTTTGCTGTGTATTGCTCATGATCGGTGATAGCTCGATCAAACCCGTGTGTATTGCTCATGATCGGTGATAGCTCGAGCCTGGTTCTGCCATTCTGATGCATAATAAGGTCTGTGACCTGGGGTTTCTTTGGGTGATGACCAAAGGGGGCAAGGATCAATTTCATGGATTGGTGAGTCCAACTCTTCGTCATTACTATAATCATCCACC
>CM071869.1:33822879-33861814 GCA_036759665.1 Gynandropsis gynandra
GGCGCACGGGACAGGCGATAGTCCTGTTCGGATTAGTTTTACAGATTTCAACGGCGAACAAATATTGAAACGGTTTCAGTGATACCTGTTGCGTTATAGGGACGGCAGCTAGGGGTAGGGTTACCCTAACCCTAACCCTAACCCTAATAAATAAAAAAAAATTTGTAAATTAAAATTATTGAATTTTAATTTAAAATTATTGAATTTTAATAAAATTATTTAATTTTAATTTAAAATTAATAATTGAGTTATAAGACGATAAATAGTTTATCGTTGATTTTTTCCTTCACCGTAGACGTTTGGAATAAATTCTCGTTTACATGGTACGGCCTGACTACCAGGAGGCATGTAGTTCGAGAATTCGATTCATACGCCTATGACATTAGATGTCTAGCGGGAGGAATCAATTAGTTTTTGTAAACGCCTGGACTACCCGGGGGACATAAACTTAATTGATATCCGACCATGAACGGAAGGATAAACTCGTCTATATCGATAGGTACGACCTGACTACCAGGTGACTATGTGATATAGAGCTATATTAAAATTAAGAATTTTGATTAATAATTGAGTTCTAAAACGATAAATTGTTTATCGTTAGGCTTTTCCTTCATCGTAGATGTTTTGAATAGGTTCTTGTTTACATGGTACGGCCTGCCTACCAGGAGGCATGTAGTTCAATAATTCGATTCATACATCTACGACATCAGATGTCTAGTGGGAGGGAACAAATAGTTTTGTATATGCCTGGAATACCTGGGGGACATAAACTTAATTGTTATCCAACCATGAGCTGAATGATGAACTCAACTATATCGATAGGAACAACCTGACTACGAGGTGACTATGTGATATAGAGCCGAAGTAAAATAACTATAAATTTTATGGCGATAAAATTTATAAAGAATCTATTTTATATGTTTGGGAAACGTCTTGACTACCAAGGGGCTCAGGCATATAGTTATAGATTGATGCTAATTGGAAATAAGATTTCTAATGTTATCGTAACATTCATTAGCGAAAAATATCATATAGATGAAGTCCATGTCTTTATGATATTTACGATGTCTAACTCTCTGCTGCAAATTTTCCTTTGGTTAACAGATCTCCTAAGAATGTCTCAATTCAATTTGCGTCCAATTCTCGAGACCAACAAGTTGATTGGTGGAAACTTCGACGAATGGCAACGCAATTTGCGCCTGGTGCTGACACGTGAGAAGCTGATCGATGTGATCGACAAATCGGCTCCTCCAGTGCCAGACCCAACGAACGACGAGGCTTTCAGTGAATACACAAAGTACGAGGAAAAGTGTATCACTCTGAAGTGTCTAATCTTGGCATCAATGAGTGGCGAACTCCATAAGCGACACGAGCATATGGATGCAAAGCAGATCATGGATCATCTTGAGAAGATGTTTGGTGAGGAGAGTCGGACAGCAAGGTCCATGCTGTCAGGGACTTTGTTCAAGTCCGCTCTACGTGAGGGATCTCCTGTGGGACCCCATGTTCTTCAGATGATTAGTCTGATAGAACAGCTTGAGAAGCTGGGGTATACCTTCTGCAAGGAGTTGCAGCAGGATATGATCTTGCACTCACTTCCGGAGTCCTTCTCCCCGTTCGTGGTCAACTACAACATGAACAAACTGGAAGACCCCGGAAGAAAGAGAACGCATGAGTCGGCTTCCCTACGCTAGCGCAGTGGGAGCCCTCATGTACTCCATGACGTGTACTAGGCCTGACGTAGCCTACGCACTAAGTGTAGTGAGTAGATATCAGGCATATCCTGGTGAGGAACACTGGAGAGTTGAGAACATCCTTAAGTACTTGAGAAGGACTAAGGACCAGTTCCTCATTTATGGTGGTTCTAACTTGGAGTTAGAAGGATTCACTGATGCGAGTTTCTCGACGGATAAGGATGACAGTCGATCCATTTCAGGCTATGTGTTTTGTCTGAATGGAGGCGCAGTAAGTTGGAAGAGTTCCAAGCAGGCTACTATAGCCGATTCGGTGACTGAAGCAGAATATATAGCAGCTTGCGAAGCAGCTAAAGAAGCGGTTTGGATGAGAAAGTTCATAGATGAACTTGGTGTGGTACCTTCGATAAAGGAAGCCGTTCCTTTATTGTGTGATAACACCGGAGCTATTGCTCAGGCGAAGGAACCAAGGTCTCATCAGAAATCGAAACATGTTCTGCGGAAGTTTCACCTGATACGAGAGATCATATCGCGTGGGGACGTGCAAATCCAGAAGGTGGATGGAGAGGAAAATGCAGCAGATCCGTTCACGAAGGCGCTTGGGTCAAAGGAGTTTGACAAGCATAAGCTGAGGATCGGATTGAGAGAGATGACTAGCTGGCATTAGTTTATAGACATGTAGCGAGTTGTATTTTAGACATCGATTTTAATTTTATAATATATGGCATTATTTTTCATATGATGAATTTTCATAAGTGTATGATAGAGTCCAAGATTAAATCTGAAACTTGACATTATGATTGAGATCATAATAAAGAGAGTCAAGTTTTGGTATGATTTAATCTGAATTGTTCTTGTTCGTAGGATCACTACTCGGACTACAGTGATCCGGAAAGAACAACATGTATGTGATAAGTTTCTATGGTGATAGAAATCAGTAGATCTCTTTTACTGAATCACATATATGGGTGATACACATGATGATGTGATCACTGAACTGACCTAAAGGGAGAAATTCTTAATGGTTAAATAACCAATGAACTGTCATAAGATTTCTCCAGATAGTTCGATAGTTAGTTTTTCCTTAGACCTGAGATCAGCATAGTAACTAGCATCTCATCTATTATTCTTTGATTCTGGACACCTAGTATCTGAGAGTACTAGTTGAATAGATATTGGGAATAATTAGATATTTGCGTAGTTAGTGACTGATCAAGAAGGGATCCATCAACTCTTGGTAAAAGTTTGAGCTCTATGTTGTCAGTGATCACAATGACTGTACGAATCTCTGGCCAGAGTACATTGAATGAATGAAGAAAGGTGTTTCTTAGGTTCATTCATCAGTCAGTTGTGATTGACATGAGACATAGTTGATGATCCGTAAGGCTGACAGTTATGACCATGCCTAGGATGCATCCGGAGCTGTAAAGATGGAAGGAAATACTAACGTCAACTTCACCATGGTTCGTTTTGGGTAAGATTGTTACTGAAATGAGTAAGGATGTTACTTCACGCTATCCGGTCGTTGGGGAGTGTTGCTAGACGCCTACCTCGATTAGTTAATTAGTGGAAACTAATTGACTACCGGTTTAGTGATGAACCTACGAGGTCACACGCATACGAGTGTCTCGGTATCTGCTTGTGATTGTTAGACAATCAGTGTGGAATACAATTATATTCATCCGCTAGCACCGAAGAATATAATTGTACTTGATTTTCTTTTGGGGTTAGTACATCAGATGTACAGGCAAGTATGTGTATGGAGATACATATACTTTGACTGTTTGAAATATTACGTAAAGGCAAGTGGGAGATTGAAAGTTATATGCCTGTTATGTAATATTTGGATAGTCTTGGGTTAAAAGCGTAATTATTAAAAGTTAATAATTCTATTTAAGAAACGAAAATTAGGTTTTCGATACAAGATTACAGAATCACAAAACCCTAGTAGCCGTCAAAAGAAAAAACCACGAAGAACGAAATAGTTTTCGTTCATCGAGAATTCCGCACCAAACGTTGAAGGCAGAATCCGATCTCGGCGTGGATACACGTAGAGGACTTGTACTATCAAGTCTATCATCCGATTGTCACAGATTCAACGTTACAGGTACGAAATTGTTTCTATATTTGTTTATCGTTGAAAACCCCGAAAAACTAATCTGAATATGACTAGATCTAAAAATTCGGGTTGATAAAACACGTTTCTGCACCCAAATCAACCCAACACAAAATTGGGTCAAAATCGGAGGGGGTTTTAGGCAGATTTTTTATAATTGAAGGGGTAATAGGATGAGTTCAAATCGAGGGGGAAATAGGACTAAAACATGATTTTCAAGGAGGGAATAGGATGAAAATTGAAAATCGAAGGGGGAATAAGATAAAGGTCAAAATCGAAGGGGAATAGGACTAAAACATGATTTTTAAGGGAGAATAGGCTGTTTTTTCTAAATTATATACAAAATATAAGATAAATATATTTGAATGATCATAAATCCGTACATAATGCGGATATCATCTAGTTACGATAAAACGAGATACCCCTGAAATCGTACGTATGTATATATATGAATAGCACTAAGTTATAGATCTGATATATCTCAATTGACAGCATCCAGGTTCCAAAGTCGGATATAGAAAAAAATTTAATTAATTAATCATTTCATTTTAACTTATATTAAATAATAATAACTTAAAACTTAACAATAACTAACTAAATTGAAAAAAATAATAAATTAAATGCTTACCTATTAATTATCATTAATCATTCATTTTTAGTGATTAGTTAATTATTAAATTTTACTAATGAGTAATTATTAATCATTTCAATTTTTATTTCTTTCGTATGCTAAGTAATTATTAGCGAAACAAAAAATAATATATCAATCAATGTAAAGACTATATTATATATATATATATATTTTAATTACATTCATGTGAGTAGTCTTTCTCATACACTCAAAAAATGATAAACTAGAAAACATTTGTAAATGTATGGTATCATCTTACTTTGATTTATTACTTTTTATGCAATATATAAAATAAATAATTTGAAAGAACATATATAAATTGTTTAAAGTTCATATTGAAAAAAATCTCAAAAAATTCTAAATTTATAATAATTTCATTGAAAATTTGATTTTTCTATAACTCGAATAGACTATCTATTTGAAATTTTTATGTATTTTTAAAATACATAATTTGGACCGAATTATTCACATTAGTGAGGTATTGAAAAAAATCAAGAAAAAGGTTTGTGAGAGTAAATATGTGAACAAAATTTTTCTTTTAATGAAGGTGGCAAAAAGTACAAGAAAATTCTTATTATCTCTGTGTTTACGCATAAAGAGATGATGTTATGTAACTAACTAACTCACTCAATGTCTAATAACAAATTCTTGAGTTCTAAACTAAATCGAATAGGAGAAACCGATGAAAAGAAAATATAGCGAGTGAAATTGTGCAAAACAGCTTATTGAGTGATTGTGAGCTTAGTTCATCTTGCTTTCGTTAACTTTTTTTCTAACAACTTTTTATGTTTTGTAACTATATTTTTTATGTCTAGTCCGGGTAACTATTGCGACGAACCACTATAAGGTGAATGGGCAGTGTAGTTGGAAACACAAATGCAATTGATTTCGGTTGATTTCCAAAGAATGATGTGTTAAGAACTCACTATAATCAACCAACAACTTGATTGAGAGGAAGACACGACACGTGGAGTTTGCCAAGAACAACTACAGAGGGGACCAAACGCAGCTTATAATTGATACTTTCTACACATGGATGGGATGAGTATGTTAAGGTTCTAGACGATAAGTATGATCATCCTATGAGTCCCAACCAATAAGCAAGGGACATGATCCACGATGACATCAACAACATCAAGATGGAAATTCTTATGTTAAATGGTTGAAGCATTGCATAGAATAATTAAGAAGGGACGAAAGACGAATATGGTTTTTAATTGTCATCAACACTACAACTCGATGAAAGTGAAGTTAGAATGAGCAAAATTCAGCAACTACACACTTGCGTGGTGGGATCAACTCATGTTTTCCCATAGGCGTAATGGATAACATGTCATCATTACTTAGGACGAGATGTGTACCATCATGAGGCATCAATATGTACCTCCTCATTACCATCGAGAGGTTAAACAATGTTTAAGACGAGTGGTACAAGATAGTAGAAGCGTAGAAGATTACTACAAGAGATATAGTTTCTAATGATATGCGCTAATAGATGATGATTGTGAGGCCATCATGGATCATTTTATTTGTGATCTTAATCATAACATTCAAGACAACGTAGAGATGAAAGATCTTTGTCACTAGGCCTCTAAGATTGAGAAGCAACTTAAACAAAAAGTAATTTCAACTCAATAGCATGAAAGATCATATAATAGCAGCAAGACCGAGCCAAAACCCAAGACATCAAAGCCAAAAACACAAGGTATCAATGAAATCCCTATGCATAACCATGACATTACATGTTTCAAATGTCAAGATTGAGGCATTTATGCCAAATATTCTCCAAACAAAAGGATTGTGTTGGTACACATGGACGATGGTTATGAAACAATATTACATATGAAGAAATGGAACATAGGACTGATGAGTGGGGTGAAAGTGTAGAAAATTATGAGACAACAAAAGGAGAATTCCTGATATGAAGTGAGTCCTTAACATACATGCTATAGAATATGTAACTGAACAACGGAAAAACATCTTCTACACACGAGGGTTAATCAAAGAGAAGGTGGTAGCATCAATTGTGGATGTTGCACGAATGTGGAAAGAACTCCACTTTTCGACAATCTAAGGTTCTTAACTACGAATCCATACAAGATTTAGTGGTTGAATGAAAGGGCAGAAACTAAGATACACCATCAAGTAAATATTTCAATTAGCATCAGCAAGTATGAAGACGATGTTCTTTGTGACGTTGTATCGATGCAAGCTCACAACAAAAAAATTACCCCATTTCAACAGACGGATCAACTTATTCCTCCATTGATAATTATTGCAATGGATTGCAACGGAAAAGGGAGAATTATCAATGGTCAAAAGTATGTTACAATGTGTTGGTATTTCCAACAAACTATCAACAGATCCAATATGTTTCAAATTTGGTGACAAATCCGTTAGAAAGCCGTTAAAAACAGATAATTTGTTTCCATGGATGACTATTGCTCGTTCCGATGGGCATATGTTGTCAGAATACTGATGCGACCGTGGAATACACTGAACGTTAGATTTCTACGGGCATCTGTTGGAGTTTCCATTGTTTATACAATAAACTTGAATTGCTTACCACAAAACTATTCACACAAAATATACTTTCAAAAAATATCGTCCTCTTCAAATAGAGATACATACAGATCGAAAGAGTGGATGTATAGAAGAAAAGATCTCGTAACCAAAGAAGTTATCAAAGAATTCTTACACGGATTGGAGGAGTTCATGAGTTTTGCGTCGATGGAACCTATGTCAAGAACTTGGGACAATGGTATGTCCCTGCAGATGATACAAAAACATGAAGTATCGAAGCCAAGAAATCATTTTCAAACACATTTGCAAGGTGCTTTCACAAAAAAATTATAAAATTTGGTTTCACGACGAAGATTATGACATTAGAGATAGTGTGCAAGAAACACACGCAGTGAAAAGAAATGAAAAATTCATTCACTACAAAAAAATAGGTCATTTCCAACGGACATATCCATTGAAAATGGCTATATTTCTATTGAAAATAACCATTCCCAACGGATTTCAAAGGATTTGGAGCCGTTAGAAATCGATCATTGACAATATGCATTCGTTGCGATTGGCAACGGCAGTGCAACGGATACAATCCGTTGATCTCTATCAATGGAGTGTAACGGATATACCGTTGAAAGGTTTCGACGAATGCCCGTTACAAACGGTCCAACAGATGCCTATTGACAGATTGTAACGGATGTCCATTAAACGCTCATTGGAAACCAAAATGGCGGGAAGTTAAAGCATTTCAACGGGTACCCAAAAAAATGGCGGGAACTATCAATGGATAGCCATTGCAAAAAGAAATTGTGGAAATTTAAAAAATCTAACGAATTCCCGTTGAAAGTTTTGACACTTTTCAACAGGCATCCGTTGAGAATCTGACAAAAATTAATAAAAATTAAAAAAATTAAAAACAAAAAAATTATTATGAATAAAGTTTATACAAACTAAAAACCTAATTTACTACATACCATCTAAATTGCTAGTGTCGTCTTCATCTCCGTGATCACCAAAACCTCATGAAGGGGTTGCACCAGTATCAATGATCGATTCTTATCTCGACATTTTGCCCCTATTGGTGTTGGTGGCTGATACACTCGACCGGTCAACAACTCGATAATACTCATGTGACGCATCTGTGCTCACATTTCTCGAAGCTCAAATTGCGTTACTTGAAGAGAACTTGCAGTCCATTAAGAGAATCTTCTGTTGTTCGAAGTGTAGTTTCGAGATGCTCAATGTGTCGTTCTTGTGTGTAAGTCTTTTGGACCGTGGGGGTACCGTTGTGGCATCCTGAACGATATCCTTTTGTAGCAAATCTAGATAATATACGGTCTAACAGACTACAACGTAAAACACGTTAAAGTTAGCATATCGTTAGAAAATATTTTATTTAACTAAGAATTACAATAATAATGATCTTATTATTTATCTCTAAATAAATTTTGTCCTTTTGTAAAGGACTGAGATCGTCGGGAGTTGAACCGATTGCTTGTGACTTTTGTGTGTTCTTCTCCATCATAACTTTCACGGTTCGTCGACCTCTTCCCTGACGATGGATTGTTTTTGCGTAGGTCTCCACAACCTGTTCAAGAAGAGTCGATTCACTTTCCATCCTTGAATCTGTAAGATTATAGTAATATAATCAGTTGACAATTTTATATAACAATAAAATTTCAAATCATTCATTGAAATAAATTTTACCAATTCTTTCTTTCATTTTGGAAATGACTTTGATCCCGAGATATGATGATACGGAACATCCCAGGGAACCTTCTCGTCGTACTGACATTTTGGTCTTCTCGGATTTGACCTTGAAGTCCTCGGACTCCTAATGTTAGAATAGTTGGTTGAATACCCCGTCCATTGTCCATGTCGATTTGGCGTTCTTCTTGTAATAGTTGTGCTTGGCATTGTTCATCATCAAGCGCAATCAGGCTTGCATATCGTGCATCCAAGCTGTATAGATGTGCGACGTATCCTTCTTCTGCCATCTATATGCCCGCTATAAAATTAAATTGTAATAAATTAGTTTATAAATAAAAGTATATAATAATTTAAAAATAAATTTTATATTAAAAATATATATGAATTCAATATTAATAATTCAATATGAATTTTGTAACTAAAATCTTACCATAACGTCCCGTCGGGGTCAATATTAGAGACGGAAGAACACTCTTCGAAACTATCGATCAATGCGTCTATATCCACCATATCAACTTCTTCATCAAATATCGGTGGTACCAATATAGGTGAAGGAGACCGATATGGTGGCGGTGGAGGCGGTGGTGGGGCTCCTATCGAACTCACCAACATTACACAGTAATCTACAAATCGTTGAGCTCTAATGGTGTTTAAGTGTTTAGAATTTCTGTTTGAGAGAATTTGATTTTTTTATTTTGAGAGTTTGTTGAAAAATGAACTCTTCAACGACACATATACAGAATTTTTCAACGGGCATCCCTTGGAAATTGCAACGGATGCCCGTTGGAAATAACTTCACCTCAACGGACACAGTTAATTGACATGATTATTGGTTGTCAATTGGCATCCTTTGCAATTTCTAATGGATGCCCGTTGGCAAAGCGTGTTTCTGAAGCAATGAACGATGTAATGACTGTATGTCTTCTTTTCAATGGGCATCTGTTAGAAATTGTAATAGATGTCCGTTGAAACATAAAATTGATGTTGTAGGTATAGAATAGCCATGATGACCGTTTTCAATGGAAACCCGTTGCTAGCTTGCAACAAATGCCCGTTGAACACCCGTCAACAGTCACCCATTGAACCTTACCAATGATCATCTGTTGGCCATCTAAACCTTGGCAACGGGCATATGTTGCCAACTCCAAACAGATGCCCGTTGACAATTTGGAAACCTTGAAAAAATTCCAAGTATCGAACAGAATTAAATGGTTCAACGGATTTTTGTTGCTTTTCCCAACAAATGTCGTTGAAACTTGAATATATAATGTTAAAAAAGATAATTTAAAAAAGTTAGAAAAAATTTTATATAACAATTACACAATTCACATTTCTTCTTAAATAGGTTCTTCGATTGGCGGGTCCTTCTTCAATTGTTCATTAAATTCATCGTCGTGTTCATCTTCCGGTTCAACGTCTTCATAATCGCGGATGTATTCTCCATCTTTGTCAGTTCTTGCGAGAATCTCCTCCCGATTATCTGTATTAATTAACCGTATCGGCTCAAGGTTATCAGTTTGCAATGGATCTTTTTTTTCATATGTGCTTATAATTCTGCACATCTTGATCTTCACTACGGCTCACCACTCCTCTCTTTCAGGTTTCGTTGTTGTTGGCTATTGCACGTAACATACTTGATCTCTTTCATCTATTGTTATGAATGGATCATACTTACCATATTGTCGTGTCAGATTGATATGAATTCCTCTCCATCGATATTTTCATGTACCACGTCATACGCTTGGGTCGAACCACTGACATTTAAAAATCATTACCTTCAATCCAATGAGACCGAGATATTATACATGTAGGATTTGATGCAAAATGTAGTAAAACTTATCACAATCTATTTCACTATTAATCCAAACTTTGTAACTGAACGTGCTTCTATGTTTCAGTGTTCGTAAGTTTGGAATGTGTATCCACGAGTATACAAAATTGGCCAACACAAAACATTTCTTGCAAAACCATTAGCCAAATCTTTTAACCAGGTAGGATGTCTCTCATTGGAAGCTTTGATTTATATAACATAAAAACAAATGAATACTTTATAACATAATGTTTTGTTCATATAAATACATATAACATACAAATATATATGTGTACTTACGTAATCTCTCAACCACGAGCCGTAATATTAAACTTTCATTTTCGTGAGTTCATCTGCATTTAGATGGAGATATATACCATTACTTCTTCATCAAATATCTTGTAATGAAAGAACAGTAAAAGACATATATATTTTAAATATATATATTTGTATTTAAAAGATCGATTTTCAGCTTTTGTACCTTCCGAAAGGTAATAGCTCTTGACAATTTAGTAATATATATGTGTGGATATGATTATACTCTTCTAGTATTAGCCAATATTTTTTGAATTTCCCCCTTGTATGTCCAATCGGTATAAAGATCTCTGGAATTGTGTCAAATTGAGGATTATATTGATTTAGATCATTTGTATGATCATCTACTGAGCATCTTTATTTCGTCGGAATATGCGACTCGAAATAAAATATGCTAAAATATGTGAATTTTTACAACAAGTATTGTTTAACAATAGATCCTTCAACCGTTGCTTTGTTTTTGCTTTTTTTGGATGAAAGAAAAATCTTTCTAAAGGATACATCCATCTGAATTGAACTGGACCATCAAGTATTGCCTCAACTAGTAAATGTATTGGCAAATGTTCCATGACATCGAAGAAGAAAGGCGAAAACACTTTTTCTAATGAGTATAATACATCAGAAATATTGTTATTCTTTAATTTCAAGTCATCCCTTTTACAATTTTTTGAATATCTCTGAAAAATATGCTAATGCTACATAGCATATTGTGAACTTTCTTGGTAAGAGCTTAGTAAATGCAATTGGAATCAGTCGCTGCATGAAAATGTGACAATCGTCACTTTTCAACTCGATCGGCTTCAAACCGACAATATCCACACACCAAGCTATGTTTTATGCATATCCATATGGAAATTTACCGTCTTCTTTTAACCACATTAATAATATAGTTTTCGATGACCCAGACAATCATAATATTGGGATAGAGGCCCTTCCATCTCGTAACTCCAACTTAGGTCTTCGACATATTGTCTTAAAATCCTTTCTTAATTGTATATTATCGTTCGTTTTCTCCATCACATTCAAAACAATGTTGATGATGTTATAGAAATTTTTTTTAGATATGCATAACATCCAAATTATGACGCAATATCAGTGATTCCCAATATGTTAATTCCTAAAAAAACTATGTTTATACGAGTTATGCCACTTACCTTAGCCTTTAGTTTTTCGATGTCCACGATCTCCACCACATTCAATCGATTCTTGTAAATCTCTCATTGTGTTTAATCATTCGTAAAAGATTTTCGTTCCATTTTGCATGCATGGTGCCTCTTCTTTTATACCACATTCTTTCAAAATATTTTTTATATTTTCTGAAATTATGTACACGGGGAAGAAATCTTCTATGATAATCAAACTAACATGGTTTCTTCCCATGTACTTGTCGAAACGAATCTATATCCTTCATACAATTTGGACATGCTAATCTCTCGTGCGTGTTCCATCCAGATAACATTCCATAAGCAGAAAAATCGCTAATTTTCTACAACATGACCGCTTTCAATGTGAAATTTTGCTTCGTTCTCACGTCATACACAAGAATTCCATCGTTCCACAAATATCTTAACTCATGAACTAAGGGCTGAAAAAATACATCAAAAATTTTCTTCGGATGTTCTGCTCCTAGAATCAGTAACGTTAGAAACATTACTTCTCTTTTTAAATACATATCAGGAGGCAAATTATACGAAGACAAAATCACCGACCACAGAGAATATTGACTTCCACCTTGTCCACATGGACTAAAACCATCAGTACACAGGCAAAAATAAACATTTCTCATTTCGTACGCAAACTCGGAAAATATTTCACTGAAATCTTTCCAAGTCGTACCATCCGATGGATGTTACATTATTCTTTCGCCCGCCGAGTGTTTTGCATGCCATCTCATTACCGCGGCGATTTTTTTATTCAAATAACCTTGTCAAACTATTTACTATAGGCATATAGAACATTTTTTTGCATGGTATATATTTATGTGAAGATGGTTTCTTTGGACGAAATATACTTGCATCGCGAAATTTACATTCCAACAAGTCTTAATCTTTTCCCTAATACAACATGCAATTGTTTCTACAAACATCAATTCTCTCATGTGGCATTATCAAATCTTTAAAACATTTTTTGTTTCATAATATGTCTCGGGAGCTTGATTATTTTCCGGTAAATATTCATGCATGGTTTTGCAAAATGAATCCATGCAATTTTAACCAATATTGTAGTCTGTTTTTATACTCATCAATCTTGAGAAAAAAGATAAATGAGACTGACCATGATGACAACCATCATATATAGGTTATTTTCCCGAATCCAATAGGTTGAAAATTGGTGTGCCTCAATGCTCGGAATCTCTTCATGTGGTAGTTCATTCCTCGGTAATGGGATTTTTTTCTTCTATATATCCAATATTTTGATCTATATTTATCTCTATTTGAAGAAGACAATATTGTTTGAAAATATATTTGGTGTTGATGGCTTGATGGTAGAAAGATCGATTTCAATCAATAAATATTAAATTTTATACATAAAATAGAACTATTCCAAAGGCAACCTCGAAATTCTAACCTTAAAATGGATATCTGTTGATAATCGCAACGGATTTCCATTTCCTTTGACAACGGACATCCGTTAGAAAACAAAATTGAGGTTTTCAACGATGTTTTAATGGACCAATGCAATGGACTATATATATTGCCCATCCGTTGATAATTGCAACGGATTTTAACGGACCTATTGACGTTGGTCATTTTTGGATATCCATTTCAATCCGTTGGAAAACTTATCAATGATCAATCCATATGTGGAAATGGTCAGTTTTGGACATCCATTGATCCGTCCATTGATAATTGACTGTTTTTTTGTAGTGATTGTGAAACAACAATAATGAATCCATATATGGAAATGGTGCCAAATGTTTTTCCTCGTTGAGCAAACACATGAAGAGACATGAAACAATCATGCACAAAGATTTTTCAACCTATTGGATGCGGTGAAACAATCTATATATGAAGGTTGTCGTGAAGGTCAGTCTCGTTTATCCTTTTCATCAAGATTGATGAGTATAACAACAGACTAGAATATATCAAAAAAATTGCATGAATTCATTTAGCAAAACTTTGCATGAATATTTACCGACAAGTAATCAAGCTCCTGAAACATATTATGAAACAAATAATGTTTTGAGAATTCCACAAAAAAATATTAATATTTGTAGAAACAGATGCACGTTGTTTTAGGAAGGAGATAAAGACCTTTTAGAATGTAAATTTTGTGGTGCAAGCAGATTTCGTCGAACAAAACCATTTTTACAAAAATATGTAATGTACAAAAAGTTGTTCTATATTCCTGTGACAAATAGATTGAGAAGTTTGTATGGTTATATGAATAAAAAAACTGTTACGACAATGAGATCGCACGCAGAACACTTGACAGGTGAAGAGATAATGCAATATCCATCAGATGGTAAGGCTTAGAAGGATTTCAATGAAATATTTCCTGCGTTTGTATATGAAACGAAAATTTATTATCTTTGTCTGCTAACAACATAGATTGAGAATACAATGGTTATTATGTGGAAGTTGAACCCGACGATGCAGAACACGTTGAACCGGATTCCAATGTTCAACAATTCCAAGAAAAGTATCTAACATCATTTCCACATATGATTGGTCGTCGATGCTTCATAAACAACTTCTTCATTTCTTTCTATTTTTTGTGCTTCTTGCACAATATCTCTAACGCCACAATTTTCCCCGTGAAATAACCAAATTTCGTAATTCTCTACGAAACCCACCTTGTAAAGATGTTTGCAAACAATATCTTGAATTTAATACTTCATGTTTTTGCACCTTTTGCAGGGATATAACATTGTCCCACGTTCTTAACACAAAGGTTGCAGCGACGCAAAATTTATAAACTACTCTAGTCCATGTAAAAATTCTTGAATAACGTCTTCGGTTTACGGGATATTTTCTTCTGTACATCCACTCTCTTGATCTCTATATATCTCTATTTGAGAAAGACGAAATTTATTGGAAAATATATTTATTGTTGATAGCTTGATTGTAGAAGCCTTGATTACGATGAAGAGATAATGATTTTTTCAACGGACATCTGTTGGAACCATCAATTGATTCCCATTGAAACGTTGCGTTAAAATCTTCCAATGGCAAACCTCGAAATTTACAATTTCAACAGCCGTATGTTGCCACTGTCAAGAGAAATCTGTTGCAATCGGCAACGGACATCCGTTGGCAAGTTCTTTTTGTTTTCCAACGGTACACTACTAGAAAATTAAGATTTAGGGACTAAAGAATTCGTTCCTAAACGTGTTTAGGGACGGATTAGGAACGAAAAAAATTAATTTGCAAACGAGCGTTGCCAAATGATATCCATCCGTAATCCATCCCTATATAAGGACGGAAATATCAGTCCGCAAATTATCCGTAATTGCAGACCACCAGGCCGTCAATAAATCGACGGGAAAAGCGACCAAAATACGACTCGCGGTTCACCGCAGAACATTGCATATTAACCGATGGCTTGGAAAAAAAATTTAAAAAACATTACGAACGGGTCGTCGGTCAGCAAATTTGTGGATGGACGGGCTACCCATCCGTAATGTTTCTAAAAAAATAAAAAATGAAATTAAATTTATTTACAATAATTTTTAAATGTTTGTACATAAAGATAATTAATTAGGAATCATATGGGAGTAACATTTGTATTACTAATCCGTTGCAGGTATTTCCAAATCGTCGTAATCGGAATTATTGTTCTGACATGCATCTCAATCGATGTTTGGTATTCTCTCTTTCATCATGCGCATGAACTATTCAATTTGTCTTTCTGATCATTTAGCTCGCTTTTGTGATCGTTCAGCATCCTTTTGTGCTTGTTCTAACAAAACTTATTCCAAATCTAGCTTAAATTATTCAAAATCTAACTAAATATATTGCAAATTGTAAAATTGTATGAAAATTAACCTGCAAAATGTCGGGACGAACTGAGTGGGGACAGACGGACGTGGAACTACTGGGACGGATGGGATGGGATAGGCCGAGCGAGAAGCGACTCAGACAGGATGGACAACTGAGAAAGGGGCGAAAGATAGACGGGATAGACGGGGGCGATGAACACAGATGAGCGAGATGGGGGCAATGGACGAGCGAGATGGGGGCCACAGACGGCGGCGCGACGGGGAGACTCGGGACACAAGGAAGGGAGAGAGCGAACGGAAAAAAATGGCAAAGTATTTCGGAATTTAAAGGATTTTACGGATGAGAGGTCATTCTCGTCCGTAAACCGCCTAGAATTACGGACGGAAGGACCATTGGCGTCAGCAATTGCAGACGGCAATGGCCCGTCCATCCGTAATTCCGGATGGCCAAAGTGCGTTCGGAATTTCCGGACGATCGGGAGGGACGAGACGGTCGGGACAGGACGAGACGAACTGTCGGGATGGGACGGACGGGACGAACTCCTGTTCGTAAAATCCTTCTCCATCCGTGACTCGAGTCCATCCGTCCGTTCGTCTTTCTCTCCTGTTAAACACCTCATATTGTTTGTTTTGAAATATTTATTATGTTACAAACTCTCAACACCGAATAAACTGATTCAGCAATTCATTAAGAAATAGAAATAGTGTTTTGAATATTCGATAATACGTTTGACATGAATCATCATCTTCAGAGTCACTCAACTATTCCGTCGACTCTTGTGTTTCTGAATCTAATTCAAATTCGTCTTCTTCTTTTTCTTTTATGTCTTCACAAAGATCATATTCATTTCTTTCAATTTCTTCCATTTCATTGTGCGTAAGTGCTTCAACAGGTACTTCGCCAATAGCAACAATCTCGGTCATTTGTTGTTGCATTAGAAATTATTGTTATTCTGTGTTGTCGATAAATTTACCCCTTGGAAGTATCTTCATTGTGCCATGCCAACCTGAAGATCTTCTAATATGCCGATAGGAAACGTAAACAAATTTAATCGTCTTGTGATGCAAGAATAAAGGGCTCGTACTTTGCATATCTTCGTGTGGAGTTAACTTCTACAACGCCTAATTTTTTTGCTCTTGTTCTGCGGCCGATTATTGGATCGAACCAATCACATCGAAATAACATCATTTTAAAACCGATGTAACCAACAAAAAAATCAAAATTTTATTCAATGTAATTCAAAATGACATACGTGGTAAGGATAACATTGTTTTAAAATTGTTATGAAAACCTGGATATTCCAATGGCACAATTTCCTTCAAAAAATCATACAATTGTCTTGACAAACATCAATCTTTGGATATGGCAATAAACCCAATTATCTCATCATCTTCTTTGTCTCATAATAAGAGTCTACTGCATTGTAATCTTAAGGAAAATAATCTCTTACTAATTGCAATATAGAATCCATGCAATTCTTAGACAGATTATTTTCAGTCTTCAAATTGATCAAACATGGAGATAGAGACAACTATGAAAGACCACTTCTACAACCATCATAAAGTGGATGCCTAACACTTTCTAACATTTCAAAGAAAAACAATTTGCTTCTTCATTCGGATCTTCTTCAACACCTTCGTTTCTTTCACTAAACACATTTTTTACCATTTTCACACAAGGGCTACACCTTGAGAAGTCTCAAACACTTCATGATGTACAATGCCCTACTGAAATTTTCCACAACATTACTAGGTCGTGGTGCAAAATTTTCTCCATGACATAACCAAATGAAATAATTCAGAGTAAAACCTCTTAAATAAAGATGATTCCAAACGGTTCTCTCATTAATAATTTTTTTCATTTTTGCATTTGACGCATGGACAAACCAATTTAACGATTTCTTTATAAACTTGTTGAGTTGTTGCCATCGTCATAAACTGTGTAACGCCTTCTATAAACGAACTAAGACCAATAGTTACCGATGAGCCGTCTCGAATCCGTCCCTAAATGGAGCTGTCGGTAGCCGTTTTTAATCCACGACGCCCTCTAGATCCATTTCCAATCCATCTACAAATACGGATGACTTAGTGACTGTTTATCCGTATGCAAATTTCCGGACAGATTAGGGACGACTTAGGGACTGTTTTCCCGTTCCTATTCTGTCTATAATCCGTTCCTAAATTTTGGGAACGGAATAGTCAATCTGCAAATTCCGTTTGTAGTCTTAAAATTTCTAATAGTAGTATTTCAACAAAATGTAGCAACAGACGCAATCTGTTGGTCGTCCGTTGAGAATTGCAATGGATTTATGCTCGTTGAACATTCTAGGGCATCCGTTGGAAATGTGTATCTACGGACATATCCGTTTATTCGTCCATTGATATTCTGTGTTTTTTGTAGTGAAAACAAAATTATCAATGGGTATTCGTTGGAAACCTTTATATTTTCTATCATTAAAAATCCAATGGGTTTCCGTTTGTAATTCCCGCCAAATATTTCAACGTATGCTCGTTGGAATCCAAACAACATTTGCAACAGATACCCCTTGCAAGTTTCCAATGGGTATTTGTTGAATTGTTGTAACGGAAATCCGTTGTAACATCCAACAACGACATTCATTACAATCCCTTGGTAATTTGCAACGGATATTGTCCATTGAAACACTGTTGCAAATGTCAACGGATTTGATTTTTCAATGATCGATTTTCAATGGCCTGAAACTCGTTGGAATCCGTTGGACAAGTCATTTCCAACGGAAACTTAGCCATTTCTAACGAGTGACCGTGAGAAATGACCTATTTTTTGTAGTGGTTTAACATCTATTATTGAGAAGATCGTGATACATAAGCTCAACACAACGATTTCAACAACAAATACGTGTTCAAGTTCAAGGAGAGACAATTACAGTTTGCACCTTCGCTTTTAAGAAAACCTACGGCGATCAGTTGCATTTTTAGAAAGATGAGATATGTGATAAACTAATTGACTTTGAGGTATATCACCAAATTAGTGAGGTCTTGAGGAAAAACTAAGAAAAAACCCTATATGAATAAATTCGTGAGCAAAATTTTCCTTTCAATGAGGGCAATAGAAAAGGTGATGGAATTTTTGTTACATCAGCCAATGAATGTGCTAACGCACAAAGAGGCAATATTTTATAATGAACTTAATAACTTATATTTTTATAATGGTGCTCCAAAGTTGTTGTCAACGCGATTTCCAACCACATCATTGTTGACGGTTATGAGACCTTTTCGTTCACCGTGCATAAGGCCTTGTCACGTGGTGTGACAGTGCCATTGCATTACACAGTTTAATGCTGAATTTATGCTTAGTGTTTACTAACAGTGTTGTAGCCAAAACTAAATCCACGTTACAACAGCATTAAAAATCGGGATTTAAATTCACACGGCTTACTCGGACCTATGCATAGAAACCCTGATTTGAAAAAAACAAATCAAGACTCTTGTTACCTCCTAACACCTAAATGACCACCTAAACCAATTTCTTGAACTATGAGAAATACATGAGACGTCTAAAAGAATCTTGGCTCTTGGGTTCAAAATCCTATAGAGAGAGATTGGATTTTGATCGAAGAGAGATGTCTTATTATAGTTCATAATATTATTAGAACGGATTGGAATTTAGATAGGAGATATGTATTAAATAAAAATTTTATAAAAAATATTAAAAACATAATGCAAAAACAATATATGTATATTTCATCGATATTATATTTTGGATGCATATGACATTTATCTATAGCTCAATGTTAATTGGGATACACATGTACATGGCCCAATCCGGTTTGAGTGAACACTCAAAACATTTCAAGATCAAGAAGCCGAAAGTTCCCTGAGCATCGAGTTCTTTAAGGGTTCCGATGTTCCTTGCTAGGGTGAGGAGGACTAGTGCTTGAGCTAATAAGGTAATGTTTAGAAATCTCCGATGATGTGATGTAAGGGTTCTGCTAACTTTTCGTAAGCTTTCATCACTTTTTGGAATATAATGGATTTTTAATTTATTTATCATTTGTTTCTATTATTTTTTTCTCAAAATATTATGTCTTATATATTCAGTTTATACCAAATAGATGGATCTCTAACTCAACTAAAAATCTAATTGAATAGTTATATATTATCAACCTAATATATATATATAGTGTATATATATATATCAAACCAATATAAAATAATATAATATTAAAACTCATAACGTATATATTGAATTTCATTTACTTCACGGACATGGCCTAACATTATAATATTCAAACCATAACAAACCAGTTTAGATTTAACTCAATTTAACAATTAAAACTGTTCCACATACATGAGTTTACTTAGTAAGAAAAGCGTGGGGCAAATTGGAATATTAATTGTAAGAAAAGAACGTAACGGGAGTGAGTAAAATTCAATAATTTTGAGGCATATGATGGGTTTTGATGCTTTTGTGTGTGTTTTGGACTGATTTATGGTTCATATTTTGTGTTACGGAATCTGCAAATGTCACATCTTTGATGGGTCCATAATACATCACTTTCACACCACAAAACCAATTCTTTTTGTAAACCCTTTTATAACCACAATAATAATTTGGAGATCTAATTTTATTATCCCAAATATTTTAAAAATTACCGGCTTTGAGTTCTTTGTATATATATATCCTTACCAAAAAACTATGGGTTCTACAAGTTTGATTTCTTTTTTTAATCAATAATCTCCCGAATCAATAGGATTTTTAATTAGACTTATATTATTTTGAATTCACTCTTTATATTTTTATTCTTTTATATTTTTATATAAAATTTATGTATTTATATAATCTACTAAATATTTCTTTATTTTAGATATTGATTGAATATATTTTGAATATATTTGTTCGATATAAATATTTAAAATTGTAGTGGTATAAATATTTTGTATATCCATTTACTAGTTATAAGGGATTAATATGTAATTAATTTAAACCATATTAACCTTAATATCCTAATATGTTGTCTATATATATCTTGTATTAAGATTAAATCCATCATCAATAATAGTACTTTTATATGGTATCGGAGTTGGTTTATTTGTAAAAAAACTAATCTCTAGTCGTCACCCTAATCGCTAGCCGTCACCGTCATTGGTGAAAACTCTAGCCGCCACCATCACTAGTCGAAACACATCGAGCCAATTCGACAGGTCGCCCGTTGGTAACAGATCGATCACAGCTCCAGCAGTCCGTCAAGCCAAAAGACCGAACTCGAGAAGTGGATGATGTGTCGTCCTCTTCAGCAGTCGACAGATCGGTCGTCCTCCTTAGTTGAGCCGCCGTCGTCACCAGACCGCACTATCGTCCTCCTCAGTTGAGCCACTGCCGTCCTCACCGTCTGTTGCTGCTCTCATCCTCAAACTTGACTCTCGCTCCACTCCATGTATCTTTCTTAGATACTCATCATCTCAAAGTGCTTACATATATCTCGATTCATCTAAACATCGAATCTATATCTCTAAACATGTAATATTCCATGAGTCTATCTTTCCATTCACCTCAATGCCCAAAATTTTCCTCCCATCACCGATAACATTGACTCTAATCCTTTTACCGGTTCACATGTGGCCCATATTCACTTTTCAACCACCAGACATTGACATGCCTTCTCAGCCCCCCTACATCAAGAACAAAGCCTTCACACTCTATTTCTGAATCATCGTCACCAACTACAATCCTGGACATCGAGATGTGTCCACGCAATGTTCACCCTATGGTCGCTCGAGCCAAGGATAATATTCGCAAACCTAACCCAAAATTTGATCTTATTTGCTCAGGTACATCAGTGGAGATTGAACCTTCCACCGCAACTCAAGCTCTCAAAAGCCCAGTGTGGCGTCAAGCCATGAGCGAAGAATTCAATGCCCTCATTCGAAATGAAACATGGGCACTAGTCCCACCCGATACCGCTTTAAATATCGTTGGTTGCAAGTGGGTGTTTCGAATAAAGCAGAAACCTTATGGATCTATTGATTAGTGTAAGGCTCACTTGGTGGCTAAAGGTTTTCATCAACGTCCTGAGGTAGATTTTTATGAGACATTCAGTTCGGTCGTTAAATCTACAACGATCTGTCTTGTCTTAGTCTTGCTACCTCCCATGGTTGGGATATTCGCCAATTGGACATCAACAATGTCTTTCTACAAGGTCATCTACATGAGGATGTATATATGGCTTAACCACCAGGTTTCGTCGACATTGATCGCTCTAACTTCGTATGCAAACTTCACAAAGCAATTTATGGACTCAAACAGGCTCCTCGTGCATGGTACTCGGAGTGTGCATTTCTCATTCATTCTTGTTTCAAAAATTCATTGTCGGGTCCATCATTGTTTATGCTACAGTCCTCCGGCACACAATTATTTGTGCTCATCGACGTCGACGATTTGATTACTACGGAGTCTTCTTCCTATCAGATATAATCCTTTGTTACAACCTTGGCGCCTCGATTCTCTCTCAAGGAAATGGATGCATTGTCGGTCCTTCTTGGCATTGAGGCGGTACATACCAAACATGGCCTCCATTTGTCCCAACGCAAGTACATAACGAACCTTCTTCATAGAGTTAATATGCACGACGCTAACTCAGTTTCCACACCAATGGAAACTACATCACGGCTCACGCTTACCACTAGAACCCCTCTTCCAAATCCCGACCCCTTTCGTCAAGTCAATGGAAGTATTCAATACCTCTCTCTTACTCGGTCTGGCATAGGCTTTACGGTGAACAAGCTCTCACAATTCATGCATCAACCGACGAATGAACATTGGTCATGTGCAAAACGTGTACTTCAATATCTAGCGGGCATTCGCAATAAAGGTATCTTTATGGTTGTCCGCAATACTCTCCCACTTCATGCCTTTAGTGATGCAGATTGGGCATGCAATCCTTCGGACTTCAAACCCACTGGAGCATATATCGTCTAACTTGCCAACATCCCATTTCATGGTCTTCCGAGAAGCAAGCGGGTCACTCACGGTCATCTACAGAATCTGAATATTGCTATGTTGCTAACACATCGCAGAACTCTGTTGGATGATAAATCTTCTTACAAAACTTGGAGTCACACTTACGGCACCTCCAGCAATCTACTGTGATGACATCGGTGCCACATACCTGAGTGTTAATCCGGTCTTTCACTCGCGTAAAAAAACCCCTTGGACTATCTATTCGTCCGTGGACAGATTGAAGTCGAGACTCTACGAGTCGCTCATATCAGCACTAAAGATCAACTTGCGGATCTACTCACCAAACCTCTCTCTCATCCACAGTTTGAACTACTATGTTTCAATATCGGAATCACCTAGATGATCTGTCTTGCGGAGACGTATAAAGGACTAATATATAATTAATTTAAATCATACTAACCTTAATAACCTAATCTATTGTCTATATATCTTGTATTAAGATTAAACCCATCATCAATAATAATACCTTCATACTAGTTGTACTAATTCATTTTCTATCCCTTTATATTATATAGTATATACGTATTAGTTGTATAATGGCCAAGCACATTATCTGGAAAAAAATATCAAATTTAAAAATATGTGTTCATTGTGATTCACTTTTAAATTGAATAAAAAAAACACAATGCTCTCAAAATCTAGCTTTATACTACATATTTTTAAGTATTTTTGTTTTATGGAATTCATGAAGATTGTAAAAATCATTAAAAAGTTATACAAAGTTTTGTATCTTATACAATTTCAATTGTTATGCGTTTGACGTGTAACGCCGGTGCATATCGTATTCATAGGTATTACCATCAAATCAGAAGCGACGGCGAAAAATCCAAAAAAGAAAAAAAACTAAAACGAGAGCTGTGGGAAGACCACAGAAGAATCTCTCCCGTTGGACAAACAACCAATCAGAATCCAAGAATAGGGATGATCCAAATCTTTATCCAATGAACAGTGAGAAGAAACCAGCGGTGGACCCACTTGACAATTTCTTCATAGCCCCACAATAATTCTTCCTTTTCTCATTGTTTTAACTTTTATTAGGATAAATTAGTTAAAGTTAAACCAATCTAATCCATAATTTAATATAAATTAAATTTTTTCGATCCAATTCAATCTATCAAAACTCCCAAAATGGATGTATTAACCCTCAAGCTGTACTTTTTGTCTGAATGATATGATATTAATTAAGATTTTTCTTTCGAAAAATGATATTAACTAATGTTAATTATATCTTAAATTTTTTACTTCAGTGTGTAGATTGATTTGTGATTAATGTGGATCAATTTCATAAAATTTAAAAAAAAAATTCTATACTAATTTTACTGGAATCGAAAATATCAGAAATTAACTAACGTTTAAGTGGTCTTGAATCAGGATCAAAATTACAGGTCGAAGACGCATTTACCACCCATACTTTTTTTTATAATTATTTATTTGTTTCGTAATTAAAAGTGTTTTCTTGCACGGACAGAGCGTCACCAATAGATACAAAAAAAGTTATTATTTTTGGCTTTGTTGATATAATGTATCTACAGTAATATGTTCCTTCTAAAATAATGGGTATGAATTATATAAATTTATTTACTGTATTTTTCTTATATTTTTAAAAAATTGTTCAGCATCTTAACAGCTGACCATTTATTTTTCTCAATATTTTATTGGTGGTGAATATTGTACTTGCTAAAAATATATAATGAATATTCAAAGATTGTAATATTTTGCTATGTTCATACTTTATTTATAGTGATAAAATTTCCCAACAAGTTATTTAATTAAGTTTTATCTCTACCAAATATTAAACCAAGTATTGTCATGTAATTTACATAAGTAGTTGTGTGCTATTGTTTACTAAAGTAGAAAGTTTACTTAATTGTTGTTATCTATATTTTCAAAAACACAAATATCAAATATATAAAGTGTACATATAAATATGCAAAATTGCAAAATAATGTTAAAATTTTTAAAACAATTCAAAGTCATACAATTTTTTACGTCTCGTATGGGAGGTCCCAAATCCCTACAAATAATTTATAAAATAAAAGAAAATTAACCAAATAAAAAACAGAACCCGAAACACGAACAAATATAAATACTCACGAGACGCCACACACGCACACGCAGACGTAAGTATTCTTAGCAAAACCACAGTCACAGGCTCACAGTCTTTGCCTGCGTTGTGCGTTTGCGTTTGCGTAAGGATAGTCTCGGAGGCGCAAGCGGCAAATGTGATGGAAGGCAAGACGGCGCGTGCATGTGACGCTTGCATGCGTCGACGTGCACGTTGGTTTTGTGCAGCCAACGACACGTTCCTGTGCCAAAGCTGTGACTCGTCCATCCTCTTGACAAACCAGTTGGCGAGACGCCACGAGCGTGTACGGCTTCGGACATGTGACACGTCATCTTCGTTCTCATTGTCATCGTCCGTACAGTCTCCGACCAAGAAAACGCCCGGAGATGTCACGGAAACACCGGTATGGTACGAAGGTTTCACGAAGAAAGCAAGGACACCGAGGAGTTTGCTTGGGAAGTCACTTCAAAGCAAGAAGGCTGTTAATGTTTTTGTGAACGATGATTTCGGTTTGGATTTAAATTCGAATTTCAATCTGAACGATCCTTTGGTTCCCGAGCTTGGAAGTGAAGAAGGATCGTTCTCTTTTTCTTCCGTGGATGAAAACGAAGAGAATTTAAATTGCCGGGTTCCGGTGTTCGATTTCCCCGACATGGAGATCGAAGTTAAGGACAACAACAACAGCTTTGGTTTTTCCCTGGATTCGCAAAAGATCGATGGAGGAGATCTCGAGGAGGAGGAAATGGACGATGGGTTAAACGGGTTCTTGCCTTTAGATATTGATCTTGCGGAGTTTTCCATGGACGTTGAGAGTCTACTTGGAGAGGAATCTGGCGTGGACGTCCGGGAATCAGGGGTTTTTGAATTCAAAGAAGATGAAAACATTGAAGTGAACATTGATTTGGCGTTGAAGAGCGTTAAAAATGAAGAAGGGGTGGCCGAGTTAGAAGAAGATTTTCGGTGGAATTTGGATTATGGTTCCTCAGTTTTAGGTAGAAAAAGAGAAGAAGTAGAGCTAAAGGGTAAGATTAAGAATGATGGATTGAGAAGTGATGATAACAATGGAGAAGAAGAAGAATTAGTGAATGAGAAGGCGAAAAAGAAGAGCGTGTTTTTGCGGTTAGATTACGAAGCTGTGATGACCGCTTGGGATAGCCAATGTTCGCCGTGGACCACCGGTTTCCGGCCGGAGTTTAGATCCTGCGATTGTTGGCCGGACTGCCTGGTATTGCTCTCTATCTCTCTATATATGTATATTTATATATATCATATGCATTAATCCACGTTTTGTTCATTGATGTGAATATGTAGTCTTTCTGGTGCATGACTATAACGAACTAAAATTAAATTGGTTACAACTTTGAAAAATTCTCAAAATACACGAAATTGTATTTAGCCTATATAAAATTTCCAATTAACAAATTTTAGTCTACTAATACACGGATTAATGAGTATTACTGTATTAGCCAAATTACATTGCAATGTCTACACGAATGTTATATCTACCTTGATAGGTATTGTTTGTAAAGAGGCTCAATTGGATTATTAATAGGGTAATAAGGTAGATTACAAATTTTGTGTATTATTGACTATATAGAGTATCTATAGACACACCCATAAAATGATCTTAAATTATAGAGATTTACTTCTGTGGAAAGAGCAAAATCAAATAGGATTAATAAAAATGCATAACCAAAACGTCTGGTTACTCCAGTTGCAAGGATTCATGTGTCCCATACACGTTCTTAACGGGTCAGAAGAGGCAACAGCCGTTGGATCCATTCTCCATCAGCAAGTGAGAGGAGGAGGAGGATCCGATAGCGAGAGAGAGGCGAGGGTGTTGAGGTACAAAGAGAAGAGGAGAACGAGGTTGTTTGCGAAGAAGATAAGGTACGAGGTAAGAAAACTCAATGCCGAGAAGAGACCTCGTATCAAAGGTCGGTTCGTCAAGAGGACCTCGTTGTTGGCCGCGGTTTCATAATCTAGGCCAATTTTTTTTAAATGAAATGTAAATGCGGGTTAAGTTCGATATAAAATCGAAGTCTAAACCTAATGTTGTTTGAAATGTGATATGTATGGTGAAAACTAACTTGGTTTTGCTGGATTTGTAATAAGTAAATTGTAGGAAGTGTTCTTGTATGTACTAAATTATGAGGTTCGTTTAATTTCATAATAATATATGCTTATTTAACTTAGGTTTACTTTCAATGTAAACCGTGAATAAGAGATTCATATGTATATCAAAGGTTGTGTGAAGGCATCCCAGTGGTGACTGGTGATTGGTGATTGGTGATTGGTGATTGGTGATCGGCCATTGGCGATTGGTTTAGTATCTTGGTTATAGTGTGAGGATATAAATGGCCGGGCTAATTTATTTTTTCTAAAGAATAAAATCTAGTTAATAAAAAAAAACAATGATATAATTTCTATCAATAAGGTATATATATAAAACAATATGACTTTCAATGAAAAAAATATGCAGCTCAATATACGGTAGGCATTATCGATATAATTTCTATCAATAAGGTATATCTCACCATGATGCGATTAATCCTACTCATCTTTGGGATTGGACAAATAATTCGAAAAACCTGTTCCCACCCGAAATTCGTTCCGAACCCACACAAAAAAATTTCGAATCTGCGGAATTGGGTTCGGATAATAAAATCTCATTAGCCGCAGGTTCGGGGTCGGAGATTGAAATATCATTATCCGTGGATTTGGATTCAGATTCAATTTTTTCGAATTTCAGAATCGGGTATCCGAGCATCCTAACTTTTACATAATGAAAGCTTGTAGAAGATAACTTGTGAATCAATAATCCAAAGAGACCAGAAATATCAAACAATATTCGTTTATTTACTTGTCAATCTTTAGGTACACTTGCCGGTTTTTACAATGTACCAAAGATCTTCGCGGATAACTCCCCCTGAGTTAGACGTAAATACAACCTCTATTGTTTCTCCGCACAGTACAATATCTAACTAAGTACACTTAAAACCTTAGAACTCTCTATTTCTCTGTTTCGTGTACTCTAGTGATATTATCAGAATCGTTAACCTTGTTTTTCTTTTTCAGGTTAACTTATCTATCTTCCGCTCGGCTCAGCAACCCTCTCCGGTTCTTCAGCCGCGCCGTCATGCTGATTTTTTTACAGCATTGAATCCTCCAGATTCAATTTGACTCCTCCTTCCTCTCCTTGATCTTCTCGTTGACTTCCTTCAGTCTCTCCTGATTTGAATTCGTGCTCCTTGAATATCTCAACTTCCTGAAATAACAATTTTACTCTGCAATCCTATTTTTATTGCATTAACACATAATTTACAAAAGTGTCATTAAGGGTTAGAGATATTCTTCTTTCAATCTCACGCCATAGCCACCTCTAACACACACCTCTCTCTCTCTCTCTCTCTCTCACCCCATCGCCACACAAAAACCACCTCTCTTTCACTCTTGACCTCATCGCCACACTCACGTCCGCACATTGCCACACTCACATTCGTCCATCGTCGATTATCCTCTATTCGTTGGTTTAAGTTCCAAAGTGAAAAGCATCGAATTCTCTGGCTTTGCCAACACGTGAATGGTCGTCTTGTGTTCGCCGTTTCAGGTTTCAAAGTGATGAACTCAAGTATCTCTGCTTTTTAGGGTTTTTGTTCCTGTACTTGAGCTTGAAGATCTACTGCCAAAGTTCCTCGCCGCGGCAGACTACGAAAGGTACGGAGCTTCGCGTGCTCTCAATTTTGAATGCCTTTCCCTAAGTTCAATCCAAGATTGTGATGGGACGATTTTGTTTGTTTCTGTGATAGATTAACAGGAAAATGTGTATCTTTGTTTTAGTTATAGGAATGTCTTCTGATATGCTTTTTGTTAGTTTTGCACTTGTATGTGTGCGGATATTCTCTATAGACTTGATATCTAATGTTCAAAATGGAGGCTAGCGAGGGTCAAGAGTACACACTACAAGGGAAATGCCTCATAGAGATAAGGCAAAGATGGTTCGGACACTCACAGGTACTCGACTTATTATTCGGATATCTGAGTCTTTGGTATCCATGTCTCACGAGTTTGAGTTTGGATACAAAATGGTTTATCTGTTCGGGTTCAAGTACCCTCAAGACTCTGGGTATTCGACCTGTGACTATCCCTATTCATCTCTTTATGGGTTGTTGTGGGTGGACAAAGGGAATGAAGACGCAAACAACAATTAGGAAACAAGTTTCAAGGGTGACATCGATGTATTGTATATGCGGCCACTCTAGAGAGGTTAATGGTGGACGTTCTTAGTCCTGATTGAGGATTCTAGATTAGGGGCGTTACAACATATTAAATATGGGTCAACCGAAAAAACAAAATAAATTAATATCAATAATACATAAATTTTGTATTTTATTTTATTTTCTTTGGATTTTTTTAGAGTTTATGTCTATGTTTTAGTAAAAACTACAACAAGAAAAATATGTTTTTCGGACGGTCGACGTCTATCCAAAAACGGGCATCGTAATTCATTTTCATTTGGAATTCGCCCGCATTTGTTCCTCCCCAAACCGTTAGAAAAAATTAACACTTTTATGTTGAAAATGAAAGAAGATATATTGTGGTTTATATAAACAATTTTCAAACGGATTAGATAATAAATACAACAATATTTTCTATCGAACGTCCATAAAATGTTCAAAATTTTGGACAATTTCCAGACAGTTGCGTCTTGTCCTAAATTTTCGCACAAAACTTTTTTACGTCCAAAAATTTGCGGATGAATGTGAGAGTCGTCTATCCAGAAATTGCACATGGATAGACTTGTTGTCCATAAATTGCGCACAAACGAAAGGATCTTTCAAAATCCATCTGCAATTACGGACAGACTATAGACATGTTTTTTGTCTATGAATTTGTAGACAGATTAAAAATGGGTTACAATATTCGTTTGCAATCCGTCCGTAATCCAGTTTGGAATTTCTGGACATATTAATTGATACTTAGACATATTAGAAGAGATGCGTACAAACAAATGTATAAATATGTATATAAGTGTTTGTAAATAATTATTATAACCCAGATAGTTAATTCAGAACATGAATTCAATTGATTATATATTCAATATTTCTCATTTTTTAAATAATAATTCTAAAAAATTGTTATAAATAGATGTTTTAAGAAATATTGAATAATAATAATAATAATAATCAAAATTAAATTTATAGTTTCAGATAACACTTAAAAATGATACAAAAAAGTTCGGTTCTATGATAACACAAGGCCAAATATAAATTAAAATAGTAAAGAGTAAAAAGTGAACTTCAAATACAATATCAAAACCTTAGTTACAATCTCATTCGGCTTCTCCATAAAAATACAAAAACTTTTTATTTTCTTATTTGATATTACTTTTTCTTATTTAATTAAAGTAACTAAACATTTATATCAATCTCAATTGAATACCAAAATTTAAACGTTATAATCTTCCACTACCACACAAAATAAACTCTTTTGTTACTTTAATATAAATATTTATCTCCAAATCTATATATTAAAAGTGTGTAATTTTGGAGGGATCCTGAGAGTTTCTCGCTTCTCAGGCCTCCACCTCAGCTTCCACCTCAGCAACATAATTCATTCGAATACAGAGCGTTCTTCTCTCTGCCGTTTCGTCTTCTTAGATTATCTTCTCGCTTGGTTTTGTCTCAACCACACCGCTTCATCTTCTGTTGAAGTTGAAACGTTTGAGCACGTTTTAAGGCCGGTGTTTCATAGTTTTGCAGCTCTCCGTGGAAAGCTAAGCGGTTCTCCTCTTGGATCAACCGAACTCTCCAAACATAACCTCAAGCGGCGGTCGGTGACGGTGGCGGAAGAGGAGGAGGAGAAAAGAGGAGACTGTACCAGTGAAAGAGGCAGACGGAAAAGCTGGTGGAGACGTGGCGCAGCTCATCAGCGACGAAGACGTTCTCTGTTTTTCGGCGAATGCCTCAATGCCTCGACCCAGCAAGCGATCTAACGTAAAGAATGAAGTTTCCGTTCCTGTTATCGAAACTTTATGTTTCTCTTCGTAATTGAAGTTTCTCTTTGTGATTTCTTCACTTCCAATTTGCATATGGCCTTATGAATTTTTGGTTAATCTCGATTTATTTGTTTTTAGGTGTGGTATTGCTTTTGAAACCCTAGGCGGTGGAGCCGACGGGGTCATCGTCCACGAGCGAGCTGCCGATAACAATCAGGGATTGGCGTCTGATCCTGGAACGGATTCTGGAGACCGAGAACCAGGGTCCCCTGATCCACAACCCGTGGATGCAGCAAATCTCGTTGTATTGGTGACCCCAACGGCTACAGGTTCGATCTTTTTCTAATGTTGCATGCCCTATTTATGCGATTTTCTATCCACAAGCCGTCTTCTTTTTCTTCAAGGTTTGTGTGGTTGTAGAATTCATATGGTTTGTTTCGGTGTTTAGGTGAAAGGGCAGCTCTCTCAAGTTCATCCTGAGGTTCTGTTTTTCTGCATGCACACCGTAATCGCCGGTGGCCGTTCATACACGTGGAGGCAGAGGAAATATGCCGGTGGCCATTGATACACGTGTTAGAATAGTGAGGTAATCTCAATAGATTTCAAATCTTCCGTCATTGTCCTCCGTCATTGAATTTGACCACCCCTCAATTGCTGAGTCAAGAACAGCGGTAGCACGATTTGTGTCACCAGATCGCTCTTTGAGGGCAACAATGGTGGAAACAGTGGCAGCATACATGAATTCTTTAACAGTGGCGAATGGAGTATGGAAATTTTGTGGCAGCATACAGCCTCCTACCCTCGGGAAATCGTTTGTAAGAAAGATTTCGAAGCCGTTCATGAATTCTTTATCGAGAACTTCATCCATTACTGAGAAATCATTCTCAGAAAAATGATTTCAACAAACTGGTTGGCTCCATAACCGTTTTACACTTTGTGTCTGTTGTTTATAGGTTTTACCAATGGAAACCCAAATTTTCAATATGATATTGTGATTCCTTTTTTATTATTTATAGAAAGAAAACCGATTGGATGTCTGGGGTTGGAGAAGAACAGACAACTCTGCTTCAGTTTGGGAATTCAAGGTTCTTCTTTAAACATATGCGCACACATATATAGATATATATGTTTTGAGTTTTGATAGTTATGGACATGTGTATGAGATAGTGAAGGATCTTGTGTCGGGGAATTTCGGTGTAGCCAAGCTGGTTCAAGACAAATGGTCCAAAGAGTTTCTCACTGTGAAGTTCATCGAGAGAGACCTAAAGGTTTCTTACAGATTTAGTAAATATATCTTCGATATTCACTCTTTTTCTTCAATTTTAAATATATAGGTATTAAATAACACCTTTTTTTGTGCGTGTTCTTTGTATTTCCTTTCTTCTTTGTGGTTGTTGTGAAGATTGATGAACATGTGCAGAGGGATTCAGTTAAGACGAGGTAATGATCATCGATAGAATCTTCAAAGACAACCGAAGGAGCTGATGCAGCAGTCATAGATTACATCCAATGTTCAAAGGACGGTTTGATTCTTGAAAAAAGCTACATTTAAATCCAGAGATGCATCAAAGTTTCAAAATCTCCCATGTTCCTGCTTGTGGGCCCAAGACAGAACTGATCATCAGACCCATGTGTGTCTGACCCTGATTCAGAAAATGTATAATGCGCTGACTAACAAAAATAAAAGGGTAGATGTGAAACAATGATGTGGTGTGGTTGTGGTTGGTGCAGAGCACTGAGAAAAGATGGAGCATGAGATGAAGGTGGAACAGGCGAGGAAGCTGGAGATGAAGAGGGCTGAGTATGTAAAGACAGAGAAGGCAAAGAAAGAGGTGGAGAAGTTGGAGTCGCAGCTGTCAGTGTCTTCCCAGGCCATCGAGAGTGCCTCTGCGGAGATCATCAAGCTCAGAGAAACTGAGTTGTACCCTCAGCTGCTCGAACTGGTTAAAGGGTTAGAGTGATATCCGTTTGTGTTCTGGTTTTGCCGGTGAAGAAGTCTATATGTTAGATAACGTGGCATTTGCATGTAGAAGATGTAGCAATTACAATTCACTTGCAGAATATAGAGAATGATGAGCATTTCAACAATCTTTAATGTTCTTTGATAAAGACAATAGTGGGTACATTGAAATGGATGCAATGCGGGAAGCTTTAACTGAGCGAACCGGATGATAGCGTCTTAAATGACATATTGCACGAAGTTAACACTAAACATTACAATACAATATTTTATTTTGCAAAAAATGTCCACAAACAATTTTTTACTAAGATATTATTCTTCTTTATAAAAAAACCGCGCATCGCGCGGGACTATTACTAGTCTATATATTAAAAGTCTGAACTTTTGTGGCTTGTGAGCCATTCTACTCTCTGAGTCCTCCACGTCATTTTTACCATTTAATTGAGGTTCCCACCCACGATTCCTTGCTCTCCCACCTACCTCTCTAACACCCTCTAGCTTCACCTTCCTCTCGCCAGTTTTTTCCTTGAAATTTAATCCGCATCTACGGTGTTGGTTCACGAGACGCCGTCCACTCCAGTTTTGGCATTCGAAGAAGCTACTGGAGGCACCTCTAGCCTTGGCATACGAAGAAGGAAGACGTAAGCGAGCGGCAGAGGAAGAGCTTTAACTGTGAATCCGAGGGGGAGACTTCCGCCACCAGAGAAGCGTTTACTGCGGAGTGAAGCGGTGGCCGTGGGGGGAGAAGGGAGTGATTGTGCATCGGGGGCATTTGAAGAGGAGACTTGTTCGTCAGTGGTTGATAATGCAGCGGGAGAGAGACCAATAATGAGCGAAGCAACGACGAGGAGGAGCTGACGCAGCAGATGCCTAAAACCATTTTCAGGTATTTGGAATTTGAAGACAGCTTGCTACTTTAGTGATGCGAGTGATGTAGATGATTACAACCATTTCTAGGTATTTGGAATGTTATGAAATCGCAATGGAGAATATCATATAGGGTTTGTTGTTACTTTTCAGGTGCTGGGTTTTATGACTTTCGATCCTCCTACCATGTAGAGCCCTGCCACTGGAGCAATTACAACTCCAAGTAGCTTGCACTTAGATGTTGTAGTATGTACTCTCTGTCCTTCATTGTGCTTCATTCACGGACCGATTGATCATTTGTTCAATGTATCCATTTGGAATATTTTCTTTCTGGATTTACGCCATTTGAATTCATCTTTTATGGTTTCAGTTTGTAGTCATGATGATTCATCTGGCTTTTAACTTGCTTATGTTCTTCATATTCGCAGATCCACATAATGCTTCTAACAAATCCATTTTCATATTTCAGTTTTAGAATAAGTTTCCCTATGTGCTATTCCTCCATTGAAGACGGCACTCACTGAAAATTGCTTCGTCACTTTGTACACCGGCACACTGTATTACTGTCCAATCGCCGGAAGATTATGGCTAGCGTAAACGGTCTGTCGCCACAAAGGTTATATTAAGTGTGTTCGCAAATCTTCTCTCTTTGATTTTTCGTGTGTTATTTCCCGAATCGTCTAAGAATTCCTTGGAAATCCTTCTTGCTGATCTTGGTAATTTGGCAACATCTTTCCTATATTGTATTTAATTAATAGTCTGGATCTGTTGTGCTCCACAGGTTTTGAAGAAGGCAGATATGATCCGCCAAAATGCTGTTGAAAGCATCCTTGAAGAACGAGTTAACCTTCGAGGAAATGCATTACGGGCTGATGGGTCTCAAACAGTTCCATGGAAACCAAATCAATAGAATAAGGAGAAGACGAAGGCACGGCGAAGAAGGCAAGTCTATACGTTACACCTTTAAAATAAACCTAGACTTCCCTCTTTTGATGTGAGCTCATCTTGTATATCTTATCTCCATTTAGATGGTTTGTGACCCTAGGTTTGCATCTTCTTTTTGTTTGAGAAGCTTGTTTCTTTCATTAATCGCAGGATGTTAAACTTTATGAGACATGTTTAATACTGTGTGCTAATTATCCTATGTTCTAGATCCGCTATGTGGATTTTGTTGAAAGCAAGGGTGGAAGGGAGATAGCAAGCTTTGCGTTTTTTCGGGCAACACTGACTTTTGACAAGGTAAATAAATGATCTTATGACACTCATCAAATTCTTCATGTGATTTTCATGTCATTCCTTGCGATTAAGATCATGTAGTTATATCCATAGCATGTCAAAGTGTAGGAAACGGAAAACTGAGCAATTAGGATCATGTAGTTATATCCTTCCTCATAATTCAAGACGGGTCCATGGCATTGGCATATATAATTTGATTTGTTTTTACTTCAGTCACACAGAATGCCCAATAGCAGTGTTCTGGTTTATCTAATTGACAATGTTGTACAAGTTTCTATATATGGCTGTTCTTATCTTTGTTGCAGAATGCATCTGTCATTCATCTATATGATGCATGGTTCAAAGAAAAAATAGGAAATGCATCAGCTACTTATGCTGCTCTTTATCGATGTCCAAAGGAATCTGGCTCCCCCGTCTCTTGGCATGAGGGTCTATGAGATGGAAAACTAACTTTCAAGAACTCTTCCAATTTGTGAGGATCCATAGAGTACTTGTATCCGCCATCTCCATACAGACCTACGAGCACTATATTCACCTCCAAAGGAACTTGAAATGGTACCTGTACAAGAAAAGTACATGAAAATGGAACAATTTTCTCAATAGAAAACATCAGTTCCTCATGTTTAAACCCTCTAATTATCCTCACAATTATGAGAGTGAAATTGCTTCGAACAAGCTAGCCATGAGTGTGAAATTGGAAAAAAAATTTTGAGAACGCCAAATATAGTTAAATCCTCAAATTCTCCTCACAACTATTGCTTCCAACTAGCTCGCCAACTAAATTTCCTGGAATTTCTGGAACAAATAGAAAGTAAAATTCAAGAGGAAATGGTGGACTCTGAATCACATCCAGGATTCAATAAGCCGACACTATCATTAGAAAATAATCAAGGGCCAACAAGGTAGCCACCACTTCGTGGATTGGTTATTCTACATTTATATTGACGATCCATCCAATGTGCGCAAACGAAGAGACTAAGGAGTTGAAAAAGAGATATACCTCGGCACGGGAGTGGAGCATGCGACGGACGTCTGATCGCACGCTCTCGCGTACGTCGAGGAAGGCGTTGTGGTGCCATTGAGGATGCCTCGGCTCGCAACGGAAGGGTTGTTGAGCCGAATCGGACCGAGTGACGAGTTGGCTTAGTAGCGCAAGTAGAAGAACAAGCGACACCGAGCGTTAACTTGAGCTCCCTTCCATGGCTGAACAACTCCAATACTCTCTCTCTTTCTGGGGAGTAAAGGGAGGAGGGAGAGATGAAAATTACGAAAATACCTTTCATTTGTGAAGTTTTGATTCTACGCTGAAATGGGGCTTGCATTAGTGCGTTGGGCCACATTTAATTTTAAAAAGAATATATTTAAAATTATAATTCAATTCATTAATGAATTATTAGTGTTAAAATAATACATTTAATTAACAAGAATATTTTAAATTAAACAATGAAGATATTGTTCATGCCTTTATTATGAATTAGAAGACGTGAAGAGAGAAAAGTAATTGGAAATCCAAGTGGTAAAAAAGTCTATATATTAAAAAATCAACATTTTGTTTGCTTCTTCTCAGCGCTTCTCGCCTCTCAACCTTCCACCTCGATCTGTTCGTGTATTAAACGTTTACCTTCTTTTTCTCCCACGATCTTGGTAATGAAGGTGAAGAAAGAAAATGGTGAACCATTGGCTCGAATACCGAGAGGCTTTCATCTCTCCCACATCCATTCGTTTTCGGCAGTGAAGGTGAAGAACCCTTCTCTCTCCCACGATCTCAATGGTGAAGGTGAAGAACGCAAATGGTGAGCCATCGGCTAAGAATACCGAGAGGCTCTCTTCTCTCCAACTCAGCCATAAATCATCCATTTTTTCCCATTAATTGGGTTCTCCATCTGCTGGTTGCAGGAGGTGTCCGGTCGGCGTCGATCTGGTGTCCGTCTTCGGTTGGATTACATTAGTTCGTCATGAAATATGCCTAATAAATTTCGTCATGAAATTAACATGTAATAAATAATTACGTAGGATACTTATTCTTATCATGATTTATTTTGAAAAATCTAAGCATTACCACACAATATTATTTTTACAAAGAATATCTACAAATAATTTTTACTAAGATACTTTTCCTTTTTATACAAAAAATCGTTAACTCGCACATCGCGCCGGATTTTTGCTAGTATACTTAAATACGTCCAAAACACACTTATTACGCTGAATTATTTCCATCTTATACTCAATATACCTGACAATTCACTTTCCCTCGATTCACTACACCACACATGTATGACTTTATAAATGAATCTTCACACTCACCAAATATTGTTGCTTTTTCCTTTTATAGCTATTTTAACCAGACATATTTGCAACAAAGTTTTCAATTATAAACTTTCTTATTTGACGGATGATTTATGTTAGGTGATTTGTTTAAAAATCTTGTTTAATCCGTTTGTTTTTTCTTTGCTTCCTAAGAGTTGTGTCTTTAAATTATTATTTTTTTAGAAAGCAAAGCTTTTGGTTTGAAACCAGAGCTTTTCCTCGTTTTTCCCTTTACCTCTTTCCAAGGCGGCCACCAAAGCTTCTAAATCTTCAAAAATCCATCAAAAACTCATTTTCCTCTTTGATTCATCTCATTTCGTTTGTTTGTCTCTGATCACCTCTATTTCTTGGTTACTCATCTGGAAATAAAGAGCAACAATTGATTCGTTCTAAAAATTTTAAAAAATCCAACTGTGTTATATAGATTCCCAAGAACGTTTAACAGTCGTCGAAACCATTTCAACAGCCAAATCGCCTAGGGCTATCGATTTAGGAGGTCGAAGACCCACAACCTAGGCCGATTTAAATGAAAAATGGTAAAAATACATAAAGTTATTTCAACACCTTGGAATTGTACATTAACTACATTTTTAAATATTTTTATACGTAAACCATCATGTTAGTTACTAATAAACATATAAATTATGATAACTATTTATAATTTATTTCATGAATGTATGTCGCGTAGATAGGTATAAACGTAACTTAAATATACGTACGTTCATGAAATAAAATGAAAATAGGTCTAATAGTTTGTGTATTACTACGATACTTTATGTTTAAAAAATGAAAAAAATAGTTTATATGTAATTGCGAAGCTTTAAAGTAAATTTATAAATTTTATACAAATTTTTGAAGAAAAAATTTATACATGAGTGGAAAATTTTATCCTAATTTCATTTGATGTAAATATCTTTTTCAAACTAAAAATTTAAAAATGAGTAAAAAAGATTTAATATTCTCCGCTCACCTTAAACTAACTCATTATAAACTTTTATTTCAGAATCTTAATTAAATTCTCAAAATAATTTTGATTAAAGTTGAATGTATAATTTTTAGTGTTAAAAATGAATGCAAATAATATTTTACAATTTTTTTATTTCGAATGACCGGATGCCTTTATTTTCCCTAGAAAATAAAGCATATATCTAAGAAGAATTGAACTATTTGTATTTTTTTTCAAAGTGATGTATCCTATGAGTTAACGATTTAGATGGGTGTCTCAATCAGTTTTCGACGTCGTGTCATAAAAATTGATAAACGTAAGTCATTTTATCGATTTTATGTATCACGAGAAGTTTCTAAAAAATCATTTTTCCTCGATTTAAGGAATTTGAGATAAAACACTTGAATGAAAAAATAAATTTGGAAAATCTAACGGTGACCATTTTGTCTTATATGATTTCTTTTCTATTTTATATATAAACTTTGTTGTTAATTTCAAAATAATATATAAATTATTCTTATTTTTTTAAATTTATGAATGCATATAAAATAGATATACATATCAATCGTTACGTTTAATATACAAATAATTATCTTAATTTATATTTTATTTTCTTATAGTATAAAATAATATCATAATTCATATATATATATATATATAATAAAATGGAGGAATATCAGATATACCATCATAGGGCTAAAACGCTTCAAAAATACCCTTCCCTAAAATAATTATTTAATCGGAAAAAAAAACTGGAGAAAAGACAAATTTACCCTTAATTTTCGAACGTGAGAAAACCCGCATTCTGGGAGAGTAAAAGCCAA
>CM071869.1:33876037-33920122 GCA_036759665.1 Gynandropsis gynandra
CGTCTCTCGATCGAAACTCGTCTCTCGGTCGAAACCCGACTATCGATCGAAACCCGTCTTTCGGTCGAAACCCGACCCTCGATCGAAACCCGTCTCTCGGTCGAAACCCGACCCTCGATCGAAACCCGTCATTGAGTTTAATTTCCGGACGGTGGGTTGAGCCGTCGGTAAAGGTCTCGAATTTGCCGACGGCAGGTATTTCCGTCGGTAAACTGTCTCGAATTCCCGACGGTTTACTTGTGCCGTCGGGAATTTCCCGACGGGTTTCCCATTCGTCCGCAAATTGTCGGAAATTGCGCCCTTCGTCCCCCGCGTGCCTCAGGTTATCTGATTCGTCCGCCGTTCGTTCGTTTTGTTTCCGTTCGTTTGTTGCTAGTTTGGTATTATCTGATTTGTTGCTAGTTTAGTATTTTCGAACATGAATTTGTTGCTAGTTCGTTTGTTGCTAGTTTGGTATTTTCGAACATGAATTTGAAATTTCGAACATGAATATAAAACCGAGCATGAAATTTTGTTTATTTATGTATATATGTATACTTGTAAAATGTAATTAGATACGTGTTTGTTTTAATTAATTTTAAAAATTTATTCAAAAGTTTAGATTTGTCTAATAATATTCTAATAGATATGAGATAACATAATATAACTTTTTTTTATATCTCAGATTAATTATGAAGCATGAATATCGTAATAGAGTTTATGTGTGAGTTTAATTTTAATATCATATGTCAAATATTGGTTAAATTCATATAGAGTTTATGTTTGTCTAATAGTATTGACATACTTCAACTACTCACGAATGTTATTCTCTTTTAAACATATAAGTTAGTTTTAATTAATTTTAAAAATATTATTTAAAAGTTTAGATTTATCTAATATCATATATAAAATTTTATAGTTAATATTATAATTAGAGGTGTCTAAATATTTCGGTCCGCGACCCGGTCCAAATTTAAACAGGCCTAAATATTTCGGCCCGCGGCCCGATCCGACAGACGGGTTTTTTAAAAAACACATATATTAAACGATAGAAGGAAACATGCGAGTTCCTCTAGAGGCAAAGAAAAGGTCACGACCCATGAATTACAAAATACAATCTCGGAGATGAAAGCCCAATTAGAACAACAAAACGCCCAACTAGCCCAACTACAACAACAAAACTCACAGTTCAGCGCTCTGCAAAGAGAAATAGAGCAAAATAGAAGAGAACGTGAGCAATGGCTGAGGATGATGAAGGCAAACATGCCTTCTATCAATTGGGATACGACCGGAGACAACGATGCTAACGACGATAATGATGCCGACGCTCGTTTGCGGACGGCGCTTGCCAGTCCCGAATCAGTCCCTAACTGCCTTTCCAGACGGATTAGGGACTGATTCTTCAGTCCCTAATCTGTGTATTTCTTGTAGTGTTAGTGAAGATATCGACAATTTGTAATGTATTCGAAATATGCTTAACAACAATTGAACCCAAAGCCACTTTCTCTCTGACAAAGTGATAGTCGAGCTCAATGTGTTTTGAGCGTCCATGAAATTTGGGATTGGCAGTGAGATAAGTGGCCGAAAGATTGTCACAATGTAGAACTGATGGAGTGCTTTAAGGAATTCCAAGATCTCGCAATATGAAATTTAACCACGTAACTTCAGCAGCCATGGAAGCCAAGGCTCTGTATTCTGCTTCAGTGGAGGACCTGAAAACAGTGGGTTGCCTTTTTGCAGACCAAGACACAATATTAGAACCAAGAAACGTGCAAAATCCTGTTGTAGAACGACGAGTGGAAGCACAGCCAGCCCAATCACTATCACTGAAGGCAGAGAGATCAAGACTGCTGTAACCATGAATATGAAGACCAAGTGAAATAGTCCCTTTAATGTATCTCAGAACACGCTTCAGCAATGCAAAGTCAGAGACTGTTGGATCATGCATCCGTTGACAAACAAGGTTTACAGCAAAATTGATATTTGGTCGTGTAATTGTGAGATACTGCAATCCCCCAGCTAGACTACGAAAAAATGTAGGATCAGAAAACTTATCTGAAGATTGAGCTGATGAATCCAGCTTGAAAGGTAAAGGAGTTGCTAATGGTTTGCATTCCAGCATACCAGCTTTAACAAGAAGATCAACAGCATACTTCTCTTGATGAAGAAACAAACCACCTCTGTAAAATTGACATTGAACACCCAGAAAATAATGAAGATTGCCAAGATCTTTCATGGCAAACTTATGTTGAAGAGCTACAACAAGTGTCTGTAACAGAGTAGTTGAATTCCCTGTCAAAATCATATCATCAACGTATAGCAGTAGATATAAAATTTCAGAATCTTGATAATAGATAAACAGTGATGGATCAGCTTTACTACACTTGAATCCAAATTCAATAAAAATGTACTGAATTTGTCAAACCAAGCCCTTGGAGCTTGTTTCAAACCATAAAGTGACTTATGTAATCTGCAAACATAATCTGGTTGATTAGCATCTTCAAACCCTGGTGGTTGTTTCATATATACCACTTCAGACAATTCACCATGAAGAAAAGAATTTTTGACATCCAATTGAGTAATCTTCCAATTATTCACAGTAGCTACTGATAAGACAGTGCGAATGGTAGCAGTTTTTATTACCGGACTAAATGTTTCCACATAATCCACACCTTCTTCTTGATCAAATCCCTTTGCCACAAGCCTTGCTTTCAATGTATTCAGAGTTCCATCTGAATTGAGCTTAGTTCTAAACACCCATTTGCATCCGAGAATATTCATGTCTGGTGTTGATGGCACTAAAGACCAAGTATTATTAATCTTAAGTGCATCAATCTCAGATATCATAGCATGATGCCATCCTTCATGTTTCAAGGCATATTTAACTGTTTTTTGGTTCTTGTGGTATATCAATTGTAGTTAGCAAAATATACTTGGGGTTTGGTTTGACAATGCCAGATTTTTGTCTAGTAATCATAGGGTGGTTATTTGTGGATGAGATAGGAATGGTAGTAACAGGTTTTGTGGGTAAGGAAGATGAAGATAAGAAAGAAGGAAAAGTGTTTGATGATATAGGAATAGAAGATGTATTTTGTGGTAATATGGATGATGTATTAAGAGAAGATGTTATGGGTGAGACCTCTAGAGTTTGAAAAGAAGTAGAATCTCCTGAATTAGAATTAATACAGAGTATATTTTCTAACACAGGAGAAGGAGTTTCATACCTTGAAACAGAAGAAGAAACAACAGCTTGATCTGATTTGAACTCGGGTTGCCAAGCCTTTCAGCTGCAGGAATTAAATGAGAATAACATTCTTGAAAAGGAAACAAAACCTCATCAAAAATTGCATGGCGTGTAATATAGACTCTGCCAGTAGGAGGATGTAAGCATCTGTATCCTCTGTGCTTTTCACTATAACCTAGAAAACACATTTTAGGGACTTTGGATCAAATTTATGCTTCCTGTAAACCCTGAGACAAGGATAACAACAACACCCAAAAACTCTAAGAGCAGAGTAGTCAACAACCCTTCTGAATAAGGTGAAATAAGGACTGTCATTGTGTAATGATGTTGATGGTAGAAGATTAATGACATAGTTTGCAGTATAGAAGGCTTTTACCCAGTATTTCAGAGGGGTTTTAGCTTGAAACATCATAGCTAACCCAAGTTCTGTAAGATGCCGATGCTTCCTTTCAGCTAAGCCATTCTGCTCAGGGGTGTTTAGACAAGAAAATAGATGCTTAATTCCATGTTTAGCCAAGTGTTCTTGAAAAATATTACTGCTAAATTCTCCACCCCCATCACGGAGGAAAAATGATTTTCTACCATCCTTTGAAATGATACAAACACTTGATAAAAATCAGATTTATGATGTAATGGATAAAACCAACTGAATCTTGAATAATTATCAACCAAAATGACATAATATTTGAATCCTTGTACAAAAGAGATAGGAGCAGGACCCCATAGATCACAATGGATTCTTTCTAAGGGTTATGTAGCATGATACTCAGATTCTGAAAAAGGCAGTTTACTACTCTTACTCAACTAACAGAATTCACAAGGAATATTCAAGGATTTACTGATAGTAATAGCTCCTGTTTTACTGAGATTTTGTAGAACATTGTTATTAGCCTATCCTAGACGTCTATGTCATATAGTATGATCTGTTACACGATGTCTATTGGAATAGAATGCCTTCAGATCACAATTCTAGAACACATAAATGCCTTCATGTTTGCTTCCTCTGATTAGAACCTTCTGTGACATAGAATCCTTCACACAAACGCCACTAGCATAAAAAACAAACTCACAGGGATAATCTTGAGTGAGTCTTGATACTGATAATAATGACTTAACAATGTTTGGTACAACTACAACATCATGAATTTGAAGCATACCTTCTGAGTTGGAATTGTTGCAGATCAACATGAGAAATAGGAAGAAAAGATCCATCACCAACCATTACACTTTCTGAACCAGTATAAGGCACAAGTGTCTGAAGATTTTGAGTCGAATTTGTGATGTGAACTGATGCTCCAGAATCTGGAAACCAGTCAGTATGAGTACTTTGATGAAGAGTCGTAAGTGTTTGTGGAACTTCTGTGCTTTGAAATACATTGTCAAAGCGATGCCAACAACGCAGGGCATCATGTCCTATTTTACCACAAATTTGTCAAACTGGTTTAGTTGAACCATTTTATTGATTATTTGAGCTCAATTTCAAATTATCATTACTCTGAGATTTAAACACATGAGATGGTGAGTAAACTTGCTGAGAAAAACCTCTTCCTCTGGTTGAATAACCTCTGTTATTCCTGAAATTTGATCTGCCACCTCTATATCCAGAACCTCCTCTTCCATATGTAGAGTTCTGAGCATTATAAGCATTATATGATCTTTGAGCAGGAAATGCCACATGATGTGATATGTCAGTAAATTTAGCAGAAGAATTACTTAACATCAGACTGTTCAACTGAGAAACAACATCTTTATATGTCGGAAATGAAGGTTTATGCATTGAAGTCTGAATCACAGTAGTAAAAGCTTCATATTCCTTTCCCATCCATGTAATAAACGGAAAATCTTCATTGGTTCTTGGATAGGTTTTCCAATTGAATCTAACTTTTCACATATGGCTTTAATTGAGTTAAGTATTCAGCTAACGTTTGACCTTCTTTAGTTAGGAGTTGCAGAGATGCCAATAAATCAAATTCTCTAGCAACTGATCGTTGATTATAATGATTAATAAGTGAAGTTCATACCTCCATGGTTGAATCCATACCAACTACATGACTGAATACCTCTTCTCTGAGTGTTCCAATTATCCATGATTTGATGAACTGGTCCGTCTGTAACCAGGCATCATACACTAGATTTGAGCTCTCCACTGTAACTCCATCTTTCTGCTCTTGAATGAACTGAGGTGGTTCTTGAATCGAACCATTAATAAAACCAAGTAACTTTTGACTTCGAAGCAAAGACTCTATCTGAGTCTTCCAGAACAAGAAATTTGATTCAGACAATTTGATAGTTACAAAATTTGAAATGTTCACGTGAACTGGAAATGGAAACTGATCTGCAGCCATAATTATTGATCAGAAGTAACTAATTACTTAGGTCAAATAGCTCTGATACCATGAGAACTTTCAATAAATTGTACAGAAGAATTTGAAAATTTGAAAATGGAGAAGATGAAGTTTCTGAAAATTCATTTGTAATTTCATTCTTCTTAGTACATTATACAAGCTGTAGAATTAGGTATTTATAGACATTTCATTCTAAAAAAAGATTGACATAAATGCCCATGAAATGCCAATTCCTCCAATCAATCTAAAACAGAAAAACTGTTATAAAGAGAGAGTTGTTTTTTACAGAGGAGAGAGAGAGGCTTTTGCAGAAGACCGCCATTGTCGAGCTTAAGTCCCTTTCTCTGTGGTAGAGTGTTTCGTCCATTGAAACCCTCTTGTTGAAAACCAGCCTTTGTCTTCACACAACCATCTGAATTCCATAATGAAAGTCCTTTCGTTTGAGACTGAGGATCTGCCTTATGAATCCCTTCTGCTTGAGACAAAGGCTTCACCTGTTTTTGCTCTGATTCAGCAGATTATTCTCTAATAGGCAGAGCTCTTGATGTGCTAATGGACGAGGTTTCGAATCTTCAACCTTGTCTTATCGTGGATGTAATCGCGGCTGTGGGCTAGGTCGGTGGTGATTCGTATTCTCGAGATACAGCTCGAGAGGACGGTGAAATTAGAATTGCATGGGCTGAGTCGTTGTATGCTTTGAAAGATGATATCTGGTGAGTCACTTTGACTCGGTTCATCAGGGTTCTGTCACCGTGAACCTCGGAACCCCTGGTCTATTTGCTTACTCGCTCACCAAGCAGAATCTGCTTCTTCCGAGGTATACACCATACATTTTTCTCATCATCTGTATGTTTTTGGTTCGATTTGGTGATTTGTTTCTTCCCTTGATCAAATTGTTCTCTTCTTGATCTGGTTGATCAGATCTCGTCTATATGTTTCGGTTCTTTCTGTAAATCATCATTCTATTATAATGTGATGGTGTTGGCGATGAAGTCATGTGTTATTACTTAGCTTATGAATTCAAATGTAGAATCTCAAACTTAGTCATAGATTAAGGGATTTGCTTCCTCTAAGGTTATCTCCCAAAAAATTATTTGGATTTGGTTGTTTGTGCTCTTTGATTGCAAGACTTGATATTGGAAATAGAAGTTGATGTGTTTCATATCGTAGAGTATTTGCGGTGGTGGACGACATTTTATGCCTATTCCAAGGGCACATCGAGAACATTACGCTTCTGAAACAACAATACGGGTTGGCAAAGCCATAAATGAGGTGATCGTCATCATTGAAGCCTACAAATCTCTACGTGATCGTGGCCCTTATCTTGCGGATAAGGTGGTTAGAGATTTCTAAGGAAAGTTTGATTTTGTTGTCTTTGACAATTAAATTAGAATTGCTTGGGTTGATGATGCAAAATTTGACAATATGGATGATCAATACCGAGAAAAAAATGGACCAGTGACATATGGAATCGACAGATGGAATCATAGGAAGATAAAATTCACCGTCTTCAACCTTCTGAAAGACACCGTAAATGTATTTCCTTCACCTCCTCCTCCTATCATCTCCTCATTTTGTTTGATTTATATCGGCAGGTTTCGAAATCAGATGGAATCTCGATTTCATGTTTCGTGATGAGGGGTTGGCGAGCAACGGAGAGCAGTGGCAAGCGACATGAGGGATGACAAAGGCTGCTAAAAGGTGCACGTAGGGGAGCGACAATGAGCTGAGGGTTGGTGATGAAAGCACCTCCTTGCGTTGACGATGGCACCCTACGATGAGACACAATGATGTGTTAATTAGGGTTCCAACGAGGTATTTCTTCTTTCTTGAATTTTTTTCGGTTTTCTGATTTCTATAATTTCTTTCTTCTTCTTCTTCCAATATGGTATCGTCTTTTGGTTCCGTGAATTTTATCTTCCTCTGATTTGTAGATGCCTTATCATTCTGTTTTTCGCTTATGGTCTTTTTAGTATAAAGATGAAGCTGAAACTTATTGATGTTAGGGTCTAATCCACGCCTAATGATGAAAGAAGAAGTGTTGTCTTTTCTTTCAGAATTCTGGATTTTATTTGTTGCAGTTTCACTTGGGTTCTCCAAGTTCGATTGAGGATATAATATTATGGGTCAGATGGAATCATAGGAAGATCAAATCAGACATCGTCAACCTGCTGAAAGACACCGTAAGTGTCTTTCCTTCACCATCGCCTCTTCTCACCTCCTCATTTTGTTTGATTTGATTAGGCGGGTCCAACATCAGATTGGATCTTGATTCTATGTTTCGTGATAAGGGGTTGGCGAGCGACAAAGAGCTGTAGCGAGCGACATGAAGGATGACAAAAGTTGCTAAATTGGTGCACAATGGGGAGCGACGATGAGCCGAGGGTCGATGATGAAGACACCTCCTTGTGTTGATGATGTCACCCTATGATGAGACACAATGATGGGTTAATTAGTGAAGATTTGTGAAACTATGGCCAAGAATTATCGATTAGGTCATTAAACGAACTTCTAATTGCAAAGGTGAAGCTCTTGCATGTTTTATAGTCGAAGCAACGCCGTATCCATTTCTCTTTGCCTTCTTTGGTGTTTTGGTTATATCTTCTGTTGCCTAGGTTTGTAGCAATGTGCTACTATAGTCTTGAAATCTTTGCAAAGGATTTACATTTAGCTTTCTATTATCATACTCAGATTGAAAAACATGTGATTTGATGTGACAGATGATTGTGTCGCGCATGTTGAATTAAATTAAAGTTGTTACATGATATGGGTTTGGTTTTTCTCTTTTTATGGCCGCACAAAGTAGATTACATAATGACCATTATGTTATGACTTAACATAAATTCGTAACACAAATCAAAATCGAACAAGTTCAAAATTAATCAAGTCGCAATCTAATTATTGAAGATATGGATGACACAATTATTTTTAGAAAACTTGAATCTCACAACATCAATCATTTTATTTAATGGTTTTTTATTTGTTTATATTTGTTTTATTATCTATCCTTTTAAAAGTGATTTTTGTAACAAATAATAACTATACAAAAGCTTCTAAAATTATTCAAAATAAAAATTATTTAATATTCTATTTATTTTTAATTAATAAATTTTGATAAGTTTAATGTAATGTATAGTGTTGTTATCTACATTGATTCAATTATTTTTTATTGTCCAAATATTGAACGTAGAATAACTAAAACTTTTAAAAATCTTCGAAATATGCTATAATTATTAGTCACTTAATTATATTAATTTATAGTATCCATTATTTGAAATTATACCAATGAATCAAACTATTTAACTTTTATAATTGAAGCGACATAACCATCAAATTATTAAATGATTATAATTACATATATCATCATGATTTAAAAAAAAAATTCTTGTGTTTATTATTGGATGAGTATATAAGAAAAACTAAAGATTCTATTATTATAAATTTAATATCGATTAGAGATTAATTTAAACATTGAAATTTTTTAAAACAAGTTTAAAAAATAGTTCATTAAATTATGTAAAGTTATTTTATCCTATTATTTTAAAATTAAATAGATAATATAAGTGAATAAAGCTATTTGGTTCTTTATATTTTTGCAGTGTTATCATTGAGATGTTGAAATCCTTTGTGAAGTTGTGCTTCAATTTTATATTTGAGAATAAATTTGGTTCTTTAACAAACAAATACACATTAAAAATTAGGGTTTTAGTAAATTTTCTAAGAGTAATTTTGTAATTTTATTATTTTAATGTTTATTTTGGTGAACTTTTATTAATATTTCTAAGGATAATTTTTTTATTTAATATTTTTACGTATTCTAGGGTTTCAAAAGTAATTTTTAAATTTTACAAATTCCAATTTATTTTATTATTTAGATGAAATGATGATTTTATAATTTAATAATTTTTTAGATACCTATTTATATTTTTTAAATCAAATTTGAATGTGAACATGTATAAATGTTAATTTTAATATTCAAATTTGAATCAACTTATATTTATCTTTCCGAAGGAAAAGAATTTCAGGTAATACCATCTTGCGGGTTCCATAAATTTTCCTTAATTTATCAAATATCAACAATTGTATTCAAATACACTATCAATAAAAAATATTTTGTTTTTATCATAACTCGCCATAAAAACCAAAAATTGTATTTAAATAACTATTGTAATTTTTAAATATATAAATACAATAGCTATATTTATTGTTAAAATCACTGTAATATTTTTATCACAAAATATAAATAAACTCTTTCAATACAATATATCATTGAAAATTGGAATTCATGCATTTGTATTGATCAATACATATATCAAATATCATGATAATGATAATGTTTGAATTATTGAATTATGTACAATATTTAAAGAACAACCCCGCTTAATACTCGGATGTAATTTAGTTATATCTAAAAATTGGGAGAAAATTGTAGTTTCTTTAACAAGATTTTCCAAAAATATTAATTAACTATTTATTATAATGATATTATAAATCTCAGCAATAGCGTATTAATTTGGATTAATTTTGCATATTTGTAATTTTTACTATTATTTTTTGTTTGGGTTTTCAACTTTTTCTAATGTATATAGTCTTCCTAATTTCGTGTATCTAAATACTGATAAAAGGGAAGCTCAATGAATAGTAGTTTTGATGACGTGGTATTATATTAGAATTTGGATTTTATAGTCAATCTAATTGACTATTTTATATCCGTAGGATTGTTCTTATTTTTTTCCTACTCCTATCATCCAATAACATTCATTTATTATTATTTTTTAAACCAATCACTCATCGCTATGCCCAACCGGTGGAAGATCTGCTCGACCAGCAGGACCACCAGCAGCTCGACGACGGCGACCGGAGAGACAACAACGACGGCGACCGGAGAGACAGCAACGACGTCGTCCAGACAATAGACTTGGAGCGTCCTCAAATCTGCTTAGAAAGCGACGACGGTCAAGGTAGGAGCCAGATCGGAGGACCACCGACCGACGGACGAAGCGGCGGACGAAAAGCTGCGGACGAAGCAGAGGCGATCAGACCGGCGGACGAAGCAGAGGCGACTAGACCGGTGGACGAAACGGCGTATGCAGATAAGAGGATCTCGACGGCGGACACAGAGAAGAGGAACTCCGCGGCGAGCGGCGACGAGCAGAGAGACGGGTAGATCGGCAGCATGAAGGAGACAGTCGGTAGTCGGTGGTCGGCGGTAACAGCAGAGAGAGAACAAGGAGAAGTTTGCAGAGCTAGAAGAACGAATAAGAAGGAAGGAGGAAGAAGGAAGACGATGGAGACTGTGTAGAAAACTAGGAAAAATTAGGGTTTTGAAAAAAAATCGAGTTGGGCTAAAAATAAAAAAGTCCAATTAAATAAATATACCATAGAAAACATAAAAAAATTGTTATTATTTCTTTAATTAGGGTTTAGGTCTACTTATATTCTATTTAAATTTTGGTGGAATATTTGAATTATGGTTTTTAAAATTTTAGAAAACGATTTGAATTTTAAAAAAAATGAACTTAAAATATAATTAAAAAACTAAATTTATTAAATTATTAACGATGATTATTTATATGTAATATAAATATATGTTAGCATAATAAATTTAATTTAATAAACAAAATATATAAATTTAAATATTCAAATAAATTTGAAAAATGTATATGAATATAAATTGTAATTGAAATTTTGAAAATATACAAAAATTGTAACATAATATTTTTAAATTGTATTTATAAAGTTTTATAAAAATATTATACAATCAAAAATAAAAATATATTTAAATTTAAACCTCAATATATAATATATTTAATATTTATTAAATTAATAAACAAATACACCAATAAATTATAACTAATATATATTTATTCGTAAATTAATAAAAATATTTGAAATTGATCATTACAATATTAATTTGCATTTAATAAAATTAATCGTGCGAAGCGCGGGTTCAATCTAGTACTATCTATGCAATTTACCTGGAGGACGGCACACGCGCCCCTTGCTGCGATCAGAATGAGCGAGTACGACCGCCGGGAGAATACGGCAGAGCACTCACGCGATGGCGCAAAACGAAAGCGCTCTTCATTGTTGGAGCATTCCGTACACGAGCAACCGATATGAAGTTCGCCGGTCGGTTGGAACCCTAGCTCTAATGCCCCAACGATCTCTTGCGCGCCGTCGGCGTCGCAGAAAAAGAAAGGAGAGAATCACGAGTTCTGTTGAGCGCGAATGGGTGTTTTCTTCAAGCAGTTCTCAGTGTCTCAAAGGTATGAACTTTTGAGTGCACATATGTGTGTATGCAGATACTCGTTCTTATTCCATTGTAGGATGTTCGTACATTGCTGGATAATGATAAGGCATGGATTTGAGTTCTGTTGAACTATAAATTGTTATTTGGCTTCTTTGGTGTTGATACCACGGGATCTCAAGGTGTTTCAGTTCTGAATTCACGGAAATTTTTGGTGAAACTGGATAATTGTGAGGCGTATTTGTATGTAAGTTATTGTGTGTATATAGACAAGAAATTTGAAGCTTTTAGGCTGACGGATGGTTTTCATTGAATGAAATAGTATGGTTATATGCTTCAGTACCTTCATGAAGGACATCAATCACATTCACATCCCCATATTATGCTGACCATCCCCTGCTCTCAAGACAGTCTTTGCAAATACTGTAATTTTTTGGAATTATGTTTGATGATTGTTGCTTTTGTTTTCCTAAGCAAGTTGTGGGTAAAGGTACGTTAAACGCTATGCAAATGCTACTGCTTCTGAGAAAAGAGGGATTTTCTTGCCCTACTTTTTGCATGACTAGTGATGATATTGTATGTCTGCTGTCTTACCTTTTTTTATCGTATCTCAGATAAAATGGTTGTTGTTTCTTACAATATACTCGGTGTTGACAATGCCTTAAACCACATGGACTTATACTTCAATGTTCCACCTATGTGCTTGGAGTGGAATAGACGGAAACATCTCATGTGCAAGGAGATTAGTCGCTACAATGCAGACATCTTATGTCTTCAGGCAAGTCCTGGAGTCCTTTTTTGGCTGTATCTATTTACATTGTTTAGCAAGGAGAGTCTATGCATTAGATGTCAAGAAATGTCTTTATTTGTCTTTTGATGGATGTTTATCGCAATGAGCGGGGGGAAGTCTGCTTCCTATAGTTGTATTTGCTATACAAATTTGTTAAATTGTACAGTAGTTGTCTCTCCTCTTATGCAATGGTTCACTAAATGATTCCTCTTACGTTGAGAAATGAATTGTTAGTTGTGAATAATAAAATGAAGTAGGGCTAGTGCTCAGCTCAGTTGCCTGAGTTGTTTTATCTGGGGTAACTCAGGTAAAATAGTTGCCCAACTGTGCATGGGAAGGTATTTTTGTGTGGTTTCATTCCTCTGTTCCAATCACACTGCAGGAGGTTGACCGCTTTGATGATGTAGATGATATTCTTCAGAAAACTGGTTTTCAGGGTGTTCACAAGGTATTATATAAATAAAACCTTACTTTTCTTATATGCATTTTATGCATCCTTTTACTATTTAAGTAATATTTTCTAGGGCCGCACTGGAGAGGCATCTGATGGCTGTGCTATATTCTGGAAGGAGAATATGTACGTTCAGCTAATGCTTTCATTAGATCTTTTGGTGTCATGTCTATTTATTTATATTGTAGCATGCATCTAACTCTTCGAATCATTACGAGGAAATATCTCATAAAGAAAGTTGATGCATATTCTTATCCATCTATTACAGCCTGGGAATATGTTTTATTCAATTTGTCCTTCATGGGGAATAGTTTATGGCTTTGTCTTTTCTCAGAATTTCTAAGTTTATGTTGCGTTTGTTAGTGAGGACAGATAATCCAACATCACTGTTTTAATGTTTTGCATTCCGTATTTTAAGATTATTAATGTTGTGTTTGTGAACGCAGGTTTAAACTTTTGCACCATCAAGATATAGAGTTTGAGAGATTTGGCCTGCGAAACAACATTGCTCAACTTTGTGTTTTAGAGGTATGCGAAAGTCATGATTGGTTGATCTACAACATAACCATGACTTGCCAATCAACTGACCTGTTCAATCCTGTTTAACTTAACAGATGAACCATGAGGATTCAGAGTCTAAATTATATGTGCAACCATCAAAGTATGTCTGTGTTCATTTCTGCATTCCACTTCTGGTGCGAGGATGAGAGATATTCTTAGTAAATTGTACTCTAACATGTGATTATTTGTACCCAGTTCTAGGATATCATCAACAAGTGCTCGTAGAGTAGTGGTTGGAAACATACATGTCCTCTTCAACCCTAAGCGTGGAGATATAAAGCTAGGTCAGGTACTGCTTGCTACCTTCTTCCCCATATGCTTATGAAGTTGGTTAAATGTTCAATCTGTATATCGTAGTTCTTTTTATGCATCCCCTTTCCTTTCGAATGTTGATATGTCGATTATTATAAACTCTGATGAGTGTTCATGCATGGTCTCATATATACGTGAATGCCTGGCAGTTAGAAGCAAACTTCTCCGCAAATCCTGTAACCACTAAGAAACTATTTCTCCTTATTGGAAAAGAAGTTTTTATCACTGAGTTTTCTTTTTTATTTTTTTAGGTCAGACTCTTGCTGGAGAAGGCTAATAAGCTATCACAAGAATGGGGAAATATTCCAGTGATAATTGCCGGCGATATGAATAGCACCCCGAAGGTGGACTTTTAGTATAAACATTTCTTGAACAGTTTTATGGTCTCGTTTAGAATTTCCTCTTTACTTACTAATGTTATTTTTCATCTTAATGTGGTCGTCAGAGTGCAATCTATGAGTTCATGGCATCTGCTAAGGTGAGTTTGGTTAGGGTTGCAATACAATTCGCGTGTTAACTTTTTCTTGTAGCCCCCTGTTAAACTTAACTATGATTCTTCAACTCGATTGTCTGTTTGTTTTGTCTGTATTTTGTGGGCAGTTAGACATGCAACTCCACGATCGAAGACAAATTTCTGGTCAGTTTGAATTTGAATCAAGGCAGAGGTTGTTTAGATGGAACAACCGTTACACAGCTAGGTAATGAAATTTCATTTTGGAGGCATGTGTTTTCGTGGTTACTTTGTTACACATTCACTTAAGGTTAATGCTCATGCTTATAGAAACCACTTTGTTACACGTAAAAAGGGGAATCAATTACGTTATTTATTTTATTAGATTGTGCAGGATGATATAGATTTTTGTTAGTTCTTATGCAACACAGTGGATTCTTACAAGCTTTCTGACTAAAGCTAAGCAAATTAGATATTTTCCATTTTTACAGTGCCACGATGTCCATTTCAGAGGCACAAAGTTATGAATGGACTAGTGAAGAACTACGGCTGGCAACAGGTAGTGAATCATGCACTCATGTACAACACCAACTGAAGCTCCAAAGTGCATATACTGGAGTTCCCGTAAGTGACTCATTATTTTTTCCTGCATTAATTTTTGAAGTGGTTCTTAGGAAATCTTTTTGTGTTGGGCATTCACATTATATCTGAAATATATCTGCGGTACCAGGTAATTGCTGCATAGATTTCTAATTATAAATTTTACACCGATAGAAGTACAAAATAGGAGCTTCAGCGATATCCAAATTTCGATTTGGTTTTGGATACAAATTATAATGCTTTCTGTGCATGTGGTTGTGTGAACTGGAGCTGCCAAACCATATATTTTGCTTTCATCGACTTTTGAGTATGCGTGAAAGATTCCTAGATTGATGATGTGTTTCCAGAAACCAAGTCAATACCCATTAACCTTGCTGTCAAAAAGTTGAATTTGGTTTCATTGTTCGTAAACGAGATAACATATTTGTCGCAGATCTTTGCCTCAAAAACATAATTTCCCCTCTGAATCTTAATGTCTAGTATGATTGACATGATATTGAGACGCTATCGATCTTACTGTTTATTGGAAGGTGTTGAATTCTACAAATTGGCAATTAGATCTTGGATCAAACGCTTTAATTTGTTATCATGCCCGTTCTTTAAATGCTAACAGATGAATACGTTCAGGGTACTCGTAGAACGAGAGATCATCTTGGCGAGCCGTTGGCAACATCACATCATTCCAGATTCTTAGGAACGGTTGATTATATATGGTAAGTATGATGATTGTATGGCGAGTCTAGTACGTGTTTAGTTACATAATTCTCATTATTGATCTGAGGTTCCGACGCAGGCACACAGATCAACTTGTTCCTGTGAGAGTTCTCGAAACCTTGCCAGTTAATATGTTGAAAAGAATCGGTGGACTGCCAAGTGAGGTATGTCTAAGCTCGTTTCTCGCAGATAACCTGTTTTTTGTTGAACCCTTTAACGTGTCACGTTAGTTAAATATTTTCCAAATGTCTGTATGCTTTTGATTTGAAAGGTCTGAAACCGTGATACTAAAGAGATGTATCTTTCCAACAAGAATTTGAGGTCGGATAAGAACCGTTTGTGAACCGGACTTAAAATTGTCCCTTTTCTCTTTCGATGTGATACAAGATATAAACTCGATATGGTAATGCTACAAGTTCCTTTTGAAAACATTTTGCAGAAATGGGGAAGCGACCATCTCGCTATCGCGTGCGAACTTGCTTTTGCCAATGACTGATACCCAAAGGGTTAAACCTCGGAACTCGAAAGAGAAAGCACTACTCGTTCGTTCACCTCGTGGAGGGATCTGTATCACCCGTCAAAGCATAATTTCTCATATGCTACGGAACCTCAAACTAAATTGCTTAAGATGGCGAAACCGTTCTCCTATCAGAGGCAGCTTAGACTCTCAGGGAAGCCTTTTTTTTTTGCAAACCAGAGGTGGCAAAACATGTGCCATGGAAACACGATGAAGCTTAAATATGTAAGCATTTGGAGTCTGCACGATACAGTCTGAGAGGCTTCATATCTAACCACTGCTTTACGTTTCAGCTTGTAATTGCATATGCTTACATTCACAACGAAATAGTGAATCTTTATATTTTTATATTGCACACATTCACAACGAAATTTAACATTAATATTTTTATGTCGAAGTTCAAAATATTTATTAAGCTAATCTTTCATTTGAAGTCTTTTATTTTCAAATTCTCTATTTATTTTTTCAAGAATATTCTCTATATCATATTTATCATTGTCGAGAAAACATAACATATATGTAGTTAAAAAATATTTGTTATCAACACAAATATATTTGATCCAATATTGATCGATACCGCGGCTCTCATGATATATCTAAAAACTTGAAATAATATTTCTTAAACTTGTATAAATTAAAAAAAAAATTTGCGTAATAGATCATAGTGACTAGAAAAAATAATACCAAAAGAAGAAAAGTGGAAATGTATTCAATAGCGAGGGGAACACTGGAAAACATGTATATGTGATTGTTTTTTCATTTTGAATTAAACCAAAATAAGATATAAAATAACATAAATCATGAAAGTTTTAAACAATACTTCACTCGGTATTTCAATTGGCAAAAGGAGCTGCAAAAATATATTCTCCATTTATATTCAAATCTTCGCGAGTGAAAGAAAGTATTTCACCTAGTTTTCTCTCCATTCGGTAGAAGATTTAAAAATTCTGACTTTATTAACAATTTTTTTTATAATCACCAAACGAACTTTTCATCATATTTTATTGTTTGTAATAAATATAATTTCTAATATATTCACACAATAATTTCGTAATAATTCTGTATATTAAGTGGCATTCTATCAAGCAATTCATAAGATTTTAATGTCAATCATGATTTAATTAATAAAAACACCTACCATTGCTTCTCGAAACGAGAAAAAAAATCGCACATCTATGTACGTGTACCTATTACGAAGCATTTCACAAAATAGGGAAACAATATATACCTAACCGATGTTCATTCTCGTACTGCTCTATATTCATTACTCGAAATTATCATTTTTTAAATCACCCCAATTTTTTAAAATATGGTTTTGTACGTTTTTAGATTTTTGATAATAACCTCTAATTTTATCTTTCAAAAATATAAAAGCAATAATATTTTCTGACGTATAAAGTATATCATTTTTTTTCTTTTTTTACATTGAAATTGAAATAATAAAGTCTTTAAAATATTATTATGATTAGAAATTTCTAATATATATAAGATTGTAACGATGAACACCTAAAATGTACACTATCATATTTATTTTTTTTGTTATCATCATTATTATTGGATATTTTCGAAAAAGACATGGACTTTACCATCCATAATGTTTTCCTTTCACAAATCCCAACTATACCAATACTATATTTTTTAGCTAGAATTTCATCCAATATTGGATTTAAATACAACCAACTAATAACCCATCTTAATTATCAAATTATATTATCATTTAAAGGTTAATTTATAATAGAATCATAATTAAATATGTTTTCAAATTTAAACTTTTTACCAATCGATAATTGTCCTCCTAATCACATTGTCTGTGTTTTTTATATCTTAAATAATAATTAAGCAATGTGTAAGTTGTCTTTGCTTAATTGGAGGGTATCGTCCGACAGATTTTTAAAGTAGTTTAGATTCATTCTTTATTTTGACTTATCCCACAAGGTTTTGCATTACTTACCAAATTGGGTCGGAATCGGCAGGTACTCGTCTCTTTCCTTCAATTTAATGTTGTATTATTTCAAGAATTTTCAATTTCTAGGTTTCTAAAATCTTTATAAACATTATTAAAAATTTCCCAAAACAATTTTTCATCACAAAATTTTAACTGAACGCTAATAGATATAATAACCATAAAATTTATAAAATCCTAAACTTTAAATCCTTGACACATTATTTCCTTAAAATCGGTTTATTTCTAATATAAGATTTTGTAATGATTTTTTTGATATAGTTGAGACTTTATATTACTTCAAAAATGTGTTACACTTATAACTAAAAAAAAAGATTGAAAAAAACAAATATCTGTCTTTCCAAATTGAAATTCTCATTTTTGGAAAGATATTCACATTAATTAATTGAAATTAAAGTCTAAACCAAAATAAATAAAAATTGGCTGAAAACTATCCCTTCTAAAATTGTATAAAAAAATACAGGTTAAAAAAAAGTAAATCAATCACATGTATATTGCTAGAAATTTTACATGTATGGACAAATTTTTGAGATGCATGATCTGTCCATAAATTTGTCCGGATTAACAATTGTTCACGGATGGTAGAAAGGCTCCGTCGGGAATCTGTCCCAAATTCATCTGTGTTGGTGGACGTATATCGTATTTGTTTGTTGAAACGTTGGTCCATAAATTGCTAATAAAGCTTTCGTTAGTAATTACAAAAGAATTAAGTAAATTTTTTACGTTAGTCCCTAATCTGTCCGCATTTGTCTCTACGTCTAAAAATTACTTGCATAATTCACATAGATCCATCCTTTTTGTTTTATACACAAATTTTCATTTCTTCTACTTCATATCATATTTATAATTCATATTATTATGGCATATTCTTCAAAATCGAATATATTTGTTTCCAGACAATGAATGTATAATATAATAGATTCAGAAATTCAAACTGTCTCGAAAAAGTTTATGGAATGCGTTATATAGTTTTATGATGATGGTGACAAATCATCAAATTTACACAAAACCCGGTAACGTGGGTTATCTATGTGTCAAATGCAAGAATGAAAAAATTTATCAATGAGAGAATCGCATTGAATCATCTTTGTTTAAGAGGTTATAATCTCAATTACTTTAATTGGATATTGCAAAAAATGATATTCTTGGGATGAGTCAAGATGTTAAAATGATCCCTTATATATTCAGTGAAATATATTAAAAAAATATTGAAGAATATCCAAATAATGATGTAAAACGATTTTTGAGATGTTGGATAGTGGTAGACATCTATTTTATAGGTTCATAGTTTTCTTTGCATGCATGTCTAATGAGTTTGAAGAAATAAAATAATCTTATTAAGAGATTATTTGTCTGAAGATAACAATGATGTAGAGATTAATTTTGACATATGCAGAATAGGTATTTTGAAATTGTCTTTGTTTATATATGTAATGAATTTGAATACATAAAATAATTTATCTAAGAGTTGTATGGATTCTATATTCCGACAAATTTTCCGATGATTATTTCAATGGATTGTTCGACTGTAAAATAATCGAATTTACGGACGGATGTAGGGACGAAATATCTTTTTGAAACTACCGAAAACACCGGAGGTAGATTTCCATCCGAAAAATGTGGATAAATTCCAGGGAGATGCCATTATAGGATGACCGTTTGCGGACAAACACAATCCGTTTGGGATCCAGGGGTTTCTAGTAGTGGTAACACCTTTCTTATATAAAAAGTTTAACCAAAATTGTTACAACTTACGGTAACATATATAAAGATTCTTTTATCTTTTTAAAATTACTTAGGTAAAGATTTCCTTTGATATACAAACACATTACAATTGGATAGATTATAATGCAAAATATACTCAGATTGTTACAGAAAAATATTTGCATAGCCTCAACAGCCTCAACATATAAAGGTCATTTCCTATCTCCCAAAATTCTAATACTTTTAGTCGTCCAAACGATGCATTTTCTATCATAATTAATGGTGGACAACAAAATCCAATGTATTTTTTCGATAATGTTAAAAGCTTTGGATTTTCTATTTCTACTCATTATTTGTTGATAACACTCAAAATTGTTAACATTATCATATCCCACATGCTTTTGGGTTGCTTCCAAAAAACTAGATCAGATGGATAGTGCTAGTCTTTCTCCTCATAGAAATCTTTTATATAAAGCATACATTTCTTTTAAATACCGTCAATATTTTATTTCCAGAGTTCACCTCGCTAGATATTGCGCGGAATTTGAGGAAGTACGAGTCACCTAATTCGAATCAAGAATCTTCTTCTGTGAGAATCCGTTAGAATGAAAAATTGTGACAACAAAGGCATAAGCACATGAAATGAAATACTTAACAGATTTAACATGGAAAACTCCCTCGATGTGAGGAGTAAAAACCACGGGACGTGGTCCACCCAAAATCCACTATAATCAACTGTTTTTAGGTTACAACGTCCACACACCTCTATTCTGTATAACAAAAATAGAACACCGAGATCCTAGAACATAAACACTAATATTCAAATCTCAATACACAAAAGAGAATACAACAACGAACTCCAAATTTAGGCAGCAAACTAACACTCCTACCTTGTGATTCCGGGAACAAAATCACATTTTCAAAGTAGAAATCCAAGATATAAGAGTTAGGAACAAGCCTAACAAGTTTAAACTGAATCAATTTTTAACTCAATCAGAAAGAATCAATCGTGCGATCTCACCATGAACAAGACATGGTCACACAAACCCGTCCTCTGCAACACTTGTACGAACAACTCAACCAAAAACCCCATTTCTCAAATCTTGACCGTTGAAATCAAATTTCCAACGATCATAAGTTAGAATAATGAGTTGAGATTTTTCTCTCCAAATTGCACTCCAATCAGACAACAATCAATTAGTTGATCGTCCGTTTGATAAAAAAATGCTCACTCTATTTTTCTTCTCTCGTTTATCATTCAAGAAAAACCTCTTTGTCTTCCTTCTCTCTCTTGTTTCTTTACCAATTATGCCTCATATTATTACCAGAGCACTTGGTCAATTATTTTGTATTTGATTTACTTAAATCAAAGCAAATCAATTGGTTTTCTCACATAGGAGGAAAACCAACAAATATGCCATTTCCGACTATGGAGAGGAAACAACCATTCCGACGATTCTTCTACAAGTATCAAGCTTCATTTTTAGGCACTGTCTTAGTCATCATATCAGCCCATTATCATCGGTGTATATTTTCTCAAGTTCAACCTTCTTTGAATACAAAACATCTCGTATCAAGTGTTATCTAACATCAATGTGTTTCGACCTCACGTAAACGTTGGATTTTTTCCGAGATGAATGACACTTTGACTCTCACACAACAACATGTACTTATCTTGCTTAAAGCAAAGCTCCACAACGAACTTCTTCATCCACAACAACTCCTTACATGTTTCAGTTGCAGCAATGAACTCAATCTCCATGGTAGAAAGTGCACATTTCTGCAATTTCGATTGCCAAACCACCGCTTCACTTACGAATGTTATCAAGTAACCCTATGTAGATCTTCGAGAATCAATATCTTTAGCCATATCGACATCAATGTAACCGATCAACAAAACTTTTTCACCTCAAAACATAAGTCTCAAATCGGAAGTCCCACGAAGATATCTCAAAATCCATTTTACTGCTTTCCAGTGTTCTCTTCCCGGATTAGAAAGAAAACAACTAACAGTACCAATGACGTGAGCAATATCTGGCCTTGTACATCAAACTATCATTGCAGAGGCATAGGGAACATGAATCATGTCCTCATTCTCTGATTTTGTGCTTGGACATTGTTGACTGCATAATCTAAAATGTGAAGCAAGAGGCGAACTCGCAGCTTTAGATTTCTCCATATGGAACCGCTGAAGTACTTTCCGATGTACTTGTCATGCGACATATGCACCATCTTTGGACTTCTGTCCTGAGTAATTCTAATCCTAAGAATTTTCTTTGTCGATCCCAAATCCTTCATAGCAAAGAATCGACCAAGTTGCTTCTTCAACTCATTTATCCTCTTCAAATTCTTGCCTACAATTAACATATCATCCTCATAAAACAACGAGATAATAAAATCATCATCAGAGAAATTCTGTATAGAAATCAAATGATCAGAAGTAGTCTTATGATAACCCTGCTCTCCCATATCTGACTCAAACTTCTTGTACCATTGTCTCGGTGCTTGCTTCAACCCATAAAGATTTTTCTTCAAGCGACACACATAATCCTCTTTGCTCTTGTTTACAAATCCTTCTAGTTACACCATGAAAATCTCTTCCTCAAAATCATCATGTAGGAAAGTCGTCTTCACATCCATTTGCTTCACTTTTAAATCAAGACTAGCAGTTAATCCAAGAAAAGCCTGAAAGAAGACATTTTTACCATTGGAGAAAATATTTCATCAAAGTAAATTCCTTTCTTATGATTAAAGCCTTTTACAAAAATTCTAGCCTTGAATCGTGGATACAAAATGTGATCTTCATGCTTAACTCTGAAAACCCATTTGTTAAGCAATGCTCGTTTTATCCTTAGGCAACTTCACCAACTCAAATGTGTGATTCTTATACAAAGAATCCATCTTGTCATTCATAGCCTTCAACCACTTATTTTTGTGTTCATTTTTGAAATCTTCATCAAAACTCTTGGGTTCTCCCCTTTCAATGAGTACAAATACTCATGGTGATCATTTCTCGTCGATGGTAGCCGCTTTCTCATCGACCTTCTAAGAATATGTGTATTCTCCATGTTTGGTGTTTCAATACGATAATCATCGTTTATACCACCATCATCTTGAATGGGATCATTTGTACTAGATGTATAAATTCTAACCTCATCTGTAATACATTCCTGAACTGATGTTTGCGAATCCATTCGTGAGTTGATCAAACCCTCATTACTCTAAACTGGACATTTACATGTATCAATTTCTTTAATGGTTTCATCCTCCATGAACACTGATAACACTGAAAGTGTATCAATATTAGGATAGATTTTTAGCACCATTTTCGCATGTATCTTGTATAGAGATGTACATTTCCGATATGATTATGCGGTTCACACACCCGTTTTGTTGATTTTCAGGTTTTTAGGCGACAAGGCCTAAATGAGCATGAAATGACGGATTCCTGATCAAAACCACCTGAACTGAAGACATATCTACTCAGAGCCAAGATCGAGCTTCAGAACCCAAAGGAACACCCGAGCAACGAGCGGAAAAGAGAAGTTTCAAGGAGACAAGGGTGCCCGGTCGGGCACTATTCATCCACCCGCTCGGGTAAAACCTACGGGGTTTTATCCGCACACCCAGCACGACCCGGGCACAAAGGCAACGAGATCGGGTAGCCTTACCCGATCGGGCGCAAGAAGTATACCCGCTCGGGCATTGATCCATCCAGTTTGCCCCGAGAGTTTACAGCACTATGATGCAACACGACCGGCCGTGCCTCTGCACGACCGGGTAACACCTGTGCCCGAGCGGGCCGTGTAATCCGCAACAACCTAGATCTAACTTTCAAACGAGCGGATTTAAGGAACAGAATAGATCTAGGGTAAAAGGGGGCGACGAACAGGGCAAGGAAAGGCTGGAAAAACATCTGGGAAGGCTCGGGAGGCATCGGAGAAGAAGAGAAGCATCAATCCTTGCACTGGTAACACGATAGGGAAGGTCGAGGCATCGAATTCCTTAGAGTATATCATGTATAGGATTATGTTATCTTTGTTTTCTATTTTCTCCATGAGTGAGTAGAGTCCCTACTGCGGGTAGGGATATCGGATTTGTGTTGTATGAACGATGACTTGCGTTAATGCTTATTTCTATTCATTTATTCTTGATTTACGGTTCTACGCTTAGCATTATCATTCCTACGCTAGTGCTGACCGCTCAGCGACATAGGATTTCAGACTTTGCTGGAAGGTTAAAGAATGAATCCGAACCTGTTAAGTTGTAGGTTATGATTGACTAATGAGAATTTGACCGGTCGGTTAGTCATCTTAGGGATAATGATTGCGCACGTAATGCTGCCATGGTACGGGTTAATCACTGCTGGATGGTAGGGTTGCACGTATCCATGGTTAGGAGGTTTAGGCTCGGAAGAATCACTCCTCACCTTAGGGCATGAATTTCCCGTTGTCAAGAATAGTTGATAGATCTATGATCCTTAGTCGTTTCATCTATACAATTCCCGGTATCCCGTACACCCGTAGTGTTCACCATATCTGACTTTATCCCCAACCTAGTTTCGTTTGTCACCACTTAGGTTAGTTTAGAAATTTAGGATCACATCCCTTTCTATCCTTTTCCATCTTAGTTTAGTTTTATTCTTAGTTTAGCTGCTTTAGTCCCTAGAGATCGACCCTGGTACTACGCGATCTGTATACTTGCGGTGAAGTGGTCTAGGAATAATTAAACTCGTGTTTACACCACACCAAACACAACATCTTTACTTCTGGCGAGCTTCTTCTCAACTAGATCATAAAGTCTGTACGCGAGATCATCATGGCCATACCCGATGAAGACACATTGTCTCAATTTCACATCAAGCTTCGACCTCTCATCCTTGAGAACATGCACAAATGCTTTACATCCAAAGAATTTCAAATGGTTATAATAAACATCCTTACCAGTCCATTCCCTCTTTGGAACATCAACCTGCAATGGAGTGCTAGGTGACAAGTTCAATACATGAACAACCATGCTCAAAGCTGTACCTTAGAAATCAAACATCTAACTCTTTCCATGATCGTTTTATTCATCCTTTTAACTAACCCATTCAACTGTATAGGCATCAAATGGTCCACAATTCAACACCGCTATCACTTTAGATACACTTTAGTTTATTTCTAGTTTGTCTTTCAAACCAATGCTTGAAATTTCTTGAATATACCCAAGATATGACCTTTGACTGTATTGTATAAGCCCACAATTTCCTTGAGTGATCATTAATAAATGTGACAAAATACAATGCACCACCAAGAGACCTTGTTTTCAACGGACCACACACATCCGAATTTACCACATCAATACATCCTTCTTTCTCGAAGGTGCAGCGTATTTGAATGAAACTCTGTGTTGTTTTTCAGCAGACAAACTACCACATGTCTTCAAGCGTATCCGAGAAATCCCCTGAAGAATATTCTATTTGGACAATACAAACATTCATTTCTCACTCATGTGACCGAGTCTCTTATGCCATAACAATGATGAAGTCTTGGTACCTCGAGCCACAACTATGGAACCATCTGTAGTTTTCACTAACCACCATTAAATGTGCTACAAAAACTCTCATCATCAGGTCTATCAACCAAGATCAAGTTCAATCGAACATCTGGGACATGCTTAACACCCTTAAGCATAAGTATACTACCAAGACTAGTATCCAAACAAACACCTCAAATGCTAACAACTTGAGCTATACCATCATTTCCAATCTTAACGGAACCAAATTTACTAGGGGTATATGTAATAAAGAACTTACATGTTGATGTAGCATGAATGGAAACTCCACTATGAATTACCTAACCGGTCTCATATCATGTGAGGTTTATCACATCTTGTCAAGCACGATGAGGAACTCTTTTCTTGCAACCACAACTCTTTCCTCTTCTTCTTCTTTTTCATGTTGCTTCCCTTCTTGTTGTATTTCTTCATTTTCCAATAATCTTTTTTCATGTGCCTTTTTTTGTGAAAATAGTGGAACTATATATTTGCAAATTTATTCCATTTGCTTTTGCTCTTCTTCTTTTCATTCGGATTTCGATTCTGACTCCTCCGCGTAACAAGAACATATGAACCCGAGGAACCATCTTGTGATTGTCTTCATGTTTCCTCTTTAAAGATACTGTCATTGGCATACACCATCGAGATAACACCATCTGGAACTGATTTAGACAAAGACATCCTGAACATCTCCTATGGATCTGGAAATGTACTGAGAAGCCATAAACTCTAAACCTCATCATCAAAGCTAATCCCAATATTAGACAACCGATTCAACATACCCTGATAAAAATTCAAGTTATCTATCACCGAAGAACATTCTGAATACTTCAAATCGACCAACTTCTTGATCAAATACAACTTGCTATTTCCAATATTATGAGCATACAACTGCTCAAGCTTTAATCCACAAAGAACTATCATTTGTCTCACTTGCCACATGGTACAAAACATTATCGTCCCCCGCTGCTTTATAAACACACAAACTTGTCTATGAAGCAATAACCACTCCTCTTCAGTTTTATTCTCAGGTTTTTGTTCAACAGTCAACTATAGATGATACTCCTTCACATATAGTAAGTCTTCCATCTTACCTTTCCACACTTGATAGTTTGAAAAATTTAAACTAATCATTCTGCCAGAATTTTCCTCCATCATTCAACACAACACCAAACAACAAACAAGACGCTCTGACACCACTTTTTGGGAATTACGTGGAATTAAGATTCACCTAATTTGAATCAAGAATCCCCTTCACTAGTGAGAATCTATGAGGATTAAAAATAGTGACAGCAAAGGCAAAAAGCACAGGAAATGAAATTTACAACCGATTTAACGTGGAAAACTCCCTCGATGTGAGGAGTAAAAATCACGGGACCATAGTCCATCCAAAAATCCACTGTAATCACGATTTTTACGTTACAACTCCCATATACCTCGATTCTATATAACTAAGGTAGAACACTGAGATTCTAGAACGTAAACACCAATATTCCGATCTTAATACACAAGAGAGAACCCAACAATGAACTCCAAACTTTGGCAGCAAACCAACGATCATATCTTGTGAATCCGGCAACTAAATAACATTTCACCGTTCAAATCCAACATATAAAAATCAGGAACAATTCTACCAAGTTTCAACTTAATCGGAGAAGAATCAATCATGCGATCTCACCAGGAACAAGATGTGGTCACACAAACCCGTCCTCTACAACAATTGTACAAACAGTTCCACCAAAAGCTCCGTTTCTCAAAACCTAACTGATGAAATCAAATTTCCACCATTCAGAAGTTAGAAAAATAAGCTGAGATGCTACTCTCCAAATTTCACTTCGATCAGTTCAATCGTCCGTTTGATCAAAACCACTCACTCTACTCAAGAAAACCTCTTTGTCTTGTTTTTCTCTCTTTTCTCTTCACCAATAATATCTCATATTATTAATATATTAATCATACCACTTGTTTAATTATTTTTTATTTAATGTACTCAAATCAAATCAAACCAATTTTAAAAAATATATCGCACGACATGAATCATAAATTATTGTGAAACTACAAACACCCATGACATTTTTAACGGGCATATTCGTTGAAAATGACTAAATTTCCGTTGAAATTAGCAATTTTCAACGGATATCAACAAAATCCTTCCTATTGATAATTTTTTATTGAAAATAACCATCCGTTGTAATTTTCAATGGTTGTTCAACAACTCCAATCCGTTGATAAAATTTCAAAGAAATTAATAGATATGCTCGTACAAAACTTTCAACAGAGATCCATAATAATATCCATAGAAAATGATCAATGGGGACCGACAACTTATTGATTTTTTTTTGAAATTTCAAAACTTTTCATGCTAGAGAGAAACCGACAACTTGTAATTTCTCTGTGATCTTATTTGTTATAGTTTTAACCATCTATTATGTCGTAAACAAGCTCTTGTTCTTTGATCTCCTCATTGGCGACAAACTTCGTTTTGGCATGTGCCCTGACCACAAGCTCAAAAAGCGTCGATTCTCTTCTCATTCTTTGTATCTATGGTATAAAATGGATATTAAATATACATTTAAAACATGGCCATATATAATATTTATAATTCAATTATACTTACCAATTATTTTTTCAGAAATGATTTTGCTCCTGAGGTGTGGCAATATGGACCATCCTCGAGAACCTTCTCGCCATACTGATATTTCTTAATCTTCTCACTCTTGGCCTTGAAGTCTTTTGGCTCCCAATCTTGGAAGAATTGGTTGAATACCTCTTCCGTATCCCATACCCGTTTGGCATTCTTCTTGAGCTAATTACTATTGGCTTTGTTCATCATCAATTTGAGTCGCAATTGTTTAGCGCACATCCACACGGTGTAGATGTGAGCTAAATACAACGAGTTAGGTCTATGTACGAGCATCCTTTAAAATTATCTATGGATTTCCATTGATAATAAAAAAATGGGAAGACAAAAAAGTTACAAATTGATCACTTTAAACATTACAATTTTTTTAATCTTATAATTACAAAGTTCATAAATCTTCTTCGATCGATTCTTTGTTGAGTCTTTCTTTGATGGTGTGTTGCATTCGTTGCCTTGTTCATCTTCTACATCTTTTGGTTTGCATTGTGTCTTATTTTTCTTATATTTTTATAACTCCACATGGTCGAATCTTCATTACGGTCCATCACTCTTCTCTCGACGTTGCAATGATGTTAGATATTAAATATAACATATTGATCAACTTGATCTATTTTGATGATTAGATTATACTTTGCTTAATATCATGATATTTTGATGTCAATTCATTTCTCTTTATTATTTCGTGAACCACATACTATGGTTGAATCGAACCATTGACATTTAAAAATCATTATCTTCAACCCAACTAGACCAAAATATTCAACCTGTAGAATTTGATGCAAATTTCGTACCATGTAAAATTGACAAGTACTATTAATCTCCTTTGGTATATTTGTAGTACAAGATTGAGAAGTGATCTCATACTAAGTCACATATCATGTTTAAAACACATGTAAAAATAAGTAAATAGAAAAAAATACAAACATAATGATGTTATGTTATGTTATCCCACATGAAGACATGCGTCATTGATTCCTATATATGGTATTTGATAATGCTAAACCATGAATTAATTTTTGGGTTTGATTAGACTCAAATCTATATTTGACATGATATCAAGACATGATTCACCACAAATGAATATTCTAATGTTGGCCCCTCGATGTGATGTCCCCACTCCATGGTCGAGCATGAACATAAAAAAAATTATGTTGTGTTATCTCATTTCGACTAGAACATGAATCAACTCCTATATATATTATTGAACAATCCTAATCTTTTGAACTATCATTTCGATTCAACTATAATCAAGTCAATATTTGATAAATGGTATTGTAAAGAAAATATCTTCATTATATTGACAATGTAATTTCAAATCATAACTATTGTTAGGCCATTTTGCAACAACGTAACAATGACGATGTATAAAAATTATTGTATTCTTCGTCTCACGGTTCTTCATAGAGATTAAAATATTAAAGAACAAAACAAATAAAGGCATGTTGTCTCACAATTTTTTAATAATAATTTCATAAATGGATTATAAATTATGAAAATTATATATTAAATATTTGTTTCTATTTATAGGTATGAATTATAATATTAGTTTAGAGTAACATATGAACAATAAATATTAATTCTAAATTAACTTATGAATATACACATAATAGTTGATGTGTATGTACGTCACGAGTGGATCCAACATGATACCGTTGAATGCCTCTCAAAAGGTTTTTTTATACTAAGGTCTGAACCCGCATAATGCATAAACTATTAATAATGAGTTTAGAGAGATGTGTTACTTATTAGTTTTTTTCTAATATGATGAGTGTCTCATTTAGGGCTAACTCAAGCTCTAAAGATAAGGTGTTCGCGTGGAAAGCGCACTGGATTACGTTTATCGCACTTACCTTATTTTCGAAGCTGTCTTGGATGGTAGGCCGACAGGATTAGGATGACTGATGATAGGGAACAACACAAAACCAAAAGGACCGCAATGATACGGGTGGAAATTTGATTGACGAGTTTAATATATTTCTTATTTAAAAGTTTTTATTTTCTCAAACTTTTCATACTCATACATTTATGTATTTCTTTTTAAGTAATTGAAAATACAATATTTTCCCTGCATATTAGAAAAACTTATTTCAAAAATGTTTCGATAGAAATTCAGACCACGGCTCTATCTATATAAACGGAAGTGATGATATACGCTCTGAGACCTTTCTAAATGGGTTAGGAGTGTTACAGTCTTGCATTCCATTTGCATTACATTTGTGTTGCACCTACCGAAGTAAATACATGTACAATATTAGTATTATTTATGTGTTAAAATTGCATCGCTACTGTGTTAAAATTGCATCGCTACTGTGTTAAAAATTCTAACATCATAATCACACAAATTTATGTTGCCACTGCATTACATCAGCATAAAATTGACGATATTAGATTCAATGCAAGTTTAACACGAATCTGGTATATCATTTGCGTCATTAATGTACTGGTTTGACAGTAAAAACAATGTCCAATACAAATTTATGTTGGCAGTTGTGGAAGTTTCATACTGTTTTTGTAGTGCATGTCTATTTGCCTTGTATACTCTTGCAATGTTGATTTCATTGTGATTTTTCTTTCTAGAATAATACCTTCATTGTTTTGGCTGCTTCACTCGTTAATGACTTAACTATTAAAGATTCATTTTAAATCTTTATATCTTCCTCAATTTACGCCATATGTAACATATACAATTAAAAAGAAAATTTCAAGATATATATATCGAAGGTCAATAGTTAATAAAAATGTTAGTGGTTAATAATATCTAGGCAATAAAATGTTACATACAAAATAAATAAATGTGAAAGTTTTTCAAAATTAAATATAAAATAAGTTATAAATTTCATGCTAAAGTGGTGAGGGGAACTTCAAAAATACCTTTCCCTAAAAAAAGTTTCAATTTCAAATCTACCCTTCAAATATTGATAATCCCATATTACCCTTGTCGAAAAATTTTCTCTCTCCTCCATAGCACATCGATTTCTCTCTCTACTGTGGCACGAAAATAAATGTTCTCCAACACCACGACAGATTCGACGAAAGTAACTTGAAATCGACATCAGATTCACTGCCAATAGGTTAAAATCGTTTATTGTCAACAACGAAGCTTGCAATTAAGCAGGTTCCGCAGAACAACTGTTGCACTGGGTCACAAAGTCTTAGGGGTCCAAGGGTCGTAGGGGTAAAGGGGTCGCAAAGGGGTCAAAGGGTCGCAGGGGTAAAAGGGTCGCAAAGTTTAGGATAGGGTCACACGGGTCCAAGGGTCGAAGAGGGTAAAAGGGTCGTAGGGGGTCCAAGGGTCGAAGAGGTAAAGGGGTTGTAGAGGTACAAGTGTCACAGAGGGATCTCTTCGATCCTAGGACCCCTGCGACCCTCGTACCTCTTCGACCATTGGATCCCTGCGACCCTTGTCGCTCTACGACCCTTGGACCTATGCGACCCTTGTCCCTCTCGACTCTTGTTACAATAATAATAAATCCACAAAAAAACGATACTAACAATATAGTATAAAAAAATTTATTATTTACAAATACAATTATTTACAAATAATATGAATAAAACATTTGAAAATAATAATGTATCAAGTTATTTACAAATAATTGACTCAAATATCTACGAGCCTTGTACATTCGCGACCCTTGGACCCGTGCGACCCTTGTCCCTCGCGACCCTTGAACCCGTGGGACCCTTGTCCCTTGCGACCCTTGGACCCGTGCGACAGTTGTCCCTCGTGACCCTTAGACCCGTGCGACCCTTATCCCTCGCGACTCTTGGACCTGTGTGACCCTAGTCCCCTTTCGACCCTTGTCCATCTGCTACCCTTGTTACAATAATAGTAAATCCACAAAAACAACGATACTAACAATAACACTAACAATTGAATAATAGTAAATCAACAAGATCAAATGAATTTCAAGTTAAAAGGAGGTTCAAAGAAATCAAAATACAACTCAAATCAAAATATGTTGTTGACAAATCGAAGCACAAGTTCTCCTCCAATGGAGAACTTTTTTACTATGAGGGAACAACCCACGTTCAGTTCATTTTCTTGACAAAACTATCTCCACCCCCTTTGATGCAAGCGCCACCACGACTCACGGGCCTTAAAGCTGCTAGTAAAAAATCGAATGTTCCGAGATCGATTCTGCAATCGAGGTACATCATTATATGACATCGTCTACGGCAAAGACCGTTCTCCCTCTCAAATCCTATCGGAAGTGTATGTGACATCACCAAGTTACATCAGTATAAATGAATAAAAGTCGAATAAATAACCAAAATATATGTGTTGAATCGGTTTGAGGTCACTTACCAATGAATCTAGGGCTAGATTTGAACGCGTGACTTGTACAATGAAAACCCTCTTATCAGGAGTGGCCCTGGTGACGTAAAAAACCATGTTACCTTCGTGAAGGAAAAGTACGACATCCCCAATACGAATGTTTTAGTCGTTATAGAAATCTGTCCATCCATCAGTGAATTTGGAGCCATCCAACTTGACTTCCCATGTTCTGTTAGACGCATTCGATTTAATCGTTGCCATGTTGTTGTCCCTCATATTCCCGTAAATATACTCATCGAAGAAGATCTTCGGAATGTCCTGTCACAAAAAACGGAAAACAAAGTCAAATCTGTACATTCTCTACATGTAACATGCCGGCATAGTGTTTTAAAGGAGATTACAAGGTAGTACAGATGCTGCACAAGAATCTCTCGGAAGAAATGAGGGAAATGTGGCATTTTCGGGAAAAAATGGATGGAAGATGATGAGAGGAAAAAATGGATTGGAAAAAAGAAACGAATGGAATTCAAAAAGACATGACATCGAATCGATATTAGATGGAATTCGAAAAGACATGACCACACGGTCACATGGGTCGTAGGGGTAAAAGGGTTGTAGGAGTAAAAGGGTCGAACGGGTAAAAGGGTCGTAGGGTCAAGGGTCGAACGGATAAAAGGTTCACAAGGGACAAATGGTGCGATCCTTGTACCTCTGCGATCATTGGATCCCTGCGACCCTTTACGCTTTATTATTAAAAAATATTTACAAATAATATGAATACTTTTTTAAAAAATAACAATGTACAAAGTTGAATTATCCATTCCCAAAAAATAAAAATTATTTACAAATAATATGAATAAACTGTTAAAAAAGAACAATGTATCAAATTACATCTTCCATAATCAAAGAGTAAACATTTTTTAGACCCTTGGACCGTGTGACCCTTTTCTCCCTCCGACCCTTGTCTCCCTTCGACCTTGTCTCCCTCCGACCTTTGTACCTCTGCGACCACTTGGACCTCTGCGACCCTTATCTCCCTTCGACCCTTGTTTCCCTTCGACCCTTGTACCTCTGCGACCCTTTTTCCCCTGCGATCCTTGGACCCTCTGCGACTCTTGTTACAATAATAGTAAATCCACAAAAACATCGAATACTAACAATAATACATCAATTGAATAATAGTAAAAAATCAACCAAATAAAAACATGAATTTTGTTGTTCAAATGAGGTTCAAAGCAATCAAAATACAACGAAATTCAATCTATGTCGATTATAGGCCTTGATAGAGAGGAAAATAGTAGACAAGGTACATCATGAATGACGTGCAGTTCGACTTTGAGGGTACAACCCATGTTAAAGCCGTGATCGTGACAAAACTTTGTCTAACCCCTGGTGATGCTAGTGCCACCGCGTTTCACGGGCCTTAGATATGCCTCCCAAATTCGTATGTAATTGATTATCAGATCAATCTTACTTCGTCTACCGCAAAGACCACTCAACCTCTCAAACTCTATCGGAAGTGTCTGCAATAACCGAATAAATTTACAATGACGTCAAACTAATGCATATACGATCATATTTGATGAATCGAATAAATTGGTTTGAGTTCACTTACCACTGCATCTACGACCAGATTTGATCGCGTAACTGATACCCTAAAAATCCTCTAACCAGAAGATGATGACCCTGCTTCTACGGATGACGATGATAGATTACACATATCATCTCCGAAACCAGTGACGTGAAAAACCATGTCACCTTCGTGACAAAAAACTAAGAAATCCCGAATGTGAAAATCATGGTCCTTGGAGAAATCTTTCCATCCATCTGTGAATCTTCAGCCATCCAACTTGACTTTCCATGTTTTTTAGACACATTCGATTTAAGCGTTACCGTGTTTTCGTCCCTCGTTATCCCGTAAATATGTTCATCGAAGAATTTCGTCGGAATGTCCTGTAACAAAAACCGAAGAAAAATTCAATTCTTTAAATTCTCTACATTAACATACCGAATGAGAGAGATGAAGGATATTACGAGGTAGTTCTCCAGAAAGCACAGAAGAATGATTTGGACGAAAGTAGGGAAATGTTGCATTTTCGGCAAAAAATGGATTGAAGATGATAATATTTAGAGAGAGTGTGTCGTTATTCGAAAAAAGGAAACGAATGGAATACGAAAAAGATATGAACCTGAAATCGAATCGTCGTCAGTTGTAATTCGATATATTTTTTCAAATTTTGGTGAAAAGTTCGGTGGAAATTTTGGGGAAAATGATAAAATGTCAAAAACCAATCAAAATTGAGGGTGGCATGGGTCGCATGGGTCACATATATACGAAATCGACGAATTACAGGTTTATAATGATAAAATCCCAAAAACTAATAAAAACAATACATTTACAACGTCAAACTAATTAATACCAAATGAGGGTCGCATGGCCGCATATATTGATGAATAGGTGCAAAATCGACGAATTTACGGGTTTATGATGATAAAATGACAAAAACAAATCAAAACAATACATTTACAACGTCAAACTAATTAATGCCAAATGAGGGTCGCATGGGTCGCTTGGTCGCATATATTGATGAATAGATGCGAAACCGATGAATTTACGGGTTTATGATTATAAAATGAAAATAGTCAACTAAAACAATACATTTACAACGTCAAACTAATTAATGCCAAATGAGGGTCGCATGGGTCGCTTGGTCGCATATATTGATCAATAGATGCCAACTCGACGAATTTACGGGTTTATAATGATAAAATGATAAAAACCAATCAAAACAATATATCTACAACGTCAATCAACAGTTAAAACAGATTATGACCCATGTGGCCCTAGTTGAGTTGTGTATAACCAATGCATGTGTTTCAAAAGTGATAGTAGTGTTTTAAGAACTCGTCGGATGAGTTTAAGAAAATTTCAAAAAATTCATTTAACATTTTGTTCAAATGTCGATATTATTTATATTATTATCTATATTGATTCTAAATTAGATATATACAACTCAAATATATTGATAATGGCATATTGATAATGGCATGGGTCGCTTGGTCGCATATATGGATCAATAGATGCGAACTCGACGAATTTACTAGTTTATAGTGATAAAATGACAAAAACCAATCAAAACAATACATTTACAACGTCAAACTAATTCATGCCAATTGAGGGTCGCATGTATCGCATGGTCGCATATATTGATGAATAGATGCCAAATCGACGAAATTATGGGTTTATGATGATAAAATGAAAAAACCAATCAAAACAATACATTTACAAAGTCAAACTAATTAATGCCAAATGAGGGTCACATGGGTCGCTTGGTCACATATATTGATAAATAGATGCGAAATCGACAAAATTACGGGTTTATAACATTACATTTACAACGTCAATCAAAGACTCTGCATGCATTCTATTTCCACGTACTCCGTCTTCCAGTCTTCCGCATTGTTCTTGTTTGGTATTAGAGTCAAGAGTTATCTCCTGCCATGTACTTTGTCTTCCAGTCACATTTCAAGAGTGACCCAACACCGTCACCTAAGTCACCCCCGCAACTCGTCAGTGACTGCATAGAGACTGAGTCCGCCGATTACCAAGACCTTGAGTAACACATAGACAACACGATGCCCTGGGTTGACAATTTCAGAGAAATTGGGGTTAGATACGCATACTAAGAGAAGAGACGTAAACGTTAACATATAGACATGGGTCGGAAGGGTCACAAAGGTTGGAAGGGTCACATGGGTCGGAAGAAAAGAGTCGGACAACAAAACGACAAGTCACATGGGTAGGAAGGGTTACATGGGTCGGAAGGGTCACATGGGTCGGAAGACAGGAGTCTGATAGCAAAACGACAAGTCACATGGTCGTATAGGTCGCATGAGTCGTACATGGGTCATATGTGGTCGCATGCGTCGGATGGATTCCCATTTAAACTTGATTCTAATTTCATCCGATTGAGGGTCATATAATGGGTCATATAATGGGTCGCATGAGTCGGATGAGCCATACGAACAATAGATGCAAAATAAGACATTTTTAACGTTTAAATATTGATTACATAAGGTCACAAAGGTTACAAAGGTCACAAAAGTTACAAAAAAAGTTACATAAGGTTACATAAGGTCTCAAAGGTCACAACGGTTACAAAAAAGGAAAGAAAAAAGTTGAAGAAAAAAAAGGCAAGAAAAAAGTAGAAGAAAAAGGAAAAAAAGGTTACAAAAGGTCTCAAAGGTCACAAAGGTCAAATTTGCCGATTTTAGAGACACATCGGAGCCCTCCCCCATAAAGAGAGTCGTGTGTGACTCAACGTCGTCTCCAAGCTCCAACCGTGACCTTAGGTAACGCGGATACAGCTTGATGTCTGAGTCTGCCGATTACCGAGACCTTATGTAGTGCAGATACAACACAAAGTCCTCCATCCACGTTATAAGTACTTGTGTGTATCTGCATAGAGACCGAGTCCGACGATTACCAAGACCTTGAGTAACAAATAGACAACACGAGGCCATGTGTCCACCATGTGACCTTCGTGACGAAGGTCAAAAGGGTCACAAAGGTAACAAGGATTTTTCAAAGAATTTAGGGTTAGAGACTTAGACGAAGAGAGGAGAGAGATGGGATTCTCCCGATTCATTCTCATCTCAAATGGGTGTTATGGTGAGACTTAGAAAATTTGATGAACCTTTTAATATAGGGGTAATAGAAACGTGTCGTAATGGTCTTGAATGTGACATTGGTAAAATAAAACGCATAGCTAGCACCTGGAAAAGCCAGTAGTCTGACATTGAAAAGACTAGTCGAAAGGGTCGGAATGGACACATGGGTTGCAAGGCTCGTAATTGTCGCAATGGCCGGAAGGATCGCAATGTCCACATGGGTCGCAAGGGTTGCAAGGGTCGCATGAGGCTCTGTGACCCAGTGCGACCGTGCGACCCTTGTACCTCTATGACCCTTTGACCTTACCAAATATTTAAAAAATAATAATGTACAAAATGTTTACATCTTCCATTAAAAAAATGTACCAAATATCAATTTAGTTTCGGGGTGGATCAATACGTTATCCACTACTAAATATATCAGACCCATCTTCTCACGCATGGAAGTAACAATGTCGTTGCAAATTAAGTGAAAAATATCCCTCCTTCTCATTAACAAGACTTCTACGAATTTGTAGGAGAAAACACCACAGTCATTCCCGCTTTGGTTCTGTGACAGACCTTCATAATACTCATACTTCCATTCATCTTCTCCAGAAGCCCAAGAAGGAAACCCTCCGAGAATGAGCATCTTGGGGATACCTTTTCTTATCTTCTCAATCACCGGATCGGTATGCGTTTCCTTAATTCTGCTATGACAGTCGTATACCGTGATGCATCGGGTTTTGAAATCCGCTTTGATGGCTATCCAATGACATCCTACCCATCGACTTTTCTCCGAAGGAATGTTTAGAATCGAGGCAAAACTTTCGTAATCACTGGTGTCTTCATACTTCTGAATGGATACTTGGCATTCAAAAAATCACTAAGAATTTCAGGTAAAGTTTCTATATCCTCATACATCCACAACGAGAGCATCTGCATGAAAGCAACAAGAGAAACATAATAATTCTGATACGCGATGGGATTCAATACTGAGCGAGAAGACAACACCATCAACGCCTCATCCAATTGCTGAAAAAAATATTAACACATATGAACACATAAGACACAAAACTCTGTGAGACTAAGGGTTTAAAAAAAACTTACATCATCTTCAAGCCATACGTTGGCCATTAATACAATCTCCTAAAACTTTGGCCCCCGGGGAATATCTAGCTTAGATTTCCACCACGGCTCATGTCGAGGTGTATTTAGGAATACATATAGATTAGTCAAATTTTCACCAGTAGCGTCAACGAACGAAGGAAATCAGGTTACCTCGCCCTTTACTAATCCCTTGGGCTTCCACACAAACTCCCTTTCCCCTTCAGGTTCTTGAACCACCTTGTTTACGTGTTCTTGAACTATATTTTCTGCGGGTTCTCCATCGACATCTTTCCCTCGCCCTCTCCCTCGCATTGTTCTTGCTCTTTTCGCCGGTGAAGGTTCAACATATGGCGCAGACTCCTTCGATAAAGGTCCAGCACCTACATAAAATTTACTTCATTAAACATATGCGACCATGCGACCTATGCGACCCATGAAACCAATGCGACCAATGCGACATCTGTGTCTCAAATGACCGTATTGACTTGGTGGTACTTCGACAATAGTGGCGACCTCTTGGACATGACCCACCGTTGAAGTATCCTTGGCAAGAACCTCGTCGGCGACGCCATCGACAGGATCCACTAAAGTATCTTAGTGTCCACCTCTTCAATAGGACCCACTGGAGCATCTGCATAAAATTACTTCATTCATTAGACTCATCGTTCGTTACATTGATTATGTAACACATGCGACCCATGCGATCCATGCGACTTGAGCGACCCAGTGACCCATGGGACATATGAAACCCATGCGATCCATGCGACTCTAGCGACCCTACGACTTATGTGACCCTACGACTTATATGTCCCTGCGACCGATCCGACTCTTGCGACCCATGCCGACTCTCGATGGAAATTGACTCTCAAATGACTTTTTTCACTAAATATTACTTACTTGGTGGAACTTCATCAGGAGCAATGTTTGCCAAATCCTCTTTTGAGCCATCTCCAGAGTCAACCGGCTCTTCGCTTGGCTCTTTTCTTGACACTGGATTTGGATGTCAAAGGAATTCAAAAATATAATCACTAACAGTGCCGGAAGATTGGTTTCTGGTGCTCGCAACTTTCTCGGCAGCCTTTGATTTTGGATTAAGCAAATGAATCCCAGCATCCCTTAGAAGGTCTCTTACGTCGTTGATGATTATTTTCTCCGACTTTCTTATTTCCTCTATTAATTTCTGCTCCAGTGTCAGAGGGTTTGCAACATCAGTATGAGCAACACCTACCCATCCTTCGTCTTCGTCGTCTTGGACCTCTATTATTTTTTCACTCGCACTCTCCTTCCTCTTAGTCCCCTTTTCTTTCAATTTTTTTTTATCACCAAGAGCTGCTTTTCGTATCAGTATTTCATGCTTACGCATATCCTCCCAACAAATACCCTTCGGATTTCTATGAAGATGTTCCATCCATATCTGAACATCGGGATCGTCACATCCCTCGTAATCCTCCAGATCAGAAAGTAAAGTTTCCTCTTCGTGATCAGCACGAAAAATACTTAGAATAATCTGAAAAACAAAAAATGACCATTATTACCCTCTCTAACCCTTGTTTCCCTTGTGACCCTTGTGTAATTGTTACCTTAGAATCTCTGATTGGCCTTATCACATCTACATACTTCGGGTTAAAACTAGATTTAACCATCTTCTTGCATATTCTTGGGCATGATGGATACGCATCCACAACCTCAACATACTATCCCTTTTCGCCTAAACTAAGGATGGTTTCGAATGGAAGTAACTGAAACATTAAAACAAAATGATAAGAATGCAAAAAGTACGAAAATATTCAAGTTATTCGAATAATATATACAACTTACCATTAGTGGGATTATGAAACTGCCACAATACCATTTTGGTTTCGGTGATTCCCTGCTAATGTGCTTGCGACAAGTATCCACAATCTTTTTGAATGTGTAACGCCCCCATGGAAAACCTTCACAAAATTCCAAGTCATCAACCATGTCAATGAGATCATGACTGATAGAGTTTTCTACTGAAGGCTTGTGAGCCATAACTTGCGCCAACAACATCAAAGTTGCCAACCTCTTCCGGTCGTCAGAATTCTTCGCCTTTACAAGCTTTTCACTGACTTGTGAGGGGGTCACTTTTCCATGGCCGAAATTCTTCAGCCTGAATGTATCACCCCTTATGGACTCCCATCCTTTAGGATATGGTCTTCATTTCAATCTGGAAACAAGTTTCACGTCAAAAAATTGTTCGGCTTTCTTGCTTTTGACACAGTTTGACAGTTTTTCACGTTGAAAAACTGCAGAACGTGAGTTTTTTCACGTTCGAACATTAATGGCAAATTTATCTCTCCTTCAGTTTTTTTTCGATTTAATAATTATTTTTGAAAATAATATTTTTGAAGCAGTTTAGCTCTATCGAAATATATCTGACATCCGCATGATGAAAGGGAGACCTAAAACAAGTTAACTTTTAATATTTAAATATTCTTTAAAATTAAATTTTAAAATAAATCAAAAGATTTCATGCGGCGGAATATCAGAAACACCCTCATAGGGCTAAACCACTTCAAAAATACCCTTCCCCAAAATAATTATTAAATCCGAAAAATTAAAACGAAATAAAAGACAAATTTGCCCTTAATGTTCGAACGTGGAAAAATGGAAGTTCGGCAGTTTTTCGACGTGAAAAACTGCCGAAAACGAGAAAGCCGAACAGTTTTTCGCCGTGAAACCTGTTTAAAAGTTGATAGCAAGAAAGAAATAAGTGATTTCGAACTTGAGAGGGAACGATTTGAAGTTGGCGAGAAGGAAAATGGCTAGAATCAGCAGCATCACTGGCGAAGAGAGCACGAGTCAATCTTCAATGGCGTCAATAAGTGTAAGTAGTTCGATTTCTAGGGTTTTGCAAGCTTTCGAGTCACAAAATGGTTTATTGATTTGAAACGGGTGAGTGTCAGTGTGAGTGAGTCGGTTAGGTCGCAAGGGTCACAGGAGTTGCATGAACATCTTCAACTCTGTGAGTCGGTTGAGTAGCAAGGGTCGCAGTAGTTTCATGACCATCTTGGACTCAGTTTATTGATTTGAATCGTATTCCAGCCATTTCCTTTTTTCCAATAACGAAACTCTCTCTCTCTAACTCTCATCATCATCATCATCATATTGCCGAAAATGCAAACGACTGGTGACGGCGATTCAATGTCAGGGTCATCTTCTTCTGAAGAGAGGATTTTCACGGTACCAATCACGCGTTCAAATCTGGTCGTAGATGTAGTGGTAAGTGAACTCAAACCTATTTATTCGATTCATCAAATCTGGTCGTATATGCATTAGTTTGACGTTGTTGTAAATTTATTCGGTTATCGCACACACTTTCGATAGAGTTTGCGAGGTCGAATGGTCTTTGCGGTAGACGATGTAAGGTTGATCTGATGACCAATTACACAAACCTTTGGGAGGCACATCTAAGGCCCGTGAAACGCAATGGCGCTAGCATCACCAGGGGTTGGACAAAGTTTTGTCAAGATAATGGCTTTAACATCGGTTGTACCCTCAAAGTCGAACTGGACGCCGTTCTCGATGATAAACTTTGTCTACTGCTTGCCCCTATAATCTTCACCGAAACCAAAATGGTATTGTGACGGTTTCATGATCGCACTAATGGTAAGTTGTATATATTATTCGAATAACTTGAATGTTTTTGTACTTTTTGCATTCTTATCATTTTGTTTTAATGTTTCAGTTACTTCCATTTGAAACCATCCTTAGTTTGGGCGGAAATGGATGGTATGTTGAGGTTGTGGATGCGCATCGATCCTGCCCAAGAATGTGCAAGAAGATGGTTAAATCCAATTTTAACCCGAAGTATGTAGATGTGATAAGGCAGATTGGAGATTCTAAGGTAACAATTACACAGGGTTCACAAGGGAAACAAGGGTCACAGAGGGTAATAATGGTTATGTTTTGTTTTTCAGGATATTCTAAGTATTCTTCGTGCTGAACACGAAGAGGAAGCTTTACTTTCTGATCTGGAGGATTACGAGGGATGCGATGATCCCGATGTTCAGTTATGGATGAAACATCTTCGTAGAAATCCGAAGGGTATTTGTTGGGAGGATATACGTGAGCAAGAACTGCTGACACGAAAAGCAGCTCTTGGTGATCAAAAAAAGGAGAAGGAAAAAGGGACTAAGAGGAAGGAGTGCGTGAGTGATGCTGATGCTGATTCTGATGCTGATGCTGATGTGCAGTCCCTCTCTAAGGGATGTCGGGATTCATGTGCCTAATCCAAAATCAAAGGCTGCCGAGAAAGTTGCGATCACCGAAACCCAATCTTCCGACACTGTTGGTGATTTTGCTTTTGAATTCCTTCGACGTCCAAATCCAGTGTCAAGAAACCTTTCTCCTGATGGAGTTCCACCAAGTAAGTAATATTTAGTGAAAAGGTCATTTGAGTGTCAATTTCCATCGAGACATATAGGTCGTAGGGTCGCTTAAGCCGTAGGGTCCTTACAGTCGTAGGGTCGCATAAGCCGTAGGGTCTTTAGAGTCGTAGGGTCGCATAAGCCGCAGGGTCGTTAGAGTCGCATGGGTCCCATGGGTTTCATATGTCGCATGTGTCACTAGGTCGCTAAAGTCGAATGGGTCGCATAGGTCGCATTGGTCCATTGGTCGCATAGGTCGCATTGGTCCCATTGGTCGCATGGGGATAATAGGTCGCATGGGTCACATGGGTCGCATTGGTCGCCATATGTTTAATGAGGTAAATTTTATGCAGGTGCTGGACCTTTATCGAAGGAGTCTGCGCCATATGTTGAACCTCCGCCGGCGAAAAGAGCAAGAACAATGCGAGGGAGAGGGCGAAAGAAAGATGCTGGTGGAGTCAAAGAACCCGAAAAGAAGGTTGTTCAAGAACCCGAAAAAACGGTGAAAAGTTGACTAAGCTATATTGGTTCCTGAAGGCACCTCGACATGATCGGTGGTGGAAATCTGAGCTAGATATTCCCCGGGGGCCAAAGTTTTGGGAGATTATATTAAAGGGCAACGCATGGCTTGAAGATGAAGTAAGTTTTTTTAAACCCTTAGTCTCACGGAGTTTTGTGTCATATGTATTCCTGTGTGTTAATTTTTTTTTTGCAGCAATTGGATGAGTCGTTGATGGAGCTGTCTTCTCGCTTGGCATTGGATCCCAGCGCGTATCAGAATTATTACGTTTGTCCTGTTGCTTTCATGCAGACGCTCTCGATGTGGACGTACGAGGATATGGAAACTTTGCCGGAAAAGCTTAGTCAATTTTTGAACGCCAAGGCACCAATTAGTGATTATGAAGGTTTTGTCTCGGTTCTAAACATTCCATCGATAAATAATCGATGGGTAGGATGTCATTGGGTAGCCATCAAAGCGGATTTCAAAACCCGATGCATCACGGTATACGACTGCAGGATGAGCCTTAAGGAAACACATATCGATCCGGTGATTGAGAGGATAAGAAAAGCTGTCCCCAAGATGCTCATTCTCGGAGGGTTTCCTTCTTTGGCTTCTGGAGAAGATGAATGGAGGTATGTATATTATGATGGTCTGCCACAGAACCAAAGCGGGAATGACTGTGGTGTTTTCGCCTATAAATTCGTAGAAGCCTCGTTATTAAAGGAGAATATGTTTCGCTTAATTTGCGACGACAATGTTACTTCCATGCGTGAGAAGATGGCGGCTGATATATATAATAATGGAGAACGTACCTTTGAACCCGAAGACTAACTTGATATTTGGTACATTGTTTTTTTTGGACTGGTAGATGTGAACATTTGGTACATTGTTTTTTTAATATTTGGTACATTGTTTTAAAAGGTTCATTTAATATTTGGTACATTGTTTTAAAAGGTCAATACATTCATTTATTCAAGACCTATATTAAAAGGTTCTTTAATGTGGTCAATGCATGCACCTTGGTTAAAACGGAGTTCATTTATTTTTCGTTGAATATGAGTTTATAAATAGAGGAGGAAAAACCGAAAAGCTACAA
>CM071869.1:33926655-33950033 GCA_036759665.1 Gynandropsis gynandra
GAAGCATCTTTATTATCTTTAAATGCACGGGTAGTTTGAAGGTTATCTCGTTATTAGAAGTATCTTTATTATCTTTAAATGCACGGGTAGTTTGAAGGTTATCTCGTTATTAGAAGTATCTTTATTATCTTTAAATGCACGGGTAGTTTGAAGGTTATCTCGTTATTAGAAGTATCTTTATTATCTTTAAATGCACGGGTAGTTTGAAGGTTATCTCGTTATTAGAAGTATCTTTATTATCTTTAAATGCACGGGTAGTTTGAAGGTTATCTCGTTATTAGAAGTATCTTTATTATCTTTAAATGCACGGGTAGTTTGAAGGTTATCTCGTTATTAGAAGTATCTTTATTATCTTTAAATGCACGGGTAGTTTGAAGGTTATCTCGTTATTAGAAGTATCTTTATTATCTTTAAATGCACGGGTAGTTTGAAGGTTATCTCGTTATTAGAAGTATCTTTATTATCTTTAAATGCACGGGTTGTTTGTATTTTTTACTCCTATAAATAGTGTATGAATAAACCAAAAGCAAACACAACCTTTTCCATCAACTACAATCTCTTCTAATTTTTTCTATCCTATAGAATTCTCTAACATAAATAGAGGAGGAAAAACCGAAAAGCTACAACAATTTGTAGCACCAAATCATCTCTTGTTTCGTCACGAAGGTCACATGGTCGACCCAGGTCTTGGTAATCGGCGGACTCAGGGTCTATATACATAAAATAGTAGTTTAGTACATCCTAAGAGGAACAAGCAAATTTAATCGTTTGCGTCATCTTATTTCCATTACTATCCTCTAAATAAAACTTGGAACCTGAGCTCCAATCTTTAGAGGATAGTAATGGAAATAAGATGACACAAACGATTTGGTGCTACAAATTGTTGTAGCTTTTCGGTTTTTTCTCCTCTATTTATGTTAGAGAATTCTATAGGATAGAAAAAATTAGAAGAGATTGTAGTTGATGGAAAAGGTTGTGTTTGCTTTTGGTTTATTCATACACTATTTATAGGAGTAAAAAATACAAACAACCCGTGCATTTAAAGATAATAAAGATACTTCTAATAACGAGATAACCTTCAAACTACCCGTGCATTTAAAGATAATAAAGATACTTCTAATAACGAGATAACCTTCAAACTACCCGTGCATTTAAGTTGGTTTGACTGATTCTAGAATGTTCAAGGGTCCGCATGGATCGCAAGGGTCGTATGGGGATAATAGGTCGCAAGGGTCGCATGGGTTGCAAGGGTCGCAAGGGTCGTATGAAGGTCCAATACACTGGGATAGTTGGAGCCGCAAGAAGGTTTATTGAAAAGTTTATTCCAATGTTCAACCCTCTTCACCTTACGTCTTTCCCCGTTACACCAAATGGTTACCGAGTGACGGAACTTGTTCAAGCGTTCACGGGGAGTCGATTAGTATTCGTAAGAAAGTTTTACTCTTGATCATTTACATGAAAGATGCTTCATTTACTTTGATTTTACTTTGATTTTTCTCATCTCTTGTGTTGTAGCATTAAGGTCACATACAGTGGAATGGTAGGAGACGCAAGAAGGTCCAATACACTGGACCTTCTTGCGACTCCAACTATCCCAATGTATTGGACCTTCATACGACCCTTGCGACCCTTGCAACCCATGCGACCCTTGCGACCTATTATCCCCATACGACCCTTGCGATCCATGCGGACCCTTGAACATTCTAAAATCAGTCAAACCAACTTAAATGCACGGGTAGTTTGAAGGTTATCTCGTTATTAGAAGTATCTTTATTATCTTTAAATGCACGGGTAGTTTGAAGGTTATCTCGTTATTAGAAGTATCTTTATTATCTTTAAATGCACGGGTAGTTTGAAGGTTATCTCGTTATTAGAAGTATCTTTATTATCTTTAAATGCACGGGTTGTTTGTATTTTTTACTCCTATAAATAGTGTATGAATAAACCAAAAGCAAACACAACCTTTTCCATCAACTACAATCTCTTCTAATTTTTTCTATCCTATAGAATTCTCTAACATAAATAGAGGAGGAAAAACCGAAAAGCTACAACAATTTGTAGCACCAAATCATCTCTTGTTTCGTCACGAAGGTCACATGGTCGACCCAGGTCTTGGTAATCGGCGGACTCAGGGTCTATATACATAAAATAGTAGTTTAGTACATCCTAAAGTCGGGTGATTTCTCTTTGGGTTGATGAGGAAGAAGAAACCAATAGATTGGAGCTCAGGTTCCAAGTTTTATTTAGAGGATAGTAATGGAAATAAGATGACGCAAACGATTAAATTTGCTTGTTCCTCTTAGGATGTACTAAACTACTATTTTATGTATATACACTATTTATAGGAGTAAAAAATACAAACAAACCGTGCATTTAAAGATAATAAAGATACTTCTAATAACGAGATAACCTTCAAACTACCCGTGCATTTAAAGATAATAAAGATACTTCTAATAACGAGATAACCTTCAAACTACCCGCGCATTTAAAGATAATAAAGATACTTCTAATAACGAGATAACCTTCAAACTACCCGCGCATTTAAAGATAATAAAGATACTTCTAATAACGAGATAACCTTCAAACTACCCGCGCATTTAAAGATAATAAAGATACTTCTAATAACGAGATAACCTTCAAACTACCCGTGCATTTAAAGATAATAAAGATACTTCTAATAACGAGATAACCTTCAAACTACCCGTGCATTTAAAGATAATAAAGATACTTCTAATAACGAGATAACCTTCAAACTACCCGTGCATTTAAAGATAATAAAGATACTTCTAATAACGAGATAACCTTCAAACTACCCGTGCATTTAAAGATAATAAAGATACTTCTAATAACGAGATGACCTTCATACGACCCTTGCGACCCATGCGACCCTTGCGACCTATTATCCCCATGCGACCCTTGCGATCCATGCGACCCTTGCGACCTATTATCCCCATGCCAACATATGGCGCAGACTCCTTCGGTAAAGGTCCAGCACCTGCATAAAATTTACCTCATTAAACATATGGCGACCAATGGGACCAATGCGACCTATGCGACCCATGCGACCCATGCGACCTATTATCCCAATGCGACCAATGGGACCAATGCGACCTATGCGACCTATGCGACCCATGCGACCCATTCGACTTTAGCGACCCAGTGACACATGCGACATATGAAACCCATGCGACTCTAACGACCCTGCGGCTTATGCGACCCTACGACTCTAACGACCCTACGGCTTATGCGACCCTACGACTTATATGTCTCGATGGAAATTGACACTCAAATGACCTTTTCACTAAATATTACTTACTTGGTGGAACTCCATCAGGAGCAAGGTTTCTTGACACTGGATTTGGACGTCGAAGGAATTCAAAAGCAAAATCACCAACAGTGTCGGAAGATTGGGTTTCGGTGATCGCAACTTTCTCGGCAGCCTTTGATTTTGGATTAGGCACATGAATCCCGACATCCCTTAGAAGGTCTCTTACGGCGTTGATGATTCTCTTCTCCGACTTCCTTATTTCCCCTATTAATTTCTTCTCCAGTGTCAGAGGGACTGCAGCATCAGCATCAGCATCACTCACGCACTCCTTCCTCTTAGTCTCTTTTTCCTGCAAAATGACCAATTACGAATACATTATACTTCTACCGACCTAAGCGACCCATGCGACCCAACCGACCCATGCGACGCAATCGACCCGTGCGACCCTCAACCGACGTGTGCGACCCATGCGACTCAAACGACCCTCAGACACTCCGCGACACTCAAACGACCATTGCGACCTAACCGACTCACTGACACTGACACTCACCCATTTCAAATCAATAAACTGAGTCGAAGATGGTCATGAAGCTACTGCGACCCTTGCTACTCAACCGACTCACGGAGTCGAAGATGTTCATGCAACTCCTGCGACCCTTGCGACCGAACCGACTCATTGACACTGACACTCACCCATTTCAAATCAATAAACTATTTTGTGACTCGAAAGCTTGCAAAACCCTAGAAATCGAACTACTTACACTTATTGACGCCATTGAAGATTGACTCGTGCTCTCTTCGTGCTCTCTTTGCCAGTTTCCTTCTCGCCAACTTCAAATCGTTCGCCAACTTCAAATGGTTCCCTCTCAAGTTCGAAATCACTTATTTCTTTCTTGCTATCAACTTTTAAACAAGTTTCACGGCGAAAAACTGTTCGGCTTTCTCGTTTTCGGCAGTTTTTCACGTCGAAAAACTGCCGAACTTCCATTTTTCCATGTTCGAACGTTAAGGGCAAATTTGTCTTTACTTCAGTTTTTATTTTTTGCATTTAATAATTATTTTGGGAAGGGTATTTTTGAAGTGATTTAGCCCTTTGAAGATATTTATCATATTCCGCCCATTAGAGAGGCCATCTAGGTTGTATATATTTATGACTAATTTATAAAATAATAAAATAAATTATTATTTCAAAATTAAAATTTAATTTACACATCAAAATAAATCCATATATTTTAATAAAAATTTTACATTTTTGTTAAGAAATTTAGAAAATATTAATAATATTCACAAGACTCCAATTTTGGTCCGTTACATTTATCCCTCTCACACACTTCAACCTAGCTATTTAACTATAAATAATTTGCAACCATCCTGAGACCTTGAACTCGCTGTTGTAGCTCTCTACTCTCTCCTTCCACAATCTCTGCTGAAAATCTCAGTAACTCAAAACCCTGAAGAGCCATGGTGACACAACAATACAGACCCACAAAAACCCACATCTTGATCTTCCCGTTTCCGGCGCAAGGGCACATGATTCCTCTCCTTGATTTCACCTACCAACTCGCCCTCCGCGGCGGTGCTGCCGTCACTATTACCGTCGTCGTCACCCCCAAAAATCTCCATTTCCTTCGCCGCCTCCTTTCGTCCCCCATCGCCGGAGAAATCAACCCACTCGTCCTCCCTTTTCCTCCTCACCCTTCGATCCCTGAAGGCGTCGAGAACGTTAAGGACTTGCCTCCCTCAGGCTTCACCTCCATGATCCACGCGCTCGGAAACCTACAAGGGCCCCTGCAATCGTGGATCTCCGACCACCCATCTCCTCCGTCGGCGATCGTCTCCGATTTGTTTCTCGGATGGACCCACCAACTTGGTCTTCGTCGATTCATGTTTTCTCCCTCTGCTGCCGTAACGTGCTGCATTCTCAACTATCTCTGGCTTGAGATGCCAACCAGAGAAAAATCCGACGACGACGACGAGATGCTCGAGTTCCGTAAAATTCCGAATTCGCTGAAATACCCCTGGTGGCAGATCTCTACTATATATAGAGGGTATGTTGACGGGGACCCATTTTGGGCATTTATACGTGACTCGTTCAGAGACAACTCAGCGAGTTGGGGACTCATTGTGAACTCGTTCTCCGATATGGAACGAGATTATCTCGATCATTTGAAACGAGACATGGGCCACGAACGTGTTTGGTCCGTCGGTCCAATTCTTCCGCCTCCTGGTGGCGACAGTGACCGAGGTGGGACCACTTCGGTGCCGGTCGATCAAGTCATGACGTGGCTGGATGCACGGAAGGACGGTCAAGTGATATATGTGTGCTTCGGGAGTCAAACAGTTTTGTCCGAGGCTCAGACTCGAGCGCTCGCCACTGGGCTGGAGAAAAGTGGCGCCCACTTCGTGTGGGCCATCAAAGACCCACTTGATGTAGTCGAGGAGGGGTCCCCGACACGCGGCACGTTTCCAGAGGGGTTCGAGGATCGTGTGGCCGGGAGGGGTTTGGTGATCAGTGGCTGGGCTCCGCAAGTTGCGGTGCTCAACCACCGCGCCGTGGGGGCGTTCCTGACGCACTGCGGTTGGAACTCGGTGATCGAGGCCGTGGTTGCGGGCGTTCTTTTGTTGACTTGGCCAATGCGCGCTGATCAGTTCACAGACGCGACCTTGATGGTGGACCAGTTGGGTATGGGGGTGCGTGTGTGCGAAGGGGCCGATTCGGTGCCTGACCCAGAAGAGTTAGCCCGAATCCTGGCCGAGTCGGTGATTGAAAAGCGACCTGAGAGGGAACGAGCCAAGAAGCTGAGTGACGCTGCGTTGGCTGCGGTTGGAGAAAGTGGGAGTTCAATTAAGGAATTAGATGCGTTTATCGAACATGTTGTTAGTTTAAGACCAACCAATTGATCCTATGAAATTATGTTATAAGTTTCATGTTCATGAATTAGATATTCAAACAGTTTTATCTATACAATCGATCTATAGTATGTCACTTAGCTATCATTTTCGATATAAATTTGATATATGTAATTTATGTTGGATAATCTAAATAAAAGTATTTTTATGGTTAATCATGTATTCGATTGAAACAATTAAATCCCATAAAAATTTAACAAAAGCAACTATTGAATGACCTTTTCATGGTTTTTCTCCCAATTTATTAACATACTATATTGGTTTGGGCGCAGTGGCACCGGGTCGGGTACTGTACGACCCGAACATAAAATCGGACTATTCTCCCTATCTTCCATTCATTTTCCTCTGTTATCCATCCACACATAATCCCAATGGCTCTCACCGTAAGCAGCGGCGGCCGAGGAGCTGGAATCCGCTGTATCCACATCACCGATCGCTCCCGTATACCCTCCACTGCATTCCTACTGTTCTCCTTCCCCGGCACAAACAGAGCCCGCCACGTGGCCTTAGCCGCCAAGAAGATCTCCCAAACCGGCCGGTTCGACAGCAAGAAGCGTAGGAGCCTCGTCACCACCCCCACCGAGGAGTCACGTGGTGGCGAGGAGAAAGCACCACTGTTCGATTTCGAAGACGGTGTCGTTGATGGTGGAGGCGGAGATCGGACGGTGGCGAGCATTTCCGGCGATGCGCCGCCGATCTCTTTGTCGGAGCTTCCAGGGCTAGAAACCGATTTCTGGGAAGGTCCTCAGTGGGATGCTCTCGGGTTCTTTGTTCAGTACATGTGGGCTTTCGGAATCGTTTTCGCGGTAAATTTCACTGAAATGCTTCGTTTTTTCTTCTGCATAACCAAGGAATTCAGAATTGTAACACGAATATTTTGGGTCTGTGACAGTTGATTTCGGGTGGAATTGCGGTCGCAACGTATAACGAAGGAGCGACGGATTTTAAAGAAACACCGGTTTACAAAGAAGCGATTCAGTCTCGGGACCTAATCGATGAAGCAGCGAGTTCGAGTTCTGAAGAAGTGTTCGAATCCAATCCGACGGAGGTGGCGCCTAGTTTGGAGTAGTTTTGTAAAAACTCAGTTGGGTTCAGGCCGAATCAGTTCGCTATATCTTCTTATGATAGAAACAACTCGTAGTTGAACTTGAGTTGTTCATATGTTACAGAACCAAACTGAACCTCTTAAACTAAGTAAAAGAGATTACTGTTTTTATTGTTTGATCTATGGTTCCGAATTTTAATAAAGTTACAGCACTAGTTTATGTATAGATATGCGATGAAGCAAATCCAAATCGAAACTAGGAGCATTGAAGAAGTTTTCTATAATGTATCGTCAGTATCATTGTTGTATCTGCGATTTCTTTTTTCTGTGCAATTCGTTTCCGGAGAAATGGGTTTGTCTAAACAGGGCCACGGGAACATCTATGGACAAAGTATCTGTAGTTTATTGAGTGAATCAAATCGAAGCATATTGGTTCTTGAGTCAGAGAGAACCATATTAGGAAATGCTAGATGTCCTCACATTTCACAGACTTAGGACTAGGAGAATTCCATGTAGAGACGCTGCAATTGCAAGGACGGTTATAGCGATTTCTGAGTTTGGTGCAGAAGACCTTAGGCCGAACCCAAGTCCCATGATGCTGGTGGATCTTGGTGCCGCTTGAACCACTGGGCTTGCTGCAGATTCACCAACAAAAACAGAATAATTATCGACTATTCTTTTCTCGAAAGTTCGATGTTGGATCCATTTTTGTGATGTGCCCGTTTAAAGCTTGAGTTTGAGGGAATGTTTTAACTAAAATCTTGCATTATGTGTCACTAACTCCGTAAAATCCTAATGTCAATGCTTGGATTAGTCGATATATGGATTGGGTACATTGGTTTACCTGCAACAGTAGAGTTGTTCTTGATTCCCAGAGAGATTGGAGAAACGGCTGAGCTTCTAGGAGGTGAAGAAACAGAAGAGTCACGAGACGCCGATACCCCTTTCAGGAAACGTGTTTATCAAACTGACGAAAATTTTCAAACATTAATGACTTAATCAAAAGCTTGCTTATTGATTAGAGTACCGGAGCAAGAGGATGAATTGGCAGGAATGTACATTATAGTAGAGCATGATGATGGGAAAAGCAGGGGACAACGCAGAAGTGTTGTTGAGGAAGAGGCAGAGACATGTCGGTTCTTGGACATATATTTGGCTGAGGCTATCACAACAGGGCTGAGCCGGGAGCTGGATCAGTCCCTGCACGAACGGGCCACATGGAGCTAGGGCTAAGAGCCGAGAAGCACACGGTACAGCTGAAGGATCTTGGGAAAGCACCATTGGAGTGAAGAAGATGAGAACAGTGATAAACAGTGTCGAAGCCATTTTAGTTCAATTTTGAGTTATTTTCAGTTTCTTGGGGGAGAAGTTTCTGCGTTTTTGTTCTTGTGTCGGGTATGGAGATTAGGTTTTGTGAAAGATGGTATAATTTATTTATGGTGGGATTCAATGGGTTTAACGTGTTACTATGGTTTTAGAAAACAATATTAAAATCAAAATAGGATAAAAATTGAATGCGTGATGCGTGTTTTCTGCAGAACATGAAGTTCTTCGTGTTGTTTTACCATCATGTAATTTCGGAGTTCGAAGATTTTGTGGAACCCAATTTGAATAGGGTTTGAAGATTTGTTTTCTTTAATAGTTTAGGATATAATGCTATTGATTACGGTCTCATAAGAAAGTTAATATGTTAAATCATTGTTAAATTTTTATGTTCAAATTAATATGGTCTTGTATATGTTAATTTTTTATAGAAATTAGAATAGAATAATATTAACAAATGGACAATAAATTAGAGTTATAATATATAATTACAAATTAAATTAATTTATAAATATAAGAACATAAATATAGAAATAAATAATATCATAATCAAAATTAATTAAAATTGTAAATACGAGAAAATTTTATAATCTTAATTTCGAGATGTAATATGTTAAAAAAAGAAAAGAAATGCATATGACCATGATCATAACATTGTATTTTATATTACAAAAAAAGTTATATTAAAATATTAAACTTAAAATTACAGTTTAACGAGAATATCAAAGATAGCCTTGTAGGGTTTTAGAACTTCACATATTAAATAGAAAGAAATTGGGAGAAAGACAAATATGCCCTTAATTTTTGCACGTGAAAACATACACGGTTTGACGGATTTTCGAAATGAAAAACTGTTTCAAAGTTGAGAGTAATGAGCGAGAGGGAATTTCGAAGTTGAAAGCAATGATCGAGTTCAAAGTAAACAAGAAGAAAAATTCAAGTTGAGTCCAAAGAAATTTTGAAGTGAGAAAGAAATGACAAGATTCAGTAGTGAAGAGGAGAGCACGAGTCAATCTTCAATGGCGTCTGTAAGTGGATCGATTTCTAGGATTTTACAATACAGATGACATACATTAGAGATCAAACTGTTGAAAGCAAAATTGTTTGTTAATTTAAAATGTGTGTGAGTCTCAATGAGTCGGTTAAGTCTTAAAGAGTCGCTTGAGTCTCAGTGAGTCGGTTGAGTCTCAATGAGTCGCTTGAGTCTTAGTGAGTCATTTGAGTCTTAGTGAGTCGCTTGAGTCGAAGAGGGTCATGAGTCTCAGTGAGTCGCTTGAGACTCATGACCCTCTTCGAATAAAGCGACTCACTGGGTCTCAAGGGACGCTTGAGTCACAAGGGTTGGTTGAGTCTCATTGAGTCGCAAGGGTTGCTTGATTCTCATTGAGTTGCTTGAGTCGAAGAGGGTCAGGAGTCTCAGTGAGTCGCTTGAGACTCATGACCTTCTTCGACTCAAGCGACTCATTAGATCTCAAGGGTCGCTTGAGTCGCAAGGGTTACTTGAGTCTCATTGAGTTGCAAGGGTCGTTTGAGTCGCATGGATCGCTTAAGCCGCTTGGGTCGCTTAAGTTGCAAAGGTTGATTGAGTCGCAAGAGTCGGTTGAGTCGTAAGGGTCGCTTGAGTCGCATGGGTCGCTTGAGTCACTTGGGTCGCATGGATCACTTAAGTCGCAAGGGTCAATTGAGTCACAAGGGTGACTTGATTCTGTAGAAGTCTAATGTATTCTTAATTGGTCATTTTGCACGTGCCGCTAGAGCCGAAGTTTCTCTATGTATTCAAGCACATGGACAAAATGCCAAAGATCACCACCAAGTGGTATCCTCACGAGACAATAAAGAAGTTGAGAGGAATCTTAGATGAATATGGGTTGCATTACTTCAACAAGGAGTCACAATTTAGGCATTTATTCCATTCCAATGTCAGTCCATATTCACGAAGGTTCAAATGTCTATCCTATTAAATCACTCTGTGGTTGTACGAGACAAGAAGGAATGTGGTTCATCGTAAAAGGTGTTCCTATCCGGTACATTATAGTAGAGCATGAACTAATTACTGGATTGAACTGTGGATCTTATCCCAAAAGACGTGAGTCCAAAAGGCTGATACATTCAGGCTGAAAAATTTCGACCATGGAAAGGTGACCGCACACAAGTGAATGAAAAGCTTGTGAAGACGAAGAAATCCAAATGGTATTTGTTAGGAGGACATCCGTAAGTAAGAAATGCTGACGCAAAAAGCAGCTCTTGGTGATAAACAGAAGGAGAAAGGAAATGAAACTAGGAGGAAAAAGAGCATGGGTGAAAAAATAATAGAGGTTTTAGATGTTCCACCCATATGTGAAGCTGACGAAGAGGAAGGATGTGTAGGTGTTTACTGAAGCTAATGAAGAAAGATAAGGTGATGATGAAGCTGAAGGAGAAGAAGATGCAGTCCATCTGACACTGGAGCAGAAATTAATAAAGGAAATAAAGAAATCAGGGAAAAGAATCATCAATGCCATCTTCTAAGGGATGTCGGGTTTCATTTGCTAATCCAAAATCAAAGGCGGTAAATCGCAAAGGTGATGACAAGGCAACATCAAAGTCTGCCGAGAAAGATGTGCGCATCGAACACCAATCTTCCAGCACTATGAGAGATGATGATTTTGAATTCCTTCAACGTCTATATCCAATGTCAAGAGAAGACTCAAGCGAAGAGTCGAGTTAGAGACTGAAAATGACTCTAGAGATGGCTCAGAAAAGGATTTGACAAACATTTCAAGATTAATTGAAAAATATTACATCTGCCGCAAACATTCCTCTAATTGAATACATTTCCAAAGAGGTTCCTCTAGTGATTGCTCCTGTCGAAGTTCCACCAAGTAATATTGAGTCAAACGGTCGCATGAGTCGGCATGGGTCACAATGGTCGCATGGGTTGATTGGGTCGCATAGGTCGCTTGGATCGCTTTGGTTGCAAGGGTCGCATGGATCGCAAGGGTTGCATATATCCAGGGATCGCATATGTATGTCACATGGGTTACATCAATGTAATAAAAGATGAGTCTAATGAATGAAGTAATTTTTATGTAGATGCTGCCGTTGGTATTCATGAGGAGGTTCCAGCCGATGATATTCTAGTGGGTTCTATCGAAGAGGTCACCGCAAATGTTGGTGCTGAGGGAAATTCAGAAGTTCCAATCAAAGAGTTTGAAGTACCACCAAGTAAGTAATATGGGTCACAAAAGGTCGCATGGGTCATAAAGGTCGCACGGGTCGCATATGTCGCATATGTCGCATATGTCCAAAAGGTCGCAAAGGTGGCATGGGTTGCCATGGTCGCATATGTCCCATTGGTGGCATGGGTCGCCATGGTTGCAGGGGTCGCATATGTCACATGGGTCGTATCGGTCGCAGGGTCGCATATGTCCCATGGATGGCATATTTCCAAGGGTCGTATGGGTCGCATGTGTCCCATGGGTCACGAAGGATGAGTCTAATGAAGTAATTTTTATGCAGATGCTGGAGCTTTATCGGATGAGTCTGATAGTCCAACGGTAATTAAACGAAAAGTTAAGATCACAGAAGGCAAGACATGAGCGATATGTTGAACTTCCACAAGTGAAAAGAGCAAAAACAGTTGGGGAACAAAACCCACGAGGTGGACCAACAATAGTTGGGGAGCAAAAATAGTTGGGGAACATCAGTATCAACTTTATTACTGCCACAACCAACTTCATCAACTACCACATTCATCGCATAACCATTATCTTCTCTTAACCCACTAGTATATTCATTATCAGAATTACTCAAATCCAAAATTTTTACTGTTTCTGTCGGATTACTCCTAACTCTATTTTTGTTATTTGAACCTATAATAACACAATCATCATACTCTACAACACCTCCATCCTCAACTTCTGTAGCAATGCTTCCAAAAACAGGAATTAGAGGTTCAACTTCCTTCTCAATTTCCATTTCACTCTTCACACTTGCCGATTCTATCTCCACATACATCAGTGGTTAAAATTACTCTTATGTGATCGAATAGATAACAAATAAGATGCTTGTCATTCATTATATATGTCGCCTTCCTATTTTCATAAATATTGGAAAAATAGCTTAACTTCAACTTCGTTGTATTTTTTTCCAATATCATCTCTGCGCATAACTCATCAATAAGTTACTGGTATGTCAGACTACTCGATGAACAATAGAAAAATACTTTCTGGTTTTCCTGAACTTTACCAACCCATTCAGATTATCCATTTACGTTTTCCCATTTACCATCATACAAAAATAAATCAGTGTGATTTTCTTATCCACCAAACCCATTACACGTGTAACAAAAACATAAAACGATGGTAAATTCTGTGACCCATAGCGATAATGTGTTTCAAATTCAAAATAACTGTGTGACCCAGTGCGATTGTGCGACTCGATGGGACTCTATGACCCAGTGCGACCGTGCGACCCTGTGAGACTCTGTGACCCAGTGCGACCGTGTGACTCGATGAGACTATGTGTCCCTACGACCATGTGTGTTTCTCGATGAGACTCTGTGACCGAGTGTGACCTTACGACTGGATGAGACTCTGTGACCCAGTAAGACCGTGCGACTCGATGAGACTCTGTGACCCAGTGCGACCGTACCACTCAATGAGACTCTATGACTCTGTGCGACCGTGCGACTCGAGGAGACTCTGTGACCCAGTGCGACCGTAAGACTCGATGAGACTCTGTGACCCAGTGCGACTCGATGAGACTCTGTGACCCAGTGCGACCGTGCGATTCGATCTGTGACCCGCTGTGATCATGGGTTTCAATGTGACTCTGTGACCTAATGCGACCGTGCAACTCGAAGAGACTGTCACTCATTGCGATCATTTGATACTTCAATAAATATGAATCGTTTTGACTATATTAATATAAGATTCATTTTGAAAAACTATGAATCGAATCTATACATATTGCTCACTATTCACTTGGGTTATCCAATTCAAAAAAGAAACACGAAAAACTCACTATACATACCTAGTTTTCTATAGAATGTGCTTAATTGCAAGTTCTTTATTGACAACAAACAGTTTCAACCTATTCGCGGCGAATCTGATGCCGATTTCTAGCTACCCGCGGCAAGTTTGATGCCGATTTCAAGCTATTCGCGCGAATCTGATGTGGTGTGAGAGAACAATAATTTTCGCGCCATATAATAGAGTGAAATTAAGGTGCTTTGGAAGAGAGAAAAAATGTCGATTAATTAAAAGACAAGAGTAATATGAGAATATCAATATTATAAGATAGATTTGAAGTTGAAACTTATTTTTTTAGGAAATGGTAACAATTAAAGGGTATTTTTGTAGTTGGCCCGTTTTTAAACGACAACCCTTTAAAAAATTATAATTTAAAAGATATATATATATATATATATATACACCATATTATTTGGTTTTAAAATTTTAAATATAATTTTAACAAAAAAAATTGTAAAATGATTATTTTATTAGATTTTTATCGTTTGAAAGAGAAAGAAATACAAATTACAAAGAAACACATAAATTAATAACCATAAACCACCACCTTCCCTGTTGGGATAAACTCTTTGTTTTTCTAATTATTTTTCAATTGTATAGGTGTTTTTATGTTTTGTATTTCAATGGTACCAAAGGAATGGATGAAAGGAATGAATTCATGGCACCGTTATGATTACTCTTGTCTCATATCAAAATTTCATAATTTAAATTTATATTTATTGGTAGCATAGTTGTTAAAATGAATGATACCAATCTGTTTCTTAAATTATTAAACAAATTTGACTATCTTTTTGAGATATTTAAATTATTTATTTCGTATTAAAATTCAAAAGTAAGTTAGATTTGTATTTTTAAATGGTCTAACAATTTGAACTAACTCGGATTGGTATTGTCACAAGTTTCATACATATTTATGTAACCTTTTCTTTTTCCTATTAGTACGATTGCCAATTTTCAAGGTTATTCTCTCAACATAGAATATAAAACTAAACCGATCCAAGATCGAAAAGATCCGAATAAATACACAATTAAAACTGTAAAAGATCAAGATGGAGAGTATGTTGTTATGTGCATAGATGAGAGAATACAAAAGAAAAAGAGGAATACAATAACAATCATATGTACACCAGTAAATCTACCTCAGAATTATATAACGTTAATGCATAAATGTTTCTTACAATATTCAACAAATTAAACTTGTTCATCGGAGTTATTCGAGGGGCTAAAATCGATCATATTCAGAGTTGATTGTATAGATCTAGTTTATCGTTTTTGGTTGATTAGAATTGGTTCATTTCCACCGTTTAGTTAGAGTTTTACGTTTCGAGATCATATCATTTTGTATCAAAGCTGGCTTTTCTAATTTTGGTTTTTTTTTCGTTTTATATAATTGTATCTTACAATTGTTCTTAAAATTTCATTTCGTTGTCTTTGCGTCGATTTTATTGTTATAGAATCTTATATCTTTCTTGTCTATTTGAATTAAAAAATGGTTAGCACTAGAACTTATTTCCAGCTTTGAGGACAAAATTTATTTTCAGAGGGCTAGAATGATGTGAACACGATGAGACATTAAGAAATGAAAAAAAAATAACAATCAAATTGTGCTACAAAGAATTCTTCAAGATACTTTCAGTTTGAGTCGATTGCCAGAAATATTCGGTCGCGCAACGATCCAAATCAGTCAAAAAATGAAGACTTTTCCTTTCCATTGGATTAATAATTATTGTAAAATTACAAAATCACTTGAAAATCTACATAATCATCCCTTAAAACTCTACAATTCTATCCTATCCAACTGTTTTAAGTGCTACATCTATGTTCTTCAAACTTTTGTAGCGTATAAATAGATAAAACCATTGGATTTTAAAAAAATAATATGGTTTTGTGATTTGAGTTTCACTTAGAGTGAATTTGCGAGCTTTCACTAAATGGTTCTTGTTGAAAACAACAAATTTATCGAGTAGATTTTTTCCGTTTATGTCGATCGTTTTGATTTATCAAATGATAATCCATAAAACTTTGTGGCGCATTCAGCGAATTGAGATTTTTAATCTAAGTTATTTGAGGGTATATGACTATTCCTCTTCACTATTAATTGTGGAAGCCTAATTTTTTGGTTATAGTTGATTAGAGGTTTTGGTTGATTTTCACCGTCTATTTATAGTTTTACGTTTTGGGATAATTTCAAATAGATTCAAATAAAGTTTTTACATGGGGCTTTCATCATGTTTATAGAGCATCCTCACCTTTTTTTACACAATATCACATTCTTTCTAGTATATCTTTTCGTCATTTAGTGTGACCTAGTTATTAATACTCTTCTGACAACTAGCAAGCCTGTAAACACTCCCAAGACACTATTACAAAGAGTTCTCTCATATATGTGGCGACATATGAGGTTCTTCTCCTCTTTGTTCCGTCTTTTGTTTCCCACTTTTTTTCTTCTATCAATACCCAAGGTGTTGGATTAATTCGTCAATTAACATTTCATGTAGATGTAATCTGCATATTCTCAATCTCAAAGTAATATTCTTGATCATGTAGTTGCATGTCTTGACTAATAGAAAAAGTGGAATCAAGGTCATATGTCGTTCATTTGTAATCGATAGTTTGTAATCGTTATTCGTTCGTAATTCGTCCATAATTATGACCCCGAAAAATTGACAAATTCCCTTTTCTTAGGAACAAATGCGAGATAACGAAAAAAAGAGAGAGAATGATAACCCCACGATTAAATACTTCATTTATTAATTTCATAGTAATAGAAATACATGTCCTACCAAAACAGAATTTGTAACTTGTTATCCTATCATCTTGCCTAGCATGCAAAGATTTCCCTCCGCAGAAAAGATGATTCATTCGGATCAACATGAAAGCCCGACTACATTGCATTGTGAGAATTCATGTTATATATTGGAAAGAGGTTGACCTCCTTGCTTCTACGGTACAATCTTCTTCTCGCTGAGCCTCCTTTCTTCTTGGTCCATAGAGACAAAATGTAGGACTGGTGCCAATAGTTAATTATGGAAGAAATGACTCACTGCGCCAAGATCACTAATTAATACTAATATAATAGAATAGAAATATAATATAATAGAAAATCTTAATATACCTAATATAATAGAAAATAATTGTCTTTTCTGTATACTTATGTATACTTTTTCCGGTTCCATTACTAGTACGGGTTTTACGCAATCGATGATGAAAAATGTAAATGCTAACCCATTTGGAGTTTTGGACGGATAATCGGTACTAGAACCGCATCGCACTGACAAATGAAAATTCCAACTGAAATCCATTGAAAAATAAATTGGAAAGACCGGTTGAAAAATGTGATGAAAAATCTATCGAAAAATTCGACGAAATGTCCTTTGGAAAAAACTCTTTAATTAACCAACCCGTTTTGAAATTTTCAGAAAAAAAGTTAAAACAAAATTTATATTGATATAATATATTAATACATTTAATTATTAAATCTAACATATTTCAAAAAATAAATTTGAAATTATAAAACTAAATCCTAACTACACGGTGGTTGTGAATGCATTTTCTTTGACCGCGATACATTATCATTGTTGTAGTCTTTTCAGCCAATACTACTAGCATAATTGATTTCAATATAAACATAGTTTACTAAGTTTCATTTTTGTTTATTTAACTCTCTTTTCAACTCTTTAGTTTTATTTATTTCGTTACGTTTTGAAGATGTTATGTAAAACTGAATCGGAATAGCTCCAAGGGCGAACATTCAATGGTTTGAAGATTGAGAGACACATTGGATCTTATAGATACGAGCCACCTTTCCAAGTGATCCGTACGCTGTTACAAAAAAATGTCATGTTTGAATGTTCTAATGAATTTCCATTGTTTCCCAACTTCTAAAGGCATTGCATTCCAAGAATAAGGTCGGTTCGAGTTCGAGAGGTAGAAAGTTAGAGATTATATATATTTTGGAGTTGTATTTATATTTTATTGTATATGCCTTACCACGAAGTACTAGTTCATTATCCATTATAACCCAATTGGAATACCCGTTGTTACACCAGCTCAACAAAATCGTTGGATATCTCTACAGCCTTCGTGAGTTCCTCCTAATGGGTACGTATTGAGTTGTCGTCAATATGATTCTAGGGTTTTTGTTCTCTCTTCTTTGACAATCATGTATGCAATTCACCCTTTTACATTGATGGCTGAAGAATATCGCTCATAATAGTGGAAACATAAGCCTTAACATTATTACAAAAAAAAAATGCTATTTCAACTCATTTCAATCCGTTTATAATTAGTTGTTGAAAATAAAAAATACCCATCCGTTAAAAATTTCAATAGCATTGCAATGACCAAAATCCATTGATACTTTAGCAACAGTTGTTAACGGATATATTAAGTTGAAATATTCTAACGAATGTGCATGATCGTATCCATTGAAACAATCACTGGGAATATGTTGAAACTATCAACAACTTCCATTGAGAATATCAATGCGCATCTGTTGAGAATAACAATGAGCATCCGATGATATCCTGTAAACCCTATAATATATTTTAATGTTTAAATCCATTACTGTTCATGAGCATTATTAAAGAACATCAATAGATTTTTTTTAAATTTATCAACTTTTTGTTGATAAATTTGGCGAGTAATTTAAAAATTTTAACGAATTTTTATTGATATTATAACAGAAAAATTTAAAAATAACTAAAAATAGAAAAATAATAAAAATCAAATAAAAGTCTTATACAATTTTTAAAAATAAATATTTAGATTCTAAAAAATCTAAATATTATTTAAACTACCACCATTTTCTTCCATGTCTCCTTCACGACTTCTTGATCAAGAGGATCACATCAAAATCAAACACCAGATATTGTTATCTTGACATTGTTTCATTGGCAGGTGGTGGAGGTGCTGGGAGATGCTAGTATGGTTAGCCTATTATCAGTTTGATGATACCCTCTGTATGACACATCTATATTAACAATCTCGAAGCGTGGTCTCCAATTGTTTGATGCGCCATTCCCGAGAGTATGTTTCATAAACTGTATGGAGTACGGTCGTGACATCCTGTACAATATCTTTTCATAGAGAATTTAGATCATTCAATCGTCCTTTATACGACAAAACTAACTACAATTTTATAATAATAACAAATTATTAGTTATACACTATTATTTTAAATAAGTTCGAGTAGTTAATAAAATATATATAACTATTAGGAGATATTTACATAATCTCTTAACAATGAGACAATGTTGAACTTTAATTGTATTGAGTTCATCTGCGTTTAAAAGAGGATATGTGCCCATTACTTCTTCATGTAATATCATATCACAAAAACAATTTAACAATCGCTTAATAGCATGATGACATGGAAATATATACATATATGTAATAAGTTTGAAAATTGTCATTTTGTACTTTTAAATTATAATAACTCTTGATAATTTAACAAAACATGTGTGTGGACGTGATTATACTCATCAAGTACGCCTAATTGGCGTGAAAATCGCTAGGATGAGACCAAATTGAGAATCATACTGATATAGATAGTTGTATGATCTCCTTCTTACCTTATATATTTCATCTGAAAAAAACGTCTCAGGAATTTATTAAAATAAGTGATCTCTTAAAAAAAAAACTATTCAACAATTGATCCTTCACGCGTTGTTTTGTTTTTTTATATGGAAAAAACTCTTTCCTATGTGTAGATCCATGTGAACTGAACCAGCACATCGAGTATTACATTTTAAGGTAAATGAATAGAAAAATATTTCATCACATTGAAGAACGAAGGTGGAAATACCTTTTCTAAATAGAAAAATATTTGAGAAATATTGTTTTTGTATACATCCAAGTCGTTTCTTTTTAAATTTATTGAACAAATATCTCTGAATAATATATTAATTCCATATAAAGTGTCATACGTAGTACATGGTCATAACTCCGCAAACACAATTGGGATGATTCGTTGCATGAGAACATGAAAATATTGAGTCTGCATGCTCATGAGCCTTGAACCCACAATATTCATACATTAGGTGATGTTCGACGCAAATCCATATCAAAATACATGAATTAATATTTTCAGAATAATATATGAACATGTTAAATTATTTCGTTTGGTAAATTTAACAATGTTTATGTTCGTGATTTAATTTGGAGGTAATTTTAAAACTTCATATATTGTTATTAAAGTTGCACCTTGATAATAATATCAATAATGTTTTGACTCTCATTTCTTTTGATTTGAACACAATTATACCGATTGTACCTTGATACAAAATTTTCTCTTACACAACTAAGTATAAGTTTTAGACAGTTATACGATACAACTCTCTAGGTATATAGTCAAGTATAAAGCCACATTACGACGCAGTAGAAAATATTCCTCTTCAAGTGGTAAAAACTCTATCCACTCAAAGTGTTTTTTCTCTTCTTAGGCACCACCAATGAAGAAAATGAAACTAGGAAGTTTTATTTTCTCCTTTCCTTGTGTTGTCCACTCCTTATGGAAACAAGATAGTTTCCTTTTTCCATTTAGACATTGTGTATACATAGTATTTCCTTCTTATAATTAATTTACAACTAGTAATTCAGTTTATAATTTCGTATTGTAAAATGGACCTACCTATATGTAAATGCAATGATGAAATAATATGCAATATTATGCTCATAATTGAGTTAATAATTCTTCTATTCTCCCCGAAGAGTGGAATGATCACACCATTTTTACATTATATTAACTTGCATATCTCCACTAACTTTTACATAGTTTTAACCTCTTTTAATTATTTTTATGCAATGTTTACTCCATTTCATGATATTGTAGGCTATAGGAACAGAGAAAGCATATTAATGGTGAAACAACACAAATTACAACATAAAACAAGCATCATTGGTTTAGACAGTAAAAACACTCGACCTGAGTAGTTTATTGCTCATTCGAGTAAAAATAAAAGTGAGATGGGAACACTATGTATCATACACAATTTATGAGAAATATTATGACCTATTTGATGACCATGATGATGTTTATAGTGATTATGTCTTAGTTTTACATTTTTCTTTTGTTGTCATGTTTGTAGGATTTAATAAGTGAAAATTGCGATAAGATGGGATGAGAAACGACAAAGAAGCGAACAACAAGCAATACCATTTTTCCCATTTTCTTCCACAATGTATCCATTGACCATCATAAGACCATTCTCATAGATATCTCCATAATGTACAAAACGACTCACACCTAGCATGAACATCAAAGTATGGCACCAAGCATGGAAATTAAGTATGGACATCAAAGTATGGGCACCAAGCATGGGCATCAAAGTATATGCATAAAGTATGGGTAGTGGAACACAAAAGTTTGAGCACCAAGCATGGGAACCAAGTATGGGCACCTAACATGGGAACCAAGTATGGGCATAAAAGTATGAGCACCAAGCATGGACACAATAGTATGCACAAAGTATGGATAGTGGAGCATTAAGTCATTTTAGTAATGTATTTTATTCCTTTTAAGGTGTGGAGATCCTATATAAGGAGCTCCAAGTCTCATTTGTAAGATACACAAGTTTGTAGTTGAATACATTTGAGATTTTCGAATTCCATAGTTCTTATCTATTAGAGAGAGCTACAATGCTTGGATCAACGTAGAGGAACTCAAAGACGGGTCCTGAATCCCGACTCTTCGGTTATTCGCTCTCCTTTCTTTGTTTTCTCTCATGTTTTCTATCTCTTACATGATGTTTGTTATAAACTTCATGTGTGAGTAGTTGCATTGTTCTAGGAGATGAGATTATCCCTAGGGGATCCTTGAATCCACGAAACTATTATTAACAAGAAGTACAATGCTCTGTTTGCTATTTTAATTCTTTATCTGTGTTCTTCATGCGGTATGTTTACCTTAATCAAGTAGATGTATGTGTTAGGGTTTTGAGAGATGCACTGAGAGAGGAATCTCAATCCCAGATAAATAGGTTTAGAACAATTGGAATTGGGTCATGAAAGTAGAGTAATTTCGATTGAGGGTTAAAACGAATGAATCATTATAGCTTAAGGTATAAATTGGTAGATCAACCACGAAAGTAAGGGGTTTGCTTGTTTATGCATGTGTCCTTCGCTTTGAAAGAGGGTTTTAGACATATTAGAATTCTACGCCTTTAAAGTGTTGCAAAGTTTTCATGATTGTTAGTAGTTGAAGTGTGAATCCTAGATTATCTAGTGGTGAAACCGATTCTCTAGATCGTGTATCTAATTGCTAGAACTCTCGTTTTTATTAGCTTAATTTCTCATATGTCTCTATCATTTTAATTTGCTTAATCGTCCTAGACTATTTAGATTTGATTTGTGTTGCATAGTTCTTATGGTATCGATACCTATATTAAACTACACACGTGTCGTGCACGTATGAAGTTGGTTTAGGTTTTTAACTTGAACGCACCGAGTTTTTGGCGCCGTTTCTGGGGGCTATTGTCAACTCATCATATTATAGTATTTTAAGTCGATTTTTTCGGTTACCTAGTCCTATTTTTTTCATTTGCAGGTGCATACCTAGGTTTCAAGGTCTATCAAATCTGATTCAATTTGATCCGGAAATCGAAAAGACTCGTAGACAGCGCAAGAGAGAGAAATCTGAAGGTAGAGGCATACATTCTGCTCGAAAAGAAGAAATGGAAAACATGAATTTTTCTATGGGAGATGAAGAACATAAACAAGTCTTACCGGTTAAACACCAAAATCAGCAACATCCTCCTTTCATACTGCCACATCGCGGTAAATTCTAGGAGCAACAAGCTCCTCCTCAAGCATGCCCTCTCAGAGACTATGTGGTTCCTAACGTCAACAATTTTCAAACGGCAATTTCTAGACCTTTTGTGGGTCGAGGTAGATTTGAGATTAAGCCCCAAATGATTGGAATGATGCACCAAAATAAGTTCATCAGGGTTACACATGAAGATCCACACGTTCACCTTGCCGATTTCCTGGAGCTATGTGACACCTTTGAGGTGAATGGAGTGCCTAGAGATGCAATTAGACTTTGAATGTTCCCTTTCTCACTTGGGGACGTGCTAAATCTTGGTTACAATCGCTACCCCTGGTTCCATAACTAATTGAGAACAGCTTTGCATGACCTTCCTCTCCAAAGTTTTCCCACTGAGCAAAACGTTTCTGTACGTGGAGAGATCACTGCATTTCGATGCAAGGAGGGAGAATCAATCTATGATGTATGATATAGATTTAAGAAATTGATACGTTTGTGTCCTCATCACGGGTTGGAACAGTGGTTTGCTATGCAAACATTCTACAATGGAATTAATAATGAGATAGAACGATCCTAGACATGTCTGCTGGAGGATCTTTCATGGACAAGAGCGTGGATAAACCGTTCACTTTGATTGATGGTTTATGCATGAACCATGCAATATGGGCTGCACCACGGGTTGTGTCACGGCGATCTGGAGGAGTCCTTTATGAGGTCAATAATAAACATGCACAAGCCAATGTTAACGCCTTCTACTGCTCAAACTGTGGGGATACAGAACACATGGCATTTTAATGTACGTATGAAGGAGAGAAGGAGCGAGTGGATTACGCTCAAATTCAAAGCAATAACCTATACTCCACCACATAAAACGTTGGTTGTGTAAAGGGTACATGTATAGGGGTATATACGTCTTTTTGTAATTACATCCTTTATTGTAATTTAGGTCTAATACTCTTGTACATATAGCCGTTTTGGCTTGATTCATTAATTCAATTCAGATTCTAATTCTTCATGGTATCAGAGCGGAAAGTCTAACGACGCAAACAAACCCTC
>CM071869.1:33975273-34023408 GCA_036759665.1 Gynandropsis gynandra
GCACCTCAACCACACGATCGGGTGATCACTACCCGATCAGGCGAGTTCTGACTACCCGCTCGGGGCTTCAGCCATCCATTCTGCCCCGTAAGTTTACGCGACTCGGGCCCCTCAACCACACGATCGGGTGATCACTACCCGATCGGGCGCAAAGTTCAACACGGTTGGGCAAGCCTTTACCCGACCGGGCAACACCTCTGCCCGAGCGGGCCGCGTAATCCGTAACAACCTAGATCTAAGTTTCAAACGAGCTAATAAAAGGGAGAGAATAGATCTAGGGAAAGGGGGGCGACGAACAGGAAAAGAAAACATTGGAGAACATCTGGGAAAGCTCGGGAAGCATCGGAGAAGAAGAGAAGCATCGTCCCGTACACCGGTAACGCATTAGGGAAGGTCGAGGCATCGAGTTCCTTAGGGTTTTGTCATGTATTGGGTTGTGTTATCTTCTGTTTTCATGTATTCCATGAGTGAGTAGAGTCCCTACTGCGGGTAGGGTTATCGGTTTTGTTTGTATGAACGATGATTTTCTTTAATGCTTAGTTCTATGATTCTTACTCTTGATTTACGGTTCTATGCTTAGCAATATCAATCTTATGTTAGTGCTGACCGCTCAACAACAATGGATATCGAACCTTGCTGGAAGGTTAAGGAACGAATCCGGTCCGCTAAGTAGTAGATTAAGTCTTGGCTAATGAGAATCTGACCGGTCGGTTAGCCAACTTAGGGATAGTGATTGCGGTCTTAATGCTGCCATGGTACGTGTTAATCGGCTGTCGGAAGGCAGGGTTGCATGTATCCATGGTTAGGAGGTTTAGGCTCGGAAGAATCACTCCTCAACCGTAGAGCATGAATTTCCCGTTGTCAAGAGTAGGTTGTAGATCTATGATCTTTAGTCGTTCGTGTATGCAATATCCGGTATCCCGTACACCCGTAGTATTCATCATATCTAGTTCATCTTTACCCTCGTTCCGTTGTCTCCATTAGGATAGATTTAGGACCATTAGAACCATATCCCCTCCTATCACTAATTCTTCCTAGTTTAGTTTTGTTCTTAGTTTAGTTGTATTAGTCCCTGAGATCGACCCTGGTACTACAAGATCCGTATACTTGCGGTGAAGTGGACTAGGTTAATTATAACTCGCGTTTCCACACGTCACACACTGTAGCCCTTGCTTTGACTACTATACCCCACAAAAACACCAACCTGCGACTTGTCGTCCAGTTTCCCACGTTTCTGTGCTGGTATCAACTTGTACCATAGACACCCAAAGATGCGTAAATGTCCAATAGAGGGCTTATGCCCACTCCAGACTTCCAAGGGAGTCTTATCCTCCAGTGCCCTTGTAGGCAACCGATTCTGTATGTAGGCTGAAGTAAACACTCCCTCTGCCCAAAATTTATTAGGCATATTCTTGTCCTTCAGCATACATCTCGTCATTTCCATGAGAGTGCGATTCCGTCGTTCAGCCACTCCATTCTGCTGTGGCGTATATGTCACATTCAGCTCTCTTTCTATTCCCTTGTCCGCCAAGTAATCTGAGAATTCTTTCGAATTGAACTCAGTCCCTTTATCTGACCTCAATTTCTTAATCTTCTTCTCCATTTGATTCTCCATTTGTGTTGCAAACTTTCTGAAAATTGCAAACACATCTGACTTGAGTCGCAAGAAATACACCCAAGTCATGTGGGAGTGATCATCTGTAAACGTTAACAGATAGATACTCCCATCAAGTGACGGTGTTGCCATTGGTCCACACAAGTCTGTGTGGATCAAACCCAATATCTGCTTTGCCTTATAATCCGAATGCTTAGGGATTTCAGTCCTGTGTTGTTTTCCCTTAGCACACCCTTCACACACGTCCTTCACCACCTCAATCTGTGGTAACCCTTTCACCATCTGGTCTCTTTGTAGCTTTTGCAAATTATGAACCCCCGTATGTCCCAAACGCTTATGCCATAGGTCTGAGGCGCTCATCTTTGCCTCAGCTACTCTTGCCTCTTCCTTAACAATCCTCCACTTTAGAGGATATGCTTTCTTCACCATTGGAACCTCAACCACCTTAGTCCCAACTTTGTCTTTAATCAAACATTTGTGTTCTGTGAACACAACTTCATACCCGTTCCTTACCATTTGCGGCACACTTAACAGATTTTTGTCCAGCCCCGGTACTAGAAAGACATCCTTAATAATCTTAACGCCCTTCTTCGTATTAACTTGAATGTCCCCTTACCGACAGTGGTTAGAACTTCTCCATTTCCAACCTTTATAGGTACTCTAAAGTATCTATCTAGCATTGTGAAATAACTTGCATGCTTAGCCATATGATTTGTAGCCCCACTGTCTACCAACCATACGTCGTCCTCAAAAACTTCATGAGTAATGTGTGCTGCCGTAAACAGTAGGTTCTCTTCTTCATCTTCTTGTTGATTTAGATTAGCTTGATTTTGTGGTTGTCTTTTGTTCTTGCAACGTGAAGCACTCTTTCTTAGTCTTGTTTTGCTTGCTTTGTTCTCCTTGGTTTTGCTTGTTTCTAAAGAAACACCGACTCTCGTTGTGATTATCCTTTTTGCAAATGCTGCAGTAGCCTTTCCCCTTAGATTTGTATCCTCCTTTTCCATAAGATTTCTTACTAGACTCAGGTCTGCCTTGGCTGACCTTAAGTCCTTTAAACTTCGCCTGAAATGCTCCTTCCAGGTTTCCTCCGTGTCTGTCTTCAAGTCTCGCTTCTTGAGACTGGAGAGAGATGACCAACTCTCCCACCGTGAGTGTGGTGAGATCCTTGGTCTGCTCAATGACCCCAACATACGGGTCAAAACGCTCCTGCAGCGAGCATAGAATTTTCGACACAAGTGCATTCTCCTTAATATCATCTCCATACGCCCTCATCTCGTTAGCTAGTTCACTTACTTTGTTTGCAAACTCTTTTATAGTCTCCTTATCTCCTTGTTTTAGCGTGTAATAATTAGCTCTTAGACGCTGGAGCTTGATCATAGCCATTTTTGGGTCCCCTTGGAACCTCTCCTTGAGTAGATCCCAAGCTTCTTTTGACGTCTCGCACACGGAAATGTGCGCTGCAAATATTTCCTCCGTTACTGCGCTGAACAAAAGTTGCAACGCAGTTTGGTCTTTAGCTTCTAGCTCTTCCCACACTAGAATAGCCTTCTGCACCTCCTCTCCCATAGGAACTTCTCCAGTAACTGGTTTTAGTGGTAGTCCTTCTGTGACTACTTTCCAAAGCTGCTTTGACCTAAGCAGCGCTTTCATCTTAATGAGCCATAGATTATAGCTCTTACCGTCGAATATGGGAATCTGTGGTACGTTCTGCATCTTTTGGTTTGTTGCTTGTGCTGTGTATCCTTGTGCTGATTTTTGTGCTTGTCTTGTGCTCGTGCTTGTGCTCCCTCCCGGCCTTTAGATCCGAAAGGCTCTGATACCAATTGTAGTTCTAATACTTAGTAGCTCATGAATAAAATTGATATAATCATGAGCTTAATACATTCTTCCCTTCTTAATATTGTGCAAACAAGAAACAAAATAAGGATGAACAAATGTGTGTTCGATCAGCTCTCTACCTCACTGTGTTTACTCTCTGTTTTTGGGTGAAAATGAGCAATGAATCAAGTCTGAAAATTGCACTGAATAATCTTGATATTCCTTAGGTAGATACATATATATCCGATAGTCTTTAAAAATAAAAACGGTAAAGGTTTAACAACCTCTGACAAAGGAATCTTTTTTTGCCAATTTTAGTCTGTTATAACCTCCAATTTGTTGTAATTTTGCTCATCCCGATTTGTTATTTTTCCCCCGTGCATGTGCTGCTGTCTCTTGGCATGAAATGAATCTTCAACCGGGCTTCGTGCGTTTGTGGGCTTCTTCACGCTGGGCCGCGTCTTGCAAGCTTCTGGCCCTGTTTGCTGATGGGCTTGACTCGTGCAGCCCGGTCCACCATCAGCTCCTCTTCAACTACCTCGTGCAGCCCGATCCATCTTCAACTCCTCTTCAGCTCCTTCGATCTTCAGAACTCGAGAACCTTCTCCCGCAGCAGCAGCAGCTCCCGTCTTCGTCCTGTCGCCTTCGAGCCAGACAGCAACCTCAGTCTCCCTCCTGTCTGGTCGAGGCGCGACACCAAGTTTCTGTCACAGCTCGCAGAACCTCCCCGGCGGCAACGGCTTCGTGAGGATGTCGGCGATCTGCTCCTCCCCGCGAACAAACCGTAAGTCCACCCTACCTTCTGCCTGCGCTTCTTCAACAACATGAAATCGAATTTTTATATGTTTAGTGCGCCGATCATCTATCGGATTTTTACCGATAGCAATCGCGGCTGTGCTGTCGCTGTAAATCGGAACTCCTTCCTTTATCTGAAACCCTAATTCCCGAAATAACCTAGAAAGCCACGTAGCATGATTCGTAGCAGCGCTTAGGGCCATATACTCAGCTTCGGCGGTCGATTGTGTCACAATCGACTGCTTCTGAGTCTCCCAACTAAAAACTGAGCTTCCGATGGTAAAACAGAACCCACTGGTACTACGCATGTCAAAGACGCATATTTATGCGGAGGATCGACTCAGTAACTGAATCTATTTATGCGGATCGTATATGATGGATCGTATATGATGGATCGCTCAACCCTTATGACAAAGACGCATATTTATGCGGAGGATCGACTCAGTAACTGAATCTATTTTGACGAAGGAGACTGCGAATTATGAATGGGTTTTCCCAACCCTTAATGACCTCCTTCACTAAGGAGGGTATCTGACTAACTGATAGACGCTCAGAGGTGACTCTAGCTAGAAGAGCCATAAACCCAAGTCGTCAAATTATCACGACTACAATCAATGGAGATCATGCTCCATAACACACCGCTATCACCACCTCCCTTTTACTATGAGTTGAGACTATCAAATACAACTCATCTCGTCTACACTCAGTATTAGGAGTAGGAGCACAATGAGTGCGCAGAGCTACGAGCAGAGATGCATGAGATGCAAGATACAAGCACCAGATCACTTAGATGCAAGAGCATATTATGGATACAATATGCCAACATACTGAGACGCTCTGAGCTATTAAGCAGTACCGATTTGACAGTGACAGATCTTCTATTCTTTTTCTTTTTTTAATTTTTTATATGTTAGTTTTCATGAATTATAGTACGCTCTATAATTTCTTTATCTTTTTTTATTTTTGTTAGTTTGTATGGGAGAATCTCTATCTTTGCATGATTGCGTTTTCAGATTAACTTAGTAAATACAACAATGAAGGACCACAAGCTGAACCGATTAAAATTGAGATGGAATATTGTGATTTACGTGTAGGACAAACACATGCATAAAAAATTCATTACTTCTAGTGATACCGAGGTTATATATTCTATCTTATTTCTCTTTACCTTAAAAGGTCAGTATTTTTAGACTAGTTTAACACCGATGAGAGTGTTATATCTAAGTCTGGAGGACCCTGCGATTGGCATCATAACTACTGTTTAGAATCATTATTATGCATATAGGATCATTTAGGTGCATTTATAGTTTTCAAACCCAATAAAGAAATAAATGCATACACTTAGCAATAAAAAAATCAAGTGAAGAAGAGTTTAAAAACCTAGAGAATTTTTCATCGCCCTACAACTACATACACTAAACTTAGTATTATCTAAGTGTTTTCGAATAAATTTTCGAACTTAGATGAACTAGAGAATTCGAGTTTAGAATTGATTTTATTATTCCGTGGGGTAGATTAACACTTAGTCATCTTAGGATCATCCTAAAATCCTATCTTTCAATGTTAGATGTTTCCACTTAGAATCATTCCCAGTCTTTGGAATATTATGCCATTTTCAATCTTGTTCGAGTTAATGTTCTTACATATCATTTCACTTTACTTTAACACCAGCTCGAAATCTTGCATAGGGGTGGTGGGAATCATCACGTGTGAGTGTCACCTTATTTGCCTATCTTTTTGTCTTTTCATATCAACATGATATCTTATTTGTAGAAAAAAAAAGAGATTAAAAAAAATAGCCACAAAGTCAAAATTCCAAAAAAATGAAAAAATAAAGTTTCTAATTATAAAGAAAAAAACAAAGTCTTGGAAAGAAGAAAAACTACAAAGGAAAAGAATCATTATATAAACTTAACTGAGCATTACCTAAACATTTGGAATCTCTCCCTAGCTAAAAAATTCTATAATAAATAGTTTGATTTTGTTCTCGATCAATGTAGTTTGGAGAGCGTGGATATTCTCAAAATCCAATTTGATCTAGATTTACTTGTACTCCTTTCCAGCACTAATCATAGACTATGTTTACTCGAGGAAAGTGAAAGTTCAAGTCATGGGGAGTTTCATCACACTGTTTTTATGATAGAGTAACTTGTATATTTACACCATGTTTTACATAGTTGTAGCCTATTTTAGTTCTTTTTATGCCTTGTTTTCTTCATTTTTTCATATTGTAGGCTATAGGAGCTGAGAAGCATATAATGGCGAAACAATGCAAGCTAGAGCAAAAAGAAAAGAGAGATGCACCAAATGTCTAGAGAAAACGCTCGATTTGAAAATCTCATCAATCGGTGGAGTAGAAGGTATGAACACATCAAAATGAGTTCCAGACTACAAGGAAAGCACGCGGAAATAGACATCAATTGGCTCAAGTAGAAAAATGCTCGATCGAGTGATTTGTCGATATCACTAAAAAATTCAAATTTTGAATTAACAAAGAATGGCAGAAGATCTTTAAATAAGACTAAAACGAACAATTGACAAAAAGAGAGACAGAAGAGAGACAACAAGTAAGAAAAATGAGCTTTTGGATTGTCCTAAAAAGAAGAAAAATGCTAGAGGATCAAAATCGATTGATTGATAACCGACAGAGACGGGTAGAAGGCAAGGCTATGGTGGCGATTGACCAAGAGATCGACTGAGCCTCCTCAACCTTCTTTCTCTTTTGTTTCTTATCGTAGTTTAATACCGAAATTTAATCTATTGTTCTTTGAGTTTTATGGTTTAATCCATATTCTCATTGATTTGATTCTTGATTGGCCACAAGAATTGGCAATCGCATGGTATAAATTAGACGGAGACGTCGCGTTATATTAGATTGTATGTATTAGATAGACATGAATGATCATACCGATGAGAGGTAGGTTAATCCGGTTTTGAATTAGGTTATTGAACTATACTGCAATTGGTGTTAAGTAACATACATCGATGACTTAGATATTAGATAGGAATTTGCATTGCAAGAGCATGTAGATTTAATATAGATTATTAGATGGAGACGACAATAAGCTATATACTAGAACAAAATTTGCACCGTGAGAGCAGTTAGGTTCACCATAAGTTTATTGAATTTCTCGATAGAACCAAAGACGTAGTTTTCATTAATCTTTAAAGAATTCACATATGTAAAAAGAACTTTGTAATCCAAAAGCATTGTTTTGTTGTAAATAGTTGAATCATACATTTAGGATAGATTCTAAGTAAATAACACACTACACATTGTGTATGGCCATAGTTTTCATAACATTGACACTTTAGATTAGTCTTATTCCTTGTTATTGACCCTTGTACTACAAGGTCTGTATTCTTGCGGAATGTTTAGTCTATGAAAGAATTCTAATACTTTATTAGGATATGATCAGACCTATAAAACAATAAGGGATATCTAAAAACCTAACTCGACTAGAAACCTTGGACTCAACGAACGATACTAAAACACTTGTGATCTAGTGTTGATAAGCCGGTGAACACTTAAAATCTCTCAAAGAGTTCATTAGCTAAATCTTAAGAATTAATAAAAAATCAAATCTCGAATGAATCAAATATTAGTTTGAAATGTTATACAATGGATCCTCTATTTATAGAAACCAAATAATAATGGAATCTAAACAACATAAAGAAACTTAACCTGAAGAAATCCCGACTGGAACGCCGCTCTAGACTAGGTTAGGAATGGATAGGACTTGCTGCAATGGGTTGCACAAGGGTTGTGGACACACGAGAGTTGCGGAAGGATCTCGATTCACCGGTTCGTCTCCGAAGGATGTTACGCACCAACGAAGAACGAACAAAATGTTTGATATTACACACCAACGAATTTGCTGGATATTACACACAAAAAACAAGAATTCACAAGGAAACTCAAGATAAAAATTCAAGATTAAAATTGATTCAAAGATTGATTGTCAAAGACATACATGGTCGGCCATAATAAAGAAAAACAAGGCCATGCAACCATAAATGTAGCATTTAAAGTAAGTCACCATGCAAGGAACAAATAATTGATCTAGAAAATAGCAAAGACATTAATTAGGACAAGTTTGTAAGTTGTGTCCTTGGGTTGCGAACTTGTCTTGAAACTCTCGGCCAATAATTAGGTCACAGAAGTGGCCTCGTAAAATGTGCCTTCGCCAATATCGATTGTTTCCGAGTTGTGTTTCGGCTTGTGGTATGATGCTGATGTCGGAACTTCTTTGTGGACTTGAGCACTTGTCTTGAACTTGAACGACCATGAGAAACCACGTCGTTAGCCTCCTTGAGCTTCCTAGCCTTAGCTCGGGTCACGGGACCTTCTTGTATGATCAAGGCTTCCTCATCAATAGCCCTAGCTCGGGTCACGATACCAACGTTCTTCTTTCGGGTCGCCTCCATCTTCCATCCTTTTGGTTCAGCTCGAATCACCTCTTTTGTAGCGCGGGTCATGTCCTTTGCGATGGGGGTCACATGCTTAGTAACACGGGGCACGTCCTTGGCAACATAGGTCACGTCCTCCTTAGTGTGGGTTGCGTCCTCCTCAACACCGGTTGCATCTTCTTCATCATGGGTCACATCCTCTTCATTCGCCACGGCTCGGGTTGTGTCCTCGACGCCGTCCAGGATCATATCACTAGGTTGAGCGGTGAAACTCCTCGTTCGAGTATCGCATACGTTTAAACCCTAATTGAAAAAACTTTAATGACATTCTTCCGAGCAACGCCTATGCTCTATTGATTTCTCCCATGCTTGGTCAAGCTATGTGATACTCGGGTTGAGCGGTTGAGTCCTTCTCATCATGCTCCATTTGTCTAGAGAGTTTTCTCAAGTCGAGCGAACTTCTACTCAAGCTAGGCATCTTTGGCTTTTCTATTTTCTTGTTCTTTCCGGCCTCTTTCACTTGTAGCTAAGTCACATAAGCTTCCATTGATGTTTCTTTATGTCTTTTGGTGCCTTCGCACGTTCTTTTGCCACTATTTAAACGAAAAAGTTCTGCATCTTATGAACTTCAACCCTTGTAAACAGTCTGTGTGTTATTGGTGTCCGAAGTAGAGTCTCATCTTCATCACTTATTAACTGTTAGGAAACTAGATCAAGATTTAAATTGAGTGGTTTGTTTCGAATGTAACAAGTTTTTTATTCAAGATATTGAGTAGAAGAAGATCATTGGAGAATGATCACTAAAGAATGGTCTCTATGTTTTAGAAACATTTTGATATTATTTTAAAGATGTACTTGTTTCTGACATTACTAGTAATATGAATTCTCAACTTTGGCATGCTATATTAGTTTACCTAATGTCAATTATAATCGTGAAACATGTAAAGTATTTGTACTAGGAAAGTATTGTAGGACCATTTTTTGTGTGAACCTAATACAAATATGAGAACTATTTTGATTTAATTCCTTCAGACATTTGCACGTCACCTAGATTAACTAAGGAAATATTCTGTAACATTTATATATGAAAAATAGAAAAATAAACATGGATTTACTTTTTAACGTCCAATGTAAATCTATTTGATACATTTAAAGAATTTTATAGTAATGTTGCAACACAATTTATGACTAGAATTAAATGTCTCAAGTCAGACATGGAGAGTACATGAACCATCATTTCTGATCATTCTTGGAGGAATAAGGCATTGTACACCAAGCCTCATGTCCATGTACTCTATAATAAAATTGTGTGACCGAGCGCAAGAGAATGCATTTAATGGAGGTTGCACACATAATTATGTGCTATCGACATGTGCTCATCCAGTTATAGCAAGATGCCACCACTATAGCATGTCACCTCATCTACAAGCTTTTGATAAAATTCTTAAATGCCACTCTCTACGAGTTATTATATAACACCAAACTCGATCTCTATTAACTTAAGAGATTTGGGTGTGTTAGTTATGTGTTTGTAGATGAAGCCCTACAAAGCAAATGCAAGTACAAAAGAATCAAGTGTATCTTCATTGACTACTCATCCACACAAAAAATGGTTCAAATGCTATCAATTTGGGACTCGTCAAATACATGTATCAAGGCGAAGTCAAATTCAATGAATCAAAGATTTTATTTACAAAATAATGGGACTAAACTTGAGAATATGATCCACTCACATGATGTTTCTAGTTCTTTAAGGTATATTTTACATCAACTTCAAGTTGAAAATTTCGACAAGTTCAGAACACAAAAGGATTCGAACCGACCTCTTGAGGAAATCGAACTACCAAAAATCAAGGGAGTATGAAAGAACAAGAAACAAAATAAACTTAGACTTAATGATCAATTAAATTATCTTTCTCGTATTTATTACTATGATTATGCCATTATTTATGATATTTAATCCTTTTGCGATTTGAATAACCTACCTAATGAACATCAAGCTTTTTTAGTCAAATTGATAGAATTTAGGAACCCAATTCATATGAGGAATATCAATCCATCCCAACATGGCAGTGAGCTATGGTGGAGAAAATCAAAGATCTCAAATAGAACCTGAATCAAGTCTAAGTGGATCTATAAGGTCAAATTTCCAAGAAATAATGAGGTTGAGCACGACAAATAAAGATTGGTGGCAAATGGCTTCACAAAAACATACGAACAAGACTACATATAAATATTCATGTCGGTAACATACCAATGTGTTAGGTGCAAAGATGAGAGAACACACAACAAAACCAAGAACATCATTCGCGGTATTTGAGTTTCTCTAGTCGGGTTGTAGTCAGGGTTTAGGATGTCCTTTCCTTGAAAAGACAAATTCTAAGGTCTACTATCGGGTTGCTAGTGGGCTTCATTCAAATTCTATCGTTCTATTAATAGAATACCAATCCTAGATCATATCAAGTGCTATTAGATTCTTGTTATTGCATTAGGATATCCAAATTGTTTCTATCCTTTTTTATTTTTATTCTAGTTATATTTTTTCATTAGTTTGATTAAGTTTAGTCTGGATTAATTTTGTTTTTTGTTTAAAAAAAGAAAACACAAAAAAGAAACAAAAAAAAGGAAAAAACAAAATTAAGAAACAAAGAGAAAAGGAAAAACAAGACAAAAGAAAAAAAAAGAAAAACTACAAAAAAGAAGAAGAAAAGAAAAGGAAAAAAACCATAAAAAGAAAAAAAAAGGAAATGGTAGAAAATAGAGATAGTCCTTAGGATAGAATTAGAAAGAGTCCTTGGTTAGAAATAAAAACATCATATACTTAAGTGTCGACTTTACACATTTGTAGCGTCAAAATTTAGTTTGAGCGTCGGGAACTAACTCCGAGTTTATTCTTCAGTTAGGAAATAAATCAAAGAAGAGAAGCCGTGTGAATAGACATGTGAGTGAACGAGAGAAATTGAGCGCAACCGTTTTCCGTGACATTGTGAAGTTCGTTCATCTTCTTCTTTTCTTTATCTTTTCTGTTTCAACTTTCAAATGTTTAGTTCTGGGAGTTAGCATGCCAAACCCGTTTACAGTGAGAGATTCACCTTGATACATTTATTAATGAATGAGGTCAGGCGCATGAGGCATGACTACAACCAACAACTGGGTCGGATAGAAGTAGCAACACACAAGAATCACCTAGAAAAGCCACGTAGGAGGCCACCTGCAGCTTGTAATCCATATCCTCTAGACATAGATCAAGACGATTAATGCCGAGGTGCTTCACGAGAAATTAACTTGAAGCCTATTTGGAATAGGAACTAAAGACTGAGTTAGTTTTCGCGTGCATTCGTTACATTAAACTAAAAAAGGTGAATTTGGTAGCAGGAAATTTTAGTGACTACGCACTAGCATAGTGAGATCAATTTACATATTCTCGAAGGTGTCTTGGAGAGCGTTCAATCACTACTTGGGATTAGATGTTTATCATCATGTGTAATTGATGTGTACCTTCTCACCATCATCGAAAGGTCAGTCAATGCTTGAAACTATTGGTACAAGGTAGTATGAGCCTAGAAGATTACTACAAGAAGATGGACTTCCTCATGATACACGCCAATATAATTGAAGATTTTGAGGCCACCATGGATCTTTTTATAGGTAGACTTAATCCCAATATCCAAGACTGTATGGAAACCCATCAGTATGTGTATATGGAGGATCTTCTTCACTTGGTATCAAGATCAAAAGACAACTCAAACGTATAGAACGACAACTCCTGAGCACGAGAGGTCATACACTAAAAGCAAGATCGATTCAAAAACCCGAGGCATGAAAACCAGAAACGTAAATTACCCCTACACATAATCGAGACATTATATGGTTTAAATTCTAAGGACGTGGACATTACACCAATGCTTGTCCAAACAAGAGAACTATTATGGTACATGCAGATGAAGGATGTTAGAAAACATCGGATGAGGATGTGGCTGTAGAGTAAGATGAAATTGTTGAGGTGTATGAAGCCAAAAAGGGTGACTTTCTGGTTGTTCAGGGAGTACTTAACCTACATGATGTAGAAGATGCGATGGAGCAGTATGAAAACATATACTATTCACAAGAACAAATAAAAGAGAATATGTGTAGCATCATCATAGATTGTGAGAGTTGCACGAACGTAGCAAGAGCTACATGTCTTGATAAGTTAGGGCTTATGGCCACAAAGCATCCAAAGCCATACAAGCTTTAGTGGGTAAATGACAGTTGGGAGACTAAGGTACATCATCAGGTAAACGTTTTGTTCAATATTGGCAAGCACAAAGATAATGTTCCATGTGAAGTTGTACCGATGCAACCTACACTATAATTGTTGGGAAGGACGTGATAATTTGATACACAAGCTCAACACGATGGCTTCAACAAAAATACACGTTCAAGTTTAAGGAGAAGCAAGTCTAGTTCATCCTTCACACCTAAGGTAGCCTATGAGGATCAATTGCGCCTATATAAGAGAGAGAGAGAGAGAGACGTAAGAGAGTGAGAGATTGTGAGGTAGACCACCAAATTATTGAGGTCTTGAGAAAACACAAGGAAAAGGACTATGAGCGTAAGCCCATGAGCAAGAATTTCCTTTCAATGAGAGCAAGCGATACATTGACAACATTCTTGTTACGTTAGCCAATAAATGTGCTCGCCCACAAAGAGGCAACATGGCCTAATAAAACCATTATTTTTTCTAGTGTTGATCCTAAGTTTTTGTATGGTCCAAAGAAAGAACCACTGGACGAGGAGCTAGTTATGGAAGCAAAAATGGCGCCTTGTAACAAGTTGATGAACCAAAGGCTCAAATCACAATACACATTCCCCGAGAAGCACGTTAAAAGTTCCATTCTTCATCATACTGACTTGGCTCGTTTGATGTAGTTGGAGAACTGGATTTGAGAAAAATCATTTTAAAGGAGAAGAACGATATGAACCTAGTATTGACTCCATCATGGATCATACAAAGGTAGATCACGAGGGTGAGAGCAAAGGAGCTAAGGGATACACACATACAAATGGATGTGGAAAAAGCAATAATCACGAGGACGTCACGAGGAGCTGAGTCAAGACTACAAGGTCCACCTAAAAGGAGAAAAAGCAAGAGGAGCGAGAAGCTGGAGAAGCTAAAAGTACTAAGCTCGACCACATGACTAATGGAGCATGCGGAAGGATTCACTGCTCGACTCGAACACTAACGGACTCGACCGAGCGTTGGAGTGCCCGATTGAGAATTATTGTTGCTCAACAAAATATACTTTAGTTTTTTTTTTTGGAATTAGGGTTAAGAATCAAACGACGCTTGCCCGAGAAATTACACTGCTCGACCAAGGGTTTGAGTTAGGTTTAGTTAAGTTCTCTTATTTTATTAAGATTCATTATTATTTGGTCCATATAAAAAGAGAACCCTTTGTATGACATTATTACCTAAGTTTTTAACAATAAAGCTTTTTCCTTGTTAAACTTCGATCTTTATCTATCAAATTGTTGGATAGATTCCTTATTGTTCACAAAGTTATTAACACTAGATCACAAGTTTTATGGTATCATTCACGATGTTTGAGGTTCTTTAGTTGGGTTATAGTCAGGGTTTATGACGTTCTTTCTTCGAGAAGACATGTTCTACGCTCTACTATCGGGTTGCTAGTGAGTTTCATTCCAATTCCATATTTCTAACAATAGAATGTCGAGCTCAGATCATATCATTTCCTCTTCTAGTTTAGTTTGGTTATATCATACTCTTTTGAAAATGAATAAACCTACAAACACTTCCCAAAACACTACTACCTATAGTGTATTTCAAAACACATGAGTTTTCCTTCTTGTATTCATGAGTAGTTTTCTAATGGTAAATGATCAAACATGAGGAGTACTTTTCCAACGATTAATGACCAAAGGTGATGCTCATTAGTTCTCATGTCTCCCACTCCGTTTCTTTTATCATATTCCAAATTAATGTTCCTAACGTAGCAATTTTGGCGCAAATATGAATCGATCCATAAAGGCCTTGGCTACAGGTTACGTAGCACATGTCCCTAAACAACATTTGATCATTGGAGCAAACACATTTACACTTGGATTCAAGTGATAAAAATACCACATCTACTAATCAACCAAATCCGAGAACATGTATAATCGCACGAGAGTTGCATCAAGTGGATACCCTTTTTCAGATTTTGTAAAATGTCTAATTTTGGAATTGAAGATTTATGTGTAAAACACACATGGACTAAACACCCTGTCGAAGAATAGATCTCCTCACAACATCAATGTTTAGCATTCCTAGTTAAAACTCACATTCGTGAACTGAATGCCAATAGCATTAGAAAAAATCTCTCTATGATTTTTCATTCACCATAATGACACGACTCTATAAGATGGCGTTTATTGTACCAAGAAATTGCGAAAACCACTTCATCACCTACCTTTATTGACCACGACTTGTTGGTGTTCTCAAATGGGTTTTTTGGATCAACCTCTCCTATCCTGAAAATTTTCTTTTACTACTTTTGTACTACCTTGGGTCTTCACTTGCACAAGTGGAAGACTATTCACTAAAAATATACATTTCAACAGAAAAAAAAAAAACCGTTGAAAGGGCTGATAATCCGTCGAATCTTACTCATTCCTTCATGTGAATCGAATCCATCTGTTACATCTTTGTTATATTGTGCAATTTCAAATCAGCTTGGACATGAATTATTAACTCATATATACAGATTTGACAATTCTTAACTCTAGAGTTAGGTTATGGGTTCAGTTATATCAAAGCCCATTTTAACATTGTATTAGAGCCTAGTTCAGTATAATTTGAATATTTAAATGTCAAATTCGATTGTGATGTGTACTCATATATATATCGATTAGAAAATTTTTAATTCTTGAACTAGATTATGGATTAAGTTAGGCTCAAGCCCATTTGAAACATTTAGTTTTGGTCTACAACACCGAATATAAATCATTTGACAAAAACTTGCTTAAAACTAATATGGCTCATCTTTACTAGATGAGGGTCTCTTAGTGCCACCATCACATTCTCAATGCAAATTCCCTTTGGCTCTTAAAAAGGTTTCCTTCTTCGTCTTCTAACTCGACGTTTTTTTCACTATTGGATAGCTATTGGTTTTACTTTTTTATGTTTTGGTTTGAACTGACCCCTGATCCTAAAATCTGATGTCGTAACATGGTATTAGAGCCTCATTTGTCTATATTTGAATATTCTAGTGTTGGACTCCTGATTTTGATGTCCATGTTCTAGGATCGAGCCTAGATGTGATAGAAAAATATTATACTTTGTTGTCACATATCGGCTAGAACATGAATCACGGAATTATATATTTGAAAATTCGAAACTCTTGAACTAGCTTGTAGAATTAGTTAGACCCTAGCTAATATTGAACATGGTATTAGACCTTGAAACTATTGATTCAGATTATTTTTATCCAACCCTAACCCAAAACACTTAAGAAACACGACAACAATTGATTTTGTTACCCAAGATAAGTCTTAGAGGGTGCTTTGTTCCATAGGTTTACGATCTCTCCTTTTGAAATCAACCCTAGCAATAACCTCGACCTTGTTCTCTCGCAACCACCACTTCATGGAAAAAGAAATACGATGAGTGGTCAATCAATATTTACCACACTTTGAAGTCCCAAAAGAAATTTTATTTGGTTAATAACAAGATACCGAAACTCGTCCTAGATTTTCCATATTTTGAAGATTCAAATACCAATAACTTCGTTATTGTTTCATGGATCAAGAATGTTCATCATCTCTTATCTTATGTGGTGCATTATGAGTTTTAGAAAGAATTGTGGGATTATTTCAAACAGAGGTTTGGAAAGACAAGTGCTCCAAAACGGCAACAAATTTGAAGTGAGTTGGCCAATTGTAAACAACATGGAATATTCATGGAAGCATATTTTCGAAAGTTTACAAAATTGTGGGATGATTTGGCTAACTTTCAATCTTTGAAGATATGCAAATGTGTATTTTGCACCTCTGACATCTGGAATGCATTGGAGAAAGACAAACAAAGATCGCTTGCATAAGTTCTTCCTTGAACTTGATATAACCGTGTTTGGGATCGTGCATTCCAAACCATTACCATCTCTTCAAGAATCTTATTTTTTCGTATCTCGATATGAATTTTCCAAACAAGTGGTTACCAATAATGTGGAGCAGCCACCTATAAACATGATATTTTCTCAAGCAAAACCGAAGCCTCAACCATAGCGACATGAATCGTCCAATTGCTTTCAAGTAATCAGGTATCCCAAGGGGTGGGAAGATTGACTATGAAACCAAGAGTTCTATCAAGGATTTATTTGTTCGTGAGGCACATGAGGGGGAGGGGAGTAATGGGACACTTTGAAGTGGCCAAGATATTTTCCATTTTAAAGGAACATTTCTATTGGTCCCACTTGCAGAGAGATATTGAACAAATCTGTGGAAGGTATGTGACGAGTAAAAGACTAAATCTCGGTTGTAACAACACAGTATATACTCTTCTTTATCAATTACTAGTACACCTGTGGATTGATATTTCTATGAATTTTATGTTAGATCCTCCTAGATTTAAATCTAGAAATAACTCATTTTTTTTGCGTATTCGATTGGTTTTCAAAATGGCTCACTTGATTGCATATCATAAAATGAATGATGCATCGTTTATAGCTCCATTATTTTTTAACAACATTGTATATTTACGTGGAATGTCTATGACTATACTGTTTGATATAGATGGTAGTTTCTTATTTACTTTTTGAAATCGTTGTGGGCTAAGTTAGGGACAAAAATCTTGTTTCTTAAATGATTGTCTAGACATTGCTTTCGGTCTCTGTTACAATTCCTATCACCATTTCACTTGATAAACTAACATAATGTTCAACAATAGCACAGGGGCATAGACAACGACGGAAAACTCAGTCGGCATGTCTCCCAGTTTTGATAGTCAATGCTATATTCCATACGAACAATGGCTTCTTTTTACCGAGTGTTTGTTTAACTACAACAACCTATCCATTAACAAATTTTTTCACATGAGTAGATATCATCTCAATATAATATTTTACTCACCACAATCACCTCTAAAATTGAACCACAACACTACCATAAAGCTATGGAGAAGTTTGATGAGCACCGCTGACGGACAACGGTGGCGGACAACGACAGACAAAATTATTAATGTTATTGAAAGGCACAAGGAATGACTTGTCATCCTTGGAAAAAATAAAATGATGGTTTGGGCTATGATGATGTATTTGCTACAGTTGCCAAAATGGTAACGATATGCACATTTTTATGTTGTTGTAGTGCGTGGATTGGAACTACATAAGATAGATGTCAACAATGTATTCTTACAGAGTGATCTAGTTGATAAATTATACATGAAGGTACCTCCCGATTTAAATACCTCCTTTCTTGGCCAAGTTTACTGCCTACACAAATATTTGTACAACCTCAAACAAGTTCCACGATATTGGTTTCAAAAACTTCAATATGCATTACGATGGAATTGGTTTATGTAGTCTCCTTGTGATCATTCTCGGTTTACCTTTGACAAGGACGACATTTGTCTCAAATTTTTTTATCTACGTGGATGACCTGCTTATATCGGGTAGAACTAATTTTAGTATTGATAACTTGAAGAATTATCTACGCTCGTGTTTTCATATGACACTATTGATATCATTTCATATGACACTACGTGCATATCCTTCTGCAATTCATACAACACCTTTGGCAAAATTAATGAAAACGACCATGCTTATTGTGTGATACTTAAACAGAGTCCAGGAGATGGGATATGTTTACGTGCTGACTCGGATCTACAACTCTATGGATTATGTAACTTAGATTGGGCTATTGTCATTCTCTTGAAAATCATTTTCAGGATGTATCATAAAACTTGGAAAATCTCCAATACCCTAAAAGTCAAAGAAGAAATAAACATTTTTCTTTCCTCGATTCAAGCAGAATATCGTGCAATGGTTGTTATCACTTGCAGACTACTCTGGTTTTAAGGCTAGTTGACGCCTCTTGGAGCCTCTCATCATGAGGCAAAGATCTTGTTTTGTGATAGTCTATACGTCATCCAAATCATCGCCAATGTTGTAATTTACAAATATGAAAAAAATATCGATGTTGATTTTTATATCATTCGTCATCAAATTCAACAAGGATACATTGCCACAAGACACGTTCCATCACACAATCAGCTTGCAGGTTTATTTACAAGGTTATTGAGCAAGAAATAGTTCAACTATTTTTCGATCAAGTTGTGTATTCACAACCTATACACTCCAAAATGACGTGGTATTACCATATACACTCTCACATGCTTTACGCAACAATACACATTACATTTATGTGTGATTATATTACAAAATGAGTTAATTTCAATAGCATATTAGATTGTCTTTTGCATATACTAATTCATACCCGCACAATGCGCTACTATTAATGAGTGAAAATGATATCTTTATTTACATTTTGCTTATGTAATTAGTTTATTGTTTAGAGATCTCTTGAACTTTGATCTTTGCATAGAAAGTTTTAACGATTTCCTTTATCAAAACTTCCGAAGAATAAGTGATCTGACCCGAGAGAACATTATGTGACCTATTTGATTCGCAACTCACATAATGGAATAATATAATCTGAACACTAAAAAATTAGTAAAAGATGAATGTTCTTAGCTTATGTGAAAAATTAAGTTTTATGGTTATAAGAATATCAGTCTTATACACTTTCTCTGTCGTACAATATAATATATCACTTGTTTCTTAGCAGATGTTATTTCTCCAGTTTACTTCTATAGATTTCATATTCAATGTTTTCATTTGCTCTAGAAAAACTTTAATTTACAAGTGTTCTTATTATCTTTAGTTAAAAAAAAATCCACTTAATTAATTTCAAATTTTTTAAATAGAAAAATATCAAAATCAATAATAAAAATAACTAACATATTTTTTAAAATTCATATATGTATTAAATGTGAAATATATTTTAATCGATGATAGAGTTCAATTTTTATTAAAATAAATTATAAAATTTTAGAAATATTCTTTGAATTTGGATGGTGTAGGAATTTTAAATTTTATATAATATAATATGAATATGCTCTATTTTTTTAATATGATTTAATTGTGATCTAGATTAAAATAATTTTGAAATAATTGTGATCTAGACTCAACTTTTATTTGGAAAATATAAAATCTGTATTAAAAAATTCAAGTAATGTATATTAGATTTTAAATTAAGTCATCTCGTTTTACAAAATAACCAAATCGACCAACTACTAATAATGACATAAAAATTTTAAAATATAAAAGAAAAATCAAGTTTAGTTGGTTACCACATTAACACGGACGGACACTACACCGTATATACTTTTGGTTTCCTTTGTTTATAATAGAGGATAAAAACATAAAATATTTTCCTCGATTGCATGTGTAATAACATATGTTTTTAATTAAAGAGTATGTTAACATTAGATCTCGTGATTTCACGATGATTACGGTCGTATATTTTTGGTAAGAAGATCTCGTAATTCAATCACGATTATTACAATTATATCTTTGGCAAGAAGATCTTCGATATCATTAACTCATTGAGACTTGTTGATCATTTATCATTTTTTCTTATTTTGTGTACATATATTCTTCCCCTTCCATATAATTGTAAAGTTTTTATTTTCTTCTTTCGTTTAAACGTTGTAATGTCCTTTATAAAATGTTATTCGTATGCATTATGAGAAATAAGACAAAATAATCTTATTCTATTTGTGTCTTCTTCTATTAATCTCCACCAAATTTTTTATGCTACCATAGCATAAAGTCTAAGGACCATTCGTCTTGTTATTCTCTGCATATCAATGGACGTTACAAAACGTATTTCGATTCTCTTCAATTGACTAAACTACACAATCTAGTCCAAAATTCTCGAAGCGAACCTTCAAAGCTGTTGTTTGTGGAACTACATCCACCCCGAAGAAGGAGAAGCAGCTGACGCAAATGTGGGTCAAGCAAAGAAGGCCCGAGATGAATCTGCAACCCTCGTTCTCATCAAGAATTCTCTCGTAATTTCGTCTTTTCTCTAGGCTTATGGCCACATTTGAAAGCCTAAGGACTTGTGGGACGAATTGCAAGTCGTATACGGTTATGTCTCCAACTGCAACCAAATCTACAAGGTTCGGAAGATGCTTCAATCCCTCTATCAAGAAGAGCATCCATCTAACGATCTCATAGCCCAACTCAAAGATGTGTGGGTCGAACTCTAAGATCATCATCTACACACCACCGACCAAAAAGAAATCATACCGCGTCATAAGCAAGACAAAATCTTCTATCTCATGTCCACCCTTGATACATCCTACCACAACCTTATCAAACAGAGTTTTCAACTCTTAATGGCATGTGCATGCTAATCAAGAAGGAAGAGGAGTCAAACCGACTCCTGATAACGTCTATTTTGTTATAGTATTTTTCATTCATTTTTTTAGTTAGTTTCATCATTCATTTAGACTTTATCGAGTATTAAGCACCATTTAGCCCTCTTCTAGCGTTTTCTTGTGTATTTGCAGAAAATAAAGATATCGGACACTAACACGAGCAAATGTCACAAAACTAAGCAAATCAACTCTCCTATCAGCTATGCACGATCAGTATCCAAGAATCATAAAACGAAGAAGAGAAATGGAAGCTAGACGACTGGAACACAAATGGGCATATGACTGAAGAGAAATGGAAATTTGCTGGCCGCTCGAGCAAAATGGAAATATGGTAGCTCACCTAAAATGGAAATCACCGGTTGCTGGAAAAACAAAATGGAAACTTGATCGAAACTTAAATTGGAAACACATGGCCTGTACTAAAGGAAGACAACTGCTGGAGACAAGAAAAGGAAATACTAGCCGCTTACACAAAAAAAAGGAAACGTTGGCCGATGGACTGGAAATGGAAGTGCACAACCAAAGAGGAAAAGAAGGAGAAAAGGAAAGAAAGGAAAGAGAAAAGAGCACGAAGGGGGCAAGGAGAAGACAATTGAGTTCTGATAGAAGAGAGGGGAGAGACAGAGACACACGCACGAAGCAAGATACAGCAGAACGCTGAGAGGCAAGAGACGGGGCGATGAACTCGGAGTGTAGAGGAACTATTAAAGACTACGGTATTAGAATAGGGAGGGATCTCGTTCTGTATCTATGTTTAAGATAGTTTTCATTTGTCTTTTGTATCGGAACCCATGTTCGAGTAGTTCCATAGCCACAGGTTAGAGTTTTGTCAATATATAATGAAGTCTTATGTGTAATGCTTGGTTATAATATATCATCATACTTGGATTGATTAGATGTTATTAATGCTTTTATTCTTGTTGACCACTTGAATGAATGATTTTAAAAGTCTGATTGCATCGCGAGATAAATTAGATTTTAGAACATAGCCATGATTTGGAGTCTCAATTGATTTAGAAGTTTGGTCGGTCGGTTAATTGAACTTCGGAATTAGGATAGCGGTCTTAATGCATCCATTAGGTGAGATTACGCAGTCGGGAGATTGGTAGTAAGCTTGCTAGATAGTGGGTTTAGGCATCGGAAGATAACCCCGAAAACGTAGTTGAATGACAAAAGAGTCATTCCCTAGGAAAGAGCTTGAATTCCCGAATACGTAATGATATCTATAACCATGATTTTTGTTAACACTTCATTGTATCATCATGCCTCTCTCAAAACCTGTGGTGTTTAGTTTATTGAATTTATCACCGTTTAGAGTAGTTTAGTCTTTACTTTGCAATTCAATTAATTGATTTTATTACGTCCTATTCATTATTCTATTAGCTCTATAGTTGCATCAATTCCCTAGTGTTCGACTCTGGTACTATACGATCTGTATTCTTGCGGAAACGGTAGTCTAGGTATTTATAACTTGAGATTAACCACATCAACTTTTGAAAGGGTCCATGCAAATAGCACATCTAAGCAAGCAACACAATGGTTTCAGTAACAATCTTAAACTCCCAACTGATCAAAATATTTACTATTGTGATCACTGTAGGAAGCAAGGTCACTCAAAAAAGAGATGTTGGATCATTCATCCTCACCTTAAGAGTTGGAGCAAACATGGCTCGTTCTCGTGGGAGACTGCACATCTTGCATCTCATTAAGAGACATCTTCGGTGGGCCAACCAACTACTGTAACGATGGAGGCTCTCAACACCAGCAACACCATCGATACTATAAAGCCAAAATCTAAAGAGGCCGATAACTCTACTTACACTATCTCGAATAAAATATCTTATGATTATTGATTCGGGAGCTACGACGCACATGGTTAATGATAAAATTTTACTTGAACATGTGCAAAAAAAAAATGATAGACAAGCAACTATAACAGATGGATAAAGTGTTCCGGTAAAAGAATATGAAAGTTAAACTTACTTGAGCAAGACTCAACCGCCTTATATGTTCCGGATTTTAGAAATAATATACTTTCGATTCATAAATTGGCTCATAATTGTAATTTTATTGTGTGCTTTGATTCTAATAAATTCTGGTTGCAGGATATTGAGACCAAAAAAACATAGGAGGTGGGACTCTACGAAATGGCTTCTATATCTTTAAAGAGTTTCATGCTTCCGCAGATTCTTTGCCTTGTGCTTTATCAACTTCGTCTCCTCATTATAATAAGAAAAATATTTACTGTAGACTGTGGCATGCTAGATTATAACACCTTCATTTTCAAGCTCTGAATCATGTGTTTCCTCATATTGCATTTGATCATGAAAAGTATGAATCTAGCATCTTGGGCAAGCATTGTAGAACCGTTTTCCTAGTATCAAAACAATGTATGATAAAGGCTTTGATTTGATTCATTATGATGGTGGATGACTCCATGTTATTCTAGATATAGGAAGAAATACTTTGTTAGTTTTATCAATGAAAAATCCAAGTTTACATGGTTATACCTTCTTAAATTTAAATCTGTTGTCTATGAGTACTTTCTCAAGTTTTTTCACTATGTTCTAACTCAATATGAATTAAAGCTTAAATGCCTTCGTTCTGATAACGACGGTGATTTTTTTAACCATAAACTAAGATCGTTTCTCGGCTATCATGGGGTAGTTCGTCCAAACTCATGTCCATAGACCCCGTAACAAAACGGAGTAGCAGAACGAAAGAACAGACATTTGAATATCTCTTGAACCATCATGTTCAATCGCAGTGTTCCAAAATGTTTTTGGGGGATGTTGTTATCACAACATGTCACCTCATCAATTGTCTATTGTCCAAATGTCTTGGAGACAAATCTCCACATGAGGTACTAATTAAACTAAAACCTGATATTGACTATCTTCATGTATTCAGGTGCATTTGCTATGTGTTTTTTACAGAACATCAATGAACTAAGCTCGATCCAAAAAGCATGAAGTGTATTTTTGTAAGATATAGTCCGACCTCCAAGGGATACAAATGCTATCATTTGAACTCGTGACGAATTATTATGTCTTGTGAAGTCCACTTCTATGAAGAACATGGGTTCTACAAGAAACAAAGTTGGGATGATCTTGAAAACCTCTCGGTATCACAAGATCTCAATTCTTCTCTCAATTTGTTGTTACTCAACTACAAAAACGAGTTGATGCAGGTCACATCAACTAATAGCAGAAACTCGATCTACGGATGAACATGCTCAACTCCCAGCTTATCGCTCGTACATGCCCGCCCAGAATTCAAACATGACTGGGTTTTTCGAGGAACTTGATGAGTGTACGGATGGAGATCACACTCTAGCGCTCGATCCTATAGTAGAGGAGATGAGACTCTCAAATTAAATTATTCAATACCATCATAATATTATCGTCCCTCGGCATAGTTCTAGGATCCGAAGATCGGTTTCCGAGTGAATGTATAAGGGAGAGTACTAAACAAGTCTTGCTATCTCTCACCCAGTACAAATTATTATGATATTTCTCTCATACCAACACACAAATCTGCCTTATTATGCAAAATTGATCAAGGAAAAGAACCTAATTCTTACATTAAGACCATCAATCATCCAGAGTGGGAGTCTACAATGAACGAAGAAATATGTGCCCTTGAAAAAAATCATACGTGGGATCTTGTGGACCTACCAAAGGATAAGAAATTCGTGGGTTGTATGTGGATATTCAAAATCATGTATGGAAGTGATGGGTCAATTGAACACCACAAAGCCCTACTTGTAGCAAAAGGTTATACACAAACTTACAAACAGGACTACACTGAGAAATTCGCTACAGTACCTAAACACCATACGGTACGCATCTTATTATCATTGGTTGTTAACCTTAATTGAGACCTATGGCGGATGAACATCAATGATGCATTTCTCCAAGGAGATCTTGACGAGGAGATTTACATACACTATCAACCATGTTATATATGCCAAACACACCAATTGAGTGTGGAAACTCAAGAAAGCCATATATGGCTTAAAACAATCTCCAATAGCGTGGTATAGTAAACTACATGACGCACTAACCAGTCACGGGTTTGTTAAAAGTGGAGCAGATAATTCTCTGTTTTCAATTCAGGGGGAAGCAGGTATCATCGTTCTTCTTGTTTACGTTGATATTATTATATCGAAAAATGATTGTATCGGAATTCAAAACACGAAAGAGTTCTTAAAACGAATGATCGACATAAAAGATTTAGGAGAATTGAAATATTTCTTTGGGATTGAAGTTGCTCGTTCTACTAATGGTTTGTTCTTGTCATAAAGAAAATACATTCTTGATCTCCTAATTTTGATAAGGAAGCTCAGTGTTAAACCGGTTAAGATGTCCATTGAAGAGAAGCATAACGATCATCAAGAGGGGGAACTGTTATAAAATGTGTCTCAATACCAATAGATTGTAGGAAAGCTAATATATCTCACCATCACTCGGCCATATATTTGTTTTGCTAGCCAACACATGCATGCTCTGAGGAAGCAACACTAGTTACTTGTGTAGAGAATTTTCAAATATTTAAAGAGGTCACCGAAAAAGGAATTTGTATGGAGCGCAATGGTCATACAATGATCGGGGTATTGCGATGCTGATATGGCTGGAGATAGAACTGATCAAAAGTCTACAATTGGGAATTGCACATTTGTTGGGAGGAACCTAGTCACCAAAAGTAGTAAGAAACAGAGTGTGGTTGATCGCTCTAGTGCTGAAGCCGATTACAGAAGCATGGCTAACACTACCTGCTAGCTCATTTGGGTTAGACCCATTCTTCGAGATCTCTACAGCGCCATAGAGGATCCAACTAACCTGCATTGCGATAATCAAGCCTCCATCCACATAACCAGGAATGCGGTCTTTCATGAAAGAACGAAACACATTGAGATCGACTGACACTTCATTCGTGAGAACATTAAAAAGTGAATCATCTTAACTACCTACACAAGGATGTCAGACCAACTAGCGGATCTATTTACCAAAGCTCTCAGCGAGAGAAATAGTACAAGTCTTCAAAAAAGGATGGGCCTGATCGATATCCTTAGGCTGCCGAGAATACCAAGTTCGAATGATGCAAAATAAGTATTGCTTAGTTATAGTACTCTTTTTCTTCAACCAAGTGTTGTCCCACTAGGTTTTCCTTATAAATGTTTTAACGAGACTACACTTCTCAGTCCTTGATCATTACAAAGTTTAAGGGAAATGTTAACATCAGATCTCGTGGTTTAATCACGATGATTACAATCGGTCATATATTTGGCAAGAAAATACCGGGATTCAAACACAATAATTTCAATTTGTTATATTTTTTGCTAGAAGATCCTCGATATCATTAACTCATGGAAACTTTCCGGTCATTTAAATCATTCTTTATTCTCTCCTTGCCTTTATTGTGTACATATATTCTTCTATTTCCAAATAATTGTAAAGTTTTCATTTTTATTTTTTTCTAAACGTTATAATCTTCTCTATATAATGTTAACATGGATCACACAATTTGTATAAAACATCTATTAATTCTCTTAGGATGTATAAATACTAGAAAATACATTTTAAATTCTAATGATTTTGGATTTTTTTTTTTGAAATTCATGGGGGTGGAGATATATAGTCCAATTCTTGGGAATGGTAGAAATGAGGAGCTAATTCAGGGATACTCGGTCATTTTCCCGTAATATTCTCCCATTTCTTCTCATCAAGTCCCGCAAAATAAAAATAAATAAATAACATACAAACACAGGGGAGAACGGACATTGTCTTGTCCTAATTCTCTTGGTTCTTCTTGAAGAGAAGATACTACAAGTTTTGTGCTTCTTGATACTTGTCCCGTTTTATGTGTTAATATGTAATTTCAAGCAATATTATATACAGTTTAGAGTATATTTACAATCATATTATAATAGCAAAACTCCAAAAAGGAAGAGTATGCTATTTTTTATTTTATTTGTAAACCAATCTCATTCATAATATGTTTTCTAATGTGTATAAATATCGACCCATTTAGAATGGGATTATTTCCACGACTCAATCGCTTTGTTTAATATCATTGGTCGCAACTTTTCCCTTCGAGAAGCTTTATTTTTTTTTATTTAATTGGTATTCTTAATTTTTAAAATTTATACTTTTCTCTATTTTATAATATTTAATTTTTTTTCATCTCGGGTAAATATAATTTTTTTAATTTTCACAAATTTTTTACAGTATCAGAAATTGAGGAAATTATAAGTTTTTCTTTAATTTTCACAATTTTTTACAGTATCAGAAATTGAGGAAATTATTTAATTCATAATATAAATGGGTAAAGTAATTTATAAATTAGTACAATAAATTATGAAAAAGGACAAATCCAACTCAAAGGAATAATAAGACTATAAATGTAATTTAACGGTGTATCATATTTATAAAGTTAAATACAACGAAAGTAAAATATGTAATCCAATCAGTGGGCACGGTCCTTATTTTAATAAATAACTCACTATCCTCTCTCTTTCCACCGAGGCTTTTATAAGTCGAACTTAGACCCTCCCGTTAATCCCATCTACTGTAAGCACAAAAGGAAAAAGAACACAGAAAAAGCAAAACGCGATGTATCCCCTAGCACTTGTTCTAATTCTACTCGGTATTCTTGGATCTTTCCATTTTCTCTTTGGAACATTCTCTCGTTCAGAATCTTCCTCAAGCCCCAATAATGTTCCACCGGGTCCTCGTGGCATCCCCATCATCGGAAACCTCCACTTGTTGGGGAAACTCCCACACCAAACCTTAACTTACTTGGCCAGGATACATGGACCCATCATGTCCATCAAGCTCGGAAGTTTCCGAACCATCGTGGTCTCGTCTCCTCGCGCCGCCGAGCTATTCCTCAAGACATACGATAATGTTTTCGCTAGCCGACCTACATTTCAGGGCCCGGAGATCATGTTTTACGGGAACAAGGCCGTAGCTTTTCAACCTTATGGTCGCTACTGGCGAAACATACGAAAACTATGCATCGTTCACCTTCTAAGCGCGTCTAAGGTCGAACAGTTCCAGCCTGTCAGGACTGAAGAGATTGGTTTGACCATTAATCACCTAAAAACCGAAGCAGAGAAGAAGGAGACGGTGAATGTCAGTAAAATGGTGGCCGAGCTTTTTGAGAATTTGTTGTATAGGATGATTTTCGGACGTGGAAAAAATGCCTATGACACGAAGGTTAGAGAACTTGTGAACGAGGTTGCGTATTTGTCAGGGGCTTTTAACATATCAGATTATTTGCCTTTACTTGCTCCATTTGATCTTCAGGTACGTTCTTATATATATATGTGTGTGTGCTGCCCGTATGTGTGTGGTTTCCAGTTTTTCAAAATTTTGTTTTCGTTTTCGTTGTCTCATTTGAAGTAAATTGGTATTTCTATATAAAATATTTAGACCCCCTAAATCTTATATCAATGTATTTTTAATGTACTAATAAGAAAACTGTTAATTTATAAAACCAATATGTATATGAGAAGTGTATAATGTAAAAGCCATAAATAATCTATATTGCATAAATAATATCTATTTTGATAATAATTTTGCATGAAATTTTTTATACCATGATACCGTTGCGTCCATATTACATGAATTAAATTTTGATAGCAATTAGCTTATAAACCGCATCACTATATGTTTCATACAATAATATATCATAATCTCCTAATATTTTTGGTCGTAAATTGTTTGTTTGTTTACAATGTTTAGGGTTTGGCTCGAAGGATGAAACAAGTGAGCAAGTCAATGGACCAAATACTAGAGAAGATAATTGAAGAACATGAACAAAAAACGGATGTCACTTCCAAAGACCACAAGGACTTCGTGGATGTACTTCTGTCCTTATCGAACCAATCCATGAATCCTCAAGACGAAAGCTCGGAAATAATCGGTAGAACTCATATAAAATCCATACTACTTGACATAGTTGTAGCAGCAACAGAGACCGCTGCAACGGCAAACATATGGATCTTCACAGAGATCTTGAAGAACCCTCGTGTCATGAGAAAGCTCCATGATGAGTTAGAGACTGTGGTAGGGATGAATAGGATGGTGGAAGAGAGTGATTTGCCTAAACTCGAATATTTGGATATGGTTATTAAAGAAGGTTTCAGGTTGCATCCCCCTTCGCCCTTGATCCCTGAAGAATCCATGGAAGATATCGTGGTTGATGGATTCTACATAGCGAAAAAATCGCGTGAGATCCTGATGTTTGGTCGAACAATGTGGAACAGTTCTATCCCGAGAGATTCGAGAATGACAACATTGATGTTCAAGGCTATGATTTAAGGCTTATTCCTTTCGGCTCAGGGCGTAGGAGGTGTCCCGGTATGCAAATGGGATTGATAAATGTAAGGCTAGTTTTAGCTCAGTTGCTGCATTGCTTTGACTGGAAGTTGCCTGATGGAATGGTTCATGAGAAGCTGGACATGGATGAGAAGTTTGGTTTGACAACAGGAAAAGCAAATGATGTGTTCGCCAGACCAATATATCGTCTCAATGGTTAGAGATCTTCGTATGATTACGGCGTATTTATTAATATCAACTTCGAATTAAAAAAACTTCTTTAGTATTGAATAAATGTTGTGATTTTCCTAATCATCTGTAGAGATCGTACTTTATATTTACCGAAGACAATAAAGCAGTGTTCCCATTCTTATATACATATATCTTCCTTTTCATTTTACGCATATAGGTTTAGATTAACTAATACAATTATTTCTTTTGATGCGTAACTTTTTGTCATGGAATAAGTGGTTGCCAAGGGTTTTTTTTTTTGTGATACGTTACAGTAACTAATAAGTTATAACAAATACCTCGTTTTTTTATTTTGCGATGTTAAAGTGATAAAAGATTAATTGAAATCTGCAATTAAATAATTATCGATAGAATAAAATATATGATAAAAGATTTGACTTTTCAATTTAACAGTTTAACTTCAAATTTTCTTCTTAAGTTTATTGCAAAACAGTTTAACAGCTAATATTAAATATTTTATTTTAATAATAAAAATTTATTAAATATTAGAATAAAATTTTAAAAAACAATTCAAAAAATAATTTCTAATCCAAAAATTTATCACAATTTGCAAAAAAAATGATTTTAATCGAAGTTGGACATGGATATTACGATACACAAAGTTGTGAAATAGAGACGTTAAATGAATTATCATTTAACGCAAGTTGATTCTGATTTAGAATACATAACGATTGATTTGTTTAAAATTTTTATCTTAAAAAATGGATCCAATGGTTGCTATCAAATCTTTGTATGACCAATATAAATTAATTCATATGAGCCACGAATCAACCCATATGTTTTTTTCTGAAATATATTATTTTTTGTAATTTTAATTATATTTTATTTTATTATCTTTGAGAAAAAAATCATATTATAAATTTAAGTGATATTTTATATTTTTTAGTTTTGAATTATATTTATATTGTTCAACAATATTATGTTTATATATAATTTTTAGATGAAAACCATCTTTTGTGTTATAATTTTGTTTTTGGAAAAAAAATTAAAACCCATAGACTAAGCCATCTAATTCGTAAATTTCGATAGACTGCACCGAAATATTTTTATCTCTTATAAAATTTGTCCGATTCATTTATCCTATTTAACACCTTAGTTAAAATTTTCTTATTGCGAGGGATTAGCTTAAATGAGCCTGTACCATAATTTCTATGCCCATTAAAACAATATTAGTTGCCCACATGCCGACTTTATCAACATTGGCATTTAGTATTACATCAATGAAATCACATCCTATTTACCAAACTTATTTTCTAGAGTCTCCATTGTTGCGCCACCACCTCTAGCATGAAAGATATCAATTAATGCATCCATGAAACAAATGTTCATATATGTGTGTGCCCGTATATGTAAGTAAACCAAGAGTTATAATTCATACAACATGCTTCCTCCTTTTGTTATTTTCTCTTACATAATTCAAATTCGTGAGAAAACAACCTCTCGCGCTAGTAAATTTGTTTTTCTAATCCAAATTTTGTTATACTTTTAGGTTTTAATTGAGTTTTAACGATAGATTTATAAATTTTCAATTCAAAACAAAATACAAATTAGTTTAACAGATTGATTTGTACCATTGATATATGAAAATAAATATATAAAAATATCGGGAGAATTGTATGAGAATAATGAAATCGGAGAACTATATTATGTAATATTATATTGTGCATACATTTAAATACACATATATATCTTAGATATAAGGAACTGAATATTGTGCAGAGTATACATAAACAAAGTAAGATACAGAAAGATTATGCAAAATAATGCAGAATATTTTGTTTTTATTGTTCTGTTATAACCTCTCATGATGATGAATCGCAGTGGATAGTCAAAGCGTGCAAGAGGGAGAGGTTTGTTGAGTGTATAAGCCAACTAATATGCGGATGAAACATGGGTGGATGTAACGAAACTTTAAATGTAATTGTAGTTGATGGAAATATGTTTCATGTGAGAATGAAATACGAATTTAGTACAAATATATGTGATATATTTTTGCAATATGTAACCGGAGTAAAAGATGGAGACAAACAAGTTTAGAAAGTAGCGAGGTATTCCATTGAATTTTAGACACGTTGCAAGAGACATATTTATACTTTGTTTCCGTGAAAGATTTGGCAACAAAATGTTGCTTTTAAGAATACCATTTGATTGAAATTTTTCTGAGATAAATAATATGTACACAATTAGAGCCGACATCATCAAAATCACCCACCTAAACAGCATTGGAAAAGGCATAAAATGATAGGTTGTCGTCTTGATAGTAGAAAACACCAAGAGAGCTGGTAGAAATGATGTAGTCAATAAGCTCAATGAGATCGAGCAGAAATACACAATACAAGAAAAGGAGATTACAACCATAGCACCGCTTGGCTGCTTACCAATGTTCCGTTGTTGGACAATGTATGAGAAAATTTATTTACCGCAAAGGCAATATCTGGAAATGCGAGGAAGATATACTGGAGATCCCAAAAACTTGACGAAATTTTTGGGATCCTCGAGAGCTATTCATAATATCATGAAGAGAGAGAGATAGACGATGGCATTTGTGTGGATATCAAGTTGGCATTGAGCTTGTCATGCAGACATAAACAATTATGGATGTCGAGCTGTGTGATACTTGGTCCGAGTGTTCCAATCCTTTATATTCTCCTTTTATTATCATAGGTTTGCTCGTGTCGAGCACCTAGTAGCTCGTGTCGAGCAACCAATGATTTCATACATGGATTGGTATAGATAATTCACTCAGGTCAAACGATTCTCTACTCGGGCCAACCGCCTTCAATTTATTGCTCCTCTCGGCCTCTTCACCTTTGAGATGAGTCTTGAAGTCCTGACTAAACGCTTTTTGATATCCTCGTCTAGTGGTTATCCATCCTTCTACATTCATTTGAGTGAGCAAATTCCTAAGTCTTTTGCTCTTGCCCTTTTGATTAGTCCTTGTGCAATTTGTGTGGAACCACAACCTCGTCCTCATCATCTCTTCCTCTTTTAAAAAGATTTGACCTCTAATTCAATCTTTGAGCTGCATCAAAATTAGTCAATTCAATTATAAAAAAAATTTAACTACAGTGTGCTTACTAAATAATAGATGGTATGATTTAAGACTTTTGTTTGTCCGCTAGTCGCGGGGCTCTATTATTGCTTTCTCACATAACTCTTGCTCTTCATCCAATGGTTCCTTCTTAGTGAATCTATCTTCGAAACCTTGTAATGGCTTAGGAGCCTTACTAAAAATAAAGTGAGTTGGTTCGTTAGAAAGTCTCATCACGTTGTGCACAAACATATTCATTTCTCAAATAAAAAAATTTCTTCGCTTCTTCTCTCCTTCTCACGGAAATTAAATTCTTGCTCTTGATTTTACTCTCACATACTTTTTTTTCTCAAGACCTCACTAATTTCGTGATCTACCTCAAGACTTAAAAAACTGCTTCGCTCAATTTTCACTCATTCTCTGGTCTTTTCCCAACCTTTTCCTATTGGATTTAATTTATAGCTCAAGAACAAACACGAAATAATTCTCGACGAATTAGAATTAAATCTTAACGCTACAACTGTATAACGTCTTGGCTACATCTAAGATTTCTAATCAAGTTCCTAGATACTTTCTCTTTATATCAAAGACTTTTTCTTATGTTATTTTCTTTCTCTTTCACTTTTATGTTATTTTCCTTTTTCCGTTTTCCTTTTTTAATATTTCTTCATTATTCTTTTCATTAAGTTTTTTGTTTTCCTTTTACTTTTTTTTGTTTTCCTTTTCATTTCTACAATGATAAGAACTAAAATAAACTAACATGAATCAAATTAAAGAAATATTAGTATACTAATATAAGAACGAGATTCTGATACTATTTGATAGGAATCTAGCTCAACGTTCTACTGTTATATGATAAATTCGGATTAAAAGTCTCTATCAACTCGATAGCAGAACTTAGAATTTGTCTATCGTAAAGGAGGATGCCCCATATTCCAACTACAAGCTAACTAAAAAACACCAATATGGGCTAAGGAGCACACTTTGGAAGAACACAACTATATTCAACACAACATGAGCGTAAAAAACAGAAAACAATGAAAATGCTCGACCCGAGCACCAAAATCACTCGGTTGAGCATATTGAATTCAAATCCTCAAAATTTCTAGAGAAATTGCTAAGGGAGAGTGATAATTGACTTAGGTGATGCAATCTATCAAAATCTTTCAAGAGGATTCGCTCGACCTGAGCAAAGGATAGCTCAATCGAGCATTCAACCAAACAAAGATGTCTTTTACACTAGGTTATTCGCTCGATTAAATCGGACACATGCTCAGTGTGAAAGACGTAGTCAATGTTGGCTTTGATTGCACAAAAAAGCTAGAACAATTCACTGTTCAACCCGAGTAGTGGCTAACTCGACTGAGCAATTTACCAAATTCACTAAATAATTCAAAATTTAATTGTTTAAGTGATAAAAGCCTTTTTATTATAAATTGGGGATGGCTCAAGATATAAAAGATAGATGGTAGAGACGAAGAGACAAGGGGATAAAGGGAATAGTAAAAAACCGAGAGAAAAACTCTGAGATCATGGAAAAGAGTGAAAAACTATCAGACTTTATCGAAGGATAGAACTATCAGTAGAGACAAGTCAAATGCGAGGTAACGGCGAAGATTGATCGAGAGATCAACTGAGCTTTTCTAAACCTTTCTCTTTACTTGTTTCTCGCTGTAGTTCGTTCTCAAGATGTAGATCCATAGCTTTAATCCGTGTTTTAGCCTAGAGTTTTGTATGGTTGAACTCATCGTACATCATGAATGAATTCGTTGTTCTTTATTCTTATGGTTTTATTCATGTTTTTTCTTTTTATTCTTGAATTGGCCCCGTGAATTGATTATAACATGGTATAATTCAGATTGAGCCATATTTGATCATATGCATTAGACAAATATGAATGATCATATCAAGAGATAGGTTAGTCGTTTAAGAATTATGTTTTTTTATGATAATGCATTTACATGTAAGTCATAGAGGTCAATGATTTAAATATTGGATAGGAATCTAGACTACAGGATTAAGTAGATTTATCGACAACACGTTCAGTATATAGATCATTAGATAGAGATCTCATTGATTTATGTATGAGAACAAGATCTAGATTGGGATAACACGTAGATCCATTTAACATGATTGAATTTTTTTGGTAAGGATAAAGTGATATTTTCCATAATATTTAATAAGTTCATGTACGTGAAAAAAATTCTCGAACCTATAAGTATTGTCTCGCTTGTATATATTTTTACTTTTAATTTACTTTACCAATATATATTAGATATACCAATACCCTTTGTTTGTTCATACTGTAGTGTTTGTAAAATTGATAGTTTAAATTCCTCGTAGTCTCTATGTTTGACCCTAGTACTACAAAATATGTATCCTTATGTAATATCTAGTCTAGGTATAAATATTATTAACGATATACTTTAAATCACACCAAGACGACGTATCAAGTTTTTGGCCCTTACTAAAGGTGATTTAATTATTTGATTTTGCGAATCTAGATCATATTTTTATATTTTTACTTTATAGTCCACTAATGATATCTCATTTTTGTCATGTTATCTTTGTTTAGTTTGCAGGAATTCAATTTACGACTAGATCTGTTGGGAGATATAGACTCATAAAACTCGAACTAGAAATTGAAAAGAGTGGTATAAGCATTCACAAGCAATCAAGAATGAGACCAATAGCTAACCACTTCGTCCAGAGTAGTGGAGAAACTCTCGAAGAAGAGAGATTCAATTGCCCAAGGGTTGAAGGGATATTGAAAATCTTAGGACTATAAATGAGCGTTTTTCAATAGACAATCCGTGCCCGTCTTTTCGTACTATTATTTATGTTTCATCTTAGGTTGATTTAGGGTGCATTTTTGGATAATTTTTAGAATCCGACAGACATGAGCGTGCATACACTATCTTAACCACGAGGTACCGGAATGATGCATAAGAATTAAAGAATCTTTAATGCCCAAATAGCTACATATATTGTACTTACTATTGACTAAGTATTTTGAACGATTTTGTCAAAAATAGTTGAATTAGAGGATTCCAGCTTAAGTTAATTTTATTAATTAGTGAGGTAGATTAGAACTTATTCATCTTAGAATCATTCTTAAATCTTAGTTCAAAACTTATATATTTCTATAAAAGTCGTTCCCCATTCTTTGGAGTATTAGGCCCTTTTCATCTAGTTCAATTTTAACAATATTTTTTAAAGTTATATATCTTTCACGCAAATGAGAACTAGTCATCTCATTCGAGGGTTGCAACAATCATCACATGTGAGTGTTAGCCTTGGTTTTCGTTCTTTTTACCCTCGTTATATGATAATAATTCCATACATGTAAAACAAAGAGAGACAAAAAGACAAAAAATTTTAAATTCCCACATATAAAAAATATAAAACTAAAAAGTAAAAGGGAATGGAAAGATTAAATCTCAAAATATAGGAAATTCTACAAAATTTTTTTATCACTTTCACATAGCTTTACCATAACCAATTGGACCAACTTACTTTTTAAGAAAACAATAAACAGACTTGAGAAATACGTTTGGTGGGATTTCTAGTTCGTTTTCTAAAAATTTCTAGTGTTAGTATAAATCCCATAAATGAGAATATTTTTTGTAACTTATAGAACTCTATAGGAAACTAGTTCGATTGTGTTCACGACCAACATAGTCTAAGAGTGCATGAATGTTCTTAAAATACTAGTTGATCTCAATTTATCTTGTGCTATCTTTTCAAAACTATTCCTTAATTATGTTTGCTCGATGACGAGCAAAGGCCATGTCTCGGAGAGTTATATACTTTTAAATTATTCTAGCTCAATAAATTTTGTATATTTCTATTAAATTTTGGATTATTTTAATTCTTTTTTATTCTTTTTGGGTCATTTTCTGATATTGCAGACAAAGGGGGAAAAGGAACAAACTTTGAAAAGACATAGCACAATTCAAAACAAAATGAGCATAAAGGGCATAAATAGCAAAAACGCTCGATCTGAGCATCAAATAACTCAGTCAGCATAGGCAGAGTGATAATTCATTCGATCGATGCAATTCATCAAAATCTTTCAGAGGATTCGCTTAACCTGAGCAAAAGATAGCTCGTTCAAGCGTTTTCGGCCATATAAAGATGTCTTTTACACAAATAGATTCGCTCGATCCAATCGGACACATGCTTGGTCGAGCGATTTGCCTGAAATAGTCATGAGAAAAACATGGAATTCGGCCAAGCAGTTTACCTGATTCGCTATAGAATTCAAGTTTTGAATTGTTTAACTAATGGGAAGCTTAACTTGGAGATGGATTTAGACATAAAAGATAGTCCGTAGAGACGAGAATACATGTCAAAGGCGAGCTCACAATGACGGCTAATCGAGAGATCAACTAAGATCCTATAAACATCTCTTTACTCGTTTCTAACTGCAGTTATTTTCCAAGATATAGATCTATAGATTTGATATGTGCTTTAAACTAGCATTTTGTGTATTTGAACTCATTGTACATCATGACTGAATTTTTTGTTCTTTGTTTTTATGGTTGGATACATATTTTATTCTTTATATTCTTGAATGGAACCATTAACTGATTATCACATGGTATGATTTGGATTACATTTGATCGTATGCATTAAACGAATATGAATGATCTTATCGAGAGATAGGTTAATTAGTTTTAAAATGATGATATTGGAGGATAATGCATTCACGTGTAAGTCATAGACATCAATCAATGATTTAGATGCTAGATAGGAATCTAGCCTACGAAAGCAGGTAGATTTATTGTTAGCACATTCAGAATGTAGGACATTAGATGGAGACACAAATTTTTTATACGCTAGAACATGATCTAGACTATAAGAGCAAGTAGATCCATTTAAGATGATTGAATTCCCCGATAAGAAAAAGTTACACTTTCTATAATCTTTAATGAGTTCATGTGCGTGAAAATAATTCTCAAACCTATAAGCATAATTTATTTAGTTACCTATCTATATTAGGTATACCCATACCTCTTTTGTTGTTCATGACTATAATTTTTTTTTTGTGAAATTGATAGTTTAAATTCCTTGTAGTCCCTTTGTTTGACCCTGGTACTACACGATCCATATCTTTGTGGAATGACTAGTCGAGGTATAAATTAAATAACTTGATATATTTTAGATCACATTTGGATGCCCTATCACTCAAGAGAAACGTCACATTTTAATCATTTGTTTTAGTTGAACACGACTGCAGCTATATTTTTCTTAACAACAACGAAAATAGGAGTTGATGCGATGAGGCCTTGACATGAAATAGAGACTGACCCGAGAAGTATCGAGAAGTTAATTTGTCTTACCAAAACCATGGAGAGTAGACACGATTTGGGATAGTTGTATTCTTGATGATGATAGTCTTTGATGGACCCATCACCGGGTCAAGCAATTAAAGTTTATATCCTTGAAATAAAACATGATTTGAATGCTCAATGTTAGATAGTTTTGTGATTTTCGATACATTGTCGTTGAACAATGTGGGTGCTAAAGATTTTATGGTGTGACAATGTGAGATTGATCATTGACGGAGTTGGAAGAATTTACGTCGAAAGTCTTGTTTGGTTATGATATTGTGTTTGGAAAGGATGGTGAAAAAATGAAAAATAATGAGAAAGGTCGGAGTGGTTTGACGATGACTCGCTCCGGTACCATGATAGATTTTGAATAATGTTATTTGATAGTGATTTATACAAGATATTAAATATACAATATATAACAATAGAATATGATCTAATTTCCAAATATAAAAATCTTAAAGACGGAAACAAATCATAATCAAATTTAATAAAAAATAAATATATGAAAATATTTTATAATATTTCATATTGTTTCACATAAAAAAGTGATCGTTACTGCACGAAAAAAAATCCAGAGACAAGAAATAAGGGAGTAATGTGTGGAGAAGCATATATCACTGAAAAAATAATTCTCAGACGAGATATAAGGAAATCCATAGAAGAGATGAGAAGCATGTATGGATGATAGAAATGAACATGGTCATCAATGCATAGAAGACAAAATGGAAATTGTTCATGGGACTATTGGAAAATGCAAATCGGTTGTTATTAAATGTGTTGTGACAAATAGATGCAAAAATGTGCAAGACTGCGGTGACAGATCATTAACAATATAAATTACAAAAGTGAAAAAAAATTGAAAAAGAAAAAAATAGCTCGTATCAATATAATCAAATGAATTATATTTTGTATTAATATGATTGTAAATAAATATAAATATACAAGTAGATCTTAGAAATATAAAAAAATTTAATATTGTGCAGAATATACAATAATAAAAGTTATATATAGAAAATTTTATTTTCTTATGTAGTTACAATAGGTCTATTATAACTTTGGATATTAATATATATCTTGTATTCTAATTTCACTTAATCTGAGGTTAGGTCTATTCTAACTTTTGAACCGTGTTCTACTTTCGTTTAATCTGTCCTAAAGCACAAAACAGATGCCTGGAATATCAGATATACCTTCGTAGCGCTAAACCGTTTTAAAAATATCCTTCTCTAAAATAATTATTAAATCGAAAAAAACTGAAGAAAAGACAAATTTGCCCTTAATATTCGAACGAGAAAAAACCCACGTTCTGTAGTTTTTCGATGTGAAAAACTGTCAAACCGTGTCAAAAGCAAGAAAGTCGAATAGTTTTTCGATGTGAAACCTGTTTCAAAGTTTAGAGCAAGAAAGAATAAGTGATTTCGAAGTTGAGAGGGTTCGATTTGAAGTTGGCAAGAAGGAAAATGGCTAGAATCAGCAACAACAGTGAAGAATATAGCACGAATCAATTTTCAATGGCGTCAATAAATGTAAGTAGATCGATTTCTAGGGTTTTGCAAGGTGTCGATTCACAAAATGGTTTATTGATTTCAAATGGGTGTGAGTGTTAGTGAGTCGGTTGATTCGCAAAGGTCGCAGGAGTTGCATGATCATCTTCGACTCAGTGAGTCGTTCCAAGGGTCCTTTGAGTCTTCACAATAATCGTTTGAGCATCGCAGGCGGTCCAAGGGTCGTTTGAGTCACATGGGTCGTTTGCGCGCATGGGTCGCTTATGTCTTTGAGTCGCAATGGTTGTTTGAGTCACAAGGGTCGTTTGATTCGCATGGGTCGCTTGATATTATGCCCCGTGGATCGCTTGATATTGTGCCCCGTGGGTCGCTTGAGTGGTATGAGTCAATTGAGTCGCATGGGTTGCTTGAGTCTCAGTGAGTCGGTTGAGCGTCGCAGAGTGTCTGAGGGTCGTTTGAGTCGCATGGGTCGCACGGGTCGGTTGAGTCGCATGGGTCGCTTAAGTCGGTAGAAGTATAATGTATTCTTAATTGGTCATTTTGCAGGTGGTGCCAAAGCCGAAGTTTGTGTATCAATTCAAACATGGACAAAATGCCAAAGATCACCACCAAGTGTTATCCTCACGAGACAATAACGACGTTAAGAGGAATCTTAGATAAATACGAGTTGTATTACTTTGAGCAGGAGTTACAATTTAGGCATTTATTCCATTTCCAATGTGACTCCACATTGATGAAGGTTCAAATGTCTATCCTACTAAATCACTCTGTGATTATATGGGACAAGAAGGAGTTGTGGTTTGTCTTAATCAACATTCCCATCTAGTATTCTATAGTGGAGCACGCACTAATTTCCGGATTAAAATGCGGACCATATCCCAAAGGATGGGAGTCCAAAAGGGGTGACCCATTCATGCTGAAGAATTTTGGTCGTGGAAAGGTGACCCCGGTACAAGTCAGTGAAAAGCTTGTGAAGGCGAAGAATTCGGACGACCGGAAGAGGTTGGCAACTTTAATGTTGTTGGCGCAAGTTATGGCTCACAAGCCTTCAACAGAAAACTCTATCAGCCATGATCTCATTGACATGGTTGATGACTTGGAATTTTGCGAAGGCTTTCCATGGGGCGTTACACATTCGAGAAGATTGTGGATACTTGCCGCAAGCACGTTAGTAGAGAATCACCGAAACGAAAATGGTATTGTGACGGTTTCATGATCCCACTAATGGTAAGTTGTATATATTATCCGAATAACTTGAATGTTTTTGTACTTTTTGCATTGCTATCATTTTGTTTTAATGTTTTAGTTACTTCCATTCGAAACCATCCTTAGTTTGGACGGAAAGGGATGGTATGTTGAGGTTATGGATGCGCATCCATCATGCCCAAGAATATGCAAAAAAATGGTTAAATCTAGCTTTAACCGAAATATATAGATGTGATAAGGCAGATCAGAGATTCTAAGGTAACAATTCTGCAACGGTCACAAGGAAACAAGGGTCACAGAGGGTAATAATGGTTATTTTTTGTTTTTAGGATATTCAAAGTATTCTTCATGCTAAACACGAAGAGGAAGATTTACTTTCTGATTTGGAGGATTACGAGGGATGTGACGATCCCGATGTTCCGAAGGGTATATGTTTGGAGGATATCCGTAAGCAAGAATTGTTGACACGAAAAGCAGCTCTTGGTGATCAAAAAAGGGGAAATAAAAGGGGATTAAGAGGTAGGATAGCGTGAGTGAAAAAATTATAGAGGTCCAAGATGACGAAGACGAAGGATGCGTAGGTGTTGCTGATGATGCAGTCCCTCTAACACTAGAGTAGAAATTAATATAGAAAATAAGGAAGTTGAAGAAAGAATCATCAACGTCGTAAGACACCTTCTAAGGGATGTCGGGATTCATTTGCCTAATCCAAAATCAAAGGGTGTCGAGAAAGATGCGAGCACCGGAAACAAATCTTCTGGCACTGTTAGTGATTATGATTTCGAATTCCTTCGACGTCCAAATCTAGTGTCAAGAAAAGAGCCAAGCGAAGAGCCGATTGTATCTAGAGATGGTTAAGAAGAGGATTTGTCAAACATTGCTCCTGATGAAGTTCCACCAAGTAAGTAATATTTAGTGAAAAAGGTCATTTGAGAGTCAATTTCCGTTGAGAGTTGGCATGGGTCGCAAGAGTCGGATCGGTCGTAGGGATATATAAGTCGTAGGGTCGCATAAGTCGCAGGGTCGCTAGAGTCGCATAGGTCGCATGGGTCGCATGGGTTTCATATGTCCCATGGGTCACTGGGTCGCTAAAGTCGTATGGGTCGCATGTGTTACATAATTAATGTAACGAATGATGAGTCTAATGAATGATGTAATTTTATGCAGATGCTCCGATAGGTCCTGTCAAAGAGGTGCACACTAAATATACTTTAATGGGTCCTGTCGATGATGTCGCCGATGAGGTTCCTGCTAAGGATACTCCAGTAATGGGTCCTGTCCAAGAGGTCGCCGCTATTGCCGAAGTAAGGTCATTTGAGTCACAGAGGTCGCATCGGTCTTATGGGTCACATAGGTCACAAAAGGTCGTATTAGTCGCATAGGTCGCATGGTCGCATAGGTTGCATTGGTCGACATATGTTTAATGAAGTAAATTTTGTGCAGGTGCTGGACCTTTATCGAAGGAGTCTGCACCATATGTTGAACCTCCGTCGGCGAAAAGAGCAAGAACAGTGCGAGGGAGAGAGCGAGGAAAAGATGTTGATGGAGAACCCACAGAAAATGTATGATAACGTCTATTTTGTTCTAGTATTTTCATCTATTTTCATAGTTAGTTTCATCCTTCATTCGATTTTACCAAGCTTTAAGCATCATTATCATCCCGTTTTCAGTCATTTTGGAGCAAAGGGACGTGCCAAGACAAAGTGCAAACATCGAGGATCATCACGGGACAAACGAGACAAGAATCGGCAAGGAAAAGCCATGCCCGAGCGGGTAATACCCTAGCCCGAGCGGGCAAAAGTTACGGCAATTTTTTCCAGCAAGTTTTGCACGAGTCGGGCAAGAAAAACCACGATCGAGACCCTCTACCCGTTGTCAATACGAGAGATGCCCTTTTTCATCGCGTTTTTGCGCGATCGTCTGCGCCGTACCCGAGCGGGTCACTTTCCTTACCCGAGCGGGTCGCGGCTGTCACCTGCAACTTCAAATAAGTTAATTTGATTTAAAAGAAGGGGAAGTTTGTAGGGGATTATACAATAAGGAAAACACCCCTAGAGAAGAGGAATAAAGTCATATTTGGCTAGAGGAAGCAATAGAAACGTTGCCAACTTTATCAAGATTTGGAAAACTCAAGAAAAGGCAACAACGAGAGGTGGCTGCTGTAACTAAAGAGGAGAGAGAGCTCTAGGGATGAAGGGGAGAGAAAAATTAGAGAAGAAATCACACGAAGAGAGAGGAGGAGAGCAGCACGCACATACAAGGGCGAAGGACAGAGCGAGGAAGCCGGAGCGTGGAAGAGCTATTGAAGACATCGGTAATAGAATAGGGAGGGATCTCATTCATTATCCATGTCTAAGATAGTTATCTTTTGTGTTTCTTTTGCTGAGTTCATATCCGAGTAGGTTCATAGCTATAGGTTAGAGAGCTTGGCCGATATGTAACGAAGTCTTGTTCTTAATGCTTGGTGATTCTTAATGCTTTTGTTCTTGAACGCCACTTGAATGAATGATTTTGGTATTTGATCGTTTTCAGATTGATTGGTTGCTTTTAATGCTTTCGTTCTTGTACGCCACTCGAATGAATGATCATAGAATTTTAATGAATCTACGGCATGGGATTAGATTTTGGAACTTAGCCATGATTTAGGATTAAATCGGTTTAGAATCTACGTCAGATCGATCGACTGAATCTAGGAATTAGGATAGCGGTCTTAATGCGTCTAGTAGGTGAGATACACAATTGGGAGATTGGTATACGCATGCTAGATAGTGGACAAGTCTACGCCAGTCAGTTCCTATATTAGAGCTTGAATTCCCTGAACTCGTGATAATATCTGAGACCATGATTTTGTTAGAACTTCGTTGCATCATCGTGCATCTCTCGACACCTGTGGTTTCCAATCATTGAGTTTATCCCGTTAATTAGTTTAGTTTAGTTTTGTTCGCATTCCCATCTTTCTTTGATTTCACACGTCTTATTCATTAGTTTACTAGCTTTAGAGTTGCATCAATTCCTTGTGTTCGACCCTGGTACTATACGATCCGTATTCTTGCGGAAGCGTTAGTCTAGGTAAACTATTACTTGAGATTAACCACATCAATGTAGTTCAAGAGCCCGTAAAGAAGGTGGTTCAAGAACCTGAAGGGGAAGGGGAGTTTGTGTGGAAACCCAAGGGATTAGTAAAGGGCGAGATAACCCGATTTCCTTCGTTCATTGACGCTACCGGTGAAAAGTTGACTAACCTATACGTGTTCCTGAATACACCTCGACATGAGCGGTGGTGGAAATCTAAGCAAGATATTTCCCAGGGGTCAAAGTTTTGGGAAACTATATTAATGCCCAACGTATGGCTTGAAGATGATGTAAGTTTTTTTAAACCCTTAGTCACAGAGTTTTGTGTCATATGTATTCAAGTGTGTTAATTTGTTTCTTTGTAGCAATTGGATAAGGGGTTGATGGTGCTATCTTTTCGCTCGACATTCATGCCCGTTGTGTATCAGAATTATTACGTTTCTCCTGTTGCTCAGACGGTCTAGCTGTGGATTTATGAGGATATGGAAACTTTTTTCGGAAATTCTTAGTGATTTTTTGAATGCCAAGTATCCATTCAGAAGTACGAAGACACCAATCAGTGATTTTGACGGTTTATCTCGGTTCTAAACATTCCATTGAAAGAAAGTCGACGGGTAGGATGTCATTGGGTAGCCATCAAAGCGGATTTCAAAACCCGATGCATCACGGTATACGGCTGCCAGAGCAGCATAAAAAACGTATATCGATCCGGTGATTGAGAAGGTAAGAAGCACTGTCCCCAAGATGCTAGTTCTCGGAGGGTTTCCTTCTTTGGCTTTTGGAGAAGATGAATAGAAGTATGAGTATTATGAAGGTCTGTCATAGAACAAAAGCGGGAATGTATGTGGTGTTTTCGCCTACAAATTCGTAGAAGCCTCGTTAATGAGAAGGATGGATACATTTTACTTAATTTCCGACGATAATGTTACTTCCATGCATGAGAAGATGGGGGATGATATATTTAGTAATGGAAAACGTATCCATCCATCCTGAGACTAACTTGATATTTTGGTATATTATTTTTTTGAAATGGAAGATGTAAATATTTGATACATTGTTATATTTTCAATATTTGGTATATTATCACAGGGGGTCAAAGGGTCGCAGAGTTACAAGGGTCAGAGAGGAACAAGGGTCGCACGACCGCACTTGGTCATAGAGCCTCATGCGACCCTTGCGTCCCATGTGGACATTGCGACCTTGGCGACCCTTCTGGCCATTGCGACCATTGTGTCCCTTGCAACCCATTTATCCATTTCGACCCTTTCGACTAGTTTTTTCAATGTCAGGCTACTAGTTTTTCCAGTGCTAGCTATGCTTTTTATTTTACCAATGTCAGTTTCAAGACCATTGCAACACGTCTCTGTTATCCCTTTATTAAAAGGTTCATCAAATTTTCTAAGTCTCACTATAACACCCATTTGAGATAAGAATAAATCGGGAGAATCCCATCTCTTTCCCCTCTTCGTCTAAGTCTCTAACCCTAAATTATCTGAAAAATCCTTGTTACCTTTGTGATCATTTTGACCTTCGTCACAAGGTCATATGGTGGACGTATGACATCGTGTTGTCTATTTGTTACTCAAGGTCTTGGTAATCGTCGGACTCGGTCTCTATGCAGATACACACAAGTACTTACAACGTGGATGGAGGACTTTGTGTTGTATCTGCACTACATATGGTCTTGGTAATCGGCAGGCTTAGACATAAAGTTGTATCCGTGTTACATAAGGTCATAGTTGGAGGTCAACTTGGAGAAGGCGTTGAGTCACACATGATTCTCTTTGGGGGGGGGTGTCTCTAAAGTCGGCAAATTTGACCTTTGTGACCTTTGAGATGTTATGTAACCTTTTTTTTTCCTTTTTCTTCAACTTTTTCTTGCCTTTTTTGTAACCGTTGTGACCTTTGAGACCTTATGTAACCTTATGTAACTTTTTTTGTAACTTTTGTGACCTTTGTAACCTTATGTAACCTTATGTAATTTTTTTGTAACATTTGTAACCTTTGTAACCTTTGTGACCTTATGTAATCAATATTTAAACGTTGAAAATGTCTTATTTTGCATCTATTGTTCATAAGGTTATGAACCATCTGACTCATGTGACCCAAACCCTCAATCGGAAGAAATTAGAATCAAGTTTAAACGGGAACCCATCCGACACATGCGACCTCATGCGACCACATATGACCCATGTACGATTCATGCGACCTATACGACTCATGTGACTTTTCGTTTTGCTGTCAGACTCCTGTCTACCGACCCATGTGACCCTTTCGACCCATGTGACCCTTCCTACCCATGTAACTTTTCGTTTTGCTGTCAGACTCCTATCTTCCGACCCATGTGACCCTTCCGACCTATGTGACCCTTCCGACCCATGTCTATAAGTTAACGTCCACGTCTCTTCTCTTAGTATGCATATATCTAACCCCAATTTCTATGAAAAATCTGTTTTACCTTTGTGACATGTGTGCCGTAATCACCATTGTCGACCCAGGGCATCGTATTTTCTATGTGTTACTCAAGGTCTTGGTAATCAGCGGACTCAATCTCTATGCAGTCACTAACGAGTTGCGGGGGTGACTTAGGTGACGGTGTTGGGTCACATTTGAAATGTGACTGGAAGACGAAGTACTTGGCAGGAGATAACTGTGGACTGCAATACCAAACAAGAAGAATGCTGAAGACTGGAAGACAGAGTACGTGGAAATAGAATGCGTGCAGAGTCTTTGATTGACGTTGTAAATGTATTGTTTTGATTTAGAAACTTTGATCGACACATGCGACCCTCAATTGGCATTAATTAGTTTGACGTTGTAAATGTATTGTTTTGATTGGTTTTTGTCATTTTATCATTATAAACTTGTAAATTCGTAAGTTCGCATCTATTGATCCATATATGCGACCAAGCGACCCATGCCATTATCAATATACCATTATCAATATATTTGAGTTGTATATGTCTATTTTAGAATCAATATAGATAATAATATAAAATAATATCGAAATTTGAACAAAATATTAAATGATTTTTTTTGAAATTTTCTCAAACTCATCCGACGAGTTCTTAAAACAGTACATCACTTTTGAAACACAGGCATTGGTTATACACAACTCAACCAAGGACACATGGTTCATAATCTATTTTAACCGTTAATTGACGTTATAGATGTATTGTTTTGATTGGTTTTTGTTATTTTATCATTATAAACCCGTAAATTCGTAGAGTTCGCATCTATTGATCAATATATGCGACCAAGCGACCCATGCGACCCTCATTTGGCATTAATTAGTTTGACGTTGTAGATGTATTGTTTAGATTGGTTTTTTTATTTTTATCATTACAAACCCGTAAATTCTTCGATTTCACATCTATTCATTAATATATGCGACCAAGCGACCCATGCGACCCTCAATTGGCATTAATTTGTTTGATGTTGTAAATGTATTGTTTTGATTGGTTTTTGTCAGTTTATCATTATGAACTTGTAAATTCTTCGATTTCGCATACATGCAACCCATGCGACCCATGCCACCCTCAATTTTGATTGGTTTTTGACATTTTATCATTTTCACCAAAATCCCGTCGAACTTTTCACCAAAATTTGAAAAAATATATCGAATTCCATTTGACGGCGATTCGATGTCAGGGTCATGTCTTTTGGTTATCGCAGACACTTCCGATAGAGTTTGGGAGGTCGCACGGGTCCAAGCGTGTGAGGGGTCCAAGGACAAGGGTCGCACGGTCCAAGGGTCTAAAAAATGTTTACTCTTTGATTATGGAAGATGTAATTTGGTACATTGTTCTTTTTAACAGTTTATTCATATTATTTGTAAATAATTTTTAGTTTTTGGGAATAGATAATTCAACTTTGTACATTGTTATTTTTTTAAAAAATATTCATATTATTTGTAAATAATTTTTTATAATAGAGTATAAAGGGTCACAGGGGTCCAATGGTCGCAGAGGTACAAGGGTCGCACCATTTGTCCCTTGCGAATCTTCTACCCATTCGACCCTTGACCCTGCGACCCTTTTACCCCTGCGACCCTTTTACCCCTCCGACCCGTGTGACCGTGTGGTCATGTCTTTTCGAATTCAATCTAACGTCGATTTGATGTCATGTTTTTTCGAATTCTAGCCGTTTCTTTTTTCTAATCCATTTTTTCCTCTCATCATCTTCCATCCATTCTTTTCCCGAAAATGCCACATTTCCCTTATTTCTTCGGAGAGATTGTTGTGCAGCATCTGTACTACCTTGTGTTCTTCTTTAAAACACTCT
>CM071869.1:34023443-34038157 GCA_036759665.1 Gynandropsis gynandra
TTTTTTGTTACAAGACATTCCGAAGATCTTCTTCGATGAGTATATTTACGGGAATACGAGGGATAGTAACACGTCAATGCTTAAATCGAATGCGTCTAACAGAACATGGGAAGTCAAGTTGGATGGCTCGAAATTCATTGATGGATGGACAGATTTCTACAACGAACAAAACATTCCTATTGGGGATGTCGTACTTTTCCGTCACGAAGGTGACATGGTCTTTAACGTCACCAGGGCCACTCCTGATGAGAGGGTTTTCATTGTACCAGTCACGCGTTCAAATGTGGCCCTAGATTCATTGGTAGGTGACCTCAAACCGATTCATCATATATAATTTGGTTATTTATTCTACTTTTATTCATTTATACTGATGTAACTTGGTGATGTCACAGACACTTCTGGTAGGGTTTGCGAGGGAGAACGATGTGTGCCGTAGATGATGTCAGATAATGATGTACCTCGATTGCGGAATGTTCGATTACGAAATGTTCGAATTTTGGCTCGTAGATTTAAGGCCCGTGAGTCGTGGTGGCGCGCATCAGAAGGGGGTAGAGACAGTTTTGTAAAGAAAATGGACTGAACGTGGGTTGTTCCCTCATTGTAGAAAAGTTCTCCATTGGAGGAGAACCTGTGCTTCGATTTGTCAACAACATATTTTGATTTGAGTTGTATTTTGACTTCATTGAACCTCTTTTTAACTTGAACTTCATTTGATTTATGGATTTACTATTATACAATTGTTAGTGTTATTGTTAGTATCGTTGTTTTTGTGGATTTACTATTATTGTAACAAGGGTAGCAGAAGGACAAGGGTCGAAAAGGGACTAGGGTCGCGAGGGACAAGGGTCACACGGGTCCAAGGTCGCGAGGGACAAGGGTCGCATGGGTCCAAGGGTCACGAGGGACAAGGGTCGCCCGGGTCCAAGGGTCGCGATGGACAAGGGTCGCACGGGTCCAAGGGTCGGAATGTATAAGGCTCGTAGATATTTGAGTTAATTATTTGTAAATAACTTGATAAATTATTATTTTCAAAATTTTATTCATATTATTTGTAAATAATTGTATTTGAAAATAATAAATTATTTTACCATATTGTTAGTATCGCTGTTTTTGTGGATTTAGTACTATTGTAGCAAGAGTAGCAAAGGGAGAAGGGTCGCAGGGGTCCAAGGGTCTTAGAGGGACAAGGGTGGTGATGCGTTATCAAAGTTAAACAAATAACCTAAACTACCCGCAAGTGCACGACACGTGTGTAGTACTTCATGTGTCGATCCCACAGGGACTATGGGTGCGCGACGGGTGCACGACGAGTGGATCAGAAATGGAAATGGAGTTTCCACTTTCGATCGGTTGAGCGGCTTGGTAGAGCTTTACCGTCTGTCTATTAGCTATGAATGTGCCAGTCGTATCGCTCCAATGTTCTACTACTCCATGCGGGAATACCTCTCGTACCTGAAAATGACTTGACCAACGGGACCGTAGTTTGCCCGGAAAAAGCTTAAGACGAGAATTACATAGTAGAACCAAGGGAAAAAGCTTAAGACGAGAATTAAATAGTAGAACTAAATCACCTGGCTGAAAGTCGTGAGATAGGATCTTCTTATCATGCCATCTCTTAGCACGCTCCTTGTAGATCTTAGAGTTCTCGTATGGATCAAGACGAAGCTCGTCGAGCTCGTTCACCTGCAAAAGTCGTTTCTCACCTGCACTTTTATGATCAAAGATAAGAAGCTTTGTCGCCCAATAGGCCCGGTGCTCTAGCTCGATAGGTAGGTGACAAGGCTTGCCATAAACAAGCTGAAAAGGAGTCATGCCAATGGGAGTTTTAAACGCAGTCCTATAGGCCCATAACGCATCATCTAATTTCATCGACCAATCTCTACGAGACCTAGACACGGTTTTCTCTAGTATTCTCTTAATCTCCCTCTTCGAAACCTCTACTTGTCGGCAAGTTTGTGGGTGGTACGGTGTAGCTATCCTATGTTTAACGCCATACTGCTAAGGAGAGACTCGAATTGTCTTGCAATGAAGTGTGATCCTCCGTCACTAATGACTAATCTAGGTACTCCAAAACGAGGGAATATGATCTTCTTAAAGAATTTCATCACTACCCTAGCGTCATTAGTCGATGTTGCTATGTCTTCTACCCACTTAGACACATAATCTACACTACCAAAATATATTGGCTGCCACACGACGAGGGAAAAGGTCCCATGAAATCTACACCCCAAACATCAAACAATTCTACCTCAAGAATGTAGTTCTGTCGCATCTCGTTCCTCTTACCTATATTTCCCGTTCTTTGACATCTATCACAAGAGGAAACGTACCTATGGACATCCTTGAAGAGGTTCGGCCAATAAAAACCCGCTTGTAGGACCTTTGAAGCGGTTTTGGACTTGCTGAAGTGACCTCCATAATCCGATCCATGACAATGGAATAGGATGCTCTCTACCTCTTCCTCGGGGATGCATCTTCTAAAGACCCCGTCCGCGCATCTTTTGTGCAGAACTGGATCGTCCCAATGGTAATGTTTGACGTCCATGTAGAACTTCCTGCACTCCTGAAAAGAAAGGTCGGGGCGTAGTATACCGCTCACAAGAAAATTAACAAAATCAGCATACCAAAGAGCGGAGTTACCTGAGGTGAGTGTGCATATGATGTCGTGTCTCAAGGAATCGTCGATAGGTCTCTCATCCTCTACAATGATGCGAGAGAGGTGATCTGCAACGACTTTCTAGGATCCCTTCCTATCTCTTATTTCGAGATCAAACTCTTGTAAGAGAAGGATCCATCGGATGAGGTGTGGTTTCGCGTCCTTCTTCCCTAGAAGATATTTAAGCGATGCATGGTCAGTATAAACGATTACCTTTGACCCTACGAGATAGGATTTGAACTTGTCAAAGGCAAAGACGATGGCAAGGAGCTTTTCTCGGTTGTGTCATAGTTTATTTGAGCATCATCTAGTTTCTTGCTAGCGTAGGAGATGACATGAGAGACATTGTCTCTTCGCTGCCCTAAGACAGCCCCAACGGCGTAGTCGCTAGCATCACACATAATCTCGAATGGAAGGCTCCAATCGGGTGGCTGAATGATAGACGCTGAAACCAATGTTGTCTTGATGGTATTGAAGGCGTTGTGGCACTCTTGAGAGAAGTCAAATGCAGCATCTTTGGCCAGCAACTCCGTCAATGGTTTTGTAATCTTTGAGAAGTCTTTGATGAACCTCCGATAAAAACCTACATGCCCTAGGAAGCTACGAATTTCTTTAACTAAAACAGGTGGAGAAAATTTTTCGATTTGGCTTTGTTGACTTCTATGCCCCTCGATGAGATCATATGTCCAAGTACAATACCTTCCTTCGTCATAAAGTGACACTTTTCCCAATTAAGAACAAAATTTTCTTCCTCACATCGCTGCAACACTCTAGAAAGGTTAACAAGGCAATCATCGAATGTACAACCATAAACCGAAAATTCATCCATAAAAACTTCCATGATATGTTCAATTAAATCGGAAAAGATTGCCATCATGCAATGCTGGAAAGTAGCCGGAGCGTTGCAGAGGCCAAAAGATATACGACGGTAAGCGAATGTCCCATCAGGACACGTGAAAGTCTTCTTCTCTTGGTCTTGAGGGTGAATGGGAATCTGAAAGAAACCAGAATATCCGTCCAAATAACAAAAATAGGCATGATTTGCTAACCGTTCTAACATTTAATCGATGAATGGGAAAGGGAAGTGATCCTTCCTCATCGCCTTGTTGAGCTTGCGGTAGTCTATGCACATCCTCCACCCCGTGACGGTTCTTGTTGGAATCAGCTCGTTGTTATCATTGCGTACTACGTCATTCCTCCTTTCTTTCGTACGACATGCACAGGGCGTACCCATTCGCTGTCGGAGATAGGATATATGATACATGCATCCACAAGTTTTAGGATCTCCTTTTTCACTACCTCTTTTAAGTTGGGGTTCAGCCGCCTTTGCGCTTCGATGGATGGTTTGTGCCTGTCCTCCATGAGTATTCGATGCATGCATAATGAAGGGCTTAGTCCCTTGATATCCTCGATGGTGTATCCGATCACTCTCCTATGCTTCCCTAAGCATTCAAGTAGCTTTTGCGTCTCATCTACACTCAAGTCAGTATTAACAATAACGGGGTATGTATCATTAAGTCCGAGGTATTTATACCGAAGAGAAGAAGGAAGAGGCTTCAACTCGAGTTTGGGCGCCTTCTCCACTGCGAAGTCAGCTTGTGCTTCGTGTGGTATCTCCTCACATGGGGCGTCTCTTAGTGCTTCAATAGCACTCATAAATTCTTTGTACGCCTCAGCTTCTTCATCGGTAAAACCTGCATCTTTGCAAACTTGTGTTAAGCATCTCACGAGGGGATCGGAAATACTTACTTGATCAAACGTGTCGTTCTTTAACTCGTCCCGGAAGTCAATTCGAAAGCAAGACTCCTTGATGGAGGGTCCGTTCATGGATTTAGACAAGTTGAATTCAATCGTTTCGTCTTCGACACGTACGGAAATGTTTCCGTATTGCACGTCTATCATCGCACCTGCAGTAGCTAAGAATGGTCTACCAAGAATAATCGGTATCCTATCATCTTCTTCAATATCAAATACAACAAAGTCAGCGGGTATACAAATATTACCTACCTTGGTGGGAATGTTTTCAACAATCCCCACCGGATATCTTACCGAACGGTCAGCAAGGTGGAGAGACATCTTGGTAGGTTTGAGGTTGCCGAAATTCATCTACTTGAAGACCGAATGTGGCATGAGGCTCACGCTTGCTCCTAAATCACACAAAGCTTTATCAATATCAATATTACCTATTGTGCACGGGATAGAGAAGCTTCCAGGGTCCTTCAACTTTGGGGGCAGCTTGTTTTGAAGAATGGTGATGCATTCCTCGGTGAGTGCTACCCTCTCACTCTCTTCGGTATGCCGTTTGTTGGACAAAATTTCTTTGAGGAATTTGGCGTACGTGGGCATTTGTTGGAGAGCCTCTACAAACCGTCCATACCTTAACTCGTTCTTGTTGCTCACCAACCGTTGAGGATACGATATTGGAGGTTTGTACGCCGGTGGAGCAACGTATGGTTTCTCCAATTCTGATTCAGCTCTTTCCTCATTCACAATGCCCTTTCCTTTATCCACTGATTTTCCAGCAGCTTTCTCTTGCTCTTTCGGGGGCGGATTCTCGAGCACATTACCGTTGCGCAAGGTGATGGCGTTCACGTGCTCTCTCGGGTTAAGATCGGATATACCGAGAAGCTGTCCGAGATTCCGAGAGGATGAGGCAGCCTGTTATGCTATGGAATTTTCTAACATCTTCACATGTGTGCTCAAGGATTCCATTTGAGATTTAAGCTCACTAATCGATGTCCCCACATCCGCGTTAAATTTCGTTTGAGTCGATTGTTGCTGTCTTTGCTCCTTATAAATTTGAGCAACACTCCTTCAAGGTTTGACGAAGAGGCTTGAGGAGGTTGAGGAGCTTGCGGAACTTGCTGAGCTTGCTGGAATTGCTGATTGTTTTGCTGAAAAGTTTGCTGCCTTTGCTGAAACCCCAAATACTTTACCGGTTGAGTCGTTCGATACAAAAGATTCGAGTGATTCCTCCAATTCAGGTTGTAAGTATTCCCCAATTGAGTGTTTCCTTGCTGCTGGGCATAGTTCATCTGTTCGAAATCCTCATGTACCGTGCATTGATACGCTACATACTCCTCAAACTGTTCTCTAGCAACAACAGACATCCTTATGGTTGTTTGCACGTTGTTCATGTTCGACACCATGTAATCTCTGAGGCGACGTGGTGGAGGAGTCTGTGCTTCTCGCGGTTGAGGTGCGAGTTGCTGTTGCTGCATGTGCCCCAAATTACCGAGAGGTAATTGAAGCTGTTCGTGGCCATTGTGATTATCCGTATCTCGTTGATCTGACGACTCTGTGTTACCTTCTTCCTTGCCCTTTCTCAGTTGTCTGCAAGTGCGCTCGATCTCGGAGTCGATTTGGAGTAGACTAGAAGTACCTTGAGACCTGGTCATAAACCAACAAAGGACAAACAAATGGAACTAGGTAGAAAGGAACGAAAGAAAAGAAAACAAAACAAGAAAAACTCTAGGACGTGTTGACAATAGTCCCCGGCAACAACACTAAAAATTTGATGCGTTATCAAAGTTAAACAAATAACCTAAACTACCCGCAAGTGCACAGCACATGTGTAGTACTTCAGGTGTCGATCCCACAGGGACTACGCAACACAACCTAAACTCAAACTATGAATCAAACTTGCAGACGAACAAAATATGGGAATTAAGAATGAAATACTAAAGACAAATAAACAAACTAGTTCTTAACAATGAGACCAACGTTATAGGTAACCGGTTTCACCACAAGACTACCGAAACCAACAATCAACCGATCTATCATGCAATCCCAGTCAAGTTATCTAAGGCAGACGATCCTAATATGATATCTAACCTCTCTCAAGTCATAGACATGTGATCTAGTCAAGTTATCCCCTACTTTCGTGGCTGACATCTTGAACTAAACCCATAAGATCTGTGGTTCATTCGTTTTACCCTCAACGGGTGCTATCCTACTTTCGTGGCCTAACCTCGGTTGTTCTAAACCTAATCTTCTAGGACTAGAATTCTCCTTTTGGTCCTTCTCCTAACCCCTAACACATGCATTTACTTGGCCTTCGTAAACACAAGTCATTTAAGCACTCAGATAAAGAATAGATAAACGAAAACGAGAAGATGCATTCAAAGATAAATCAGAAATTGTTCCAGGATAGCCAAGGGCTAATCCCTTCTCCTAGAACAAAACAAACTACTCAGTTCGAGTATGTTGGGAACAAGTATGAACTGGTAAGTCGTGGTTTTATATGGGGCCGATGCCATCTGTTGGGTAACTAGGGTTTTGTTACCTTTTCTGAATCAGTGAGAACATTTGATTTGTTTGTGCCAAAGTTCTAATATGTGTGTGATTTTTGCAGCTTGCTTCTTCGGCAATGGTAGAGGCGAAAGAGGAAGTGCCCCACTCTTATCAAGTCATTCATTTGGTTTGCGTTAGATCATGAATGAGTTATTTAAGGTCGTGCATGTCCACTTTTTTATTAGGATTGTTTTGGTCACTGCAGGTTCACTTTAATGTTCTTTCTTTGATCCATCGGTGTGCTCTTTTCTTTTGCATTTCCATTGTAAAAATATATGAACCCATTCATTGGTTCTTGGATGTTTTTGGTGATGCAGATCAATTCGTCAAACAGCAGAAGAAAATCGTAGGATGAGGTGGGTTCGAGTGGAGAAGATGGGTCGAGAAAGGAAGACAGTTATGCTTATGAAGCTGCAAAATTCCCACCATGAACATGTAAACAAATATCATGAGACTTCTTGAAAGATTTTCATGCGCTAAACCAAACTTCTGTGGTTTGGTGTATTAAAACTTGAATTAAGGAGTGTTCTAGCTGAAATTTAAGTTTTATCTTACCTGCTTATGGAAATTCTGAATTATGGGTTCTAAAACATGTCCTTTTTGTCTATATATGTTCATAAAGTAGTTGGGATTTCGCTGATGTATACCTCCTGTGATTTTGTTTCGTTTGCAGATATTTTTCAGTTCACGAGAAGCCTTCGTAGATTACGATATCAAGAATGTTGCAATACTTCTCATTGGCCGTATACTTCGAGATTTGGTGTTGGATTCGCCAATCAGGTAATTAAAAGATTGATTTTTTTTTTTGTTTTATAACAAATAAATACTACAAAAAACATGTTATTTGTATCGGTCAAAACCAGTGTCATGGTGAGGTTAGAAAATCTAGGAAAAATTCGGCTCGCCGGTTAGGTGATGACTAGCAGCCAGATAGCCAGGGTTATGGTGAGGTTAGGAGATCTAGGAAAACTTCGTCTCGGCAATCACGTTCAGATGTTGAGCTTACCACGATGTTGGACTATGAATTGTGGGTTCTCAACTTCTTTGAGCATGCTTATGCTAGGTACTGTGTGACATTTTCTTTCTATTTTGAGTTAATAATAGATATGATTTTTGTTAAATTAGGTACGTAGGGAACATTAGTGATATATTCTAATTCACGCCTTTTTATTTATAGGATGAAATAAACGCTGAATCATCTTTATATTGAGTTTATTAGGAAATAAGGTTCGCAGGGCACATTAATGATCTATTTTGATTCATGCCTTCTTCTTCAATGAATGGAACAGATGGCGAATCATCTTTATATTGAGACTTTTGATTCTGTGCTAATCGAGTTCATCATGTTTTTCTTCTGTTTTCATGATGTAGAATATCGAAATCTGGAAATGTGGAAGATAGATGCATCAGAGTCTTAAGCCGAAGAATATGGCTACTTGGTATTGTCATTCTAATTTTGTTTTGATTTTGAAGCCTATTGGTTGGTTGTTTTGATTAACACTTTCGAGTTCGATTCTAATCGATAACATCAGGTTTAGCTATTGTGTTCATCATGGACAAACCAAAAATATGGATGCTTAGTTCTATATGGAAGATGGATGCATCAAAATCTTAAGTCGAAGATTATGACTACTTGGTTTGTGGTTACTATCTTCTCACCGTAACCACAAAACATTTGGTTTAATCGTCAAGGTAATCTGTGATCTACTCATCTCTTAAATTTTGTAGTTAATGACTTCTCATTGTAACCATAAACCATCAGGCCACTGATGTTGCAGAAATTGCAACTTGCACTTAAGATTTTGGCACAGTGGAGAAAGGTTGAATGGCCCGCTTTAATTTCCAGTCTATTAGATATATGTTTGTTAGATTCTAGGAGACAACACCAATCCAACATATCGATTAGCTAAGCAATGATATCTATGTCCATCTCTTCATATTTGGTTTTCAGATTCGTTTGTTAATCTGTTGGGATTGATTCGGTGCAGGATTTGTGGGGAAAATGACGGAAAATGGTCCCGAAGGTTGCGATGCATATGGAATATCTCGCTGGACATCTTGCACTATAAGGTATAGGTTGGGAGCACTTGCAGATGCCTTTTGATTCGGGTCGAATTCTTCTGATTTGTTGATGCCTTTTGGATGACTAAAGTGATTCGTACGTCATTAATGGCACAAACTGGTGGACAAGTGGAGCCATGGATCCCAGATGCAGGCTCCTCATTGGCATGGTGAGTCCTCTATCTTTCTCCGCATATGCAGATGCAAACATACATGTATCGGTTTCTTCTTGTCATTTTGTTTTTCGTGTAGAGAAGAGCTAGATGCAGTGCTTGCTATTTTGTGTGGTGAAAACGGCTGCATTTGTCATGGAAGGGGAAAACATACTTTAACGCCCTAAAAAACAAGCACCAGTCGATGATCTTAGTTGATATGAAAACTCTAGGTATTCGGATTAAGAGACCTCCCACAATATTTGGATTTGACAACGCACCTCACGGGCACACCGGGATTTCATTTGAAAAAGTGGTTGTACCCGCACAGAATATTCTCCTAGGAGAAGGCCGTGGATTCGAGATTGCCCAGATATCACCTAGGACTTTACTGATTCAAAGCCATGCAGTAATAGAAACACATTAATCTTCAGGATGTATGTAGTGATTAAACATATGTATCACATACGGTATTCATTAGATTCTCACATTCTATTTCCACCAAGGTAGGTTATGCCCTAAAAGTCTGCACCACTGCATGAGACTAAATGGTGCAGCAGAGCGTGGCATAGAGCTAATTATATTGACATTCGTAGCTAGATTCATGGATACATATTTGGTAAAGCCCTAAACCATTGCAAATAAACTTTTTCTGGTTTTTCCACATTATATATCTAGTTATAGGTCATTTTGTCCTTGCAGAGTTTACCTTCTTCTTATGTGTTATTTCATTGACATGTTTGCATCATACCTCTTTAATATGAACATTGCATTTTTTTAAAATTAATTTAATCCTCTATTCCGTCTCTTACAGGCTTCTATTGAAGCTGTTTGGAATATGGTTGAAGATTCACCCATGTCTGACACTCATATCTAAGGTTTCTCTATCGCCGGTTTTTGTAGGTTACGATGGAAACGGGGATTTTTGGTTATGGAATAGGTGGTTATAGGCATCCATGGGTAGTTTGGGAGGTAGGTTTTGTTATTATGGATTTTTAACGAATTTTTTTCTAATTTGTATACACATGAAATCGGTTGTGTATTCCAGGTATTAGAATCTTTTGTTGAAAGTTTGATTGTAATTTCTTCAACATTATGGCGGATGCCCGTGTGAGGTATTGCAAATGAAGATGAACATAATGAAATTGTTCGAGCATCTCTCTCATGTGGAGGTTTAATATTTCTCTCATTTTTTTGCAATTGCTTTCTTATCTATTTTTAGAGAATCTGTTTGCCCGTTAAATCCATTTTGAGATATTTTTGTTGGTTTAGAAAATGTCAATATTTATTTTCTCGATCATTGTGCTCTTAGAGGACTTGATTCTAATTGTAAAAATTGGTGTCTTCGTAAATGTTGATAGTTAGTTTGAATTGGAAAATATTGTGCCACCTTCAAGAGTTGTTGGCAAAAAAGTCGCATCTTCATATATGATTGAGTTATTGGCTTCTTATTTTCAGTTATGTTGTTACTTATTCTAAATATTTGTACATGTTCATCTTAGTTCAATATTTATTTGTCTATATTTCTCTTTCTTATCATGGTGTGGTAGTATTCAACATATTATTCTATATTATTATTTCACATTTTTTTCTCAGCGCTCCATTTAGGGATGTGCCAAACCCGTAACTGATCATGCAATTCGTGTCCAAGGAAGGGCTGCAGTAAGCAATGGCTCGCGTCGCCCCATTTCTTCGTTGTCGTCCTTTTCGAAGCCCCTCTTCCCCCTCCCTCTCTTCATTGTCGTATTCAAGGTGAGTTGCTACACAACCCTTGCAGCGTCAGAATATAATCGTCGTTCTACAACGTAGGTTGCTCATCTTTCGATTTGCTATTGCCTTATAGAATGTGCTTACCTTTGCTTTCAGTTTAGGAGTGCCATTTGGGAGAAGTTCAGAACTGAATTTCGACTACTGATTTTGTCGGAGCTGAATGCTCCATTGCTTAAGTCAGTGTGCGGTGATGAATAGGTCTAACGGGATTCTAAACGAACTTGAAGTGATGTTCTAGGGGGCGGTACAAGGGCATTTGGTAAGTCAGTGGACCAAATATCTTACAGGTTGGATATGAAGCTTTGGAAAATGCAAAAGTAAAGGAAGCATTCGAGCATGTTGGTTCCTTTGTAATGTTGTTTCTACTCCCTCTTTTTTATCTTTAATGAAACTTTCCGACATATACAAACAAACATGCACGAATAACTGTCCCTTTCTCTGTTATGTTTATTCCATAATCTAACTGATGCCTTTAGAAATTTAAAATGTCACACTGAAGGTGACAAGTCGCCGTTTTATTTTGAAGTTCTTCATATGCTGTCATCTTTTGATAGAAAATTCAGCGTCTTAGTCGGGGTTCGATTGTAAAAAACATTCTATTCGAGATAAGTTGAGTTTGACTGGAGTGACTATTGTCAAGTTATGGTGAACAAAGAAATTGAATTTCCAGATGCTATCAGGTATTGACGTTCTGCTTTCCTGGGCTTAGATTGGTAGTCATTACCTGCACAGTCTCTAAAGTCATGTTGCTGTGCTTCCTGCTATTAAACTTCATCTTTGGTGTTTTGAATTTCTGAATTTATCTTCAACTGGGAAAAATTTTATTGCACAATGAAGCTGATAGTCTCACGAGCTAATTATAATAAAATTGACGAAATGTAGGATGCTCAGGGAAGAGAAAAATGCTGTCAGTTGAGCAATAGTGCCCATGCTTCACGCAAAATAAGATGAACATTAACGTCGTTTCCCAGAGATCACCGTATCCTCGCATGTGAATAAATTGGCTCGCTCTTCCTTCTCCTGCTTGATCCAGGAAGAACTGTTTCCTGTTGATTCCTTTCTGTAACTATGTCGCTTTGTTCAAATTTTCTGTTGACTTTCTCAGGAGCATCATGTGAACAACCATGGTTCTGTTCCAGTTTTTGACTATGGAGATGCAAGAGAAGCCAATCTTGATCACATATCCAGATGTCGCCTTAGACTGTCAGCATGGAAACTATGCATGGTTAGGAATTTGGCAATCTGATTTTAGATTCTAATTTAAAAGTTATCAAATACATCATAATCTGGAGGATTGTTTCCATGTCTTCAAGCAGAATCCATGATGCATCATAATTTCTCCATATACCATATTAGTTCCTAGGACGTGAGATTTGTGAATTGATTGACTTTAACTATTTAACAATTCAACCTCATATCTACGTGTGAAAAAATGCTCACATTGCTTCTGTTCCACCTTTTCCACAAGCATTTTTTCAGTTCGGAGCTGCTTTAGTTTGTTTTTATCCGCCTTTTCCCTTTGAAGATCAGATCCTTTAGGTAAGGTTGGGCCCTTAGCCATTACATAATATTAGTCATTTCAAAGAATAGCATGAAAAGTTCCTTTTTTTCCCTCTTCCATCAATCGAATTGATTCTGAATAGCTGTATTTTCAATGTCAATGTTTTGCAGTCTGGGTTCAGTAATGTGCATAGGGGTCACTGCCCTTACGTTATTTGTTGTATGTACTTGTGTGATCCCTTGAGCTTACGTTTTTTAAAGCGCTTTCTTTGTTCTTACATTTTGAGAATGTTATTTGCTTTCTCAAACTTATCATTGTTTATTATTTTATTTGCAGTTGAAATATACAGACAAATTTAGGGTTTTTGGGCTGCAAAATGTTATTGTAGTTCAATATGTGAGTCTGATTCTTTCTTATCCTTCATGCAATATACCTTATGGGATGTTTTATTAGATATAATCAATTACGACAAACCGTAAGATTGTCGTATTTTAATGATAAAAAAGCCACGCGTAGCGCGGGTATCACCTAGTTATTGGTATTAAAACTAACAACAATTTACGTAAGATTGTAGGTGTCAGCCTTAATTGACAAATATATACTAAACAATAAAGCCTTTGTTCGATTTTTTTCTAATTGACATGTTTCTTTATATTGTCAAATATATTCTATGGTTTTATGGTCCATTATGTTTATCTATAGTTCGAATTTTAGTTAATATAAATATCTTTCTCGAGATGATGCTTTGAATTTAGGATATGATAAATACATTATATCATCAACTTACCCTTTGAATTAAAATATTGTGAAGGATATGATTGGTTGACAGAATCGTCTCCATATTCCTTTGGATAACATTTATTGCGACTGTAAGCCTCTTTGCAAACAAGTTGATTTACCCATATGGGCCATATGTTTAGATCTTCATGAAATAATGCTAACTTGTTCGGAAGGTTTAATGAATGTGGTACAACATGTTGTTGTTGTAAGCATGAAGCTTCACTAAAATCCCAAATAAAGCTTGTCCAACCTATGGAAGTTCTCCTTGTAGAATTGTGTGAGCAAAAAAGATAAATGCAATATTTAAAAGCCTCTAATGCGAACTTGGGTTATCTTCAATTGGTGTTGATCATGTTGTTGCTTGACTGTCCTCCCTCTAATCTTGGGGCATCTTTAGGTGTTGCAGAAGATGTTTTGATTTGTTGGCTGAAAGAGAGAGACTATAATACTAATTCATTTACCGAGTTTTTATTGTAAGTCAAGCAACTGCTCTTATCCGATCTCTTCAATCACAGATATGGTAATGATGAAATGATATACGCTTATTATATAAGCTGAACTTTTTAAGCAAGGCAACACAACACAAATTAACATAAGAAATATCCCACATTGATTTCCAGAATTGTCATTTTATTCATGAATATATTTTTAATTGAACTTTTTTTTACAATATAAACCCAACAACACATACTACCCGAATCATATATAATTACATGACCCCAAGTTTTACACACTATCTTGACCAATTAGCTACCCAACATCACTGTCAAACACACTCTTCAAGATTTTTATTTGTTTTCTAGAAGAGTATCACACGCTTTTCTCTCTCTACTTGGTTTCCATCCTATTTCTAACAATATTTTTTTATATAAGTTCAACTATATTTTTGCGATTCTGAAAACTTTATGATATCTTAGTAAATGATCATTTAACTGCACTTGCGAAATTTTTGGATTTTCTTGATTTTTTAATCTGAAAACTTGTAGAAGATGACTATTAAATCGATAACCAAAGAGACCAGAAAATATCAAACAGTATTTATTTATTTACTTGTCAATCTTTAGGTACACTTGATGGTTTCTACAATATACTAAAGACCTCCACGGATAACTCCCCGGAATTAGACGTGTAAATACAACCTCAACTGTTTACACTCTCAATCTAGTATCCAATTAAGTACACCTAAAACTCTAAACTCTCTCGTTCTCTGTTTTGTGTACTTCAATGATATTATCCAATTAAGTACACCTAAAACTCTGAACTCTCTCGTTCTCTGTTTTGCGTACTTCAATTATCCTCTACAGATTCGTTGACCTTGTTTTTTGATTTCCAGGTCAATTTATCTGCCTTGCTCTCGGCTCAGCAACCGCTTCCAGTTCTTCCGCCGCGCCGTCATGTTGAATTCTCTTCAGCTTTGAATCCGCTCGATTCTCTTGATTCCTCATTCTTCTCCTTGGTCTTCTCTTTGACTCACTCTAGTCTTCTTCAATTTGAATTCAAA
>CM071869.1:34043064-34055546 GCA_036759665.1 Gynandropsis gynandra
CCAAAAAAGTAGCTTAGTTCTCCGAACATGCTCATTTCAAACTCTCTCTTCATGGTTTCCACAAACCAATTCACTTTTTCCTGCGATTTCGAACCAAAAACAATGTCATCAACGTAAATCTGAACAACCAATAAGATGCCATCTGAATTATGAATAAATAGAGTTTTATCAACTCCCCCTCTTTTGTAGCCAATCTGCACAAGAAAACTTGTGAGTCTTTCATACCAAGCACGAGGTGTTTGTTTTAATCCGTACAGGGCTTTCTTAAGCTTGTAAACATGATCTGGATTATGTAGATCTTCAAATCCTTTTGGTTGTTCGACATATACTTCTTCTTGAAGGATACCATTGAGAAATACGCTCTTTACATCCATCTGAAACAATTTGAAGCCAAAGAAACACGCAACACCAAGCAATAGACGAATTGATTATAGTCTAGCCACTGGAGCAAAAGTTTCATCGATGTCTACTCCTTCTACTTGAGTGTAACCTTGTGCAAGTAGCCTCGCTTTATTCCGGACAATTTCTCCGTGCTCATTTGTTTTGTTTTTAAACACCCATTTCGTGCCTATTACATTCAGATGTAGTGGTCTAGGGACTAAAATCCAGACATCATTTCGAACAAATTGCTCTAACTCCTCATGCATAGCTTTGATCCAGGATTCATCGTCTAACGAATCACGAACACTCTTTGGTTCTAATTGTGATGTAAAACATGCAAATTTTACCATGTCGTGATAGTTTATTCGTGGTTTATTGCGTGTGCGTATTCCATCCTCAAGATTACCAATAACATCCTCTATAGAATGATTTTTGTGTACCGTAATTTGCTCAGCATTGGTTCGAGGACTCTCATGTTCTGAAACATCTCCATCTGTCTCACTTTCGATCGTGTAGTGGTCAGCAGGTGCACTTAAATGTTCATGAGTTGAATGTGTCTGTTCTTGTACAATTCCTGTTGAGAAGGGAAAAATAACACAATCAATTGAATGATCTTCATCAAATACAACGTTTACTGATTCAATAACTTTTCTTATTCGTAAGTTGAAAATTCGAAAAGCAGTAGTGTTATTTCCATAACCGAGAAAAATTCCCTCATCACTTTTGCGTCAATCCATAACCGAGAAAAATTCCCTCATCACTCTTTGCGTCAAACTTACCAAGGCATTCTCTATCGTTCAGTACATAGCAAGTGCACCCAAATATGTGAAAATAACTCAAATTTGGACTCTTACCTTTCCAGAGCTCGTATGGAGTTTTTGACATACCTGGACGAAGATATACACGATTGATGATATAACATGTTGTATTTACCGCTTCTGCCCAAAATCGAATGGATATGGATTTACCATGCAACATTGTTCGAGCCATTTCTTGCAATGTCCTATTCTTCCTTTCGACAACTCCATTTTGCTGTGGTGTTTTTGGTGCTGAGAATTCGTGAATGATACCATGTTTTTGACAAAATTTGTTGAAAATGTCATTCTCGCATTCTTTTCCATGATCGCTCCTGATACGCTCAATGCAACCTTTAGTATTTTTCAATTGAAGAAATAGGAAATGAAATAGCTCAAACGTTTCTGATTTTTCTCGCAGAAACTTCATCCAAGTATATCTAGAAAAATCATCTACGATGACAAAGATATATCTTTTTCCTCTGAAACTCTCTGTTCTCATCGGACCCATCAAGTCCATGTGTAACAGTTCCAGGATTTTTTCTGTCTTTACTTCAGGCATTCGCTTGTGGTGGACTTTGATTTGTTTACCTAGCTGACATGGTTTACAAGTTTCTGATTTATCTAACTTTAGCTTAGGTATACCTCTCACTAGGGCAGAATCTGATAGTTTCACCAAGGATCTGTAGTTTACGTGTCCTAGACGCTGATGCCACAGTGATAGCACATCGTCGGTTGCTTTAATGCAAACCTTATCTTCAGTCCATAACGTAACAATTGTTTGAAGACAGAGATCCTGAAAGCACACACTTATTGTAAGAATTCAGAACTAAACATTCTTTGTTAGTAAACGTAACCTGATGATGGATGTCACAAAGTTGACTGATGCTAATCAAATTAGCCGTTAGACCCGCAACAAATTGGACATTTGTTAAAGCTGGTTGTCCCGGTGAAATAAGATCTCCTCTACCGAGAATTTTTCCTTTGTTTCCGTCTCCAAACACTACACTCCCTGCATTCTTTATTTCAACAAAATTTGAAAGTAGTTCTTTGTTACCTATCATGTGTCTTGAGCATCCACTATCAAAGTACCAGGTATTTGTCTTTTCTTTGTGATCAGAAATGTATGCAACGTAGCAATTTAAATCACTTTTCCTTACCCAGATCTATTTATTTTTGAGGACTTACTTGCATCATACTGTTTTATTTTTGAAGACTTACTTGCATCATATCTGTTTTTCTTGTAGCATGTACGTTGTTTATGGCCTTTAATTCCACAGAAGTAACAAGTAACAAACTTTTTCTTTCTGTAATTGCCATAATGTGTTTTCCAACCGTGATGTCCTGAGTTCGACGTTAACATATTCCTTCTCTGATTGTAGTGATGAGAACCTCTCTGATGTTGTTCTCTACGTCTATAGTCAACAACATGATGATTCCAATTTCTTTTTCTATCAGTACTTTGCTGATTCTAGCCATGCTTTGGAGTGCTGTAAGTCGGCTGTCTTTCTTGTAGATCTCCTCCAAAAACAAATTTATTTTCTATATTGCTCGTATTCCCAATATAGCCTATTCCATGATTGTCACCTTTCATTTTTCCGATCGAAAGCAGATGGTCTAATTTGTCAGATCCATTCGACAACATCTTCAGTTGTTTGTTTGTTTCTTCTAGCTGTCTTTTAACAAAGTGCACTTCCTCATCCTTAGCAAGCACTTCGTTTTTCATGTCCTGAATTTGAGTTTCCAAAATCTTAATTTCCTTCATCAGTTGAACATTCAACTTTCCCATCTTGATCCAGTCATTGTAGATCATTTCAACATCAACTTCATCTTCGTCTTCTAGCTGATCTTTTTCACTTTCTTTGTCATCCTTATCAATGATGCCTATGAAAGCAACAAAACTGGACTGTTCTTCTTCTGATTCTTCTCCTGATTCAGAAATGGAGTCACTAAGCATGATTAGTGATTTACCTTTCACTAAATTATTGTCAGCACATTTGTTCTTTGTGTGACCAAATCCTTTGCATTTAAAGCATTGTGTTTCTCTGAGATTCTTCAACACATTTTCCCTTTTTGTGATGCTGGGGCAATCTGATTTAAAATGACCATAACCGTTGCATTCATGACATTGAGAACTAGACTTGTTCTCCTTTCTAAATCCAGCATCTTCGGTTGATGCTTTTCTCATTCCTGATTTTTTCTTCATGAATTTTCCAAATTTTCTGGTTAGTAATACGATGTTTTCTTCAAGATTATCTAACCTGGTGTTTTCTGAAACAGCTTGTAGTACAACTCCCTTGCTTCCCTCTTTGGCGATATCTCCTTGTTCCAGCTGCATTTCCAGTTCATAAGCTGCTAGGATTCCAACTATTTCTTTGAAACTAGTTGTATCCGTATTTAAAGACATATTCATGGCCACTTTCTGAGCGTTCTTCGGAAGACATCTTAATAACTTCTTGACAAGCTTCTTGTCATCCAAGTTTTTTGCAAGTACACTTACCTCGTTTGCAATTGCATTCATCCGACCACTGAATTCTTTCACACTTTCATCTTCTCCCATCTCCAGCTTTTCAAATTGGTGTTCCAATATATCTAGCCGTGTTCTCTTCACACTGGTTGTGCCTTCGTGGATAGTTTCTAGTGTATCCCATGCCTCCTTAGCCGATTTGCACCCTTGAATCTGTTTAAATTCATTTATATCTACTGATGAAAAGATAGCTGTCAAAGCTTTAGCGTTAAACGTCGAACTTCTTTTTTCACTAGGTGTCCACTGATCTGATGGCTTTTCTGTTTCTTTTCCATTTTCGTCGATAACAGTTGGTGGTGTCCATCCGTTTTTGACTTCACTCCAGGCATCTTCGTCAATTCCTCGAATGCTTACTCGCATCTTTACTTTCCAGTACCCGTAGTTGGATGAGTCTAACATGACGGATTTACCGAACGAATGCATGTCTCTCGGACCTTCCATTTTAGTCGTCTTCTTGGATCTCCAACCAGATTTTAGATTTTACTCTAAATAATGGTTACCAGCTCTGGTACCAATTGAGAACTTGTAGAAGATGACTATTAAATCTATAACCAAAGAGACCAGAAAATATCAAACAGTATTTGTTTATTTACTTGTCAATCTTTAGGTACACTTTTCTACAATGTACTAAAGACCTCCACGGATAACTCCCCTTGAGTTAGACGTGTAAATACAACCTCAACTGTTTACACTCTCAATCCAGTATCCAATTAAGTACACCTAAAACTCTGAACTCTCTCGTTCTCTGTTTTGTGTACTTCAATGATACTATCCAATTAAGTACACCTAAAACTCTGAACTCTCTCGTTCTCTGTTTTGCATACTTCAATTATTCTCTACAGATTCGTTCACCTTGTTTTTTGATTTCCAGATCAATTTATCTGCCTTGCTCTCGGCTCATCAACTGCTTCCAGTTCTTCCGCCGCGCCGTCATGCTGAATTCTCTTCAGCTTTGAATCTGCTCGATTCTCTTGATTCCTCATTCTTCTCCTTGGTCATCTCTTTGACTCACTCTAGTCTTCTTCAATTTGAATTCAAATTCCCTTAATTGTCTCAACCACCTGAAACAACAAATATAAGCTCCGATCCAATTTTTACTGCGTTCACACAATCTTAAACAAATTCTTTTATCATTTGACCAATTTTGTTCTCCCATGATTGTGTCCATTCCATAAAAGTCTCAAGAGCATCTTTTATCTGAAATAAAAACGAAAAAGTCTAAGAATCGCATAATTTAAGTATGTTCTTATTTTTCTCATTAAAAAAAGCTAAGTGTTGATTACTATTTTTTTTATTGTTGTTGATCTGATGGCTTACTTGCATCAACATAGATGTACTATTGTTTTACAGAACTATGTACTAGAGTCAAGATGAAAATTCATTAAACAAGAAACAAGAAATTACAGGATAAGATCAAATAACTCAAATCTTGGCAACTTAAGGCCCTCAGCATCTCTTGTAGTTATATATATAGGCATTACTCTTTTTTAATGTTTGATAAACATAATTCAAACTTTCATTTCTTATCATTCTTATTCATTCTATCTTGCACCTTTAGGCTCTTTTTTTTCTCATCTTTTCGAGTGGTATCATCTCTGTTTTTCCTCTAATTTTATTAGCAATTCATTTTGTTATGTTTCTTGATTCTACATTAGAAGGTTTCCTCATTCTTTTCACTAATAATATGATCCAGTTGTTCTACTTCTTCAAGCCTCTTTTTTGTTCTTCCTTTCAAAATGGTTTGAATTCAAACCAACCATAACTCCTATGACAACCATTATTTCCTTCGAAGCAATGATCATACAAGTCTCTTTTTGTTTGCTGATAAACTTACAAGATTTGAGGATTTCAACTCATGGCACAAGTCTTGGCACTTGAAAGATGCAATAAGATGGTTATATTGATGGTTCTTCGACAAAACTGTCTGAAACATATCTTGAATTTCGCCTTTGGTCAAACAATAATTTCGTTGTAAGTTCTAGAATACTGAATTCCATTTTTAAGAGTATATCCTCCAAATCTTTTATATGTATAGAATGCCAGAGAGATGTGACTAAACATAATTCAAAGATTTCAATAAACAAATGCTCCAAAGACACTATAAAATCAAGGAACAACTTAGAACCCTTAATCAAGGTTACAACCTTCTTCACAAGGCTTATCACAATATCAGAAGAGTTGAAATATGTCCAAGATACTTCACATTGTGAATGTGGAAATTGCACCTGCAATCTAAACCAAATATGGTATGACTTATTAGAAAACAATTTTGTTATTGATTTTTTTTTTTGTTTAAATTAGTCTTATGAAGATGGTGGAGGACAAATCCTTATGATAGATCCATGACCAGATCGTCAAAGGGCTTTTAATCTAGTAAACCAACATGAACAACAAAGATCTATCAAAATCCTTCTTACCAAAAAAAATTGCAGTTTTTTAGGTTTATATTGTTTCTTCTGATGAGAATGTTGTAGTTGTCCCTATGAATATATACAAGAACAAGCAGCGATCACTATGTACAAATTGTGGTCTATGTGCTCATACAGTTTAAAAATGTTATAAGTTACATGGTTATCCCTCCAGTTTTAAGACTTCTTTTCAAACCAAAGACAAAATCTTTCTAGTCTCAACATACAACTTCAACACAAAAATTTCATCCATCAACCTCAAGACAAACTAACAACTATCGAGGATCAAAACCTTTCTATTTTCGTGGGATGGTTGCCATGATGACTGCTGAAATAGGTAACAATAATCAATCCTTTGTCTTGCTAGATATTAGCACTTTACATGCAGAATAACTACAACTGTATACAAGGATTGGTAATACCTTGAAGGAAAATATCTTTCAATCTCTAGTAATGGTGAATTTGAGAATATATCATTTAGTAATGGTGACTCGTTTGTTGTTTCTTCTATTATTGAAGGGATAGTTGACTCAGGGGCCTCATTTCATGTTTGTTAAAACAAATCATTAATGACAACATAATTCTCTAGAAAATAACATAACTATGATTTTGTACCATCCACTCACAAAAGATGAGAAAGACGGGTTAGTTTGTCAAATAAAAATCTATTTTTCTTACAAAATTATTCATCTAAGATAATTTAGGATCATTTTCAAAGCAGAAGATCAAGTAGAAAAGTAGAAAAGACAAGCCTCCATCATATATGCAACAATATCATTGATATGCTTTTCAGCGAGAACCATGACAATCTATTTCTTCTTATCCTTTATAATATGTTTCATGATATGCAAAAAGTCTCTCTAGGTACAAATATTTTGTTTGCAAAATTACTACATAAATAAAACCTAGAACTTTTAAGCAAGCTATTATTTTAGAAAAATGGAAACAAGTAATGATAACGTATTTAAATGCTTTAAGAACAAATACAACACGGTCTATAGTATCACTTCCTGTAGGTAAACATGTTGTAGAATTCAAATGGGTCTACAAGAGCAAAAAGAAATCATATGGAATTATAGAAATGTACAAAGCTAGGTAAGTTGCAAAGAGTTTTACACAAAATGAGGGAGTTGATTTCTTATAAAATGTTTTTTTGGTGTTGCAAAATTGGCTACAGTCAAGTTACTTTTAGCCATAACACTTCAGAAGGCTGGTTTTTTTTATCTCAAATGGATGTATCTAATATTTTATTATATGGAGACTTATAAAAAGATATATACATGCATTTGTCACCAGGACACACTTCTTTCTCTTCTGAAATTTGGCCTTCAAATGTAGTCTGCAAATTTCACTAACTAATAACATTTTATTTTGTTAACAAATAGAAAGATTCTTTTGTAACTTTATTAGTGTATGTTAATGATATTATAATTGCAGGGAATGATGTTATAGAAATTGAATCTCTGAACAACTCGTTGCTTTGCATTTAATTGTTAAGGGTCTAGGACCACTCCGATCATCAAAAGGACTCAAGAATAGAATTATATTTCGTTCTTTCTTGTTAACTTGTGTCCTTGAGCATCTCTTATATATATATATATATATATATATACACACATATATATATATCACTCTCTTGTAAATTTTAATAAACATAATTCATGCTTTCATTTCGCATAATTCTTATTCATTCTCTTTCAAGCCTTTGAGATCTTTTCTTCTTATCTTTTAGAGTTGTATCAATTCTCTTTTTTTTTTTTGGTTTTGTGAGCAATTCCTTTTGCATTGTTGGCTATTCATTCAAATGAAAAGATTTATATAGATAATGTCTCTTTCCACAAAGTTATACATCCAGTCCAAATGTTGTAGTGCAATGCTGAAATATGATGACTTCGATGTGATTTAGTTGAATTAGAAAACATTTTATACGTGGAAATTATCTGGTTGAATTTTTTTATTTCCACTAAGTTTTTCGTAGACTGTCATGGTCTAGGATTTACACATAGTGTTTTAAATGTCAATATTTTTATATCCTTTGATTATATGAGATTTTTATTTTAATTTTATATCTTATACAAGCTTCCAATGTCTCTCCAGAACTCCACTATTGCATTTAGAAATGCCTTAAGAGTGTTTACTTCTCTATCACATTTAATAGGCAAGCTATGTGGTTCATTTAAAGGAAAACAAAACTTCATCAAATGTAATCCTCTATCCACATACCTTTCTGGTAATGTTTTGGATGTGCTTTGTCACAGGATAATAAATGATTATTTTACCCTATTCATTTATATTAATATATTTTTACACTAGATTTACCCATTAGTAGATATTATGTGATCATTCTATTTTTATACATGTCCGAGCATACATTAGGCTCCCCACCACTAGTGTATAGAATCTATTATCCATTTCTTTACATTTCAATTTATTTTTTCGACATTGGATGCTAATAAAAATTTCCATTTCTGAATTGGATCTAATCGTGTGAATGAAATTTTCATCCCGAATCTCTTCAAAATCTTGTGATATAGGCTTTCTAAGATAACCTTAATAATCCTTGTGTTTAATTACAAAATATTTGCATTCCTATTTCTTAGATTAGAACTTCTTAATATCAAGTAATATCCTTATGTTATATGCAATAATCAATATGTCATTGACATAAAAGATCAAATAAGCGTACTTAGTCCCACTGACGTTCATGTAGATATATAGATTCAAAAACTTCTCTAAAAAATGATAAGATCTAATACTAGCGTTAAACTTAAGATACCATTTTCAGGGTACTTGTTTAGGTCTGTTTATTGACTTCCTCAACTTATACGCCGAATTTTTTTATCTTATGGCTACAATAACTGAAGGTTGATTCATGTACGCATCCTCCTCTATGTCACCATTTTGAAATATGATTTTAACGCCCATTTGATGAAGCTCTGTATCATAAAGAGCCACCAATGTTAATATAATTTTTAAAGAATCGTTCTTAGAAACATGAGAGAGTTTCTGTACAATCAATGTCATTTTTCTCAGTGTAACCTTTAACAATTACTCGACTCTTGTACCTTTCTATTTTATCTCTCAAATCGTATTGTGTCTTGAGCCCCTCTAAAACCAATTCGCGTTATATTTTCTGGTATTATAACGAGATCCCAAACTTTAATATCATACATTGACTTTATTTCTTTTTCATGGCATCTCAAAACTTTTAAGAATTTTAACTTTCCATGGATTTTTTAAATTAATTAGATCATCATCAATGTTTAAATCAAATTCTTGTTTAAGTGTGTAAACCGCGTACTTGTTTTAACTGACAAATCATTTTTGTAAACTATCTCAAGATGAGTAAGGGTTCATCCTCATATATTGCAACAGGTTCATCATGTACATCAATGTTTTGTAGATATTAGATATTTTATTTTTGACAACAGGAGTAATGATATTATAAGGGATATCACATGTTTATGAATCTTTCTCATGTTCACTTTTTGTGATTCATTAGACACATTGATTTGATCGTTTTTAGTGAACCTAGCATTACTAGTCTTTAGCATCTTTGTACTCTAGATAGCTAATAAAAAACACTCACTGTATAATATATTTTTGTTTCATTAGAATTTATGCACATCCGTAAATCTCTAAAATATGAATGAAATAAAATAGTTTTTTACTAATTTTATTAACCTTTATTTAGATATTTGACCTAATCTTTGATACCCAACATTTTGTACCCATGTCACTTTCAATATGAAATAGAAATTTAGAAAATCTTAAACCAGCAATGAATTAGAAAAGATCATCCATTAAAGCGCCAAAACTTGAAAGTTATTAATGTCTATCTAATTGAAAAATAAATGAAACAAACTTAATATGAAAAGATATTACATTTAAATTTTCTATGGAAACAAGTTTCATGGCACGTTTAGGAACAAATAGGCATCCTTCAAGATGCACGTATCAACTGTTGTCATAATTGACAAAAGGAAATATATCTTGTATTTTGGTAACAAGATAATTCTACAAGGAAACATATCTTGTGTTTTGGCAACATGATAATTCTACAAAGAAACATATCTTGAGTTTAGGCAACAAGATCATTCTACAAAGAAACATATCTTGAGTTTTGGCAACAAGATCATTCTACAAAGAAACATATCTTGAGTTTTGGCAACAAGATCATTCTACCACGATTATCTCCAAATCATTCCTTTTTTCCACAATTTCCTTTTGTGTAAATGTATATTGCATTTCCTTTTTCTATACACATTGTAACGCCTATATAAACCTGTACAAACTATTTATAAAATATAGAACAAAAATTATTCTCTTGTTCTTCACAAATTCTATTATCATTCTCTCTAAATCTACATGGTATCAGAGCCCGGTTCGTCCCGATTTGAATATACCGATGTTGGGCCCCCGATTGTGATGTCCACGCTCTAGGATCGAGCCTGGGCGTAAGGGGGAGTGTTATGATAAGTTGTCCCACATCGGCTAGGACATGAACCTTGGGACTTGTATATATGGTGTTGGGCAATCCTAAACTCTCGAGCTAGCTTTTGGGATTAGTTAGGCCCAGCCCATATTTGACATGGTATCAGAGCATCTCTGACCCAGAGACTCAGATCCTTCCGCACTTTTATTCTTGTGTCAAATCTCAACCGCCTAGCTATGGACACCGCAAGCAAGCGCATACCCATTCTCCTCAATGGTGACAACTACACCATATGGTCCAGACTCCTTGAAGCGAATCTCAAGAGTTGCTCGTTGTGGGGTTATATTCAACCCTCACCCGATGAAGGAGAGGCCGCCAATGCTGTTGCAAATCAAGCTAAGAAGGCACAATACGAGTCCACAGCCCTTGTCATCATCCAAAACTCTCTCGAAGTCCGTCTCCTTCAGGCTTATGGCCACATCCGCAAGCCGAAGGATCTGTGGGACGAACTCAAGGAGGTCTACGGACACGTCTCTAACTTCAACCGAATCTATGAGGTTCGCAAGAGGCTCCACACAATCCAACAAGAAGGCCGTCAGTTCAATGAACTCATTGCCCAACTAAAAGACCTATGGGCCGAACTTGAAGATCTACGTCCGACAACAACGGATCCGAAGGAGATCATGATTCGACACAATCAAGACAAAGTTTTTAATTTATTGTCGACTCTTGATGCATCTTATCATGATCTAATTAATCATATTCTTCGTCAATCAGAATTTCCTTCACTTAACGAAGTGTGCATGATGATCAAGAAAGAAGAGGGGTCAAACCGACTCTTCAAGGGACATACGGAGATCGCCCATCTAAGCAAGCAACACGATGGATTCTCCGGAAAATTCAAGTCCACTACTGACCGTAAAACTTCTTATTATTGTGATCACTGCAGGAAAAAAGGGCACTCTAAAGAAAGATGTTGGATCCTTCACCCTCACCTTAAAACCCGAGGAAGGCAGGGATCGCATCCGAGAGAATCAGCCCACTATGCATCACAACCCGAGGCCTCACAAGGATCACAATCCCAATACGTGACACTAGAGGCGCTTGAACACATGCTCAGCAAGGTCCTCACCGCCTCAGACAATACCAAGGCTGATCCAAAAGAGGATGGTAACATTGCTTTACTCTCTCATTTTAAACATCACGTTGTCATTGACTCGGGAGCAACATCACACATGATAAAAGATAAATATCTTCTTGAGCATATGAAAAAATCAATAGGAGAGGTTACTATAGCTGATGGTCAAAGTGTCCCGATAAAAGGCATAGGAAAATTAAAATTGCTTACAAAAGACTCGACCGCTCTATATGTACCTGATTTTACAACTAATCTTATTTCGGTTCAAAAATTGGCTAAAGATTGTAATTGTCTTGTGTGCTTTGATTCTAACAAATTTTGGTTACAGGATATTGAGACAAAAAGTATCGTAGGAGGTGGAACACTACGAAATGGTCTTGATGTGCTTGAAGAGCTTATCACCCCTACGGACTCTTTATCTCGTGCTTTATTAGCTTTTTCATCTATTTCCAACAAAGATGATGTTACGTCTAAGTTGTGGCATGCTAGACTAGGTCATCCTCATTTTCAATCTCTCAAACATGTTTTCCCGAATGTTAGTTATGATCATGAGAAGTGTGAGTCTTGTATCTTAGGCAAGCATTGTAGAACCGTTTTTCCTACTTCTAAAACTCTATATAACAAGTGCTTTGAATTGATCCATTCGGATGTTTGGACTGCTCCATGTTTTACTAGAGATCAAAAGAAGTATTTTTTAAGCTTTATTGACGAGAAATCGAAATTTACATGGCTATATCTTCTAGAATCTAAATCTGCCGTCTATGATTGTTTTGTTAAATTCTATCAGCATATTCTAACC
>CM071869.1:34055903-34077502 GCA_036759665.1 Gynandropsis gynandra
AACAAGATAATTCTACAAGGAAACATATCTTGCAGGGTAGAGGTGTTACAGGTCAAAAAGATAGCCAAAATGCCATTGATGAGACAGTGCAACCCGCTCGTATTGGTGATGATAGAAATCTCGCAGAAGGAACAACCCGGGTCGGGGAGCCAGGAGACCCGCGCGGGGCAAGCACAGACCAAGACAGCCCGCGCGTGCTCTCTACCCAACCCGAGCGTGTTGGTCTCATAGAGGGAACAACACGACCCGGGGAGAGCGGAGACCCGCGCGGGGCGAACGCGGGTTCTGGGATAGATACGGAGCGTCCAGCTCGAGCTTTAGTTCGAGTAGTTGACGACACTGATCGGACCGCTGACAGGGACAATCACGAAGACGAAGAAACACTCGAAGATGCCATCATTCAGGAACATTACAATGATGTTGTCCCTCGTCGCAGCACCCGTATTCGAAAACCGATTTCCGAATGGCTATACAAGGGAGAATATTATACCGGTCTTGCTGTTGCTTATCCAATTCAAAATTATTGTGATATTTCCTCATTACCTACTCACCATTGTGCTTTTCTCAGTAAAATTGATCAATATCATGAACCTCAGTCGTACTCAGAGGCCGTGAAACAGCCCGAATGGATGTCTGCAATGAAGGAGGAAATCTACGCACTGGAGAAAAACCAAACATGGGACCTAGTTGATCTCCCTCGAGATAAGAAACCTGTCGGCTGTCGATGGATATTTAAGATCAAGTACAAGAGTGATGGGTCAATCGAACGACACAAAGCCCGACTTGTGGCAAAAGGCTACACTCAAACTTACGGAGAAGATTACACCGAGACCTTTGCTCCCGTAGCAAAACTTCATACGGTACGAATCTTGTTATCTATTGCGGTTAATCTTAACTGGAATCTATGGCAGATGGACGTCAAGAATGCTTTCCTCCAAGGCGATCTTGACGAAGAAATATACATGCAATGTCCCCCGGGATATACCAAGGGTGCAGGACAAGTATGTAAACTAAAAAATGCTATATACGGGCTCAAACAATCCCCAAGAGCTTGGTACCAAAAGCTCCATGATGCCCTCACCAAACATGGCTTTACCAAAAGCGAAGCGGATCACTCCTTGTTTTCAATTCAGGGGGAATCAGGTACAATTGTTCTTTTAGTGTATGTTGATGATATCATAATTTCTGGAAATGATCGCATAGGAATTGAAAACACAAAAGAGTATCTAAAACATACATTTGATATTAAAGACTTAGGAGAATTAAAATACTTTCTTGGAATTGAAGTTACTCGTTCTACTAATGGTTTGTTCTTGTCCCAAAGAAAGTATACTCTTGATCTAGTGAATGAGACAGGAAAACTCAGTGCCAAGCCGGCTAAGACGCCTATTGAGGAGAAGCACAAGACTCATCGGGAGGGGGAATTTATATCCAATGTCGCCCAGTATCAACAACTCGTGGGAAAATTAATCTACCTTACAATCACTCGTCCCGACATCTGTTTTGCTGTAGGTCAAGTCAGTCAGCATATGCATGCCCCAAGAAAACAACACTGGCATCTAGTGGAGAGAATTCTCAGATATCTCAAGGGATCGCCGGGAAAAGGAGTATGGATGGAAAACAATGGTCATACAACAATCGTGGGATACTGTGACGCAGATTGGGCCGGGGACCAAACCGATCGAAAATCAACAACAGGATACTGCACCTTTGTGGGAGGAAATCTTGTCACTTGGAGAAGCAAGAAGCAGAACGTAGTTGCTCGGTCAAGTGCAGAAGCAGAGTACAGGAGTATGGCAAACACCACATGCGAACTCATTTGGTTGAGGGCTATTCTTCGTGATCTTGGAAGCGACTCAGAGGAACCAACCACCCTACACTGTGATAATCAAGCAGCAATTCATATAGCGAAGAACTCGGTATTCCACGAAAGAACGAAGCACATAGAAGTGGACTGCCACTTTATCCGTGAGAAAATCAAGAAAGGAATCATCTCAACAGCCTACACAAGAAGCTCCGATCAACTCGCGGATCTATTCACCAAGGCCCTCCCTGAGAAGGTTAGCTCTAGTCTTCAAAGGAAAATGGGTTTAATGGACATTCCCAAACCTCGTAAAAGTTCAAGTTCGAATGATACCATCATAAAGACTACCTAGTGTTTGTACTCTTTTTCCTTCACCGAGTTTTGTCCCATTGGGTTTTCTCGGTAAGGTTTTAACGAGGCAACACTACTTAGTCTAGATCATTACGAACTTGAGGGGGAATGTTGTCATAATTGACAAAAGGAAATATATCTTGTATTTTGGTAACAAGATAATTCTACAAGGAAACATATCTTGTGTTTTGGCAACAAGATAATTCTACAAAGAAACATATCTTGAGTTTAGGCAACAAGATCATTCTACAAAGAAACATATCTTGAGTTTAGGCAACAAGATCATTCTACAAAGAAACATATCTTGAGTTTTGGCAACAAGATCATTCTACCACGATTATCTCCAAATCATTCCTTTTTTCCACAATTTCCTTTTGTGTAAATGTATATTGCATTTCCTTTTTCTATACACATTGTAACGCCTATATAAACCTGTACAAACTATTTATAAGATATAGAACAAAAATTATTCTCTTGTTCTTCACAAATTCTTATCATTCTCTCAAATTCTATTATCATTCTCTCTAAATCTACATCAACATGCCTCCAACATCAATCTTTTAGTCCTAATAGAATTGTCAATGGGTTGTATCGTGTCCAAACTATAAATTAATTAAATGGGTATAATATTTTAATGGGTTCGTTCAACCCAGCCCAATAGAACTGCTATTTTTTATATACTTTCTTGTATTCTAATGTAAGATATTATCACTAATATATCAATATTTAAAATAAAAATCTATGAACATAAAATTTGTGATATATTTTGAGAAAGTTCAGTTAAAAACGTTTGATCAAAATCGTCAAATCTTCATCATTAATTAGTATATAAATAATTAAAATATTAATCTATGAATATCAAATTTTTTATACTTTTTGGACAAAATTTTATTAAAATCAAATATTCATCAATTTCCTCTCCGTCTTTGACTCCGACATCACAAATAATTAGCACCATCAACTTTATCATGATAATAATCATCAACACAACTATCGTCATATATTATTTTAAAAAATTCAAAACATAATATATGTGAATTAAAATAAAATTACTAACACATGCCTTACCATTTTCGTATAGTTCATATCCAATCAATCAATTTTTTGTACAAATCAATGTCTCGAGATTAGAAGAACGAATATGTCTTCTATACTAGCTAAATAAATGAGAACAAATGTTAATGATGATTTGGTCACCACTGGCTAGAATACTAAGTATATCACAAAACATCCGAACTAAATCTCCATAACTATACTTATGGCTTTTCTAACATATAAAACGTTGTATCATCAAATTCATTCCTTTTAATCTTTTTTCTTCCAAATATATTTGCAAAACAGTTTCCTCTCTTACGTAGTTTTATTTTTGTCATACACTTTGAAAGCCAAAACTAAAAAGATTTTAATTAAATTATATATATTAGGACAAAAGACACAGTTTAAAAGGAAAGAACAAATTTACATTTAAAACGGTCAAGTTTGCTTTTTTTCTTTTGGAGACACATCAATCTGACCTTGTAACTCTTTGTAGAAAATTTTGAACCACTGATTTATTTTTACACTGATCGAAAAACAATATCAACTTTTTCTTCGTAAGATCGATTTTTTGTGCTAAATGTGGTTGAATCGATTACGTTATAAGCAAAATTTACATAATAAACTTTAACAAATTAAGCATATAAACAAAAGGAACAACTAAAAATCCTTTATTATAAATCTAAGCGAAGACCAATCCCAATCAATGTGCTTCGCAGGCAATCGAAAGCAGAACGCGCTTTACAACAAAGTGACCATGAAAATGATGGGAAAAATAGATTAGCGGAATTTACGAAAGATTTCCTGAATTCAAAAGGAACCGAACTAATATTGAACATGAAACGATTAACTTAAAGAGGAGATATAACCTTGATGACGAACACTAGGCCACCGATTCGGACTTAAACAATGAACTACTCAATTTATTGTATTGATAGAGAGGCCATCATGTACAACCAAATGTCGTTTCTAATAATACGATTTAGAAAAAAATACATAAAATATAAGTCTTTTCGTGCAATAAACTTTTATGATATAATTAACATACATATATATTTACATAGACCTTTTAATGCAATTCATATTATTAATGTTGCAATGCAGGCAATGCAGGTTATCTCAACACCTAAATTGCTTGAGCAGAGTTCAGCATACCAGCATCAAGACGTCCAGCAGGTTCATAAGCAGAAGGCACACGTCCAACAGGTTCATAAGCAGAATGCACACGTCCACCAGGTTTATAAGCAGAAGGCACACTTCCAGCAGGTTATTGCAGAGCAAAAGGCACACCAGCAAACAGAGTCTGTACAGAATTCAGTGATCCAGGTTGCAGTACATGCGTCTATTAGCAACTATCAAAAGGAGTTTGAGCGGCATTTGAAGAACCAATTTGATGCTCTCACTTGTGTATAATATTTTGTGCAATGTTTCAAGATTATGTAGATTAGGTTCTTGGACTTCTTTGTCCCTACTTCAGCTCTATTTAACAGAGCTTTTATTCAGAAACTTGTAATCAAGAAATGTTAATTTTTCAATAAGAAAGTGAGTTTGTTTTTTCAGTTTTAACGTCCAAGAATCTTCATTTGTTCACATGGTATCAGAGCCATGGAGGCACAGAATCTTGTTTTTCCTTTTCCTATACACATAAACATATCAAACTTCGTCACCATCAAGCTCACGGATGTAAACTACCTACTTTGGAAGACACAAGTTGAATCCTTGCTCAAAAGTCAGAAATTACTTGGATTTGTAAATGGATCTTCAAAGCCACCAGAAGCTGTAACAATTTCAAAAACATGTGATGCAGAAACTAATACTGCATTTGATTCTTGGTATCAAACAGATCAATTAATAAAATCTTGGATCTGTGGTACACTTTAAGAAGATGTATTTGGTTATGTCATTGGATTAGAGTCAACATATGATGTTTGGAACTCACTTGCTAGAAGTTTTACTGAAAAATCAGTCTCTCGTGAATTTGATCTTCTAGCCTCACTGCAGTCTTTGAACAAAGGAACAAGATCAGCGCAAGATTATTTGAAAGATTTCAAGTCATTATGTGATAACCTCAATTCCATTGGCAAACTAGTATCCGAATCTATGAAGATTTTTCAGTTACTAAAGGGATTAGGCCATGAGTATGAAGCATTTTCTACTGTCATACACACATCCATGCATAAACCACCTATTCCCACTTATGATGATGTAGTTTCACAACTTCTTAGCATTACACATACATCAAGATCTTATAACACCTCTGAGATGAATCATCATTTAGCCATTCAAGTACAACAAGGCAGTTCAGGCTATACAAATTTTAATGGAAGAAGTAGAGGATTCAGAGGAGGTCGTGGTTTTAATTTTTCAAGAAGTAGAGGTGTGTTCTCATCAAGAGGCCGTGGTTTTCATCAACAAGTTCAACCTTCTGATCCTTATAATCAGTTCACAAGGAACTCAGTTTCACAAAATCAGTCCACTGTTTCTGATAAGTCAAGACCTATCTGTCAAATTTGTGGAAGAATTGGTCACATTGCCTTGAAATGTTGGAATCGTTTTGATAACTCTTATCAATCTTCTGATATTCCACAGACTTTGCAGGCTCTTCACATCTCAGGACCATCAGGAGCTGAGTGGTATCCTGACTCAGAAGCATCAGCTCACATGACAAATTCAGCTTCACATCTTACATCTGCTATTCCATATACAGGTTCTGAATCTATCATGGTTGGAGATGGTTCTCAGTTGCCTATAACTCATATTGGTTCCACAAATCTTCCCATAGTGACAGGTACTCTAAGGTTAAATGATGTGTTGGTTGTTCCTTCAATTCAAAAGTCTTTACTGTCTGTCTCTCAGTTAACTTCAGACTTCCCATGTTGTGTTATATTTGACTCTGTTGGTGTATGTGTGAAGGACTTAACCACACAGAAAATTCTGGCAAAGGGAATCAAGCATGATGGAATCTATTGCTTGGAACACCTAAGCCCTCAAACATTCTATTCCACAAGGTAGAGAACAACTTCTGAGTCAGTTTGGCATCAGCGTTTGGGACACCCACATCATCAGATTTTACTGAAACTCAAGCAAGACAGATTGATAAACATAAATAGAAACAATGGTAATAGCAATGTTTGTGAATACTGTCAGTTGAGTAAGAGTTCTCAACTTCCATTCAGCTCATCTTCTTTTCATACTAAAGAACCTTTAGAAAGAATTCATTGTGATCTTTGGGGGCAAGCTCCAGTCTCATCCAGTCAAGGGTTTAAGTATTATGTGGTGTTTGTGGATAATTTTTCACGTTTTTCTTGGGTATATCCACTCAAATGGAAATCAGAGTTCTTCTCAATCTTTATTAAATTTCAAAAGCTTGTTGAAACTCGATATAGCCGTAAAATCAAATCATTCCAATGTGATGGTGGTGGTGAGTTTATCAGCACAGTGTTTCTTCAGCACCTAAGGAACTGTGGTATACAACAACTCATTTCATGTCCTTACACACCACAACAAAATGGTTTGGCTGAGAGAAAACATCGACATATTATTGAACTTGGATTGGCAATGATGTTTCAGTCTCGTGTACCTTTAAGCTATTGGGTTGAAGCTGTTGTAACAACAAATTTTCTGATAAATCTGCTTCTTACTGAAGTTTTGCAGCATAAGAGTCCATTCTCAGTTCTAAATGGTTATGCTCCTGAGTACTCAGCACTAAGGGTCTTTGGTTGTGTTTGTTATCCCTATCTAAGGCCTTATACAGAGCACCAGTTTGAACCAAGATCATTAAAATGTGTGTTTCTTGGATACAACAGCAATTACAAAGGCTATAGGTGTCTCTACCCTCCTACAGGTAGAGTTTATATCGCACGTCATGCTGTATTTGATGAAGCTTGTTTTCCTTTTCATGACAGTTACAGTCATCTAGTTCCTATATACCAGACTCCTATGTTGCAGTCTTAGCAAAGATCACACAAACAAATGACATTACCTTTTACATCAGTAACTTCCATATTTCAGACACCATCTTCAGTATTGGACTCTGCTGTTAGCACTACTTCACAAAACAATTCTGTTTCAAGTCCATCTGAGAGTTCAACTCAAACTGCAGTATCACAGCAAATCTCTTCTCCATCAAATGCATCAGACCTACAACAATCATCTCATCCAATGGTCACACGCTCTAAGTTGGAATTTTCAAACCAAATCCTAAGTATTCTGTTCATTTTTCAACTACAATTCCAGATGAACCAAAATCAGCTTCATCAGCTCTAAAGCATCCTGGTTGAAAAACTGCTATGGAAGAAGAAATGTCAGCTCTATACAAAAACAATACATGGACTCTTGTTCCTGCCACATCAGACATGAACATACTGGGTTGCAAATGGGTCTTTAGAACAAAGTTAAAGGCAGATGGGACACTGGAAAAACTAAAGGCAAGGCTTGGTGCAAAAGGATTTCATCAGGAGGAAGGAGTGGACTTTACTGAAACTTACAGTCCAGTTATTAAATCAGCAACAATAAGGATTGTACTCTCAATGGCTACTGTCAAAGGTTGGAACATTAGATAGCTGGATGTAAGCAATGCATTTCTTCATGGTGAGCTTCAAGAACAAGTGTTTATGGCACAACCACAAGGATTTGTTGACATCAAATTTCCTACACGTGTTTGTCTTCTGAAAAAGGCTTTGTATGGACTGAAACAGGCACCACGTGCCTGGTTTGACAAATTTAGTATATACCTATTGGAGTTTGGGTTTGTATGCAGTACAGCAGATCCATCTTTGTTTGTTTATCAACAAGGAAAAGATCAACTCTTGCTCCTACTCTATGTTGATGATATTTTGTTGACTGGAAACTCAACAACATTACTCAACAAGCTCATTCAAGCATTAAGTATCAGATTCACAATGAAAGATTTAGGACCTCTGCATTTTTTCTTGGGCATTCAGGCACAATTTCATTCCACTGGTTTATTTTTATCTCAGGAAAAATATGCTAAGGATCTTCTTAACAGATCTGGAATGCTAGATTGCAGGCCATTAAGCACACCATTGCCTTTAAAGGTAAGCAGAACAGATGTTGAAAGTCCAAAATTTCCTGATCCTACATTGTTTCGTAGCATTGTTGGGGCTTTGCAATATCTGACATTAACAAGACCTGATCTCAATTATACAATAAATGTGGTATGTCAAAGAATGCATGATCCGTTAATGACAGATTTTAAAATTCTTAAGCATATTCTTAGATCTGAAAGGAAAAATGTGGTATGTCAAAGAATGCATGATCCGTTAATGACAGATTTTAAAATTCTTAAGCATATTCTTAGATATCTGAAAGGAACACTCAGTCTTGGTTTGCATATTCATAAGAACAGCTCATTGAATCTTCACGCCTATAGTGACAGTGACTGGGCAGGTTGTAAGGATACTAGACGATTCACAACAGGTTACTGCACTTTTCTTGGAAGTAACATTGTTTCTTGGTCTACTAAACGTCAACCAACTCTCTCAAGATCCTCTACAGAGGCAGAGTACAGAGCAATGGCATCTTTGGCTGCTGAAATAACATGGTTGTCATTCATTCTTCGTGATATTGGGATTGTTCAAGATCAACCAACAACGTTGCATTGTGATAATCTCTCAGCAGTTTATTTGACTACAAATCCTGTGTTGTATTCTCGTTCTAAGCACATAGAATTGGACTACCATTTCATAAGGGAGAAAGTTTCTCTTGGAACAATTGTGACAAAGCATATTACAGCTCAAGATCAAGTGGCAGATAACTTTACAAAGTCTCTACCACATGGATTATTTGTTTATTTCAGGAGCAAACTGAGTGTAGGTTCTCCACCTAGCATCAGTTTGAGGGAGGATATTAATGTTGCAATGCAGGCAATGCAGGTTATCTCAGCACCTAAATTGCTTGAGCAGAGTTCAGCATACCAGCATCAAGACGTCCAGCAGGTTCATAAGCAGAATGCACACGTCCAGCAGGTTCATAAGCAGAAGGCACACGTCCAGCAGGTTATTGCAGAGCAGAAGGCACACCAGCAAACAGAGCCTGTGCAGAATTCAGTGATCCAGGTTGCCGTTTCAGACCCAAGACTACATGCATCTATCAGCAACTATCAAGAGGAGTTTGAGCTGCATTTGAAGAACCAATTTGATGCTCTCACGTGTGTATAATATTTTGTGCAATGTTTCAAGATTATGTAGATTAGGTTCTTGGACTTCTTTGTCCCTACTTCAGCTCTATTTAACAGAGCTTTTATTCAGAAACTTATAATCAAGAAATGTTATGAGTTTGTTTTTTCAATTTTAACGTCCAAAAATATTCATTTGTTCACACATATTAGCATACATACACATATATTATGTTTTTTATTCACCTTTTAATGCAATTCAGAACTAATCACGTGCATCACGTTGATGCATTTCAATCACATAATTTGATACAAATGTTTATAGTCCATGGGATATATCATATATATGCTCTTTTTAGGTTAACGCTTATTACAGCTCCTACTTCTTCTCCGTGACGCCCCAAAGTACCAAAAAAAACACACACACACAAACGCATAATGTCTCTCTTGGCCCTAGTCCTAATTCTCTTGGCCCTTCTCGTATCCTTCGTCTTCTTGTTCCAAACTTTCTCACATTCACAATCTTCTAGAAACTTCAGGAAACTTCCACCCGGTCCACGTGGCTTGCCGGTCATCGGACATCTCCACATGTTGGGGAAACTCCCACACCAAACCTTCACTCACTTAGCCACGAAATACGGACACATCATGTCCATCAGGCTTGGAAATGTCCGGGCCATCGTTGTCTCCTCTCCACGTGCAGCTGAGCTCTTTCTTAAGACTAATGACAACGTCTTTGCAAGCCGACCCAAAACTCAAGCGGCCGAGATCATGTCGTACGGGACCAAGGCCATAGCATTACAGCCGTACGGCCTGTACTGGAGAAACGTGCGAAAACTCTGCATCGTTCACCTGCTAAGCGCGTCTAAGATCGAAGAGTTTAAGCCCGTGAGGACAGAAGAAATTGGTTTGACGATGAATCATCTAAAAAAAGTGGCAGAGAGTGATGACGTAATAAATGTTAGTAAAATGTTGGTCCAGCTTTTTGACAAGTTAGTTTATAGGATGATTTTGGGACGTGTTAAAAATGACGATGAGATGAAGTTGAAAGAGGTTGTGGAAGAGATCGTGTCTTTGGCAGGAGCTTTCAATATTTCAGATTATTTACCTCTACTTGCTCCCTTTGATCTTCAGGTAACTTCATTTGCCCTTCTCGATTTTCAATAATTTTTATTTTATTTTTACAAATTTTATTGATAATTCAAATTTTAAAGAAAAGAAAGAAAAAAAAGTAAGTTACATTAAAAACTCCTACCTTTTTACTTCTCTAAATGTAGATAAGGATTAGGAAACTGTAATTGGAGGAGAGTGTCGGCAACCTTGTTCTGAATAGATTCTTGAATTTCTTTCATTATTTTAGCATGTGGAAATAATGTTGTTTCAGTTCACATTACCATATATACACATATTCTTTTATATTTGTATTGAAAATTGATGCGTCCTTTTAATCTTGATTTAAAATACAATGAATAGATTATGAAGACAATCCGGATTTCAAATAATATGAATAGTTTTCAAGATTTAAATTTGAACTTGATATAGAGAAAAATGTTTCGCTCAAACCTAGCTAGATATTTTCTCTTCTAGATTATTTTGTTTCTTATCTTTGTCGTTACGTGGGATAATGAAATTGTGGATCTAACTGTTTTCTTTAGCTAATTTTCTAAGCTCTATATCAAATTGGTAGTTACATCTGCTATAAATATTTTATTCTTTTTTCGCTAAAGTTGCCTATCGTTTACGAAACGTATCTTTAAAAGATCTAGAAAAGCATTAATGCGCACACACATAATAGAAGTAGATACACTAATTATCCAGTTAAAGGAATGCATGCAATTGTTTTAAGAAAATAAATAAATAATTTATTTGTTTTTGTATAATGTTTTCTGATATCATATATATTTGGTTTCATATCTCTTTCGATTGTGGGTTTAGCAATTTTGATTTCCTATTGATCGGTGAGATGTAGTTTTCAATTTTTATGAACATTTGTTTTGGCATTTATCTGTTTTTTATTATAAATTTGGCATTATGGGATTCCATCGTTTGGTTTTCCTTGCCCGTTGCAGTAAAGGAGAGAAAAAGACAATAAATTTTTGAACTGTCAAATTTTTGTCAGAAAAAGTTTTGAATGTGTTTTTGTCGGAAAAAGTAGATCTAAATTTTACTACCCAAAATTATTTAGCTTTCAAATTTTGGTCCAATATCTCTGATGTTATGTCAATCGAATAGAACATTAAATTTACCGATACACTGAATGACATTGAGTGTTTGGAAAGAAAATGAGATTTATAGTAAATAAAAACTAGATTTATATTTTGTTTACATAACATATTTAGAGGTATTACTTAAAAACATCGCAATTCTGAAATATAGAGGCATTTTCTCCCAGAAATATAATACTCGTTGCATGCAAATTTGGTTTACGTTTATAAACTAAGGTTCCATTGTTCATTTTAGCTAGTTGTTCTTTTTTTAAATGTATATTTCATATAACAAAGGAAGAGTGGTACTTTCGGTTAAATCGAAAAGTGGGAGTTTCCATTACATTCATCTTATCGAAAGTACGCCAAAAGGAAAAGAGCAAAGAAAAAAAAATAGAAGCCAAGCGAGAGTCCAAATACCGAGGTATGGATCAGTTAATAAAAAATTGGAACCAACTAATGAGATAAGAGTCTTAAGAAGACGTTAGAGAGTCCATAGCCTTGATGAGTGGTAGTTTTCACTTTGCGACTTTGATGATCTAACAAAGAAAGAAGGAAAATGGATGTGAATTGCGATGAAAGAGATTGTCGTGCTCTAGCCTGATATGGGTAGAGGCAGTTAGGAATAAGTAGACAAATTAAGGGCTATGCGACAGGGTAAACTCTATCAAAGAATTTGTAGAATTGAAGGTCTCTGGAGAAGGGTTGTTTGCAGAACAAAGAATGTAGTACCATAACAAAAATACACACTTTTTTTCAAAGAATGTATTCGATGAAAAAGTTTATTTTTTGTTCTTTTAGAAATGATTTTTTCAATGGATTTGATTCGTTGTTATAAGGTGATTGAAATTTTGTTTCCACTGAAATTTTGTTTCCACTGAAATTTTCAATACTGTTCAATGATATTATCAGTTAAAACACCATTGATTTAGAATTTGATAAAAAAAATCAATTATAGCAAACACCGCTGAAAATATTTGAATGCTAGGTTGTGGTTGATAATTCCGTGGGACTTTATCAATAGGTACCTTTTTGCGTACTGTGTTTTTATTTATTTATTTGAAATCAGTGTCATATAATAATGTCAAAATATTTGGAAGCCTTAAAGTGATTGGTTTTGTACCATGTTCAGGGTTTAGCTCGAAGAATGAAACAACTAAGCAAGTCCATGGACATAATACTTGAGAAGATTATTGAAGAACATGAACAACAAAACAGAGATTATAAGTCTACAGACCAAAGCGACTTCGTGGATGTACTTCTGTCTTTGATGAATCAATCCATGAATCCGCAAGACAAAAATTCAGAAGTCATTACTCGGATGCATGTCAAATCGATACTACTAGACATGATTGCGGCAGCATTAGACACTTCCACAACATCGATAGAATGGATCTTCTCCGAAATTTTGAAGAACCCCCGTGTCATGAAAAAGTTACAAGATGAGCTAGAAACTATTATCGGGATGGATCGGATGGTCGAAGAAAGTGATTTGGCAAAGTTCACATATTTGGATATGGTTATAAAAGAAGGTTTCAGGTTACATCCTGTTGGGGCTCTATTGATTCCTCATGAGTCCATGGAGGATGCTTTTGTTGATGGATTCTACATACCTAGAAAATCACGAATATTGATCAACGTCTGGTCAATGGGAAGAGATCCAAGTGTGTGGGCATATAATGCAAAAGAATTCTATCCCGAGAGATTTGAGAACAACGATATTGATATTCAAGGCTTAGATTTTAGGCTTATTCCCTTTGGCTCCGGGCGAAGGAGATGCCCTGGAATGCAAATGGGATTGCTAAATGTGAGGCTTGTTTTAGCTCAATTGGTGCATTGCTTTGATTGGAAGATGCTTGATGGAACTGTTCAAGAAGAGATCGACATGGAGGAGAAGTTTGGTTTAACAGTTAGAAGAGCAAATGACATGTTTGCCAGACCAATCTATCGGTTGAAGTATCAAAAATCACAAGTATAAGCAAGGGGATATCAAGACAATAAGGTTAAATAGATTTAAAGTTTTAAAATGTATCGTTACTCCTTGTAATATCCAACTCACTCATACGCGTACTTATGCTTTGCTATATTGTCTAATAAAATAAGGTAACATTATTTCCGTAAGAGACTGTATCCGGTTCGGATTTGATAATGTTGATAACTACAACTTGTTTTCGAAAAGAAAATTTCAAGAAAAACACATAAATTTGCCTGAAAATACGAAAAAACATATTTTTGTATGGTAATTGTATGTATGATTATATAAAAGCTTTATAAAAGATGTAATGACTTGGGTATTACATAAAACTCAAGCCGTAAAACCGAAACATAGAGTTACACGGAACAAGCATATATCATGAATAAGGAGTATTACTAAACCTCAATTCTACTAGGGAACTAGCTAGGCCTGAATCGGTAATGTTGGTGGTGGAAGCTTTGATGCGAACATATTTGTCCATTTTGGGGAAGACACGTTCCCTTGAGCAAGCAACTTGTCCATGAATCTTTGTATTGTGTTCCGTTCAAATGAGATATATGAGAGCTTTCCAAAAATTGAGAAATACAATGAGCTCTAATTTGTAATGTACAGGGAAACCTAACGTAATCAATATTCAATCCCAATCAGATGGTGGTTGAGAGCTAGTGAGGAGCCTAGTGGCTCTATACCACAAGTAGGGGTAATCACAAAAGAAGAAAATAACGTTCCTCACTTCCATATGGTCAGAGCAAAGTGTTAAGATGATAAGCCCCCAATCGGTCCTGTTTGAATGTGTTTGTGGTGTGTTATAAATCACCAATCTCCTATGGTATATACGAGATCAATCTTCAAGTGGTGTATTCTAGATAACTAATCTCCAAGTGGTGTATTATAGATAACCAATCTCCAAAAGCTAAGCCAATATATTTCATTTGATTCAATTTCCCTCATTGTGGATGTTCATAGGCTTTTTATAGCCAAATACATCAAGACTCAAGACTACGATTAGTTACAACAACTCAAGATAATTCAAGATCTTGGATTCTTGCTTGGCCGTTCAAATCTTCTCAATCTTTCTTCTTGTCCTCTTATTGCTTGAATCTTGTTTCTTGCCCTTTTGTGTTAGCTTCTTGTCCTTGGATGAACTAAGGAATGTGGATATCAAATCCGCATTCCCTTCATCATTTACTTTTTTTTTTCTCCAGGTCGAAGCCTATATATCTCATTATGAGGTCATTATGAGGTCGTCCTTTGTCTTCCAAGTTGAATCTTTTTCTGAAATTCCCTTTGAACATATCATCAATTCTTTTTCTTTCTCGCTTACTAGATGCAGCAACGATTGCAGAACCGTGAGACTTTGTAATTCTAATGAGGACGACGGAGGCCATGATGGTAAAAAATTTCAAAAACGAAGACAAAGAAATGGAATTGATACTGATTGGTATCTCCTTCTTGCATTAGTCTCCGTATGGATGAAGTCGATCTCCAGAGTCAAAGTTTTACTCTTCTATTTAGCTATAGAGTTTGAATAATACCAAGTGGTGATTATTTTCATATAAAGATTTTCTTTTTATTCCACCGTTTTTCTACTTTGCTAAGCAACCATTTTGTTCATTTCATTAAATTCTTTCATGTATTCCATAACAAAGGCGTCATCACCTTCTATAAAATCTATACTAATCATCGGTCCAGCTTTCTCACAACTTTTGATAGTTCTTGACATCTTTCTTTAATCCTTTCCAATATACTTCTGATGTCAATCTCTTTAGGGATTTGAGTTGTCCAGCATGTCCTTCGCTAGGGTTGTTGCGGAAAGTTTCCAACAAGATTGGTTAGTAACTAGAACTTCTAGACACAACCATTCTTCCATTCTTGTAGAGCAGCCCGTTCTTGATTGTACTTCCCTTTGGAATCTATCCCTTCTTTCTGATAATTTAATCTCGAACAATCCTCATCTTCTTTTTGTTCATTTTTTTTTATCATGGATAGGTCTATCTCCCAATAAAAAACTTCGTTCAATTTCAACTCTTCTTTCGGACCTTCTTTTCTTGAAAGCGCATCCGCCACCTTGTTGTTCTTTTGAGGAATATATTTAATTTCGAAATTCAATCCAAGAAGTTTAGTTGCCCACCATTGTTGGTCTTTAGTGATGTATCTTTGTTCCAACAAGTGCTTGAAACTTTTTTTATCGGTCTTGATTATGAATTTGCGTCCCATCAAGTAGCGTCTCCATCATTCCACAACCAACACGACTTCCAATAATTACTTCTCATACATTAATTTTGGTTTGCCTTTGTTGGAGAATCCTTGACTCATAAAAGGCTAATGGTTTCCCGTTTTGAGAAAGAATAGCGCCACCTCCTTGTCCAGAGGCATCTGTCTCGATGATGAAATCTTGCGAGAAATTATTGAAAGATAGAATAGGGATGGAGGTCATTACCCATTTTAGCATTTCAAAAGCCTTGGTATCCTCCTCGTTCAATTTGAAACCATTCTTCTTCAGCAACTTTATCAATGGTTTAGCAATCTTTCCTTAGTTTCTCACAAACTTTTTGTAGTCACCAGTGAGACTAAGAAACCCCCGGACAGCCACAATAGTTTTTTGCGTCCCCCAATTCCTCATAGCCTCAATCTTGGGTGAATCAGTAGCCACTCCTTTGGCTGATATGATGTGGCCAAGGTAGGCTACTTGTTCTTGTCCAAATGTGCACTTCTTTTGGTTTACAAAGAAGTGGAGGTCTCAGAATCTGTAAAACCAAGTGGACGTGTTCTGCATGATCATCTAGCCTTTTGCTGTATATTAGGGTGTCGTCAAAGAAGACTAGAACAACCTTTCTTAAGTGATCTCTAAAAGGATCATTCTTTACTGACTGAAAAGTTGCTAGAGCATTTTTAATCCAAAAGGCATTACTAAAAACTCATAGTGCTCTTCACGAGTCCTGAAAGCATTGTTGTGTACATCTTCTTCCTTAGCTCTTATCAGATGGTAACCTGCTCTTAAATCCAATTTGGAGAAGATCGTAGAGCTTTGCAGTTCATATAAGAGTCCGTCAATTACAGGATTAAGATATTTGTCTGGTATGGTGAGCTTGTTCAAGGCTATGTAATCCACACAAAATCGCCATCCACCATCTTTCTTTTGAACCAATAACATTAGGCTTGAATAAGCATTGATGCTTGGCCTTATGATCTTAGCCGTCAACATCTCCTCAACCAGCTTATCCATTTCAAATTTCTAAGCAAAAGAGTGTAAGTATGGTCTAAGGTTCACTGGTGAAGATCTATTGATTAAATTGATTGAATGTTCTCTTAATCTTGTGGGTGGAAAACCAGATTTATCTTCAAAGATATCTTGAAATCGTTGAAGAACTTCTCTTATTCTTGGTTCGAAGAATGTTGTTGCAACAATCTTGAGTCCTTCAAACAAAGAAGTGAGTTCAAGAAGAAATGCCACAAGTTCTTCTGGGAGTGTTTTAGCTAGAGCGTTGAGAGAAAATTCTCGTTTCAGTAAACATGGATTAGCTCTATCTTTTTTCTTTCTTTCTTGAAACTCAACCTATATAGTTTCCAATTGATATTGGTCTCTCCCAAGGAAGATAACCACTTATAACTGAAAACCACATTAGTAGTTCACAAATCAAAGAACAAGATGTCATCCTTAATCTTAGCCTTGGATGGTTATACATAGATCTTGGCACTTACCAGAACCTGATATGATGGTTCCATCACCTATGGATACTCCAAAACCTCTGGTCTCCATAACTGGAAGTTGCAATCTTTCTACCACCTTCTCGATAATGAAGTTATTGGTAGCTCCAAAATCTATCAAGACTATTACCCTGTGGGCTCCAATACAGCCCTTCATCCTGAGTGTTCTTAAGGTCGTTAACCCCACCATGAAGTTGAGAGACATTTTGACGAGTTCCTTACCTCATTTTTTGTCTATTATCTCATTCTCCTCTTCTTATTCTTCCTTATCTGAGTTCTTGGTTTCTTCTTCATTTTCTACTGCCAAGAATTTAAGTTTTATTATTGCAATTGTGTCCTGGATACCATCTCTCCATACACTTGAAACATAATCCTTTCCCTTGTCTTGCTGTTATCTTAGTGGCTGAGATCTCATGTAGACCTGTGGTGAGTCCCTTCACAGATTTTGTATGTTGCTAAGGAATTTTCTAGTGTTTGATGTAGGTCTATTGGTTCTATATGTATGAGCTTTGGAACGAGATTCCGTAGCCTCCTAAGCCTCGATCATGATTTCAAGATTGATGAGGTACTGCTATTGCCAACTCTTCAAACTTTTGGCGGTATTACTCCAGTGATCCCATTTGACCCATCCTAATCATTTTCCTTAGAGTCGAACTGTAAACTGTGCATCTAAATGTTTTACAGATTTTGTTCTTAAGGTCAGCCCATCCTCTCTAGACAATTCAGTCTTGAATAGATCTTAGACTAATGAGAGCCTTCCCCTCAATGTGAGACAAGGGTATCTCTTTCTTCTCCCATTCATGAGTGTCATTTAATCCAAATAACTATTTTGCTTGATATATCCAATCATCCAAATGTTCACCGGAGAACAGTGGAATTTGGAATTTCTTGATTGCATGTTGAAAGATGATTGGCCATCTTGATTCTTGAATGTTTCTTTACTACTTTGTCATTCACGTCTATTCTCAAGGAATTTCCTTGAGACTGCCTCTAACACTTCCTTCATTGATCTCATCTCATTGAGCAAGATTGTGAATTGCTCTTTTGACACAGACACCGGTGCAATCACATGTTTATCTCTTGCTGTTCTTGTAGCCACATCTCCTCTTCAAGTCATCTTGCAGCCTTAGACTCTGATACCAGTTTGATAAGCGTCCAATCGGTCTTGAACTAAGAATGGATCTAATTAGAAATGTAAGAGTATTTGAATTTGTTTTTAGTGTGTTATAGATACCAATCTCCTATGGTGTATTCGAGATCACCAATCTCCAAATGATGTATTATAGATCATCAATCTCCTAAGATTAAGCCAATATATTTAATTATATTCGATAGCCATCATTATGGTTGGCCATATGCCTTAGGCTCAAGACTAAAATTAGTTAAAAGTGTTGGGTTGATTTGGGATGCGGAAGCGTGTTTTATCAACCCGGATTTTTAGATCTAGTCATATTTAGATTAGTTTTTTGGGGTTTCAACGATTACAAATATAGATACGATTTCGAATATACCTGTTAACGTTGAACGAGTGATTATCGGATGATAGAATTGATAGTACAAGTCCGCTATGTGTATCCACGCCGAGATCGGATTCTGCCTTCAACCTTTCGTGCGGAATTTCCGATGAACGAAACTGTTTCGTTCTTCGTTTTCTGTTTGACGGCTATTAGGGTTTTTTTGTTTTTTGTGATTCTGTAATCTGATAACGAAAACCTAATTTTTGTTTCTTATTTATGAGTCCTAGAAGTTCTGTAGCTCTCTCTCTGGTTCCACTAAACGGAGATTGGTCATCTTGCCAGTGAGACAGGACTCACAAGTCGCATAAGATTCATAATCGAAATGGCCTAGAAGACCATCTTTATGCAACCTGTTTATCCTCTTCTCACCGATGTGACCAAGTCTACAATGCCAAAGGTACGTCTGTCTTTGATGATCATCTACCTTTCTCTTATGGCCCGAAACATGCATGTTAATTTGTTCTACATTAACATCAGGTAAGATATAAAGTCCTTGTTGCAAATAACCATTCACACATAAATCATCACCATGATAAATAGAGCAAATGTTATTACTGAAAACTGTTCGAAATGCACGTCTATCAAGCATAGAAATAGAATTATATTTAAAACAAACTTCGGAACATAATAACAGTCGTCTAGCAACAAAGTCTTGCCCGTAGGCATAATAAGGGAAATACATCCTACGGCTAGAGCAGCAACACTTGCGCCATTTCCAACCTTCAAACTGAACCTGGTCCTGGGCCTCTTCTTGCCCTTCCTCTTCTGATAAGAAGACTCACCAACCATCAGCACAGATCCCGATACCCTCTTCCCAATGGACATCTGTTTCTCATACTCAGTGAGCATGTTGTGCATCTCATGCAACTCAACGTCCAGCTTGTTCATGTTGTTGTTGACCACGAACGGGGAGAAGGACTCTGGAAGTGAGTGCAAGATCATCTCCTGTTGCATCTCCTTGCAGAAGGTACACCCTAGCTTCTCAAGCTGTTTTATCAGACTAATCATCTGAAGAACATGGGGTCCTACAGGAGATCCCTCACGTAGAGCGGACTTGAACAAAGTCCCTGACAGCTTGGACCTAGCTGTCCGACTCTGCTCACCGAACATCTTCTTAAGATGCTCCATGATCTGCTTAGCATCCATATGCTCGTGTCGCTTATGGAGTTCGCCACTCATTAACGCCAAGATGAGACACTTCACAGTGATACACTTTTCCTCGTACTTTGTGTATTCACCGAAAGCCTTGTCATTCGATGGTTCTGGCACTGGAGGAGCCGGTTTGTCGATTTCATCGATCAGCATCTCGTCGAAGTTTTCACCAACCAGCTTGTTGGTCTCGAGAATTGGACGCAAGTTGAATTGAGACATTCTCAGGAGATCTGAAAACGAAAGGAAACTTACAGCAGAGAATTAGACATCGTAAATATCATAAAGACATGGACTTCATCTATATGATATTTTTTGCTAATGAACGTTACGATAACATTAGAAATCTTATTTCCAATTAGCATCAATCTATAGCTATATGCCTGAGCCCCTTGGTAGTCAAAACGTTTCCCAAACATATAAAATAGTTTCTTTATAAATTTTATCCCCATAAAAGTTATAGTGATTTCAGTTCGGCTCTATATCACATAGTCACCTGGTAGTCAGGTCGTTCCTATCGATATAGTTGAGTTCATCCTTCCGCTCATGGTCGGATAACAATTAAGTTTATGTCCCCCGGGTAGTCCAGGCGTATACAAAACTAATTGTTTCCTCCCACTAGATATCAAATATCGTAGACGTACGAATCAAATTCTTGAACTACATGCCTCCTGGTAGTCAGGCCGTATGATGTGCTGGAAACACGAGTTATAAATATTCCTAGACCACTTCATCGCAAGTATACGGATCGTGTAGTACCAGGGTCGATCTCTATGGACTAAAGCAGCCAAACTAAGAATAAAACTAAACTAAGAAAATTATAGATAGAAGGGATGTGATCCTAAATTCCTAAAACTAATCTAAATGGTGACAACGATACTAGGTTGGGGATAAAGTCGGATATGACAAACACTACGGGTGTCCGGGATACCGGAAATCGCATGGATGAAACAACTAAGGATCATAGATCTATCAACTATTCTTGACAACGGGAAATTCATGCCCTAAGGTGAGGAGTGATTCTTCCGAGCCTAAACCTCCTAACCATGAGTACGTGCAACCCTACCTTCCAGCAGTGATTAACCCATACCATGGCAGCATTATGAATGCAATCATTATCCCTAAGATGACTAACCGACCGGTCAGATTATCATTAACCAAGCTTAATCTACAACTTAGCAGGTCCGGATTCATTCTTTAACCTTCCAGCAAAGTCCGAAATCCTATGTCGCTGAGCGGGCAGCACTAGCGTAAGAGTGATAATGCTAAGCGTAGAACCGAAAATCAAGAATAAATTAATAAATCTAAGCATTAACGCAAATCATTGTTCATCCAATACAAATCCGATATCTCTACCCGCAGTAGGGACTCTACTCACTCATGGAGATAATAAAAGACGAAGATAACATAATCCTATACATGATAGACTCTAAGGAATTCGATGCCTCGACCTTCCCTATCGTGTTACCGGTTTAAGGATTGATGCCTCTCTTCTTCTCCGATGCCTCCCGAGCCATTCCAGATGTTTTTCCAGCCTTTTCTTGCCCTGTACGTCGCCCCCCTTGCTCTAGATCTGTTCTGTTCCTTAAATTCAGACGTTTGAAAGTTAGATCTATGTTGTTGCGAAATACACGGCCCGCTCAGACACCAGTGTTGCCCGGTCGTGCAGAGGCTCGCGCGGTCGCGTTCTTTCATAGTGCCCGATCGGGTATCAAGCACC